>CM022677.1:3913052-4015552 GCA_012295275.1 Chrysomallon squamiferum
ATCACGACGGCGCGATAATTAATGTATTTTCATTTCGATTTTATTATTATTATTATTATTATTATTATTATTATTATTATTATTATTATTATTATTATTATTATTATTATTATTATTATTATTGCCATCGTTATCGTTGTCGTTATTCAGCGCACGCAATAAGAAGAACGAAGATAAATAGACGTCGGTTCGTCTTTTTTTTTCTTTTTCTTTTCTTTCTTTCTTTTAAATTTTCAGTCACTGCCCGACAATTCTGCAGTTGCCTCATCTATTGACGAATAACCTACCCATTTACAATTGACCAGGTTGACTTTGAACATTAAATATTATTAAATTCTGTCTTAATTGAAAATAACGACGATTACGATTTAATTTATGAAATGATCAGACACGTTGTTGTTGTTGTTGCAGCAGTTAGTCAGAAAACATCTTTACGAATGGAAGATTGAACCCACTCCACAGACGGCAGTGTATGTTTGATTGTGTGCGTCGGTACCGGGGATACTTATCTGTTTTTCTGTCTCTGTCTTTATGTATCATTTCTCGTTTGTTCCTAATTATCATGTTGTTTGTTTTCTTTCTTTTTTCTTTTCTTTATATTTTTTAAAAATTATTTTTAGTAGACAAGTTGGTTAGTTTATTTATTTTTATTTATTTGTTCTGCCTATCTTCTGTCTATCTATTTGATATATGTATGTATCTATCTATCATTTATTTATTTGCTTATTAATTTTAATTTATTTAAAGTCAGTGTAATATGAGTGATGTTTGTCAAAAGATTTGTGTACTGCAGTCACAGAAAATTCTTCTCTCACTGAACTTAACATCAGCAGCAATCAGGTGGGTGTGTCAGTAACTAGTCAGTCAGACCTCAGCCTGATTAACCAATCAGACTACAGATAGAGATTAACCAATGAAATCACAGAATGATTAACCAACCAATCTTCAGAGAGAGATCAGTCAATCAGAATTAATTAGCTCAATATTATTTCTGTACACACTATGCTTATTTTAATCAGTGACATTAAATTATTTTCTGCTTAGGTAGATTCTACACATTGTGAATTACTATTATTTATATTATTATTATTATTATTATTATTATTATTATTATTATTATTATTATTATTATTATTACTAATATTAATAATATTATTATTATTATTATTATTATTATTATTATTATTATTATTATTATTATTATTATTATTGTTTTTATTTGTTTTTATTACAAGCTTGGATCACTAAATTGTGTACTCAGTTTTTGTCTGCTGTTTTCAATCATCCAAAGATGACAGCTTTTTATCTGAATGATGGAAAACATAACAACCAAATACTTACTGTTGATGGTTAATTTAGATTTGTAAAAAATATATATATATATATATTAGTCTCTCTCTCTCTCTGTATATCTATATCTATCTTACACACACACACATACACACACATGTATTTCATTCTGTAACTATCTACGTTTGACAAATTTGTCATTATTATATTTTTTTCTACTTTTTTTTTCTTTTTCTCCTCAGAGTTAATAGGTTTGTTAATACTGTTTTTCACTTATTTCAGATATTCCAGATTCCAAATCAGTCACAAGTTCTCTACAGGAATTAAGACTGAACGCCAGTTTTTTAACCAACCAGCTGTTTGAGTTTCCAAGGAAAACTCCTCTCTTTGAAAGATGTGGTAATTTTTGTTTAAATTTTATAAATTTTTCTAATATTTGAAAAATTATTATGTATATAATCCTTATTTTTCTGTATCTGACATAGACAATTTCGTTAAACCATATGCTTAGAATATTAAACTCTGTATGCATGTGTGTGTGTATGAATCAGCAGTAGTGATAATTGCTACTCTGATACTAGTAGGTGTGTGTGTGTTTCTGTATGTGTCTGTGTATGTTAGCAACACTGATAATTGCTAATCTGATAATAGTATGCATGTGTGTGTGTGTATTTGAGTGTATCAGCAATAGTGATAATTGATACTCAGATAATACCATGTACGTGCATTTGAGAGTGTATCAGCAATAATGATAACTGCTCTTCTGATAATAGTATGTGTGTGTTCTTGTGTGAGTGTATCAGCAATAGTGATAATTGATACTCTCATAATAATGTGTGTGTGAGTATATCGGCAACAGTGATAGTTGCAACTCTGGTAATAGTGTCTGTGTTTCTATCTGTGAATCAGTTACAGCGATAATTGTTACTCATATAATAGTGTGTATGTCAGCAACAGTGATAATTGCTACTCTGATAACAGTGTGTGTGTCAGTGTGTGTGTTAAGAAATATTTGGTTATCAGTTTGTATGTTTAAATGCTTTGTACAAAATACTCAGGTCTGTTTTATTTAAATTTAAGATTGAATCTGCCCTTAGTCTTTGTTTATACCACCAAGGGACACAACTCTGAGTTAAAGAGCTTGAGTGGAAATTCATTAGGTAATAAATTATTTTTGTATTTTTCAGAAAAAATTAGTTTTTAATTCAAAATATGAAAATAGAAGCTTGCATATTGTTTGAGATTTGTTATGTTTAGTTTTATTACTGTACCTACACAGGAGGACAAATAACACATCTGAATAGCATCTTGTAAATACAATAGTTTTCAGTTCTTTATTATTTGTAACAGAGATGTAATTAGACATCAGCAGCAACATGTAACGTGGTGGTGATAGTAACAACTATGATGTTGTAATAGTAGCAACAGCATCAGCAATAGTAGTAATAACAGCTACTACTGTATCAAAAAATCTAGAAAGAGTAGTAGTAATAATAATAATAATAATAATAGCTAACATTGTATAGTGATAATAAAAGCTAATGTATAGCTGTAGTTATGGTAGGTAGCAGTAGCAGCATTAGTAATAAAAACTAGTTTAGTAATAGTAGCAGTAGTAGTAATAATAATAATAGCAGCTATGTAGTTTTAATACAGGTATAGTAGGAACAGTAGCTGTAGTTGCAATAGTCGTAGTAGTAGTTCCTGCTTCCTTACATTTTAAATTTTAAATTCAAGTTTTTAAAATATTTTTTTAATATCATTCAGGGAAGGAGGGAAGGTTTTACTGTTACCAGTTGTTGGGAAGTCATCACCCTTGACAACGTTGTATCTTAACAACCAGAAGAAAAACTTACAAGAAAATAAAATGGAAGAACTTTTCACAAAGTTGGTTGCTGTAATTGGTAATAAATAAATTTATTAAAAAAAGAACAATAAAAATAAAATAATAAAAAAGAAACAATATCAAATAAGTAAGTAAATAAATAAATAATAGCCTAAACCTTACCCCTGCCCTCATCATAACGCTAACACTAGTCCCAGCCCTAATCCTAACCCTAACTCTAACCTAAGTTAATCCAATGGTAAAAATAAGAAAGAGAAAGGAATACAAAATAAAAGGATTTATTATTGTTAATGCTGTTGTTGTGTTGTTTTCTTTTTAATCTATTTATATAAATGTATTGATTTTAAGTTCTCGCTGTCAAGAAGTCAGGGAGAAAATTGAATCATCTTGTAGTTGTCTCCCTTCAGTTGCAGACAGCTTCCTGATTAAACTGACAGCACTTGGAGGACATCCTGGTAATCAGTTATAGTTATTTTTTTCTTTTAACACTTATATGGTTCACATTTACTGAATATAAACCCAGTGTTGCTGGGTAATATGATGCATTGTCCAGCCATTCTCACAGATAAAGGAAACAGTCAACTTCTGACACTGAAACTAGGTAATGTCCTTGACATTACAGCTATGGTGAGTGAATACATAGTATGTAGTAGTAATAACAGTTCACAGCTATCTGTCTATCTTTCTATGTATCTGTCTGTAATAATAAACATCACATTCTGTTTATTTATATAGTATGTAGTAGTAATAACAGTTCACAGCTATCTGTCTATCTTTCTATGTATCTGTCTGTAATAATAAACATCACATTCTGTTTCTATCTGTCTATCTTTCTATGTATCTGTTTATTTATAAGTATGTGTAGTAATAACAGTTCACAGCTATCTGTCTATCTTTCTATGTATCTTCTGTTTCACATTTTATAGTATGTGTAGTAATAACAGTATCTGTCTATAACAGTTCACAGCTATCTGTCTATCTGTCTATTTCTATGTATCTATCTGTAATAATAAACATCACATTCTGTTTATTTATATAGTATGTGTAGTAGTAATAACAGTTCACAGCTATCTGTCTATCTTTCTATGTATCTATCTGTAATAATAAACATCACATTCTGCTTATTTATATAGTATGTGTTTAACAGTTTATCTGTCTATCTTTCTATATCTCTGTAATAATAAACATCACATTCTGTTTTAGTATGTGTGTGTTAATAACAGTTCACAGCTATCTGTCTATCTTTCTATGTATCTATCTGTAAACATAGTAATAACAGTTCACAACTATCACATATCTATCTTCATTTTATTTAGTATATGTGTGTAGTAATAACAGTTCACAGCTATCTGTCTATCTTTCTATGTATCTATCTGTAATAATAAACATCACATTCTGCTTATTTATATAGTATGTGTAGTAATAACAGTTCACAGCTATCTGTCTATCTTTCTATGTATCTATCTGTAATAATAAACATCACATTCTGCTTATTTATTTATACAGTATGTGTAGTAATAACAGTTCACAGCTATCTGTCTATCTTTCTATGTATCTATCTGTAATAATAAACATCACATTCTGCTTATTTATACAGTATGTGTAGTAGTAATAACAGTTCACAGCTATCTGTCTATCTTTCTATGTATCTGTCTGTAATAATAAACATCACATTCTCCTTATTTATGAATATTTATATTTGGTTGTCTTTCTCACTACAAATTCTTCTATGTTCATCTCCATTCAACCTGTCTGGCAATGCAAGGACTGTGTATGCATTCAACCTGTCTGGCAATGCAAGGACTGTGTATGCATTCAACCTGTCTGGCAATGCAAGGGCTGTGTATACATTCAACCTGTCTGACAATGCAAGGGCTGTGTATGCATTCAACCTGTCTGGCAATGCAAGGGCTGTGTATGCATTCAGAAACTAGAATTTCTCTTTCAGATGGAGGCAGAGATTATGGCCGGTGAAGTCAACAACTTAGAACCGTGTCTACTTAGTGGGACAAGCTGAAATGTAGATCTGTCGATGTGTTGTTAGTTGATGTTTTACCTGACGGTGTGCACAGTCAAAAGGTAAAGTGAGATGTTTCTGTACCGCAACTCTTTCTACTACTACTATTACTACAATTCAGTTTCAGTTTAGTTTGTTTATTTATTTGCCAAGATTATAAACACAAAACAGACAAGAATACAGTTATAAAACCCAAACAGTTGTGTAATATATTACAGAATACAAATATAGGAAAATAAAACTAAACACAAGAATTAGGATAATAAAAATATAAACATATAGTTGTATATATATAGTTACAAATTAAATTACATATTTATCAAGATTCCTTATAGCATTTATATTTTCTGAAGTCAAAAAATTGATTATAAATATTTCTTTAAAGATGATATTATAAAATAAACAAGTTGATACAAAATGGAATTCATCTTCAGTGCCTACACTGTAACACACAAACACACACACACAGCAACAAGAACAACAAAAGCACAATGGGTCCACTAAGGAGGTTCAATCCTATGTGTCAAGTATTCCATGCAGTACTAATAAATAAATAAATAAATAAATAAATAAATAAATAAATAAATAAATAATTAATTAATTGAATATATTGGCATCACACATTGATAGTGTGGTGT
This sequence comes from Chrysomallon squamiferum, assembly GCA_012295275.1. NCBI lineage: Eukaryota > Metazoa > Mollusca > Gastropoda > Neomphalida > Peltospiridae > Chrysomallon > Chrysomallon squamiferum. The sequence goes on from CM022677.1 coordinate 3,918,844, forward strand.
TGGGGTTTTCGTGCCAGAGCTCGCCAGTGACCATCCAGTTGGTGCAGTTTGACTTCCATTACAGACTGCTCACGTTTTAGAAGCACAACTCTCACCTCGTTGTTAACAAAAAAGTCATCTCATAGCTGCAGCACAGAACTTACAAACCAGTTAGATTCGTCACCTTCCAGGCCACTCAGAACTTACAAACCAGTTAGATTCGTCAACTTCCAGGGCCACACAGAACTTACAAACCAGTTAGATTCATCAACTTCCAGGGCCACACAGAACTTACAAACCAGTTAGATTCATCAACTTCCAGGGCCACACAGAACTTACAAACCAGTTAGATTCATCAACTTCCAGGGCCACACAGAACTTACAAACCAGTTAGATTCATCAACTTCCAGGGCCACACAGAACTTACAAACCAGTTAGATTCATCAACTTCCAGGCCACACAGAACTTACAAACCAGTTAGATTCGTCAACTTCCAGGGCCACACAGAACTTACAAACCAGTTAGATTCGTCAACTTCCAGGGCCACACAGAACTTACAAACCAGTTAGATTCGTCAACTTCCAGGGCCACACAGAACTTACCAGTTAGAACTTCCAGGGCCACACAGAACTTACAAACCAGTTAGATTCATCAACTTCCAGGCCACACAGAACTTACAAACCAGTTAGATTCATCAACTTCCAGGGCCACACAGAACTTACAAACCAGTTAGATTCATCAACTTCCAGGGCCACACAGAACTTACAAACCAGTTAGATTTGTCAACTTCCAGGGCCACACAGAACTTACAAACCAGTTAGATTCGTCAACTTCCAGGGCCACACAGAACTTACAAACCAGTTAGATTCGTCAACTTCCACACAGAACTTACAAACCAGTTAGATTCATCAACTTCCACACAGAACTTACAAACCAGTTAGATTCATCAACTTCCACACAGAACTTACAAACCAGTTAGATTCGTCAACTTCCACACAGAACTTACAAACCAGTTAGATTCGTCAACTTCCACACAGAACTTACAAACCAGTTAGATTCATCAACTTCCAGGGCCACACAGAACTTACAAACCAGTTAGATTCATCAACTTCCAGGGCCACACAGAACTTACAAACCAGTTAGATTCGTCAACTTCCACACAGAACTTACAAACCAGTTAGATTCATCAACTTCCAGGGCCACACAGAACTTACAAACCAGTTAGATTCGTCAACTTCCACACAGAACTTACAAACCAGTTAGATTCATCAACTTCCAGGCCACACAGAACTTACAAACCAGTTAGATTCATCAACTTCCACACACAGAACTTACAAACCAGTTAGATTCGTCAACTTCCAGGGCCACACAGAACTTACAAACCAGTTAGATTCGTCAACTTCCAGGGCCACACAGAACTTACAAACCAGTTAGATTCGTCAACTTCCAGGCCACACAGAACTTACAAACCAGTTAGATTCATCAACTTCCACACAGAACTTACAAACCAGTTAGATTCGTCAACTTCCAGGGCCACACAGAACTTACAAACCAGTTAGATTTGTCAACTTCCAGGGCCACACAGAACTTACAAACCAGTTAGATTCGTCAACTTCCAGGCCACACAGAACTTACAAACCAGTTAGATTCGTCAACTTCCACACAGAACTTACAAACCAGTTAGATTCATCAACTTCCAGGCCACACAGAACTTACAAACCAGTTAGATTCATCAACTTCCAGGGCAGCACAGAACTTACAAACCAGTTAGATTCGTCAACTTCCAGGGCCACACAGAACTTACAAACCAGTTAGATTCATCAACTTCCAGGGCCACACAGAACTTACAAACCAGTTAGATTTGTCAACTTCCAGGGCCACACAGAACTTACAAACCAGTTAGATTCGTCAACTTCCAGGGCCACACAGAACTTACAAACCAGTTAGATTCGTCAACTTCCAGGCCACACAGAACTTACAAACCAGTTAGATTCATCAACTTCCAGGGCCACACAGAACTTACAAACCAGTTAGATTCATCAACTTCCAGGCCACACAGAACTTACAAACCAGTTAGATTCGTCAACTTCCAGGCCACACAGAACTTACAAACCAGTTAGATTCATCAACTTCCAGGGCCACACAGAACTTACAAACCAGTTAGATTCATCAACTTCCACACAGAACTTACAAACCAGTTAGATTCGTCAACTTCCACACAGAACTTACAAACCAGTTAGATTCATCAACTTCCAGGGCCACACAGAACTTACAAACCAGTTAGATTCGTCAACTTCCAGGCCACACAGAACTTACAAACCAGTTAGATTCATCAACTTCCACACAGAACTTACAAACCAGTTAGATTCATCAACTTCCACACAGAACTTACAAACCAGTTAGATTCATCAACTTCCAGGGCCACACAGAACTTACAAACCAGTTAGATTCATCAACTTCCAGGGCCACACAGAACTTACAAACCAGTTAGATTCGTCAACTTCCAGGGCCACACAGAACTTACAAACCAGTTAGATTCATCAACTTCCAGGGCCACACAGAACTTACAAACCAGTTAGATTCGTCAACTTCCACACAGAACTTACAAACCAGTTAGATTCATCAACTTCCACACAGAACTTACAAACCAGTTAGATTCATCAACTTCCACACAGAACTTACAAACCAGTTAGATTCGTCAGTTAGATTCATCAACTTCCACACAGAACTTACAAACCAGTTAGATTCATCAACTTCCACACAGAACTTACAAACCAGTTAGATTCATCAACTTCCACACAGAACTTACAAACCAGTTAGATTCATCAACTTCCACACAGAACTTACAAACCAGTTAGATTCATCAACTTCCACACAGAACTTACAAACCAGTTATATTCATCAACTTCCACACAGAACTTACAAACCAGTTAGATTCGTCAACTTCCACACAGAACTTACAAACCAGTTAGATTCATCAACTTCCACACAGAACTTACAAACCAGTTAGATTCATCAACTTCCAGGGCCACACAGAACTTACAAACCAGTTAGATTCATCAACTTCCAGGGCCACACAGAACTTACAAACCAGTTAGATTCGTCAACTTCCACACAGAACTTACAAACCAGTTAGATTCGTCAACTTCCAGGGCCACACAGAACTTACAAACCAGTTAGATTCGTCAACTTCCACACAGAACTTACAAACCAGTTAGATTCATCAACTTCCACACAGAACTTACAAACCAGTTAGATTCATCAACTTCCAGGGCCACACAGAACTTACAAACCAGTTATATTCATCAACTTCCAGGCCACACAGAACTTACAAACCAGTTAGATTCATCAACTTCCAGGGCCACACTGAGGCAGACTGCACTGTAGAGGAAGTAGTTTTTATGAAGGTGAAGATACTTCTTTCTGTCTTTTTTTTTTTTTTTTTAAATTAAATGTCTATTTTAGTGATAAAAATCCAGAGATTGCCAAGTAAATATTTAATTTTATTGTTTGTTCTTGTTTTTGTTTCTTTTATAATTCTTGATTGTTAATAAATTATAGAGGGAAGCTATTATTGTTATATATTCTTCTCTTCTTCTTTTAGAATTCTGTTATTTAATCAGAATTTTATTTTGTATTATTATGATATTGTACTTTTTTACTGTTAATATAATGTAATATCTTATTATGATTATTATTATTAGTAGTATTTTATATATTTGTCTTATTAGAATTATTATTAATATTACTACTGCTATTATTTGTATCATTATTAGTCTTATTATAATGTATATTGTTATTATTACTACTACTACAACTACTTCTATTACAACTACTACTGTTGTTTTTATTGCTGTTACAACTGCTATTCCTGCTCCTCCTGCTCTCCTGCTACTACTACTGCTGCTACTACTACCACTGCTACTACTACTGCTCCTACTACTACAACTGCTTTGATTTGCCAGGAACCAGTTACTCGTTCAAACAGTGGAATAGCATGGATGCTGATGTCTGATTCTGTGTCTGTAGACAAGGAGATAGATTACTACAACAGAGTGGAGGTATTCCATTTAAATCATCAATATATGATTTATTATATATAAATGTCATTTGATTTACCTTCTACTCCCAGTATGTCAGTCTCTTGCTCGTTCTGTTTGCCATTCATAGTGTCAAGGATTAACATAAAAGTTGATGATGTTAAAAGTACAGAACTGCAGGCAAAAGTCAGGTATAGTGATAATGTCATTGTCTTTTTTATCTCTAGCTCACTATCTCTAATTTTCTCCTAGCCTCTCTGATTCTCTCTTTCACTTTCTTTCTTTCTTTCACTGTCTTTCCCTATTCATAAACTGTATATGCATAATTATGATACCTAGGTTTAAACAAAGTAGCTGGTTTTTGCCTTGATGCTCATGGAAAGGCTCACATATAACAAAACAACTAAACAAAATTAATGGTAACTGATAAACAAAATAAAAAATAAAACATTTCAGAAAAAATCCTTTCATTTGTAATTATATGTATTGGTATCATTTGCTTGTGAAATGGTCAGGAGTGAAAGCTTATTTTTAAATAACTGTGAGATTTTTTATAGCTATTGTTTTTACAAACTTAACGAATAAATGAATGAATGCTTAAAGCATATCAGCTACTGGGTGACAAACAAAGATAAATATAACAATACAAACTGTACAAACCAATACCTAATTACAGTAATATTAAATATTGAAATGTTTTTCTCAGACAAGAAGTGGAGAAGAGGATGAGCTAATTGTGCAGAACACAGAGGAGTCATGGAAACGTCACACTTACAGATTAGCTCACCCCGTGTACACTGAAGTAGAACTTGGTGAAAGTGATTGTGTAGTTTATCTGATGAAAGAAAACTGTTTTCAATTACAGTTCTGTCAGGTACATTCTGAGAGAATAGTATTTTTTCTCTTTTCCAGTTTGTATTAGGATAAAATAATATTATTTAATATTCTGAATTTTCTGACATATTTTATTTTGTTCTGCTTGTCTGATAATAAAGCGATATTGTTGATAATATATCAAGTTTTTTCCCTGATTATAGAGGTTAAGTTTTCTATGCCATTCTGCATTTTCTGATATAGATAATGTCAATTCCACTTCATAGAAAATGATTTTAAAACTGTTCAAACTAAATTTTCTGATACAAAGAATGATAATTTCAACAGCTTAACTGATGAATACTGCCTCTATCCAGTGTTCTGATATAGAAAATAATACTTTATATCATCCTGTTTGTATGATTTTTTTAATGCTCTATTCAACATTTCTGATGTAGAGAATAACTTGATAAAACATGCTGTTAATTACTCACACTGATACTGATAATTATGTGCTGATCAAATAAACTGACCAAAGTTTATAAAGGAAATCATATATTTATTAGGTTTGTTTTTTCAGAGTTTGATCTTTATCTTTGTTGTTTTCATTGACCAATTATTGACAGTTATCGTAAGAAGTGTTTTTGATAATATAAGTTATTATTTATGTTCTGCACTGTATGTGTGAGGATGTATGTCAGTATGTATGTTGGTGTATCTGTGTGTATGTTGCCTAAGTGAATGTGAGTCTGTGTCTATTTGTGTGTGTGTGTGTTCTGTTGTGTGATTATTGTAATGTTTGTATATGTGTTATTTTCTGTGTTTGTTTTGTGTCTTGTATTGGTGTGTGTGTTTTCTGTTGTGTGATTATTGTAATGTTTGTATATGTGTTATTTTCTGTGTTTGTTTTGTGTCTTGTATTGGTGTGTGTGTTTTCTGTTGTGTGATTATTGTAATGTTTGTATATGTGTTATTTTTCTGTGTTTTTTTTGTCTTGTCTTTGGTGTGTGTGTTTTCTGTTGTGTGATTATTGTAATGTTTGTATATGTGTTATTTTCTGTGTTTGTTTTGTGTCTTGTATTGGTGTGTGTGTTTTCTGTTGTGTGATTATTGTAATGTTTGTATATGTGTTATTTTCTGTGTTTGTTTTGTGTCTTGTATTGGTGTGTGTGTTTTCTGTTGTGTGATTATTGTAATGTTTGTATATGTGTTATTTTCTGTGTTTGTTTTGTGTCTTGTATGTGAGTGTATGTGAGTGCATGCTTTTATATGCCTGCATATATATGCACAAAATAGAAAATAAACTCGGCAAATAAACCATCAAATCAATTTATTTAGCAGACGTTAAAAAAAGAAAAAACAAATGTCTAGATTAATTTTTATTGCTAGCTCCTGTTAAATAATGTAAATAATGTAATTAAATAATTATTAGTAATAATTTAAAACAGGTAAAAAAATAAATATATAAGTAACAGCTATGGTTAAATTATATTTTCTTTTTACATTGTTTTTGTAATTTGCTTATAATGCACATGTAATTTGACAGTATCAGTATTATGTTTTTTTATAGGCATTTTTAATTAATTAATTTTTATATTTGTTACAATGTTGCTGTTGAATTTGAATTTTTAATTCATTATTACTGATTCTTGGTAAATAAAAAAATATAAAATTCTTTTCAGGGTGTTTTTATTTTAATTTGGGTGGGAAATTGTATTTGCTTTCTAAAACTTTATTTCATGTTTTAACAATATAAAGTTTTATCAAAAGAGAGTTATTTCCCTTATGTTATGAAAATTATTATCCATGGTCAGTTGCTTATAATATTCATAAATTAATAATAATAATAATAATAATAATAATAATAATAATAATAATAATAATAATAATAATAATAATAATAATAATAATAATGACAATAATAATAATAATAATAAAAAATAAATAATATTAATTGGTAATACTAAAACAGGTTGATTTCTGATTCAAATACAAATTGTATTTTTTTTTTTTTTTTATCTGCATACTGGGGTATTCATTCACACAAAACAGGACAAATTACAAAATAAAACTTAAATGATATGTATACCTTGTGAAGCCAATAAATGTATAACATTGGTCTAGGCATTGTTTAAATTGTAACTCAGCAAAATCATGAGTAATAGTGAATGAAAGCTATTAAATTTTACAAGCAAAAATACATTTTAAATGGAATAACAAGTGTTGTCAAATATTTATTTCATGGAAGACTCAAAAATGATAACAGTAATAATGTATTTAAATATGTACATAATCAAAAATTAATACTTGTGTGTGTACATGTACATACAGGAGTACATTTGTGTACATGTGAGTGTGTTTGTGTTAATACATACAGATATACACACATATACACAAAAGAAAAACATTTATATAAATTTCTTTATTAGTATAAATCTAATGTGTTGTATATCAATTATTTAGAAAATTCTATTAAACTGTATTTATTACTAATTTTATCTCAAGCAAATCAAGCAATATTAATTTAAATTCAAAAGTAATAATAATTGTGTAAATTATCAGTTAATATATATATATATATATTTTTTTTTACAAATTATATAAATAGAAATTTAAATACCTGAAATAAATGATACAAATGAATACAATATTTTCGTTTTACGTTCAATCACGAGCTTCCCTAAGCCATGTTGATCAGTTGACATGCAGACGTCATACGTACATGTGATGTTCAGGTTGTCTTGTCTCGTTTGTTTCTATTTAGACTTAACCCTTTTGTGATTTACCTTTCAGTGCGTCAAAACGAATAAAAGTACACCGACGAATGCTGATGATTAAAGAGAAATGGAAGACAAAAACTTTAGAAACAAAATACAATATCTTAAATGAACACAAAACCCACGAACAGCGGCATATAATTATTTCTTAATGTATTTGTAAAAAATTATTTGTAAACGATTTACTGTTTTGTTTAATATCTATGATCTATTAAATCATTTATGTCTACATTGCCGTTTTATTTCTCCTTATTTAACTTTTTTTTTTTTTTTTGGTCAAATTTCAATCATGAAGAACGTAACCACTGGTTTAATCTTAAAATTAGTCTCCCGCTTAACGATATCTCACTTAAGGAACGGAAGAATAAAAACGAATAATGACGAAATCGTAAAACAACCCCCCCCAAAAAAAAACCCCAAAACACCCAAACAGGTCACCACTTAGAGAAACGTACATCCTCACAAAGAATCAGCTGTTAGTCTACCATGGAATTTTTGCTTAAAATTTTTTTTTTTTAGTGACTAAAATCGAGTTTTCCTGCGATGAAATTTCCGAGATCACCAGTGTTGTCAGATCTGCAATATTCACAAGAATGCACCTTGAAGTATTCCAAAACTATCTTCTTTATTTTGTATTTTAATCTCAACTTGTAAAAGTAACCGTTGCGACTTTAGAAGACTGTAATTATAAACAATAGATAGATAATAAAATGTATCTCACCTTTCTCTGCCATATAGCCTTTTCTTTTTACAATTTTTGTTAATTGAATAACAAGGCAGCACATCTAATTATCACTCTAATATGTTGTGTAAGTAATTGAAAACCACATTAATTTCTAGCGATCAAGCCTTTACACTCTAAAAACGTTTATATATAAAGAAGACTTTTGAAGGTTTTGTCGTCAACCTTTAATTAATTCTCACCTAATTTTCTGCCGATAACTTGAATACCACAACAGTATTTATCCTTTGGTTAAAAGCAGTGGAGTAAAAACGTGAACTTTTATTTTAATAAAAAATTGCATATTATTCGTGGGGCAGTGATGCTATGTTTTAGTATTTATATTCTGCAGTAATCATGAAAGGGAGATATATTGCAGAAATTGAAGTATATTTCACTGAAAACATGTATTTTTAGTCTCAATTTAGTTTTATGAACAGCACATATCACAAACTAAACGGTAAATCTCAAGCTTAGAAAACGCTGATAAAAAAATTTAAAAAAAAAAAAGAATAGAAGAAAAGTCATGTTTAGTCATTTATTCTCAAATTATCATAAGCGTAGTTTTTAATTCAACGAAAATAACTTAATATTTTATTAATTACATTAATAACTCAAGATAATTTGTTAATATTAATACCTGCTACATATTTTTAATTATTCTTTCCGGTTCCATAAAATAGATCTGCATAACTGTGAGCTATCAGAAAAGGAAAATTATTAAAGAAATCTAAATATTTACATAGTGTAGGTATTGCTTTTTGAGTGCGCGTAATGCAATATAGAAACACTGTCATACGTTGTTTTGTTATTTTATTATGCGGGCAATATCTTAGTGGAATAAACTTAATAAAATAAACTGTTTTCTCTGTTACTAATAAATCAAAGAAAATTACCGATATGCTGTTTCAAATTATTGGCCAAAACTTTTGCGTGATCGTGATGAAGTAAGCTGATGTATTCTTAAATTTTTTTTTTATAAATGTCACATAATAAATATATCCTTTATAAACACAGTGGTGTCGGTATCAGAAGCTTTTTACAGGAAAACGTGAGAATTAATTACACGTTGATATTTAAATTTAATTCTACTTGGAGAGCTATGAGTGCAATTGAAAACAATTGAAAACAGAAAATGTTTTGTTGCTTTTTTTTTTTTATAATTTTTTACCGAAACTGCCGCATGTTATCTAAAATAATTTTATGGTTGCTGTTAGTTTCATTTTTACATCTTCGAATGTTTTTTTTATTCATGGTAGAGTTTTTGATAGTGTACAACTAATGAAGTAATCGAGACCTGTTTTCGACTCGCATGTCACTTTACGTCTGCTACAAAAGCTGACGGTGTAATAAGAACTATTCGTTTATTAATGAGATTAGGCGTAACTGAAAACAGACGAAGAAACACGACAGAGCGCTCAATCATTGAAATACAGTGCCTTAAATTATAATATTTATATCAATTTTCATTTTCGTAAATAAGCTTAATATTATTTTTCTTTAGCACTGCATCATTTAATGATTTTGATTTTGATTTATTTATTTATTGTTAGTAATTTTTTTTTCAATCCACACAGCACAAAACAGGACTGTTTTTCTATTATTATCTGAAGCAGTAAGTTATACTACTTTTACAATGAAAAGAAAAAAATACTTTTTGTTCTTTTTTTATTAAGATTTTCTTTAAAAGCGTGAGTGAGAGAGAAATAGGTTTGTTGAATGAGAGTATTAAAATAATAATAATTATAATATATTTGCATTTTTACGAGCAACAGTAAAAATGCAAATGTATTAAATTTTTGCTGTGAAATATGAATAATAAATAGGAAATTAACTCAGAATATTCTGCGTTTTTCATTATCAACAATGGAATATATTTATATATCCATTTCAAAAATCCAGTTTCTTTCACAATAAACAGCGAAATCTTATGACGAACAATGAAGATTAAAAAACAAGAGAGAGAGAGAGAGAGTTTGGTACAGATAAAAATAAACTTAAAGACAGACTGACAGAATATAGAACTATTTATAAATAGATGAATAACAGACTCATAGAAAGGAACAAAGATAAATAGAAAGCCAAAGAGGAACGTAAACAGAGAGCCAGAGGAACAGAGAGCGAGAGAGAGTTTAGTTAGGAACGTAAACAGAGAGACAGAGGAACAGAGAGCGAGAGAGAGTTTAGTTAGGAACGTAAACAGAGAGACAGAGGAACAGAGAGCGAGAGAGAGTTTAGTTAGGAACGTAAACAGAGAGACAGAGGAACAGAGAGCAGAGAGAGAGTTTAGTTAGGAACGTAAACAGATAGACAGAGGAACAGAGAGCGAGAGAGAGAGTTTAGTTAGGAACGTAAACAGAGAGACAGAGGAACAGAGAGAGAGAGAGTTTAGTTAGGAACGTAAACAGAGACAGAGGAACAGAGAGAGAGAGAGAGAGTTTAGTTAGGAACGTAAACAGATAGACAGAGGAACAGAGAGAGAGAGAGAGAGTTTAGTTAGGAACGTAAACAGAGAGACAGAGGAACAGAGAGAGCGAGAGAGAGTTTAGTTAGGAACGTAAACAGATAGACAGAGGAACAGAGAGCGAGAGAGAGTTTAGTTAGGAACGTAAACAGAGAGACAGAGAGGAACAGAGAGCGAGAGAGAGTTTAGTTAGGAACGTAAACAGATAGACAGAGGAACAGAGAGCAGAGAGAGAGAGTTTAGTTAGGAACGTAAACAGAGAGACAGAGGAACAGAGAGCGAGAGAGAGTTTAGTTAGGAACGTAAACAGATAGACAGAGGAACAGAGAGCGAGAGAGAGTTTAGTTAGGAACGTAAACAGAGAGACAGAGGAACAGAGAGCGAGAGAGAGTTTAGTTAGGAACGTAAACAGAGAGACAGAGGAACAGAGAGCGAGAGAGAGTTTAGTTAGGAACGTAAACAGAGAGACAGAGGAACAGAGAGCGAGAGAGAGTTTAGTTAGGAACGTAAACAGATAGACAGAGGAACAGAGAGCGAGAGAGAGTTTAGTTAGGAGGTACATGAACGGAAAGAGAATTACGGATTGAAAGAAAATGCGACAAGTAGGTATATTAGATACAATAATAATATATTTTAATATAGCATGGCACGCTCAGAAAATAAGTAGACAAATACCCTTAGGAAGAATGCCGGTACGACGGCAACGACTGCGACATTAATAGAAATTACAGTACTATATTTTAGAAGGCGATACGCCACCTCCATGGATACAGTGAGGCGCTTATTTGTCAAGAATGTGATGATGTCTGAAAAGTAATTGCTTCTATAATTGAAAACCTTTCTGTCCACCATTCCATCCTTTTATCCATTTATTTTACTTTCCCAATTCTTCTTTGCACCAAAACTTTCATCATCTAACACTCCATCCATCCTTACCTACCTGCATGTTTCTATATATCTATCTCTGTCTATATATTTGTTTTATTTCATTATGTCTGTCTATATATTTGTTTTATTTCATCATCAGTTTCTCTGTTTGTCTATCTATATATCTGTCTGTTTGTCCGCTTTCTATCTATCTATCTATCTATCTAGCTAGCTAGCTATCTATATCTATCTATATCTATATATATATATATATATGTGTGTGTGGAGAGTGACAGAGAGAGTAAGAAAGCCAGAGTGAAATATTTATGTCATAACTTATTCTTAAGTACATACACTTCTGTCTATACTCTGTTGGCCTGTCAGTCTATCTGTATATAGAAAGGGCTTTCAAAGTAATAGCACTGTATCCATCTCTTCATGTATCTTCAGTAATTATATATATATCTACACACACACACACATACATATATATATAAATATTTATATATATATATGTGTGTGTGTGTGTGTTTATGTGTGTTAGAGAGTTTAGATATAGATGGATGGATGGACAACACATATACACACACACTCTGTATACACTATATACAAACTACATATATAGATACATAGCTACATAGGTTCATGAGTATTAGTATTTATGTTAGAGGACTGGTATATAACTGGATTTGTGAATAAGAGAACGTTTATATGTGTGTTAGATTATAGTAGATATCTAGACTGAGATATATATATACACACACATAAACCTATTCACTCATGTATTTATTTATATTTAACACACACCCATTTCTTAACACACATATATCTATCAATCATCTGACTCTCTCAAGAATCCAGAAAAAGCACACCGTTTTTCATACACATTATATAACCGTTCTCTGTAACACATACAGATACACATAATTTATCTATGTTATCTATGAATATCTATATATATATATATATCTAATTATTGTCTACCTAACCTATCAATCTGTCTCTCAAGCGATGAATATGTCTAACTATCTCTATATGAATCTATCTCACTTTCTCAGTTACACATAGCAGTCTTTAATGCACACATACAAAAACACACACACACACAAACATCAACACACTCTCTATTTACATCCTTTTTAATTATTTAAAAACACCCTTTCTATCTATTTATCTATCTATAAATATATTTATTTATCTATGTATTTATCCCATATACATAAGCAACAGACTCAGTCTTTCCTACAGTTGTGTGGGTATAAAATGTCTCCTTGCATCTATCTATCTTTCTAGTAATCTATCTAGCTTTCTTCTGTCTATCAGTTTACCTGTCTGTTATCATCTACCATCTGTCCACCCTTTTTTACACATTACACAATCAACTATAACACACACACACACACACACACGTGTAGTAGTTATATATATATATATATATGCATGCGTGTGTTTGTATATTAACACACACCCATTTCTTAACACACATATCTATCTATATAATCTATCAGTCTGTCTAAACATCAATCTACCAACTAGTAACATACCTACTATTACATTATCTCTCTAGCTTATACGCCTATTTTTCAATAACAATCGATCAATCATATGTACAGCTACCTGAATATCTAACTATGTACTACTTCAAAGCTTGCTATATTGCTGTATATCTGTCTGTATAATCTATCTGTATTTACCTCTGTATATTTATCTATATAACCTACCTGTATTTATTTCTCTATATCTGTCTGTATAATCTATCTGTATTTATCTCTGGATATCTAACTATAATCTATCTGTATTTACCTCTGTATATTTATCTAAATGACCTACCTGTATTTATTTCTCTATATCTGTCTGTATAATCAATCAGTATTTATCTTGTATAGCTACTTATAATCTATCAGTTCATCACTAACTCAATCCAAACAGATCATCTCCTCTGTCTGTCTGTGTGTGTGACTGTGTGTGTGTTTATCTATCAAATATATCCTCTCTCTTAAGTCTATTTCTAACATAAACATTTTCTTACACATATACATCCTCAAATCTACTGCCATACACTTTACCAGCACATTACCTATCTTGCTTGACACCTATCCTTCTATCTATCTTTCTGTCTGTCTATTGAACCTACTAACCTGCCTATCTGTTTAGCTTTCTATATAATCTCTCTGTCTATCCTCCATATATATTTCTCTATCCATCTACATTACATTCCATCAATAACAATCCATGAATCACATATTCATCTTCCTGACTATCTCCGCTGTGGAGTTTTAGCAAAGTAAGTGTTCACATTATGTGCCTAATGAGAATATTCATCCACCAGCGTCAGTGAAAATTATTATTATTATTATTATTATTATTATTATTATTATTATTTTATTTATTTATTTATTTATTTATTTATTTCTGGCTGGCGACATCGAAATAATATCTGGAAAATAAAAATCTAGTTCGAAATGGATACGAGATAGTATGACGTCAAAGTTCCCCCCAATTTTTTTTGTTAAATACAAAATTGGTTTGGACCTTTGCAGCAATTGCTGCTCAATAATAGGCATATACGTATAAACGGCATTAGTTATATGATGTATTTCCTCAAATTACTTTTAATAATCCATATAGACTTGATTAGATGTTTAAATGTTTATAAACACTGATCGGCCTTCGACGCTGCCATTTTGGATTTCGATCGGAAGTTTCCGTGATCGCTCGGAAACCGTCTGATCGGGTTTTTGAACTTCCAATTTCAACTATTTTACGTCTATTTTCTTAACTTTTTATGATATATAAATTAGATTTGCGCTGATAAAGGTAACCATGATCTCCTGTACCTTTCCTAACTATTTTTTCAACTTAATCATACTTATCAAACGTTTCAAACTGGATTATTTTTATGCAAATGCGTGCATAATAAACTGAAATTATAATTCGCAATGTTCACCAACAGAAAAGAAGATTCAGGTGTAGTTTGTACCCAATAAATCGGTGAAGTATTATTAAATATACTGTATTGTATAGGCGTAAATATACCAAAAATGTCATATAAAAATAATTTGTAAATAAATTCATTGTTTTTAAAGAGACAAATCGAAAAGAAATAAATTAACTTGAATAAAAACATTAAATAAAATAAGCATTTTACAATAATTCAGTAAATAATAACAACACATTATATACACCAAAACTAAAGGAAACTGGTTATTTAAAAGTCAAAGAAAACGCAAGGAATGTTATTAAGCTGGTGCTGTCTGTTACAAAGCATTATACACAATTAGTTCTTTTAAATCTAATTTACCGTCGCATCGCATATGCGGAGTAATCTATTTCAGAAGTTTGTGGTCTACGGGAAATAACTCTATTTAACACGTTGCAAAATGTACAGAAAAGACTGAGTATGAAGTAAAATATTAAAAAAGAAGAAAATAACAAAAAGAAATCACATAGAAATATATATATTTTTTTCAATAAATGAAGCAAAGAAAGATTATTAGTGACATCAAAAGTCTGCTGAATATAGATCATTCACTCAATTTACTGAATTCACTAAACTGATTTTATTTAAACCTATATATTATTTTTTATTTCCATTTCATATAACTGTTTCTTTATGATAAATATATGCCTGAAATAATTTTATTTTATTTCTTATCTTTTCGTTTTCTCTTATTTCAGTATTCTTTCTTAATTATTATTTTATTTATCATTTTAATTAGTGTTATTGTAGGTATTGTTCTTATTTTTATCGTTAATCTCGTTATTTGAGATATTAATACTGAAAAAAACAAAACAATTATCAGTAGATAGATAGATATACAAACACACACACACATAAAAAAGAAAGAATATGGTTACACGTGTTTGCCTTAGATATGTATGTAGTTAAATAATAGATAGATACACTGAAGATAGCTAGGGTTGGATATAGATATAGACATTTTACATTTCATAGGCAAATGAACTTGTAAGAAAATGTTTGTATATGCGTTATAATATAATATCATATTAACCTCGCTTTTAACATCTTTTCTTTTATTGGTCATTTTAATCTCTCTGTCGGTCTGTCTGTCCATCTATCTATCTATATGTCTGTCTGTCTGTCTATCTCTATATCTATCCACCTACCTATCTACCTCTCGGACTGCAGAGATAAGTGCAGGTGTAGCTGTAATTATAACTTCAGTAAATTTGTTATAAACACTGCAGAAAATATTTATAATAAAACAGCGATGATATTTTATCTCACTGGGAGAGGTTCTGTGTATTCTGAAAATACTGAAGGATCTTTATTTATTTATTTATTTATTTATTTATTTTCTTAAGTAAGTTAATTAATTTGTGTTTTACTTTATTTTTAATAATAAGAATCTGTATTAAAGTTTCAAGTATTTATGAAAGATACACTTGTAAATGTCAATAATATGCTGAAATTAATTCATTTTAATCTAGTCTCTCACCTCTAAATTGCAACCCTACTATCTTAACAAATAATAATAATAATAATAATAATAATAATAATAATAATAATAATAATAATAATAATAATAATAATATCATCATCATATCATCATCATCATAATGTGGATGACATTCAATTTTTTGTATAGGCATTTTTAAAAGTGGATTCATTATTCAACTTGTTAGGTACGTTATACCAATTAATGAAAAATTAAGCTTATTATTTATTTATTTATTTATTTATTTATTATGGAAAATAAAATTATCTACTATTGTGTTTTCAATACATAATATTATAGCTGCGCCTCTGTTTACAACATAAAACAAGTAATATAAATAGTGATGGCGGTACTGAAGTTGCGTTTTATTATAAGTAAGTAAACATTTTCTTTCTTCTTGTAGATGTAGATTGTTCTTCCTATGGATGAGTCACCTCCATGGGTGTCCATGGGCAAAACCGTCTTCCCGTTTGTAGTGATCCAACAAGCACGGCATGACAGTTGACATGATGCGAAAAGCAGCTCAAACCACAAACTGATAAAAAAAAACACCCGATGAATATAAAGCTGATAATAATTATTAAAACAATATTTACGAAACATCATAAACGTGAAGAATGTGAACATGATGATCAGTAAATATAATCATTGAAATTTAGATTAATTTATTTCAATAATCGGACATCTCGATTGTTGGTTTTGTTTCGGTTTGAATAGCAAGACATATCTTTGCGGTAGACATACCTAAAATAACACGAATTACTTCGAAAATATAAAAAAAATAATTATTATATCGATCGGAGTTGAAAATAAAAATTAATATTCGGCTAACTTCGTTTTTACGTTCGGGTCTATGACGTCATCAGTGGTTTGTTTACATAGATACAGTTGGCGATATTGAAGATTAGCGCATTCGAGTTAGTCCTGACTCGACTTTCCTTCTTTTTTACTTTGTTTATTGAATTGCATCTGCAAGTGATGAAGGTTACATTTGTGTAGGTTTAATTTTTATATTATTAAAATATTTAAGTCCAAACTGGACATATTGTTTTATTCACAATGAGGTTGTGCTAGATTATTTTTAGATTAGATAATCAACGATAACTGCAAACTGTCTGTATGCATTACTTTCTAACCTCTAATGCTATGATTCCTGTTTCTTATATTGTTAATATACCCTTGTCAAAATATGTTTATTTTTACATAAAAATAACAACAACAATCAATAATAGATAGTGTTTCGAATGTTTTTATTTAAAAAGAATAAAGGAGTATATATCTTAGCGATCACACCCAGGACCGGTCCCAGGGATTTTCCTCTTTATATTCTAAAGATCTCAACTATACAAGTTGGCGCCATGACTACATGTGCAGGTTCCTCCAGACACTGTTGTTCTGTTATATTAGCAGTTATATAATCTGTTACATTAGCACTTCACATAACAGTCGGTATTGATAGTAATAGTCATAATATATATATACACACACACACACACACACACACACACACACACACACACACACACACATGTAGTTACTTTTTATATACATATACATACTAATCATCTTCTAAACATACAAATACATTATCATTCCTATACACGTGTGTGTGTGTGTGTATATATATATATATATATATATGTATGTATGTATGTATGTATGTATGTACGTATATATATATATATGTATGTATGTATGTGTGTGTATATCTATATGGATAGATGCATCCTTCCAACCAGCGTCAGCGAAAATTATTTATTTCATTTGAATTTATTTTATTTCAATTATTTTATTTTATTTTTATTTATTTACTTTTTTTTTTTTTTTTTTTTTTTTTTATTTTTTTTATGGCTGACGATGTTGTAATAAAAAGGGGAAAACAAAATAGTACGAAATGGGTACGAGATGGTATATTACGTCAACGCCAGAAAAAAAAAAAAAAATAAAATAAAATAAATGTTACCACGTTTTCAGCAATTACTACAGAGTATTAGCCATCTATGTATAAGAGGCATTGATTATATGACATAATTCTCCAAATTACTTTTAATGATCCATGTAGAATTATTGCATTATAAAGGTCTATATGTTTAAAAGTGTGTAAATATTGATCGGCGTTCGATGCTGCCATCTTGGATTTCGATCGGAAGTTTCCGTGAGGTCACGGAAGTTTTTTATTTTCCAAATATATTATTTTACGACTACTTTCTGAACTTGTTATGATTTACACTGACAAACATGGTTGTTCATATTACAAAACCGTGATCTCTTCCGCCTTTCCGAACTACTTTTTCAACTAAAATAAATGAAATAAATAAATAAAATAAATTAATAAAATTAATTGAAAAACATTAAATGCAATTTTACAATAATTCATCAAATAATAATATCACGTTATATAAACCAAAAATACAGGAAACTGATTAGTTAAAACATGTTAATAAGCTGGTTCTGTCTGATACAAAACATTATACAGAATTGTTTATTTTCATCTAAAAGCAGCAAATCTAATTTACCGTCACCTCTATTTCAGAAGTTCATGGTCTAAGAGAAACAACTCTATTTAACACGCACCTTGGTAAATATACAAAAAAGACTGAGTGTTGAGTAAAATTTAAAAAAAAAAAAAAAAAAAAAAAAAAAAAAATAGAAAGAAAGTAATTCAAGTCGCCTGAATATAGATCATTCACTGAATTTATTTAATTCACTAAAATTATTTTATTTAAAGCTAGTAGTAAGTTGGGGTAATTCTGGCCTCCGAGGTATATTATGACTTGCAGCCGCTATACTGCATTTTGAGGTTTCAAAAGTGAGTGTTATTTTTTAGTCCTATAGACAAAAGGTTAGTGATAAATTATAACAGGTAAACATATAATCGCTTTTTAAGTTCAGCAGAAGAAACTTGATTAATATGTGATAATTAGGGAAGAAATATGTGTTTTATTTTACTCCACCACTTGGGGCAATAAAATCAAAAGGATGAGGTATGCCGAGGCATTGACAGAAGAAGAAAGTGTCAAGAGGAATGAAGAAGAGTTGGCAGAGAAGAAGAAGAAGGAGGAAGAAAAGGCAAAGAAAGCAAATGTTCTAGAGGCAAAATTACAACAACAAAATAGAAGATACCAAAGTCAAAACGGCAGTTCAATTTGAATGCTACAGCAGAACCGGTGGATGCAGCCAAAGAAAACGTTGATGATGATGAGCCTGAACTAGAAGACAGAGATGTAGTAGATACACAAGAAAAATGTGAACTCTGTGGCAGAGTTGATGATGAGTCTGAACTAGAAAACAGAGATGTAGTAGATACACAAGAACAATGTGAACTCTGTGGCAGAGTTGATGATGAGTCTGAACTAGAAGACAGAGATGTAGTAGATACACAAGAACAATGTGAACTCTGTGGCAGAGTTGATGATGAGTCTGAACTAGAAGACAGAGATGTAGTAGATACACAGAACAAGAACTCTGTGGCAGAGTTGATGATGATGAACTAGAAGACAGAGATGTAGTAGATACACAAGAACAATGTGAACTCTGTGGCAGAGTTGATGATGAGTCTGAACTAGAAGACAGAGATGTAGTAGATACACAAGAAAATGTGAACTCTGTGGCAGAGTTGATGAATGGAATGAACTCAGAGTTGATGATGGAATGAATTCTGACGAGTTCATAGAATGTGACACGTGCCCAAATTGGTATTGTCTTGATTCATGTGCAAATCTTGAAATCCCAGCGGTGCAGACTAAAGATATTGTATTCTTGTGTGATATTTGTCAAGAGGTTTAGTTTATTGAAGTTTTGAATTTGACTTGCATTATGATTAGGACTAATTATTATTAGTAGTAAACAATGATTATATAGCAATAATCAGTACGACAAATTTGAGGACCAAACTATTCATGAATGTGGGGGGATAATAGAATATCACTTTCTACAGTTAATTAAGAAATAATCTGTAACAGCGCAGTATATTTACAGAACTTGTGTTATAATAAACAAGATTCATCTCGCGCATCCTCGCCTTTTCACTTTACTTTTAATAATAAAAACGTCTATTAATGTTTCTCTATGTTCTAGACTTTTCTAGTATTTAAGAAAGATGCACTTGCAAATATCAATAACATGGTGAAGTTCATTCATCTTAATCTAGCCTCTCACCTCTCAACTGCAATTCTACTATCTTAATAAAAAAATTAAAAAAAGAGAATAATACGCATTATTAGACGTTGATTCTTTATTCAGTTGTTAGATATGTTATACCTGTTAATGAAAAATTAAGCTTATTATTTATTTATTTATTTATTTATTTATTTTGCAAAATAAAATTATCTAATATTGTTAATTAAAAAACAATACCTCTATTTTTCACTACACTGTGTTTTCAATACATAATATTACCGCTACGCCTCTGTTTACAACATAAAACATGTAACATAAACAGTGATGGCGGTTCTGAAGTTGCATCTTATTTTCATAACGCCGTGTAAAATGACTCCTACTTAGCTGTTCTGTGAAACAAGTTCTGTTAATAAAATATCACATTAGTATGGAAGCCTTCTCGATATTCACATATAATTCTACTGTTGTTTATAAAAACACGCTAACCTGGAAGCCCAATCTACATTTCTGAATGTACACTGTGTTTTCACAGTAAAATCACACCTGTTATGTTTACTATAATGCTACAGTACACATATAAAGCAACGACAACGACAACAACAATAGTAATAATAAAGAAAAGAACATTTTAATATTTATTCGATTTCTTTACTTCTCAATATCCGTAAGACTTCAAACGTTAACATCATCGCTCCAGTCTGGATGTCAGTTTATTTTATGACGTAGCTATAGCTTCACACAGACAAGTACACTGGAGATATCCACTTTTCAATCCTCTTTTTGTCTTTATTGTGAAAAATAACATGATGTTGTATTTTTGTATTTATTTATATTTTTGATTACATAAAAATAAAAAGGTGAAAATGAGTCAGGTATTTATTTGAGAAGCTCAATGAATAATAATAATAATAATAATAATAATAATAATAATAATAATAATAATAATAATAATAATAATAATAATAATAATAAATAAATAAATAAATAAATAAATAAATAAATAAATTAAAAAAAATTATGGCGTACACTTATTATAGGTTATTATGTAGGTCAGAGGTGTATATTGAAAATATAAAATGTCACATTTTTCTACAGTTAAAAGTAAATCTCTGAATAAAACCTAGAAAATAATTTATTATTACTATTATTATTATTATTATTATTATTATTATTATTATTATTATTATTATTATTATTGCAATTTTATTTAGTTTGATTTCAGTTGTCATCATAAAGAATTATCTATATTTATTTTTTTTATTTAATTATTTATCTTTGTGAAATTTTCTAAAACTAAAACAATTTTACAATCAACATTGCAAAAGTAATTTGAAATACTTAATTTTAAAATGAACATACGACAATGAAACAATAAGTTTTATAGGAGATACACAGAAAGTATATAAACTGTTAGGGAGATGTACATAAAAAATTGTTAAAGCTGTGTAGAATGTATGGATTGGCAGAGAAACAGATGCACAGATGTGGGTATATGTGTGTGTGTTGTGTGTGTGTGTGTGTGTGTGTGTGTGTGTGTGTGTGTGTGTGTGTGTGTGTGCAGAAGGAAATGTGTGTTTTGTATGTTTCCAGAGGGCATGGTAGGAGAAATAGATGCAGACAGATGTGAATGTGAAAGGATGAGTTGATACATACATGTTATCTGTGAGAAAGAGTTAATATGTTTGTTGTCAAATAACTGCTGCATGTGAAAGTGTCCTTGTTTATGTATAAATAAATACAAGTTCCAAGTGTTTTGTGTGTTGTCTTTTCAAAAAACCCCAGAAAATTGATATAAAAATAGAATAAAAAACAAAATTATTAATTGGATTATTTTAATGATTATTATCATAGTTTTGTCTTGATTTTATAGTTTTAATCATCAGAGCTATCATCTTGTGATGTAACTACATCACAAACACTGTCCTTGTATAATGAGAAATGATTACTATGATCATCAGAGCTATCATCTTGTGATGTAACTACATCACAAACACTGTCCTTGTATAATGAGAAATGATTACTATAATCATCACATAATGAGAAACACTATAATCATCAGCTATCATCTTGTGATGTATCACAAAACTGTCCTGAGAGAAATGATATCAGAGCTATCATCTTGTGATGTAACTACATCACAAACACTGTCCTCGTATAATGAGAAATGATTATTATAATCATCACAGCTATCATCTTGTGATGTAACTACATCACAAACACTGTCCTCGTATAATGAGAAATGATTATTATAAATCATCATCTTGTGATGCTATCATCTTGTGAAATGATTACTATAATCATCACAATTATCATCTTGTGATGTAACTACATCACAAACACTGTCCTCGTATAATGAGAAATGATTACTATAATCATCACAGCTATCATCTTGTGATGTAACTACATCACAAACACTGTCCTCGTATAATGAGAAATGATTATTATAATCATCAGAGCTATCATCTTGTGATGTAACTACATCACAAACACTGTCCTCGTATGCTGCTCCTACTCACAAGGCTGATCTTCATCTGACCTATCAGTCTGAAATGTTTTGTTATAGTATTGTTAAAAAATAACACAAAAACAAAACAGTATCTGACAAAACATATCTTCCATCACAACAAAGTATATGAACACTTATCTTACATAACAGCAACAAAACAAAATAATAATAATAATAATAATAATAATAATAATAATAATAATAATAATAATAATAAAATTTATAAAATTTAAAATTTAATTTGCTTGATTATGGCTTCATTATTACAGTCTATGACATCAAATAAAAGTGAAATGGGTTCATGATACAAAATCTTAAAGGCATATGTCACTATAATTTATTATTGGAATGCATTGTTAAAAAAGTGGGGTTTAGTTTTGTCTTAAAATGTTATTTTAATTATATTTCTTATTTAACAAACTTCAGTTTGATTAGTAACATCATGCAGAGTGATCTTGAAGGCTCAAAATTTATATGAAAAATTCATTGTTTTTATTCAAGGGACATATAAAAAAAAAATTTGTTTAGCAAAATAGGAATTTTACAATAATTAATTAAGTAATAATAATAACTCAAATAAAGAAACAAATAATGAAAATTGGCTCTTTATAAACTGTTGGAGTAAATATGTGGTACTATTGAAATATTTTGTTCTAAATCATTTTAAAGAATTAGCTAAATTCGTCTAAATGTAGCAAATCAAATTTAGCCTGACTCTGCTAAGGGATATAACTTTAACGTGTTTGTAAATATACAAAAACGACTGAGTGGAGAGAGAGAGAGAGAGAGAGAGAGAGAGAGAGAGAGAGAGAGAGAGAGAGAGAGAGAGAGAGAGAGAGAGAGAGAGAGAGAGAGATAAGAAG
Source organism: Chrysomallon squamiferum (assembly GCA_012295275.1). Lineage (NCBI taxonomy): Eukaryota > Metazoa > Mollusca > Gastropoda > Neomphalida > Peltospiridae > Chrysomallon > Chrysomallon squamiferum. Next base: position 3,942,453 of record CM022677.1, read on the forward strand.
TATATATATAAATAACGATTATGTCAGATTATCTTTTGCTAGTTGATAACAAATACACAAGACGATCAATATATACATAATAAAAATAAAAACACACAAAGACTATTCTTTCTTTATTTATTTTTGTTTTAAATTATTTGAAATATTTTCCATTTTCATTATTGTTTTTTGATAAGATACAATGAGTGAATTTGCAAATGTCAGGATTTAACAACAGTTAAGAACAAATGATTTTTTTATTAAAAGTATTTGTACTGCCACCCATTTATGTAACATAAGCTGGCTATATTTTATTGTTGATAAAAAAGTCCAAACATTGGTAAAATTATTTAAAGTACTGAATTTGCATAATAGTACAATCTCTCTTAGAATAAAAAATGAAAATTTCAGTCTGAAAGCTGGAGACATATTTACTATAACTCTTAAAAGCAAAGACTGTAAGGGACTTTTTGAATTACCTTGTTTGTTGTCATATGCATTTCTGAACTTTTTACCAGATTTCCTTGTGTCTGTATTAGGACTCCTGCTACTGTTGTTTAAGTAAACAAGTTTCTTTCTCCAGATGACTGCTACTGTTGTTTAAGTAAACAAGTTTCTTTCTCCAGTTGACTGCTACTGTTGTTTAAGTAAACAAGTTTCTTTCTCCAGATGTTTACTGTTGTTTAATTAAACAAGTTTCTTTCTCCAGTTGACTGCTACTGTTGTTTAAGTAAACAAGTTTCTTTCTCCAGATGACTGCTACTGTTGTTTAAGTAAACAAGTTTCTTTCTCCAGATGACTGCTAATGGTGTTTACACTTTAACAAAACATGAGGTGCTAGATTTTACACAAACAAACCAGCTTTAATTTCCATGCCTTTGGAAATATATTAAATACCAAATTGTACTTCATTTTTTAAAGAGATTAATATTATTTTCTTTTCTTTTATTTATTTATTTATTTATTTTATTATTTTTTTTTTTTTTTTTCTCCTAGTTTGTTAACTGAATTAAAGAGAAAATACAGATTATAAAATAATTGGAAGACATTTCCTTCTGCACATTTTTTAACTAATTTTTTGAATGTTTACAAAATGTAAACAGCAAATTATAAATTACTCGGACAAATTTCATTTTTGTACATTTTTTTTTTTTTTTTTTTTTTTTTTATCGTTTTTAAATTATTATTTCCTATTTTTAAAGATTCCTTACTGAAATAATTCTATTATTCTTTCTAAAATGGGAAACTGAATATTTACATTTTGCTATCTATCCAGGTTTTTAAGTAATTTCAACCTGAAGATCCATAATTACATAATTTTAAAAATATTTACACAATGATTACCCCAGCAAACCCTTGATTTCCCTGGATTTAAATAATAAAAAGAAAACAAAATGCTTTTTTTTTTTTTATATAAAATTTAGATTACCCCTAATTACATAATCTTCAATTTTGATTTTCCTCTGATTTAAATAATATTAAAATAAAAGATTTAATTACCCCTAATTGCATAATTTTTCCCCTGATTTAAATATATTAAAAAAAGATGTTTTCTTTTTTGTTTTTTTATAAAAAAATACTAATTACCCCTAATTATATAATCTTCAGTTATATTTACATTGATTACCCCCAGCAAGCCCTTGATTCCCCTGATTTAAATAATAATAAAGAAAAAAGATAGAAATGTTTTTTGTGTATTTTTTTTTTTTTTTTTTAAATTCTAATTACTTCTAATTACAAAATTTATCACATTCATTTTAGCTTATTTCCAAAGATGGCATTCCATAGCAACGATGAATCTCCATTCCTCTTTCAGTGAGAAAGATTAGAATAACCAAGCACACATCAATGATAAAAACAGTGCAAGCTGCTATGAAGTACAATGTGTACACTGGATGTTCTCATCACATTGACAATGCAGTCTCTTGGAGATCACTGAGTGTTAGAAATTCAAATTACATTTCAGACAGATTTTCTCTTGAAAGACTGATGTAATAGTTTTCTGGTGAATCTTTTCTGAAAATGCAGTGCTGGCTGAGGCAGCTTGAATCTGTTGTCTAGGATCCTACAACAAAATATAATATTCATTAATAAACTAAACATAAAATAAAGTGAAAGACGCTCTAACTGCATTTCATTGTCTTATCAAGAAGAATTTTAGTCCAAATTTGTATTTTTTCCATGCAATTTAAAATTAAAATAATTTATTAAAGGTTTTTATATTCTTAATTTCAATCAGATTAATATTGTAAATTTCTTTCACCTGTATTAAATCTATCTTTTTTCTGAGATTAGGGAGAGATATTAAAAATAGCAAATTACAAATTTATACAACTGTTCTGTTCACTGCTCTATTAGGCTGGCAAGTAAATTATTACAAAGTTTGTTCTTGAATAAACCATTATTACATTGATTCTGTACAAGCTAAACTTAACATATCAAGCAAATAGGTTTGCTTTATGAAACATTTATATCAAATTATCAGTATATAAAAATAAAATCATCAAAGAAGACAAACAGTGTAAATATTTAAATTTAATTAATTCTTAATTTAATCTGAAAAAATCCTGACAATTTTCTTATAATTTCTCAGAAGAAAAAAGATAAATGCAGTTGAACACATTTGACTTAAGCATAAATACAAAATGAATTAGTACATTTAAATAGCTATATTGTTATTTCTAAAACTGATTAATAAACCCTGATATAATTAATAAGTAAAACCATTTTGAGAACAATGTAAAGTTAATGAAGAAATAAAATGTGGGAAGACAAAACAAAATCTGTTACTGACCAGTGAAAACATAATGTATACTATATCCTTTTACAATCCTTCTTGGGGTTTTTTGTTTTAAAGAAAAACAAAATTGTTGATATTTTCTAGCTATCCATTATTATTTATAGTCCAGATAAGATGGAAACACATGAGTGAGAGCTACTAAAAATAAAAAAGTAAAGTGATGCAATCCATACAACAAGAAAAACTGCTGACAGAAGCTTGGAATTTCCTAAACAAACAGTTCTACAGATTTCCTAAAATCACTCATCTAGATCCATTACTAAAATACACCATTAACATAAATGAAATAACAATAAATCATTTCTTGATCATATTTCAGGCTCTGAATAAAACAAAGTTGAACTTAAAAATACTGAAACATAAATAAATCCTAGTGAAAACATTAAATTATCTCTCAAAATGTTCTTTTATATATTACATGCAAATAGTAATAAATACAAAATACAAAATAAAAGTTTATACTTTAGCTATTAAAGTGCAGATCACTTAATAACTTAAAACAATATTATTTGCTTTACTATTATTTTGAGTAGATTAATCACCATCAAACAACACATACAACTAATCGTCATGACATTGTTGTCAGTTTAGGGGAAACACACACAATTCTAGGTGTGCACCGTGTACTTGGTACAGGGCTGGGAGACCTACTGCACCGGGGTAACAGTGATTGACAAAATAAAACACCAAAATTACTTTTCTATTGTTTTTATCATCATTATTCATAAATGTGGTCAACATCATCATAAATTGTGAAATTAAATGAACAATCTTGAATATTAGAAAACAAAATATATATGTATGTTGTAAACAAATGTGACATTTTTTTTAAAGTAAAGTGCAAAAGTAAAAATTAAAATAAATGTGTAAAAAAAAAAAAAGAGAAAAATGAATTCATGGACCATATAACAGAAAATTAATTAAGTTGCTGAATGTTACTTATATAAAGTGAATAAAACATTTTTTTACTGTAATGTTGGATATTGTATATAATGATTTTTGGGGGTTCTGTTGTAAACAGTTAGAATTTAAAAATCCTTTCTGACTGAAATACTTTTAAGAAGTTAAAAATAAAATTACAATATTATAACTGTTTAGATTATATTATCATTATGTTTTAGCTTAATACAACATTAGTAAGGATTTATAATGTTTGTATGCTTAACTTTTATGATTGCATATGTGGTCAAATTAGAAATTAATAAGAAGAATCAGAAATTATCCATGAAAATGACTTGCCGTAATTATTTCTTACTTTCTGAGTGTAATATTGTAAAACTGTTAGTTACTCAAGGCTGTTAAAGAAAACATTTTGAAGTAAGAATAACATCCAAATATGACTTCAGTATGTATGTATTCCAAAGCTGTTATAAATGAATTATAATATTGGTTGATTTAATGAACAAAATTGTGAATTGATGTATTTTGTGTGATCATTTAATGTTTTCAACACAAGTAACCATTACTTCCATTAGATCGCACTCACACAGAAATAAAAGTTATGTCTCTGTGAAAATATATAATGTTTATTAGTATTAAAGTATTTTATCTGTTTTATCAATGTAAATTATAGCCAAATATATGCAAGTATGCAACATGAAATAAAAAATGAAAAAAAGAGAAGAAATAATATTTAAAATTTGAATTTGAACCAAGTAAGAAATGTGAATTACTACTGTTCCTCTCACTTTTCTGCCAGCAGCTTAGTACTTTTCATCAATGTAATCAAGAAGCTTACCTAATCCAAAATCTGTGATCTTCACCTGATTTGGGGTTTGTACTGTACAAAGATAAAAACATAAAATAAATATAATGTCAATATTTTGTTCACAAATTCAGTGATTATTATTATTATTATTATTATTACCATTATTACTATTATTATTACTGTTATAATTATTATTGTCGTTATTATTATTGTTGTTATTATTATTACTACTACTACTACTACTACCATTCTTATTATTTTATTATTATTGCATAAAATTGTTATATGTACTGTTATTTGAAATCTTGAAAATGTATTTACTTACTTATTTATTTATTGTTTTGTAAAGCTACTAACAAAGATTCTAATTAACCTTTAAAAGAAAATAAACGTATTTTTAAATAGAGGAAGAAAAAAGAAACTACTTTCTATTGGATCTAGAAAACTACACCAATTTAAAAAACAAAACAAAAAATAAACATCGGCAAACAAATGAAAAAACAAAAACAAAACAAAAACAAACAAACAAGAAAATGTGAAAACAAAACTTTATTAAAATACTTAGTTGACAAAGAATTCTCACCAAGTTCATTTTTAGCAGCTAGATCTCTATGGACAATACCCCTTTCCTCTAAATAAATCATTCCCTGAAAACAACACAGTTTATATGTGTTGTGTGTGTGTGTGATTAAGCATGTGTGTGTATGTCTCTCTGTGTTTTGTGTATAAATATGTTGTGTGTATCTGTGTTGTGTGTGTGTTGTGTATTGTGTTTGTGTGTATTTTGTCTGTGTGCATCTATATGTTGTGTGTGTCTGTGTGTTTAATGTGTGTATCTGAGTGTTGTGTATTGTGTGTTTTGTGTATTGTGTGTGTGTGTGTGTGTATCTGTGTGTGTATGTGTGTGTGTCTGTGTGTTGTATATGTGTATCTGAGTGTTGTGTATTGTGTTTTTTGTGTATTTGTGTCTGTCTCTGTGCATCTATATGTTGTGTGTATATCTGTGTGTTGTATGTGTGTATCTGAGTGTGTATTGTGTTTGTGTTTGTATTTGTGTGTGTCTTTGCATCTATATGTTGTGTGTATATCTGTGTGTATCTGAGTTGTGTATTGTGTTTGTGTGTATTTGTGTGTCTTTGCATCTATGTGCAGTGTGTGTGTGTGTGTGTGTATGTTGTGTCTATGTGTTGTGTGTGTGTGTGTGTTGTGTGTATGTGTGTGTCTGTCTTGTGTATCTGTGTGTTGTATGTGTGTATGTGTGTGTTGTGTGTATGTGTGTGTCTGTCTGTGTGTATATGTGTGTGTCTGTGTGTATATCTGTGTGTGTGTGTGTGTGTGTGTGTGTGTGTGTGTGTGTGTGTGTGTGTATGTGTGTGTGTGTGTATATGTGTGTGTGTGTGTGTTGTGTGTGTATGGGTGTGTATATTTGACAACACTCACACTGGCTATCTGAGTACATCAGTTGAGGAGGACTTTAGATCCAATGAGGTCTTTGTTTTTTCTCACGAGAACACAGCCAAGTGACATCAGCTGAGTGATCAACATCATCTGTGCCGTCATGCACACTGCAAGGATTCTGACACAGCAAGGATGCTTCACTGACACCATCACCCATGCCTCCTCCAACAGCTCCTTGATCTGGTTAGGAGTCCCCTCCTTTAACACTTTAATAGCTACTGGAATCTTGACATTTTCTCCTTCTGGTATCCAGTATCCCTGGTTAATAGTAACAATAGTAATAACAACAACAACAATAATAAAACAGTAATGATAATAATAATAATGACAGTACATTCACCAGTGTGTCCAGTTCACCACTGATTTAACACTAACAGCAAACACACTGCAGCACTGAGTCAATGAGAAGTTGTAAATGAGTTGAATTGTGACCACCACCCTGTTCTCACAAATTACTATAACTAGAAAACCTTCTCCACCAACTCAGTATTTACATCCAATTGAAATTTCACCAAAGCAGACTGGGAAGGATTCTACAAAGAATGGAAAAAATATTAGAATAAAAAAAACCCCAAAACCTAATGACTCACACTGCACTTCACTTACAACATGATAGACTCAGCTGTCACTGAACACAAAACTAAAACCAAAAACTGCACTTCACTTACAACATGATAGACTCAGCTGTCACTGAACACAAAACTAAAACCAAAAACTGCACTTCACTTACAACATGATAGACTCAGCTGTCACTGAACACAAAACTAAAACCAAAAACTGCACTAACAAAATATCCACTGAGTGGTGAACTGAGCTTATTGGAAATAAATAAATACAGAAGACAATACAAAAAAATCTAAACAAAATCTAAACAAAAATCAAACAACACTTGAAAAATACAAAACAGTCAAAAACATTAGTAATAATACTTGGTCTTTTTAATGCAACTTGGTAAACAGGAAAGATATCAACAGACTGGAAACTTGCATAAACCTTACAAATACCATTCACTACCAATCAACTGCAGACCAGTTACACTAACATCACACATGTAAAACCCTTGACACACTGGTAAAACACACATCTGAACAAACACTTAAACAATAACAATTTAACAAGTAAATAACAAAACACTACAACAGTTTACTAAATTCCATTCAGTAAATAAAAAATTAAAAAAGTAATTACAGTAGTCATAGATTTCTAAACAACCAAATACAAAGTAAATGACTGCCTTTAAACTGAGAGATAAAATTTTCACTTAGACATTATGGAAAAAGACTTTAAAATAAAAAGAAAGGTAACAGGAAAATAACACTACAAATAGATAACCATTTAATAACAGAAGAAAAAATCCCATACAGAAGATAATCCCATACAGAAGATAATCACATACAGAAAATAATCACATCTTGTAAAAACTTTTACCAAACATCACACTGCCTGACAGTCTCGTGTTAGAATAAAACGTACAACAAAATACAGACAAAAACTACACACACTAAAATACTGTGTTAAAATCCACTCTCAGTAACAAACATCTCATGAAGGATCTAGTCCCTGATCAACCCTTTAAAACTCACCTTTCACTACTATATAGTTTTAAAACTCACCTTTCACTACAATCTAGTTTTAAAACACACCTTTCACTACAATCTAGTTTTAAAACTCACCTTTCACTACAATCTAGTTTTAAAACTCACCTTTCACTACTATATAGTTTTAAAACTCACCTTTCACTACTATATAGTTTTAAAACTCACCTTTCACTACTATCTAGTTTTAAAACTCACCTTTCACTAAAATCTAGTTTTAAAACTCACCTTTCACTACAATCTAGTTTTAAAACTCACCTTTCACTACAATCTAGTTTTAAAACTCACCTTTCACTAAAATCTAGTTTTAAAACTCACCTTTCACTACAATCTAGTTTTAAAACTCACCTTTCACTACAATCTAGTTTTAAAACTCACCTTTCACTACAATCTAGTTTTAAAACTCACCTTTCACTACAATCTAGTTTTAAAACTCACCTTTCACTACAATCTAGTTTTAAAACTCACCTTTCACTACAATCTAGTTTTAAAACTCACCTTTCACTACAATCTAGTTTTAAAACTCACCTTTCACTACAATCTAGTTTTAAAACACACCTTTCACTACAATCTAGTTTTAAAACTCACCTTTCACTACAATCTAGTTTTAAAACTCACCTTTCACTACAATCTAGTTTTAAAACTCAAACTATCTAGTTTTAAAACTCACCTTTCACTACAATCTAGTTTTAAAACTCACCTTTCACTACAAGTCTAGTTTTAAAACACACCTTTCACTAAATTGACTAATAATAATAATAATAATAATAATAATAATAAATAGATTATTATTATTATTAGTAGTAGTAGTAGTAGTAGTATTATCTATATTTGTGCATTCTTAATATATTTCATATATTTAAAATGGTCTTTATTAAAAACTTAATATTTCTTTAACAAATACTAACTATTAACAAATACTAACCATTAATCAAATACTATTAACAAATACTAACTATTAACAAATACTAACATTTAACATACTATTAACAAAATACTAACCATTTAACAAAACTAACATTTAACAAATTAACCATTAACAAATACTAACATTTAACAAAATACTAACATTTAACAAATACTAACCATTAACAAATACAAATACTAACATTTAACAAATACTAACCATACTAACCATTAACAAATACTAACCATTAACAAATACTATTAACCATTTAACAAAAATTAACAAACTAACCATTAACAAATATATTAACATTTAACAAAATACTAACCATTAACCAAATACTAACATTTAACAAAATAACCATTAACAAAAACTAAATTAACCAAATACTAACATTTAACAAATACTAACCATTAACAAATACTAACATTTAACAAATACTATTAACAAATACTAACCATTAACCAAATACTAACATTTAACAAATATTAACCATTAACAAAATACTAACCATTAACCAAATACTAACATTTAACAAATACTAACCATTAACCAAATACTAACATTTAACAAATACTAACCATTATTAACAAATACTAACCATTAACCAAATACTAACATTTAACAAATACTAACATTTAACAAATACTAACAATTTAACAAATAACAACCATTTAACCATTAACAAATACTTTAACAAATACTAACATTTAACACTATTAAATACTAACATTTAACAAATACTAACCATTAACCAAATACTAACATTTAACAAAAATTAACAAATATTAACATTTAACAAATACTAACCATTAACCAAATACTAACATTTAACAAATACTAACCATTAACCAAATACTAACATTTAACAAATACTATTAACAAATACTAACATTTAACAAATACTAACATTTAACAAATACTAACCATTAACCAAATACTAACATTTAACAAATACTAACCATTAACAAAATACTAACCATTAACCCAAATACATTTAACATTTAACAAATACTAACCATTTAACAAATACTAACATTTTAATACTAACATTTAACAAATATTAAATACTAATTAACCATTAACCAAATACTAACATTTAACAAATACTAACCATTAACCAAATACTAACATTTAACAAATACTATTAATAAATACTAACCATTAACCAAATACTAACATTTAACAAATACTAACATTTAACAAATACTAACATTTAACAAATACTAACATTTTAACAAAATACTAACATTTAACAAATTTAACAACTAACATTTAACAAATACTAACATTTAACAAATACTAACATTTAACAAATACTAACATTTAACAAATACTAACTCTCACTAACATCCCCTACGTGTACTGAACCTCACCGTGGTGTAGGGTGGCAACATTTCCAAAGGGAATGGCTAATTAGTACATTAATATAATAACATTTAATTGGTTAGATAGATAGACAGATAGATTGATTATGATAAATAGATATACCTACATAGATAGTTACTGAAGATAGATGAACAGATGGATACATAGGGTATTGCTACTTTTTCTAATTTCAAATAGTATCATTAATTTGAAAGCCCTTTCTATTTACAGACAGACAGACAGACAGGCCAACAGAGATTAGACAGAAGTGAGTACTCAAGAATAAGTTATGAGATATACACATTTCCCTCTGGCTTTCTTACTCTATCTCTCACAGAAAATATTATAGACACTTCTTATCCTAATTACAAAATTTTAAATATATTTACACAATGATTACCCCCAAGAAAACCTGGATTTTCCCCAGATATAAATAATATAAAAAAGGAAAGATAAAATAATTTTTTCGTTTGGCTTTTGGTTTTTTAAATTATTTTGGTGAATTTATATATATATATATATATTTTTTTAATTTAGAAAAATTCCAATTACTCCTAATTACATAATCTTCAATTACATTTAAATTAATTACCCCCAACAAATTCTTGATTTCCCTTGATCTAAATAATATTAAAAAAAAATGGTAAAAGAATACATATAATATATACATAATTCTAATTACCCCTAATTACATAATTTTAGATATATTTTCACAATTATAAACCCCAACAAAGCCTTGATTTCCCCTGATTTAGATAATGTAAAAAAAAAAAGAAGAAAAAAATAAAATAAATATTTTTTTGGTTTGGATTTTGGGTTCTTTAAATTTTTTGTGAGTTTTTAAAAAAATTATATAAAAATTCTAATTACCCCTAATTACATAATTTTAAATATATTTACATTGATTACCCCAACAAACACTTCATTTTCCCCTGATTTAAATAATATAAAAATTAGATGATTAAAAAAACACCTCTATGCACTATCACATTATTAGAATAACCATGCACACAACAATGATAAAAACAGTGTATACTCTTATTTTAATCATCAGTGGACTGATCATTCTGAAGATGTATATCACTCAACTCTCCTCATCTTTTCATTATTTGTTTTTTATTATGTTATGAAGACAAATCTTATGGTAATTTGCATTCTTCACTTTATTAACATGAAAGTTGCAAAAAAACAAATCATTAATTTATCAGAGAAGCAGAATGTTGCAGGGTGGTACATCCTGATCCACCCAACATCTATGTCAGAACTATTTCACTTCTGCATCTTGTCTAGAAAGAGCAAGTCTCGCAGGGTGGTACATCCTGATCCACCCAACATCTATGTCAGAACTATTTCACTTCTGCATCTTGTCTAGAAAGAGCAAGTCTCACAGGGTGGTACATCCTGATCCACCCAACATCTATGTCAGAACTATTTCACTTCTGCATCTTGTCTAGAAAGAGCAAGTCTCACAGGGTGGTACATCCTGATCCACCCAACATCTATGTCAGAACTATTTCACTTCTGCATCTTGTCTAGAAAGAGCAAGTTTAGGAATGAAGGATAGCATTACAACTAATTATTCTATATACTGGATAAGCACAACTAACACTAATTATAAATTATTTTATGCCAGTTAAAAACAAATAAAATACATTAAAGTAAATTTTAAAAAATGGAATAAAATGATAAAGGCGGAAAGACAAAACAAAATATGTTACTGATTAGTGAAAACATCATAGTACACATACTATATCCTTTTCTAGCTATCCAGTATTTATAAAAAAATAAACTCCATTTACTAAATATTCACCATTTACATGATGAAATAAACACTAAGTGTTCTCTTCTCTCTCTCTCTCTCTCTCTCTCTCTCTCTCTCTCTCTCTCTCTCTCTCTCTCTCTCTCTCTCTCTCTCTCTCTCTCTCTCTTTCCTCCCCTTCTCTCTCTTTCTTACCTAAGAAATATATTTAATCTTAGCTTACATAGAAAGTATAAAACATTTCACTGAAATATGGAATTCCACTGTCAACATAGAATGGTCCAAACACTTTGTCATCTCCAGTTTTGTTTATTTCTGGACTTTTGTCTGGTATCATCAGTATTTCTATAAAGATAAAAAAATAAAAAATAAAAAAGATACCATTACATATGATTTACTTTTTCTTTTTTTCTTTTTTTTAAATATGCACATTTACTTTTTGATAAATATCTCTTAAATTAATACTTATTTTTGAAAATAAAAAAATAAAAAAATATATATAAAAAAGAATTTTATAAATATCTTCATCACCAATCTTTCGTAATAATAAAGCATAAACCAAAAACAGCTCTAAGACTGTTATCTTCCTATCTTTCTCTACACGCTCTTACGTTTACACATTCAGTATAAACCTTAAATTATGGATTAACAAAAATCAATTTATTCACATAATTTAAAAAAAAACTATTTTGGCAATGAACCACGGAAACAGGACAACATATTTCAATAGGTGAATCAAAAATTGCAAATAAAAACCTACCAACACACTGACTTCCACGTTTAACATGGGTTGTAGAGTTACATTGACAGGTAAAACCCCCATCTGTGTTAGAACACACCCAGCCAGGCTTACCCCCTCCACAAACAGATGGGTCAGAGCATTCACTGATATCTGTAAAACAAGAAAATATTTTGTATATCAGTTATATATATATATATATATATATATATTATTTATTTATTTACTTAAATTAATAATTAAGTATATGGCAAATGAATGAGAAAAAAAACAGGTGTTTGCAGGTGTCATTCGTAGAATAAATGCCATATATTTGGTTATTCATTTAAATAAATGTACAAATAAATAAATAAATAAATGAAGTGAAATGAAATGTTAGTATTTAGGTTTGTCACCAAATAAAGGTGAATTTGTATATTCATTCATTCATTCGTTAATTTATTCATTTATTCATTTGTCTTTTACCTTGGTTACAGTCTGCTCCTGTCCAGCCCTGTTTACACAAACACTTATAGGACCCAGCTACATTCTGACAAAACCCGTTGGGACAAGTTCCATTTAAAGAGCATTCATCAACATCTGAAAAAAAACCCAATTTTATATTCAAATTACTGAAATGAAATAAGAAACCAAAACCCACATATTCATGCTTATTTACATAAAAAAAAAAAAAAAAAAAGAACCATTAACACAAATATAATTTACATTTCAAAATAATATTTGCATAGGTAATAATAAAATGAATAAATATGATATATTTTACAAATAATTATCTGTTAATAATTTATAATACACAAATGAAATAAATTTGGCAGTTAACAAATTTATGAATTTAATAAATTTAAATTTGATAAATTTGTATACATTCTACAATTAATAATAAAAATAAAGATGAATGTAACACATTTTTACACATAATAATATGAATAAATATAATATTTACATTTTGCAGTCAATATTGAAGTCTTAATAAAATGTAAAAATATCTTATTCATTTTACAGATAATAATAATTCATTACATAACTATAATCTTATAGCTGAGAACAAAAATGTATAAATAATAACAGGACTATGACAAGAAAAAAAATAATTGTAATTTCAAAAAGGTTAAAATAAAATACAATTAACTGTTTGTATAAATTTCAAAATATAAACTTTTAAGTTTAAATACAAAATTTAAACCAAACTATAAAGAAATAAAAATTATCTGTGGATCAAAATAATAATTAACTGAGGAGTTCAAAGAGATAAAATTTCTAAATAAAATGCTAATAAACCAGACTGAAAGAAAACAAAATAAAGATAAATGAACAAAAATACTTTAATCAAATATTTATTTTTAATTTATATATATGTATCTTTCTGTCTATCTGTCAGTTTTATTTTATTTTATTTTATTTTATTTTATTTTATTGATTTATTTTGCTATCTGTTACTAAAATATAATTTTAAAAACATTTAAAATAAATATATATTTCATTAATGCAATAGTCAATATTAAATATTCTTTTTTCAATTACATAAACATACCTTCAGTACAGTTTACACCAGTCCATTGTTCAGTGCAGTTGCACCTGTAATTTCCAATACCATCTATGCAACTTCCATTGTTCTTGCATGGATTTTCTTTGCAATCATCAATAGCTGAAACATTTGGGAAAACAAAATTACAGTATAAAAGTATTTTTGAAAAAATATAAATACATAATGAAGAATAAACAGAACTAAATGAATATTCAGACAATTATGAGACAAATGAATGTTTGGCTGGTAAAGTCTGCAGCTGGACAGGATCTGGTATTTCCAACTTGTTGCCTGGTGAAGTCTGCAGCTGGACAGGATCTGGTATTTCCAACTTGTTGCCTGGTGAAGTCTGCAGCTGGACAGGATCTGGTATTTCCAACTTGTTGCCTGGTGAAGTCTGCAGCTGGACAGGATCTGGTATTTCCAACTTGTTGCCTGGTGAAGTCTGCAGCTGGACAGGATCTGGTATTTCCAACTTGTTGCCTGGTGAAGTCTGCAGCTGGACAGGATCTGGTATTTCCAACTTGTTGCCTTGGTGAAGTCTGCAGCTGGACAGGATCTGGTATTTCCAACTTGTTGCCTGGTGAAGTCTGCAGCTGGACAGGATCTGGATTTCCAACTTGTTGCCTGGTGAAGTCTGCAGCTGGACAGGATCTGGTATTTCCAACTTGTTGCCTGGTGAAGTCTGCAGCTGGACAGGATCTGGTATTTCCAACTTGTTGCCTGGTGAAGTCTGCAGCTGGACAGGATCTGGTATTTCCAACTTGTTGCCTGGTGAAGTCTGCAGCTGGACAGGATCTGGTATTTCCAACTTGTTGCCTGGTGAAGTCTGCAGCTGGACAGGATCTGGTATTTCCAACTTGTTGCCTGGTGAAGACTTCACCCCAAGCAGCCATGATGGATACCAGTCACTGAATTCGTAAAAGCAGCAATTTCTACCATTCGTCATGAAGTGTGTCATGTTCCAATAGGTCTAGTGGTTGTCAGGGCAACCTCAGATGTTGCTGTTTGTGATGTTGATGAGGGTAGAGGACGTCTGAGTGGTCTCTGAGCTCTTGTTTTCCCACAGCACGGAGCTCTTCAATGAAGAAAGTCACTGTTCTGTGTTGTGTATCAGATACTTATCAGTGCTGTTGTGCAAGGCTAGGTCTTCAAGGACATCACTATGCTTTGGTCATCCAGTTCTTGCCCTGTCCTTGAATCAAACAACCAATGACAGTTTGGTTAAAGCTCAGATCTCTGCCATCCTCTCTACATGATGTTTCAGTAAAATGTATACGCCAGTAATCAGCCATTTTCATTATTTCAAGCAGTCTTCAACCTGCCACAGTTTTCACAAACAAGAAGGACCATTCAGATCACCTGTGTTAACATGTAATGGAATAAAACTCAAACTGCAAATCCATGTATGACACTTCTGTGTCTGTCTGTCAGTGTGTTGCGTAGATCTCATTTACATTATGTGATAGAATGAACATGTTTTCCATATATGCAAATAACAACAACATAGAATTAAGAACTATGCTAACAGGCTCTATTTTGAAGAAAAAAAACTGTTATTCAGTATTGATTTGGGTGGCACTTAAATTTTGCACAGGTGTATATGACAATTTTGACAATGATACACTTTTTTGTTCTTTGGATGAAATATATATAATTTATTTTATCAATTCGTTTATTGCACAAAACATTCACCATAATAGGAAGAAAAAATAATAATAACAATTAAAAAACAAATTGTTGAAAACAATTTTTAATCTGTTTGTTAATACTGTCAAATGACATTTCAACAATAAAAAAGAAAAATCATATTTTGTAGATTAGACAAAATGTATTTGTATCAACTGAAACACACTTAAAATAGAAATAAATAATTTGTTTTCTATTTGTACACCTCAACAGAATATATATAAAATATATTTGAGCTTTTTTCTCAATAGAGGTAATTCTTCTGTTTCTGTCAATACAAGAACATTTTAATTAGATAGTATATAAAATATATTTTAATTTGAAAGTACATGAAGTATTTTTTAATTAGAAAGTATACAAAATATAATTTAATTAGAAACAATATAAAATGTATTTTAATTAGAAACTATATAAAATAAATTCTTTGTGTGTCTATCAACATAATAACATTTCAACTAGAAAGTACATTAAATATATTTTGCCTGCTTTTATCCCCATATTACACTTGAACTAAAAAGTATATAAAATGTATTTTGGCTATTTGAATATACAGATACATTAACAAACTACATTTTAAAGTGTTACTAACTTTTGTCGCAGTTAACACCTTCGTAGTCAGCTGTACAGTTACAGATGTATTTTCCTGAACCTTTGGGTTCAGCATTTATACAGGTTCCGTTTACACATGGACTACTGGCACATTGATTAATATCTGTGAATACATGAATAAATGAATGAATGAAAGAATAAAACAAATAAAGAAAGGAATAAACAAAGGAATAAAGTAACGAATGAATGAATGTGATAAAGGAAGAAAGGAAGAAACGAATACAACGAAGGAAGGAAGAAATGATTAAAGGAATTAATATTTTACTGAATAAAAAATTAAATGAACAAATAAATAATTAAATAAATAAAATAACAAATGGTAAGAAATAAATATCTGGCAAACATAATGAATAAATAAAAAAACAAATAAATATTTGGTTACAGTAATGAAAAATAAATAAATGGTAAGCAAACTGATAACATATTTAAAAACATTTGCAAAAATGAATAAATGAATAACTAAATGGAAAATAAATAAATTATCTTGGTAAATTAACAGGATATATAAATTGACATATACACACACACACACTCGTGTGTATTTTTTTCATTCATTGTCTTAGTTTTTAATTTGTATTTAACTGTAAGTATGTCCTCTAAATAAAGCCTGTGTTTCTGTTAAACATTTTAAAAGATTTCAGTTCATGAAAACGAATGGTAAATCAGAGAAAACTGGCTACAGCTGCTTACTGTATTTAGTCAAATAATAATAATCTAGCCAGGTATTAACTCTCATCTGCAAACCATACCCTGCATAGCTGGGTATAGCTACTGTACAATGCAAACGAAAAAGCTGTTCAATAAAACTATTTTAACATCTGGTGAAAACATAAATAAAATGAAAGCTATTAAGAACACAAGCTTTTTATTATATAAACAATTATTATTTTTTTTTAAATTAAATGTTTTTAAATGTTTATTTATTTATTTAGAAAACTAGTTTTGTTAATTATTATTATTATTATTAATTTGTTATTGATTTTCGTGTGGTTTGTTGTGGGTTTTTTGTGAGGTATTATCTTCTTTTTTATCATAAAATAATTACATTACCCATTGAACAATTTTTTTTGTTGTTCAATAATATAAAAAAATAAACATGTTATGAAAAACAGTAATTCAATAAAAGCATGTTATTTAATAAATGATTTTGAAAAATAAATAAATATATAAAATAAAATAAAATAAAATGCCTTAAAAAAAAACTTACTTTCAGAACAATTCCTTCCTTTCCAGCCAGGGAAACATGTGGTTAAGATCATAGGGGAGTGAAACCCAATGCCATAAAAAACATGGGCTATTTTTTCTTTGGTCAACAGCAAAAAGATATGTTATATGTACCTTCACATATACAGGAAAAGAAACAGCACAGTGAATCACTGGCTAGAATGGGAAAAATCTCTTGATAGAGTACTGATTTACCTCAACTCAGAAAATTTTACAGATTGATAAAAAAAAATTGGTAAGTTTAATTAGAAGTTACATATTAATTTATAAAACGAAGCTAAATAAGAGAAGACAAAAAAGAGATAATAATATCAATAACATAGTGTTTTATAAACAGACAGCTATGTGTGTGTTATGAAGTAGTAGTGAGATGTACTCACCTCAATGTAGGCTATGGACAGTGTTCTGCAGTAGTAGGCCTGGCTGTCATTGCGTGCTGTGAATGGATCTTTACCAGCGACTGTCTGTTCTTGAAGTCTCTGTGCACTTTCCACCAACAGATAACAAACCAGCCACTTGTAAGCATCCAGTATCACTACAAAATAATGTTAACCTGTAGTTGTATTTTTAACACGACATGGAAGATATATATATTCACGAAACATCATTCAATTCTAAAAAAGTTCCTTTTAACCATCTTCTCTGAAACAAAAGCAGTGCCACTGGTATTACTTTGCATGTTGTAACCAGACTAGTGAAAGAGATTTAAACATATACTTGATCAAATATTTTACTATCTGTCTAAGTTTTAATAAATGATTTCTAACCTGATGGTTTCAGACAGTCAGACATCATTTTACAGGTAAACTTGGACTGCAGAATCTGGTCTAAGTTACCCAGAAAGTAAACACTGTTTAGAGGTGTTTCTAAAGGCTGTCCTGAATATTAAGAAATAAATAAACATAATTATATCAATCTATCAGGAAAAAATACAGATTAAAACAGTGGCATGAGAATTCAGTATTTCATTCCAAAACATTCTTATAAAAAAAGAAAAAAAAAATTATTATGTGTGATGCATTGATTTGTGTACAAACATGTTTAAATTGAAACTACAGCATAAGCTACTCTTAATTAAACCGCAGCAAGGAATCTTTTACACAGATTCTTCAACAGTAAGAAAGGAATAAATGTTTTATTTACTAAGGCTTTTAACACATTCTTAATCTTAGGTTTCTGTATAAATCATTATACACATAATTCAGGTCCATACAGATAATGAGAGAGAAAACATGATGAAACCACCCAGCAAGCTACTCTTTTTTTACCACCAGCCAAATATCATTTTGCTATATTTAAAAAAACACATGTGATGATCTCTGAGAAGCATTCTAAAGAAGACTAGCCAATTGACTAATCAACATTTAGGTGAGACTTCAACCATTAACTGAGTATTTGTGTATTTAATTTACAATACAGTAAATACTACAAACCTTTTTTCAGTTTAGCCTCATCCAGCATGCCTAACAGATAGTTGCTGGTCTGTTGTAGTATGACGTTGTTGTCACCCTCGTACGTCAAGTTAGGATCATTGTCATTTCTCAAATCACCCAGTCGGCTAACTGCACAAAATAAAACATAAAGTAAAAATACAAATACTTACTGAAGGAACAAAATAAATGTAAACAATACTATGAAATGGTAAGTTATAAAATAAAAATTAAAAATCATACTGTTTACGCTGGGGTTTTTTCATAACAGAGAGAGATATACACCCTAAAGAAATTTACTTAATTTGGAATTTATTAATTAAAAATTAAAAAATCAGATTGAAAGTTAATAGTGACCTTTTAAGTACCCATGACCACCGCAAGCCTCTCTGCATTCCTGAATTCCATCTCTCGCTAGCCAGCCAGAGACAGGTTTACTAGCACACGACAAAGCATGGATCTCACGCCCCAGTTCCGCCTGATAAAACAAGTTAGCGAACTGTAACGTTACTTGTTAGTGTACTTAATAATAAAAATAATTATTAATTGTTTAAAATATTATTTAACCTTCCTTGTAGTAAATTTTGTCATGCTGCAACTTGCAGATTCTTTTATTCAGAATAATACCTCACATTAAGATCATGATAAAATTTAAATCTTTCTCTACAATATCTTTATATGTTTAATGAAAAATGTGTTCATACTCTTAATATTCTTACTGTTATTATTCTTGACTGAAATATTTCACAGCAACCAACTACAGTTACCCTTTAACCCACAAATACTGAACTTACATCTATATTTAATGTTTATAAAAGAAGAAATGAAGTTCATGTAGTTTGGTTTTACTTTTTGATGTCATGTTTACATGCAGGTATTAGTGTGTAAGTTTATGTACACATCAAAATCAAAAAGTTTAATCATCTGACCTGTCTGTCACTTGTGTCTCCAATCATCATCCCAATTCTTAAAGAAACATAGTCTAAGAAGAACGTGTGTGTGTAGTGTAATATCCCATATGTCGCTGCCAAGTAGGGAAGAATACGCCATTGCTAAAACAAACAAAAAAAGAAAAAAAAAGAGAAGAAAGATAACATTCAAAATGTAGTGATGAAAGTGAGTGAAAAAATAAATAAAGAAAAGTATTTTTCTTATTTCTGTCAATGTAACTATATAGTCTGGTTAATGATTATCTAACTAATACAACTACTCCTTAAAGAAGATGACTAGCAAAAGTAGCCTAAAGTTTATCCCAGATTAACAGAAATTATTTTTATTTTTATACTGAACATACAGCTTTTTCTGGCTTTTTTTCTTTGTAAACCTGTTTCTAATTCTTTATATAAATGAAAAACTTTAACAAAATTTTTTACAATAGTGGTACTTTAACCACTTAATAATTTAACATCATTAGTTTTCTTATCACCAAGAGTTATGTATCCAGATACAACCTATCATTAATCATAAACTGTTACAGATATTTTACAGTGGTGTATATCTATACCTGTAGCTGGTACTCCAGGATTGGAATTTCTTTGTCTGCTGGTCCAAACTGCTGCTGTACAGCTGAGTAGTGGACAGCAATAACCAGAGCGACTGACAGGTTGATGTTACAGTTCCCTGTGATACCCACTCGTCCTGCAGACAGTGCTCCCAGCGAGGCTCCGAACCTCTTCTTAGCATCCTGAAATATTAAACAAATAAACATTTAACTGTTAGAATAATACATAAACATTTAACTGTTAGAATAATAAATAAATATTTAACTATTAGAATAATAATTAAACATTTAACTATGAGAATAATAAATAAAATTTAACTGTTAAAATAATATATACATATTTAACTATTAGAATAATAAATAAATATTTAATTATTAGAATAATAAATAAAATTTAACTGTTAGAATAATATATACATATTTAACTATTAGAATAATAAATAAATATTTAACTATTAGAATAATAAATAAATAACTGACTGTCTGAATAATAAATATTTAACTAGTAGAATGCTGGAGGTAGGTAATCTTACTCAAACTGACACAAGGCATACAATATACACTGTCTCCACAAATTTATATACAATGCCAATATCTGAATAACATTAGCCTGAAGTAATAAATAAAAAATATTAATGTTCTAACCTAAAATGGCCACTATACTTTTTTCCTTTTTTTTGCAAAACTATCTGGCAACCTTGACATGTAAAAGTGTTTTTTCACAATGAGGTTTTACTTCAAAACAGTGGCAGAATGTACAATTTATTAATAAACAGAAACTTTGTAGTAACATTTAATCTGATAATTTAGAAATAGATATAAATTTGGAACAGCATTTAGAATTTATACTTCTACATTTGTAGAACGGAATATATTTCAAGACTGGTAGGAATGTTCATGTATGAAAATAAATAAGTTTTACCTTCACTGGTGTCACATACTGACCATCAGGTGTAACATCTCCAAATTTGTCTAACAAGTTCTCTCTGGGAATTCTGTACTGGTTCAAAGCTAGAAAACTGAAATTTAAAAAAAAAGAGAGAAAAATAAAGAATAATATTCAAAGCAAAATTTAATAGCTTGGTGTGAGAAAAAATCTAAATATTGGTATTTAGTTTCCATTCTGACCCATATCTCTAAAACTGACATATCGAAGATCATGAATGTACTTTAGGTGAGAAAGTGAATAAAAACATCCGTACAGTTAACTTGCTAAACTATCCCATATCAAAAAAAAAAATGTAAGTCTCACAGATAAATCTTTCTTTATTAAAACAATTCAGACAAAACACATCTATATTAAAGTTATTTTAAAGGTATTTTTATCCATTCATACCCGTTGTCAAGACCATTCAGTCCTATTTTCTCACCCATGTCGCCTACAGTGACACCTGGTGGTAGAGTGTTTTTGGATCTTGTACAGGGACTACAAACATGTGCAGTCCGTGACAAACTTTGTCTGGTGTGTACAGCTGAGCATACACCAAGGCATGCGTAGCCGACTTTCCTAAATTCCCAATCCACATTTTTATTGCCTCGAAGTCTGGTGTGTTCAAAACAAATTCCTAAAAAAAAAAAAAAAAAAAAAAATTAATTTGTGCAAATTTAAAAAAGTCAAAAAAAAATGAAGACAGAACATTTATAATAAATGTAATTATGAACCTAGAATATTTATTAACAACAAATTCTGAAAATAAACTGTAATTGAATGTATTTTGATAATAAATAATAAATCAAATTACAAACACAAAATTTCAATGAATTCTAAAAATAAAGATCTTTTTGTAATAAAGTAATATTACTGCAAAAAAATTTTTTTTAAATAATTTAGGAGAAAAAAAATAGAACTTTTGGTATTAAAGTTAAAATATACCATGTAATAAAATCTTATTTTTCCCAATACATCTTTAATTTTACAAGTGTAATTTTAATCCGATATATTTTGTGAATGTTTTATTCATTTTCATATTTAGAAAAGATGCAAGATACCTTTGTGACTGGGTCGTAGACAGCTGTTGTTCTCACAGCTTTTGTGTTACTGCCATGACTGAACTCAGTCAACGCAAAACACCCGTAATGCTGTAAAACAGAAATATTTCCTCTGTGTGATTTTATTATGAATAAAACTAAAAAAATTATCACTTCCAAAGCAGAAACATAACATTATCAATTTTTAACAAAAATTAGAATACAACTGAATAATATTTTGCTATAATAAATGGGATTTGCTATTAACTTTTTTCAAGTATTTGTGTTTGTATAAATGTATATCAGCCCTCTATAATGAAAATATTTGCATTTAAATATCTTCACAAAGTATATAAAATTTTAAATGCATTAAAATACTCTTCCAAAATCATTTTACAAGTGCTTTGAATATTTTGTCACTGACATAATTTGCTTCAGACCCATAGAGGAACAGTATTTATATATTTATATATTTAAATACATTTACAGATCAATATATCTGTATTTAAATACATTTCAATGTATTTGACTTTATATTTGACACACACACACACACACACACACACACACACACACACACACACACACACACACACACATTATCCATCCTACCTCAAAACTTTTGATTTTTTCTAAAAGTTCCTCATGTCTGGCTGATCCCATAGATTGAATTGTACCTGCATACAACTGTGGTGACAGAAAATAAAATATAAATTTAAAAAGTCAAAGGGAGATAAACCTTCAGAAATTCAGTTTTCCACTTATTTAATTTATTAAATTTAACTATTACGACTTTATAAATTTATTATTCATACAAATAATTTGCATAAAATAAAATAAATCATATTTTACTGTAAGAATTTTACACAATTACTACAGTATTCACCGATTCAAATATTGGTAAAAGATAAATGTATGGATATAACATATACATACAAATAAAAAAACAATTCTACAAGGAACATTTTTAAAATTATAATTGGGTTACAGACTTATAAAATGTTCTGACCACTTTCATTATTTTTAGGTATATTTTTATTTTGTCAATTATGCCATTAGACGAAATTAAAATATATCCAAGACTAATGAAAGTCAACTTTTATTTCATTATAAAAAAAAAGATGATAATAATATTTTACTATGAGATACAACAATAAATTTAAAAAACATGTCTACCTGTCTGTTCAGCTGTATTTTGGTGGTCAGTGTTGGATCAAACATGTTGATTGTTTCAAAATGAATCTCATGTTTCAGTGGGTTGGCAAATGCCTCTTCATCTGGTAAAAAGTTATATTTCTCTATGGCTCTACTTCTCTTAAAAGCAAGTTCACGTTTTTCTTCAAGCGACAGTGTATCAAAATCACGAGAAAACAATGGGTCTTTTTCCAGTGTACTCAATATTTTGTTCTGAAATTTAATGTCATAATTATTATTAAAATTGATTAATTTATTATTATGCTTAATTATTTGTAATTATTGTTATTGTTGTTGTATATGTAGTGTAATTTTCTTTTCACTTATTTAATTTCAATGTTTCTGTTATTTCATGTTAATCACTTAATGATTAAATAAAATTACATTTTCAGGAAAACGTTTTTCAAATAATGATAATAAATTAAATTTATTAAATAAGTAATTTTATTTATTTATTTATTTTCATATTTCATATTTACTTATTTATTTATTAGTATTAATTTTTTAAACCTGAAACTGTAAAAGATCTTCTCCTGCTAAATGAAGTTTCATTAATTTCCAATCGAAAGACGATTTCTTTCTGTAAACATCGAGTGGTTCTGGAGAAAGGTCTTTAATTAAACGATTAACGTGAGATGTGTCATTCGCAGACATTGTCTTCGTGATTTTTTCAGTAATGAGAGAGCTTATGCAAATTAATAAACAGGAACCTCTCTACAAGATTTGGTCAAGGTACAGAGGGCAGACCCGGCTCTTTCGACTTGATAAAGCCAATCACATGTTCGAAATGTTGATCAACTTAGTATCCATGCATTGGTATTAGGGGTAAATTTTTAGTGTGCTTTTTAAAAACATTATCTTATTACTTAAACAATTCTTTTAAAATTAATCATTAACGAATCACTATAGTTTCCATGTTACATGATTTAAAAAAAATGTGTTACACAATATTTATAGTATATTCTCAATGGGAACTATTTCTTATGTTTATTCTTCCGTTTTGGTGTTGAGAGGTTTTGACAACACTGCTATTTTAGCACATGTTGCAGACGGATTTTTGGAAATTATTTTTGACAACAGAACAGCACGTTTTTTTCAGGTTTGATTTTATTGACAATGGATGCTGCACTCGATGACAACCCACGTGTGATGTGGGAACCGAACAAAAACAGACGTACAAAAATGGATAGACTAAAAGAAAGAATAAACGAGCAGTTTGGTGTGAAATTGGGTAAGACCACTTTCTGTCAATGTGTCATTTTCACAAGTTTCAGTTTAACTTTCAGCTTGTTTATTATAAATTGACAGCTGTCACAACTTTAAGCAGCGTATGTGAGAGATGTAGGAAATATAAAATAAAATAAATAAATAAAAATAAAACATAAAATAAAATTAAAAAAATTAAAATCATATTGAATGCTTATTTTCAAGACAGAGCGATGAACTCCATAGAAGTTTACGTAATTCTGAATGTTATGTTCTAAATATATCTTAATAATGTATTTCTTAATATATGAAATATAATTTACTATGTTCAGTAAATATAAAATGAAATCAAAACTTATACATTTGTTTATTCAGTTGTATGGGATAAAGATGGTATTTGTATATAAGTATGAATATATATTATGTCACCAATCCTCAGTTAAACTTCCTTTTTGAAATCTTGAAAACAACCAGGTAATGTCACTACTTACATCATTCTTGTGTGTTTTAAATACTGAATAAAAAATTGACAAGAACATAATAATTTCAGAAATATGGCCATGCTAAATTACAGCTAAGGTGAGCAAGTTGTATAGGTTGGAGAAACATTTGTGAAAGTTTTGGGACATACATGTCAGTTGAAGAAGAAAATAATAATAACAGTAATAAGAATCTTTTGAGATAAAGAATTATATAACATATTTTGAATACATAAAGTGGCATAAGGGCTTATCTAAAAACAATGTACAATTATGTAATATATTGTAAAATATTTTATTCATTTAATATTTAATACTTTTCAGTTATTAAGAGTTAAAATATTCCTTTGATTTCAGAAACATATCAACAGTTCCATCGATGGTCATGTGATCACTATGCAGATTTTTGGGAGCAGACATGGAAATTCACAAAAATTGTCCATTCTAAGACATATGATGAAGTGAGTAATTCATTCATTTATACTGCAATATCAACTTCTCATATTCATCATTTTCATCCCTTTACAGAACATCTGGTATTTTTCCATTCCAATAAAAACCAATGGTCACGTCTGGTCAAAACCAATTTTTGTTAATAAAATTCTATAACAAAAAACCCTTTCTACTTATAATTTTGTGTCTCACACATTTTCTCAAAGATGCAACAAATATTTTTGTTTCCTTTTATATATTAATACTTGGTGATTTCTATAACCTGCATTCACATAATTCATTCTGTACAAACATATACAATTTTCAGGTGATTGACAAAACCAAAAGTATTGCTGACATACCTGAGTGGTTTCATGGGGCAAGGCTTAATTTTGCTGAAAATCTTTTACGATACAGAGATGATAGGACAGCTATTTATGCAACAGGTAAAATTTGTATATCTACATACTCTCTTTCCTTTTTTTAATAAGATATTTATACTAACTTTTATTTTGTCTGAATTTTGAAATTTGTAAAGATTAATCACAATTTACATATAAGAGATCATGTTTATACAAGCATTAATAAATATTTAATAATTGGTAGTATATATGTGATAATGGATTTACTAATGTTTAACATGGGTTTAAATTTTGTTATACAAAATCTTCAGTTTAAATATATCTTAAATTATTTTGTTGCAAAAGTTTTAATTCCAGATGCCCATTTGCTCATATTTCTCATTTTAGTTTCTTGCAATCAACTGTTCAGATATCAACTTGTTATTAAACATCAATGATTAAGATTAGTCAGCATCACTTATCAAAATTATGAAAATAAAACATTCCTAATAATCTTCAATAACAAAATGTTCATTCTTTTGTTTTTCCACACATATATGCACAGTAAGGAAGTTAATAATATTTGTGTGTTTATGAACATTTTAGCAGATAATAATATACCGGTGTTTATTTGTAGGAGAAGGAAGGTCAGAGATCAAGAAGAAGACTTTCTCCGAGTTGTACAAGTCTGTTGCTAGGTATGCATCAGCCATGAAGAAAATGGGAATTGAGAAGGGGGACAGAGTTGTAGGTAAGTTCTTACACAACTCATTTTTCTTCATTATTGAAACCAGTAGTAAAAGGATCGTTAAACTTGTTTCATCAAGGACTGATCTATTTTGTTGAAATATTTTCTCATTTTGCACAACCAGTAAAGTTCTGTATTAAAGGTTTTAGTGAACACTGCATTATTAGTAAGAAATTTTATAGAATTGCTTATATTTGCCATAAAAAGTAAATCATCTTGTTTTTTCTTGTGATTTTTTTTTTTTTTTTTTTTTTTTTAGTATTATTGAAAGAGACTTTATTTTGCATAAACAGTTATCTTAATTTTCATGTACGAACAAAATAAAAACATGATCTGTGTCCCTGATTAATGAGCTGGTTATCCGACATTGAGGACGAAAAAAAAAGTTGTCTATGGCACAGAATTCTTAAAAGGGACCTATTTCAAACTAGTATAGTTATAAACAAATTTTTTATTATGGATGAATAAATTTACATAATCAAGCAAGATGTCAGTGTATTTAGTATGTAAATTAACAATAACAATACAATCACTTGAATTACAAAATTCAATTATTTAGGAAGCTATTCTAGTTTATAATAATTGAAGGATCACTTAAACTTTTGCATTAATTATATTTAAATATATTTAATGGATAGTTATATGGTAGCATCTGCTCTTTATACAATGTTATTCTGACAATTGTGAGAACATAAATTAAACACCATCTGTGTGTGTTACATGAAAACCTGGCCAAGACTGAAACTAAATCTTCACTGTATTGTTGAAGTAGAAACACAGCCTGTACATAATGTGCTTGTCATTTCCAATTAGGCTAATGTTTTTGGCATTTTACACTGTTACATTCATGTCCTTTCCAAAATCCTTTTTGTGAATATGCATGGCAAACATATACAATATCCATTTAACTGCTATTATTTTGCTGAATAGTAGATTTTATCTTTCAATGCCAGTATTATTATGATGGACGTGACATAAATGACAGTCTGTAGAGATAACATCATATATACATATATATATTTTTTTTTCTATACCATAATATATGCTAAGCTGAAATGAAAAAATCTATTTCTAAAACATGCATTATTATCAGGATTTAAAAATAAGGTGACCAGGATATATGTGTTACAAGTTTAAAAAAAAAAACTATGATTATAACTAATTAAATAAAACATTAAACAATTTTCTATTTTTTTATTGTTTTTTAAACATTTCTTTTCTTTTTTTTTCTTCTATAAAATGTTAATCTATTTACCCTAATGTTAACCACATAGGAATTTATAGCAATTTATCTTTTAAAATCTGTTTAAAATTCTATTAAATATTTTACAAGCTTATAAAAATAATTAATACTGGTTATTGATGTAAAGAAGAATATGTGAAGTGTTTTTCATATAATCAACATGGTACAAAGATACTCGTAAAGAAAGAAGATGACTTAGTGATAAGTTGTAGGTGAGATGTGTGTCTGTAGATAAATCAGTTGTCTTACTGATGTCTATGTGAGATGAGATATGTGTAAGTGGCTGTGTTGATAAAATGAACAGAAACACACACACTATAGATATATAAATTATGTACAATAAAACACTGAAAGATGTTTAACTATCTTTGATGTGATGCATGGCTATATATGAACAGTAAGACATCTTTACCATATTTTAAACAGTACTGGAAAAAAAGTGTGGTCCCTGGTGCTGTCTGCTAAAAACCACATTGTTATGTTAGAAGATCAGTTAGGAAGAAGACATTACTACATTTCAGTTGACTAGAACTTGTAGAAGCTGGTAACTGGGACTTGATCACAGAACATAGCAGTTTTGAATGAAGAGATTAACCATTATGTCGCAGACTGGTCTGTTGTTTCTGCAGTAGAAAAGTATGAATGAATAGTTGCAACATTCTAATGTACGTGACACAAACATGAAAATAATGTTTTATTATTTCAGAAATAAAGTTACATACAAGGAGTTACATATAATGTTACATATCAAAGATCTCTAGCTAATTTAAAAAAAAAAGAACCCATACATGGCAGCTGTGGATTTTCATTCTGTGATTCATGTTTACAGGATAACCAGAGAGGTACTGAGTCAGCCATAATGGTGTTTTCCTTCCTTTTCTATTTATATATAGCAGAAATTAGGAAGTGTTTAGTTAAAGAATATGAAACAGTTACATATATTTTGACATATGTGTCAAGTGGCACTATGAATAACACCGCAGTTACAAATAACGTCTGATATTTGAAACTCACTCTTACTGTTATTTTTAGTTTTAAATAAAAGAACCAATCTAGACTACTTTCTTTTAGTTATGTTATGAAGGCACTTCTGACAAATGTAATATATATATATATATATATATATATCTATGAGAGAGAAAGAAAGACGTGTGAATATACATAAATTTTAAGATGATATGACTACATACGTACATGTATACAAATGTACATACTATGTATGTATGTATTTATATTCACAGTCATATTTTTTTTAAACTTAAAAACATTTTAAACTTGATGAAAAATACATATTTATCTTCATTAGCACATTGTTTTATTTTATTTCACCTCAAGATCAAAAAAAAAAAAAGAAAAAAAAAAAACTTGTTTATTAAGTTCCCAGTATTAACTTTCAACAGGACAGTTCCCCTACAGTGGAAAAACTCAGCTCACCTCATCCTATTGAAGACTCACCTCCACCATATTCTGAAGCGATTCAGTCGTCACAGATGTTGCTAGGAGCAACAGGGTCTGCAAAGAAGCCGAGCATGAAGAAGAGACCTTTGGAACCGGCAGCCAGTCATTTACTGGACATGGGCATCGATGAACTTGCCCTGTCCAACACTGAACCAAAGACTGCCGTTTCACCCTGGAGCAGCCCCATCTCTTCACTCAGTCAGCCTCGGTACTCACACAAGTCAACAAAAAAACCTTCATACAGAAACTGGAATCCTCCGTTACTTGGGACTCTGCCCGACGACTTTCTGAGGCTATCTCCAGCTGTGTCACACCTGGTGAAGTGGACATCATCATCATCATCCAGTTCTCACGAGAAGAGTCACCATCGAAAACTATCTTCAAAATCAATGGTATGTGGTGTTGTCCATTTTTAGTTGTGTTTACATTACTTATTAATTTTTATTTTATTTTTTCTATGCAGAAACAGTTCTAGTACTATTTAAAATCAATACTATTTAAATGATCAATACATTTTTTTTTTTAATGCAGAGTTGAAGAAGCATGTAGGAGATTTTTATTTTCAGACACATTACAATATACTAGAAAGCTTGGATTTGTGAAAATTAATTCTTGAATCCTATGATAAAGGGTTATTTATTGCTCATAAACATTCACTTGAGAATATTCTCATATTGATAAAATAATACATACAGTTTAAATTTATAAAAATTATAACATCTCAACTATGTTTTTAATCTCGTTTATGTAAAATCAGTTCTATATTGACTGGCTTTTTTTTATAACTAATCTTTGATTTTTTTCAGAGTTAGAATTTAGACTGCTTATTTTAATTTATAAAACATAGTTTGCAGATGCATAAGGTTATGTATTTTATAAACTCTAAAATACGTGGTTATTTTTTCTTCAGATTTTATCAGCTCATGATTTCAGCACTGGCATGCTGCAGGAGAAGATGAAGGAAAATGAGCGACACAGAAAACTTGCGTCGTGTGACATTGATCCCGAACTGGCGCAGTATCTTGAAGATGAGCGACTTGCCATAATGTTTCAAAACAGCGAATTCTTACAAGAACTTCGTGATGATGAAGACTTCATGAACACATTAGAAAGTGGTAGATAGTGCTGTTTATTTTACTACAGAAACTGTGATATATCTGTTACATAAAATATTTTTTGTAGTGAAATTCCTCAGTGAAGGATAAACATTCTTAAATTAATAGTTTTTTTTCCAAGAATAACTTGCTTCCCCAAAACAATGGCACCACCCCTCAAAAAACACTCTAAAAACATTAATTCAATGATAAAAAATAAAAATAAATATTGTCAAGTACAAAAATACAACTCTAGAGAGCATTATATAACAAACTATAAATAAATACAGTTATGTTCCATTTCCTTTTTTTTTTTTTTTTTTTTTTTTCCAGATCTAATGAGCACATCTGGTTTTGAACTCAAGACACCATCAACTCCAGAAAAAGAAGGTAAATTTAAAAAATGTATGAACATAACTTAATTAGCACTACAGAAAGCAGAAATAAAAAAAACGTTTGGTCATGTTAAAATAGCAGAAGAAACTGCCTGTTGATATCTGCACTATTTAAGTTTTCCGTACCTGCAATGATGAAAGTTGAGTGAAGTATACAATGTGTATAATGATTCATGTTACAGCAATGATAGAAGGTTATGGTACAGACAGACAGGACACTTTGGAAGCATTTCCTTTCAGTCAGCAGTTACCCAAGTCTGAAGATGAAGATGCAGAGTTAAGGAGAAAACTTCGACATATGGGAAAAGGTAATAAACAAATTTTCTTTATGATGACATTCCTAGGCAATATTTTGTTATTATTATTTATTTATTTTTTGGAATGTTGGCTTTTTGCCTTTTCGTGCATTATTTTAGTGCTTTTGAAAAATAAAATAAACAAAAGATTTACTTATTTTTTAGCTTCAAGAAAACAGTTTGCTGCTCTTGCAAGAAGATTTTTCTCCAGAAAGAAAAATAAAACATCAAAACAAATGTATCCTTGATCTTAAAAAAAAAATAAAAAAATATCATTTTATTATTTTTGGTGTGGGGGGGGGACTTTTCTTTATATACACAAAAATAATGTTGCTTATTTTTAAAATAATTCAGTTTTCACTTAACTTTTGAAAGTTTGAAAGAGAAGCTGGCCCCGTCGATGATGAACCTGCTTGACGCAGAGACGTACGTACGACGACACAGACGAGCCACAGAGTGAGGAAGTCACATACAACTCAGAGGAAACATCGGTGAGGCCTTTCACTAATTATTACACAGGAAACAAAGTATGTCAGTGAACCTAGCTCTGCAGTGACTCTACACTCCTTGTTTACATCAGATACAGAAGTGTTTGTGTACGTTTGTGTGTGGGTGTGTTTGTATGAATGTGTTTTTGTGTGTGTGTATATGTTTATATATCTGTTTGTTTGTATGTGTATCTATATATGTGTGTGTGTGTGTGTTTAGATATGTCTGTATGTGGGTGTATGTGTATTTTTATCTACATGTCTAACTGTTTGTATGTGTATCTGTATATATGTATGTTTGTGTGTGTGTGTTTAGATATGTCTGTGTGTTTTTGAGTGTATCTGTATGTGGGTGTATGTGTATTTTTATCTATATGTCTGTTTTTGTGCATATCTTCATGTTTGTATATGTGTAATTATATGTACATACATATTTCTACCTGCATTATTAATAACTAATGGTTTATTAAAACATAGGTAACAACTTGCAACTCCTGTGTTATTAATTACAGGTTTTCATGAAAACAGAATATTTTATCAACAAACAGTTAAATATAGTTAATTTTAAATGGTTATTTAATTCAGTTTTTTTCTCTCTCTCTCTCCTCAGTCAGACACAATAAACTCAGTACCGAGTTATCGGACAGTTCAACAACCAATGTATGAACCAGACACTCTGATTACTTACAACCCAGACAAATCTCACATGGTTTAATGTTATGTTTTGCTTTATGTAATATAGAAAATATTAGAGCCTATGCATATTATTCAACAGCAAAATAATAAATAAATAAATATCAACGAATAACACCATATAATAAAAATAATATTAAAAATAAAAGAAAATGTAGAAGTTAGAAAAAGAAGAAAAATTTTCTTTTGCATTTAAGCTTTTAATACTAAAATATTAAATATCATTATCTATAAAAAAAAAAAAATAATAAAAACAAAAGCCTATTTTAAGATATTTGTTTAATATTTATTTATTTATTTTGATTACTACTTCAGTATTTTTATATAATATTTTATTTTATTCTATTTAAGTTATTTATTCATTTATTTTGTGTAACCATTCTTAAAAAGACATTTTATAATTTCTATGAATCTTGGCTAGAAATTGTATAGCAATCAAATTAGATTAAAAATCATGTTTAACAAAGGTCACATTTTGGTCAGCTTGCTCTGGTGAAAGTACCACATCACTGAGCATTTATCAGTTCATCACAGACCCATCACCATGATGATGTCATCAGTGATTGTGAGTCTTACTACTATATATACAACATATTTACATTTTGTGAAACTTTGGACTAGGACTAAAACGATGAAAATGCATGTTTAAGATAATGACTGTATATGAATAGAACCAGTTATTAAATTTAAGCACAACTGAATTAAGCTTTACTTTATTTAAATTCTTCTGAAGTTGTTATTTTCTTCTTAAAATTATTACACGTAATAATTATTTTGCTTCGTATTATTCTTGTGGAAAATATTTATTTTTTATCTTTATACTTAGAGAAAATATTTATTTTTAATTATATGCTGAACATTGTATCATTTTATTCTTTAGGATGTTCCATATAGGAATTATTTTGTTGTAACCTACATAATCTGAAAGATTTTTTAAAAAATTAAAAATATTTATTGTATAACATACTGTAGTTATGTAGAACTGTAAACTATAAAAAAAATTTAAACATTTAAAATTCAATTTTTTTTTTTTTTTTTAAATTTTTTTTTATCTGTTTTTAAAAATCTTTTTAAAAAAAGTTATAAAAAATGATGTTACACTTTAATTTATGATAGTTTTACTAAATGTTATAGACTGCTGAATGTAATTTATCTTGAACCAAAATCTGACATTATTCATCTGAAATAAATCTGACATAATTTTAACCATCAATTTTCTAACACTGTGGTATCAGACCTCTTCAGATAACAGGACTTTGACATGCCGGTCACTTTACACAATGGCCTGATTAAACAGTATGACTTAGACAACATGTAACAAAAGATGATTTGTTGATATTGGAGTCCAGTTTTATATTTGTAAATACTTTGTTAGGATAATCTGTTATATTTGTGATCATGTCATTGTTTAGTCTAGATCACTGATCATGTTGGCGTACAGTCTAGTATGTTGGTAATGTCCATGTACAGTCTAGGAATATTGTAAAATACTTTTGTTACATAATCACTTTACATTGTAAAATAACTGTTCCAATCTTGTTGACTGAGCATTATTTTTATATATGTACTGTAATAATACAATTGCTGTTACTAGAAAGTCATTTTAATAATGTATAATATAGTACATACAGAAGTTATTATACAGTTATGTATAACTGCATTGTAATGTGTTATAGTATTTTGTTGAATAATAATGAAGTTATTACACAGCAAATTATAATGAAGTTTTACAGTTGAGTATTTTGAAGTTACTACACATAGGATGTGAAGTTATACAGTACTAATTATAGAATGGTATGTTACAGTTATTAGACAAAGGTATATGATGAGGTTATACAATTGTATATAATGAAATTAAACAATAAATATTGAAATTACTATACAGTAGAATATAATGAAGTTTTGCAATAGTACATAATGAAATTATTACAGTAGTAAATGAAGTTATACAATATTATATAATGAAATTATTGAACACTAGTATATAATGAAGTTATACAATATATAATGAAATTATTGTACAGTAGTATATAATGAAGTTATACAATATATAATGAAATTATTGTACAGTAGTATATAATGAAGTTACAGTATATAATGAAATTATTACATGGTATATAATGAAGTTATGCAATAGTATGTAATGAAATTATTGTACAGTAGTATATGATGAAGTTATAACAAGTGTATAAAATTAAGTCATTATAGAATATTATAAAATGAAGTTATTGTACAAAAGTTTATATAATGAAGTCATAACACAATGGTATATAATAAAATTGTAACAGCCAATTATCAAATCTGTGAAACTCTCTGCTTTACATGGACTGGAAAAGTTAAAGGGATCAATAAAAAAAATTCAGTTATATATGTATGATTTTAAAAACAAAAATGATTAACAACAAAAACAGTTACAACTGCTATTTGGTAAAGAATAAAGTAGATTTGGGGATTAATAAGCAGTTTGGCCTCAGCCAGAGATTCTGAAGTAAGAAATTAGTGATCTCTGAAAACTGAAGAAGACAAATACTAAAAATTTGTAATCATAATCAAGGAAGATACAGACAGAAAACTCATCAAATTAGAAAACATTATTAATCTGGTAATAAATAAATAAATAAGTAAATAATTGAAATGATGTGCTTTAACTAACTTTGCTTTCAAAGCTTTTTACTGTTACATGTTAATTTTTTTCTAATAATAAAAACAAAATACAGAATGATTCTTTTAGATAGTTAAAATAAATTAAACTTTCTATTTTCTTTCCCTTTTTTTTTTTTTTTTTTTCATATTTAAAATAAATTTATCATGATAAATGAAAAAATCTCAGGGCAGTATATGGTGAATGTTATTGTTTGTTATAAGCTATACTGTTGAGAAATTAACAAACTAGATTATTTCTATATATATATATATCTGTCAGTGTATGTATGTACATGTATATTTTGTTGAACTTTTTTTTTGTTTTTACTGGTTTTTGAAAATGTTGTTGAGTTCTTGTCTGTTGACCTAGATGGTGATATCAGTTTAAGGATTAGACAAACCAAATTTTATTAATATTATTATTTTTGTTTTTTTTAGCTGCTGCTTTGTATGTACCTATATACAACAACATCCCAACTCGATAGTTTTGATATTATTTCAGATATTATATTATTTTTGTTGACTGGGATTTTAACCTCACTCTGTCGCCAATCCCATGATTCAACATGTCTCTACTTGTGTTCAGTAAAACAGACCCAGTCCCGAGTTTTACTAATACTTAATCATAGCTGAGCAAAATATTTCTAAAAAACAGAATTCATACCTAATGAATGAATGAACAAACAAACTGGTTAATTAATCAGATTTTAAAATCAAATGATAAAAATATAATTTTCAATTAGACAAGTAGTTTGAATCTTTTTATTTCATTATCAAGCTTTTTTTTTTTTTCAAAAAAAAGAAAATTTCACTCAGAGTTTGGATGTTAATGTTATTTTTCATGGTACAGTATTACATTTTTTATACAGTTGTTTCACAATCATATTTAAGATTCTAGATACAGTGTCAAATATCTCTCTTCAAATATGTCTTTTGTTAGCACACAACCGAGTTTCATAAAATCTTATTTGGTGATTTTTCAGATAGATAATTCTTGAAAACATTTGTATGTTTTGTCACATACTTGAAAGCAGTTTGGAGTTGTTCAGTTGTTCTGAATAATTTGACTGGAAATTCTTTCCTTTCTTTTAACTTTATCAAAAACCAGAATACAAATATTTCTTGTTTAACATCACTGATACATTTTAAATAAACTGTTACTAGATTTTACACAATAATAATAATAATAATAACAATAACAAAAATTAATAACAATAATAATAATAACTAGTAATAAAAAATAATAATAACAATAATAAAAATAAAAATAGTAATAATAAATAATAATACTTTAAAACAGAACAAAAATTGAACACAAACATGTTTTATCTTGTTTAAAAACTGTTTGATACTGAAGGTGGAGACAAGTCTAAAATTATAATTTTTGGATTTTGTAAATCAGAGATGTGCTGTACCCTTTTCAACGCAATGAGCTTTTCCTTACAGTCCATATATAGTTTATTTTTATCAAAGTTTACATAATGTTTGATGATGTAACTTGTGTATGTACATTATATTTGTTATGAACAGAATTGTTTTTTTTGTATTTATCATGTAGTGTACTGATTAAAAATAAATTTAAAAAAAAAGAAAAAAGATTATTATAAACAAATTCTTGCCAGCTACAAGCAGAATATTTAGCTTTCAGTTTTACAGGGTATTTCTTCTTCTTTTTTTCTGTCTTTTTACTTGTCACACACAAACAAGGCCAAGTAATTTATAATGTCTCTTTAATCTCAGCCAGTCAGAGGCTGATATGTGATGCTGTAGCCAATCAGAAATATTTATTGTTTTCAAGCAACTGTTGGATCCAAGAATCCATTTCACACTTGTTTTATTTAGGCCATTTTAATATTTGTTCATTAAAATTTATTATTATTGTTATTTTATTATTATTATTATTATTATTATTATTATTATTATTATTATTATTATTATTATTATTATTATATTTCTATTTATAAATGAAATCTATTTTCATAATTTTATTAAATGTTTTGCATTCTGTCATACTTATTAATTTTCCTACTAAAATATATATGTGTATGTTGCCCATTTTTTAAAATGTTTTGTTCATCAGTTTAACATTTTTGTCACTTATTAAAAATGAATGCATGTTGAAATATGTGTGTGTGATTAAATATTTGTAAATTTGAAATATTTTCTGTTTGACTCATGTTACAAGAAAATATTTAATAAATGTTACTGGAATGTTGATATAAAGAAATCCATAACAAGATGTTGGGTAGAAGTATTTTGTATTTCATTAAGATAATCTATAATTTTATACTATTTAATAAAAAAAAAATTAAAAAAAAAAAATTATACAGGCAGAAATATAAAGGCTTTACTTTCAAGAACATCAGCAAAGTTTTTCTGAAATGTTTTAACATTAGGATTTCTTTAAAAAAAAAAAAAAAAAAAAAAAAAAAAAAAAAAGTAAATGGAAATCCATTATCAAAAGCTGTGACTCTTAGAGGAAATTAGTAAAAAAGGGGAATCCATCATTGTAATAGAATGTGATTTTCATGATGAAATGAATCATTTTAAACAGGATGATTGGTAAACTAGAATTAAATCTGAGAGACATTAAATGCATTTTCTATTTGAATTTTGTTATGTTTTTAAAATATTTGTTTCATATTAATAAATTTAAATGAAATTATATTTATGAAAATAAAATAAAATGAAATGAAATAATTAGTAGGCATGATTTTTATGATGCTAATGCCAATTCTCTTTTTTCCTTCAGATCATCATTTAAGTAATTTGAAATAGTTTCATACTACTTTTTTTTAGTAGGTATGAATTTTAACACACACACAGACACATGTGTCCTTCATTAAAATATTTATTTTTCTATAACAAAGATTTAAACAATGCCTTGATCGGTTTGGATTGTATCTAAATGTTTGAAACACCATTTACTGCATAACCAAATGTTTTCTCATTATTGTATTTTGTTTGCAGTAACTATGTCAAATGAGTGTATATTATTTATTGTATTTGTAATTATGCCTGTATAAACAATTGATGCACTTTGTAACTGTCAGAAATGTATGATATTCTCAATGTATAGATAATTAAATGTACATAGATTGTCTTAACATCAGGTATATACATTGCAGTGTATGTTTTATGCAGTTTAGTTGTTCAGATGTTTAAAAATGTTTTTTTGTTTTTTGTTTTTTGTAATATTTGCGAGATTTGTCTCGCACCTGTAATACTTAATTACTCTTCTTGTTTTAATTTAGTTTTTAATATTGTGTTATAAATATTCATCAGCTAACAATCAAATTTCCTGTTTACCGAGTATTACTTGAGAATGGTAAATGCCGCTGTTGTAGGTGATGTGTATCAATCTTTGTCTTCATCAACAAAAACGAGTATATACCAGTGATTTGACTCCAACCATCCATAACCAAAATATTTTATGTCTGGACAGAATTGTCATGTTCCGAGGCCAGTTACTTTTCACTCCCGTTTTAGCTGTCTCTGTCGGTAGAATTATTTTTAGCATCTTTTCCCAATTTGAGTTAAACAGAAGATTTTAAATTTCAGTGGCATACCTTTTAGTTTTCATTATTTTTATACTTTACCTTTTGTTTTAAAATTTTATTATTTTTATTTTTAAGAGCCAAACCTCAAAATATTTTTTTATTCTTTCTTTTTTAATAAATTCATCATTTATTTTTATTAAATATTTTAAAGAATGTTGAGATGTTTATTTCATAAATTTTTGTAAACTACCAATATTTCTTTTCTTACCCTTTTTTTTTAAAAATATTTTTTCAGTTTTTTTAAAATGTCCATATGTGTATATCAGCTGTCTGTTGTTGGTTTAGAAACTGTTTGTAATATGATCTTGTTTTGTTTTTATGCTCAGGAAAATACTCCGAAAAAACTGAGATACAGGTTTTTGTGTGATCTTACCTGCAAAAATCTGTTGTATTGATATCATAATTAAAAAATAAATAAAAATAAGGTTAAGATTTTTTTATTATTATATGGTGATAAATTTTGAATTGTTTTTTGAATTTGTATTAATATAGAAAAATAACAGAAATTTTGAGAGATTCCATAGCCCAAAAACATTTTTTTTAAATACTCAAAAAGTGAAAATAAAAATATAAATACTACTATAGAAGTGAATACATTTACATGACAGTTTTTCAGAATATTTTGATATATAAAAGTATCTGTTTTTAAATCAATTTTAATTGGAAAATTAAGACTTTATAAATGTGTGTAAAAATCTACATTTCTTTACAATATCAACATAACTCATTTTGCTAGGCAGGGTCACATATTTGTAAATAAGTTTTAAAATGTCTGTAGTGAAAAAGAAATTATTTTCTGACTGTTTAATGGCTTTAAACAAAATTATTGTTTTTAAATCTGATGATAACTTACTGCTCTCGATGAATTAAGCTTGTACAGACATGCTGAAAATGTTCACGCATTTTGTCCAGCAGTGTATATAGTTTGTGAAACTTAACAAATAATTTTTGTTATTGTTCACTGACATAAAATAACTACAACAACCATAACAAAACACTGACATATTAGTTGATGATATTAAAATATTTTTCACTATAAAAAAACTGGTTACTGATTTTTTTGGTCTGGAAATAAAATTATACATCAGAGTGTTTTAATTTTGTGGCAAAACCAGAACAAACTGGTTCTAAAATGGAATGTTCATTTGGAATATTTCCCAGATTAAGAAAGAAATGAATAAAAAATATATTTTTAAAAGAAATATTTTAAAGCATTGTAGAGGTGAAAATGATATTTTGGAGCATTCTATTATATTTAAAAGAATATTTTCATACTAAAAGGAATTTAAAAAACCCAAAATATTACCCACCCGTCGTTTAGGAAAAATGTAAACAACATGATAGTAAACAAAGAAAGAAAAGTAATAAAGTAAAACACTACATTTGGGACCATATTTTACAGTTTTGTACAAAAAATGTTAATAGTTCACACACAAAATATTTTGTACTTTTTACTTTTTGAACAGGGCTACTTAATTAAAAAATTGACTTGGCTGGATAATAAAACTAAAAAAACTATTCTGAATGAAAAACAGGCAGGCCTGTAGCTGTACTTTTTATGTAAACAATAAAATATGTGATGCAATAAATTATGTTAATTATTTTCAGTGTCCTGTTTGATTTTATCCATCTACAGTTTTTTTTCCGAGATAACAAAAATAATAAAAATAATAAAGAACAAACAAATAAATCGTAGTAAAATTTGTTTAACAACTTTGAAAATGGTATGTTTATACATTTTTCCAAATGTAAAAAAGACTAAAAGGAAATAAATAAAACTTTTAAAAACCCCTCACTTTTTATTTCATTATATCAAAACATAACATCAGGAAAAATTAGAATAAATTTTTGGGTAATGCATTCATTTTGAACATTTAAATAAAATTAATTATGAGATAATTATTTTTAATTTTTAACTCAATTTAAATACTGTTTTTAATATTCAGTAACAAAACAAACACCAATGTGACGCACTTAAAAGTCTGGCTTTTTAACACAGTACACCAACACACACACATCACAATGTCAAGAAACTTAGTCATGTTTAGAGTAACATTCTTTCAGTAAAGTTTTGTCAATTTTATCTTCTTCCTGGTATTACAGAACACAATACAACAAAGCAAACCAGTCATGTTTGGCAAAAGAACAAAACCCCCCAAAAATGAATATAATAAAATTTGATCAGTAAGATTAACCTTTGGCAAATATCTCATTAATTCTTTGACCATATTCTGTACATTAGATCAAAGTTGACACGGTAGGAATTATGTAAACTGAAATTAGATACAGTGCAAAAACAAAAACAGCAATTCCTTATAAAGTGTAAAATCACTTTGTGGTGGAAAATAAAGCTTTTGATCAATGAAAAAACAATAATGAAAATTACCTATTTAAAACCTTCAGTAAATGTTGATAGTTTAATTATGGCACAATAATAACAAAATTACAATTATACATCTGTACAATGATCTTCCATGGATGACAGGATGTATGTATATAATATACACCAGGTTTATCTTAAACAACTCAAATTTACATAATAAAGCCCATAAAAGTATTCTTTATGGTATCCAAGCAATGGTGACATTGGATTTTAACAATGAAAGTAGCTAAGCTGTGTAATGATTCTTATTAAGTGACTATTTTTTAAACACATTACAATAAGTAACTAATGATTAATCTCAAAAAGACATTCATTATTGTATTGTATCTAAAT
The DNA here is from genome assembly GCA_012295275.1 of Chrysomallon squamiferum. NCBI lineage: Eukaryota > Metazoa > Mollusca > Gastropoda > Neomphalida > Peltospiridae > Chrysomallon > Chrysomallon squamiferum. The sequence continues at coordinate 3,983,698 of CM022677.1, forward strand.
AAAAATGTCTGTTTTGTTGGCACTGAACACTGGTATGGAATGGGTTGTTAAAGACATTTAGATGTTATAAAAGTTAAACATGTCACAGCTTTGACTGAACTGGTTTCTCTACAAACTCTCTCCACCATCTCGGTCTTCTAAACACATCTTTGCCTTGGGTCATGGCATTATACAGGTTTTTATATATCTGAAAAATAACAAAAAACACCCAACATACTTTATCAATATTTACTTCATTTTTCTTTGAATATTTGAAAAAATGATTAACAATAACAATGAGAGTATGATGGTAAAACTAACAATACTTCTTATCATTAACATCAGAACTGAGAACAAACATTTGCTAGCATTGTTCTTTTGGGTTTTATTTTGTATATTTTTTAAATGTTTTAATTAATACGCTATTGAAGGTTTAAAACAACAGCTGACTTTTATGTATATAATAACTCTACTGCATGCATATTTATTTACTTAGGTTTGGGACTTTTCTCTAAAACTCATTTTTTTATTGGTTTTTTATTTTATTTTTTTAAATTATATTACCAATGTTAAAAATTGATTTTTAAAAGACTTCTTACCTGACCATCAGACATGCCGATGGGAGAGTTGAGTACGAAGTCAGGAGGAGCTATTACATCAACAAGGGCAACAGCATCATCCTTCAACTCTCTACACATGCACAGAATAGCTTCATGAATAATCCTTGGAGGATTGCTCCCACTGATGTACCCACCTGATATTAAAATAATTAAACTGTTTTAAATAATATACAGTATTAAATTAAATACTCAATACATAAACATGTAATATAATATTACAGTGAATGAATCTTTATGATATCCCATCACAAATAAAACTTAACTTCTGGATATAAAGATAAATACATGCAAATACACACACATAAATAGGTGTCTCTGCATTTGTAGATCTTGCAAACATTTTGTTCAGTATCCTACTATGAATTACTCTGCTAAGTTTAGGTGCTGTTACAAAATTAAAAAATATCACTGTTAATATTTTTGACAGTATTAAATTTTAGTGATAAAATGGAAACACTAATAAAATTTTAGAACAGAAAACAAATTCCTTTCTATATAAACAGAAACACATAATTTTATAATTTTGAGAACTGTTAATGGTGGACAATGAATAAATCTGAAAATTATGTGTAATTTTGTCCTGCATTATTAACATTATACAAATGATGCTCTGCAGCACTGTAATTAGCCAAATATTTTAAGTGCAATCTCTCTCTGAATCAGAACTGAGACTAGCACACAAAACTGGCTACACAATCAGTACAGGGACAAATGGCAGCGATAAAATAAAATTCAACCACAGTATTTAGTAGTGTAACTAATATATAGCAAGTATGGCAACTGCCCTTGGTGCCACTAAGCACTTTATATTAGACTTGACTGGTATTTGTTTAGCTGATTTTCAGGTAGAGTTATCTGAAAGTGTCAGACGACAGTGCTTGCCATAGGTTGTATTCCCTGTAGATGTGCCCTGCCAGTGTTTACAAACCTCACCTTGATAGAAAGTGGAGAGATGTTTCTCCATGCTCCAGAGGCAACAATAACAAATATGTAGAAAGACAGAAAGATAGACCTGCAGGAAGAATGAAAAAAAGAGAGAAAAAGAGACTTAGAAACAGATACTGAGTGACCTTAAAAATGACAACAAATAAAAATGTAAAGTATCAGTGTAGTGAGAGAGATAGAGAAGGAGAGAGAGAGAGAGAAAGACATAAAGAGAGAGACAGAAAGAGAGAGTCAGAGAGGCAGACTGATAGACAGAAAGGAGAAATGTGAGACAGGAGTATGAGAGACACTGATAATATAGAGATAAGTTGAAGGATCATGGGACAGAGAGACAAAAAAGAAAACCCAAACAAAAACAAAATGGCAAAGAAGGAGGGCAACAACACCAGAAAGAAAAAAATGAAAGACAGAGACTGAAAGAAAAGACAGAGAGAGAGAAAAATATACCAACAAACGAATATATAATAAATGAAACTAGACTGTACAAATTTTGTTTATTAACACATAAAAAGACAAAAATATACTTTAATGGCTAATGGAAAAAGAAAGAGATATAAAGGGTTTCAAGTTCAACCCTCAAAACTGCTAATACTAAGTATTTTCCCATAACAACCAAAGCTTTAATGAATTCTTTATAAAAGGCCTTCATACTTGTCTGTATATGCGTAGATATGTATAAAAAATACAATTACTGCTAACCTGTTGTATGATGGGGTTATTCTGTCATTATATATAAGGTTCTTAATCATAGTTAACCATAGCTATGATGATATGTATTAAAAAGGTATGAATATTTCTGTAAGTGAAATCTTTTTCTTTTCTTCTATAATTATTTTACCTTTCCGTCCCATCCAGTTGCACAAGTACAGTCATAATCATTAAGTTTGTCTGTACAGTTTCCACCATTTTCACAAGGATTTGGTTTGCAGTCATCAATATCTGAAACAAAACAGTATACCTAAAACATGAAACAGAATTTACATCTTAAAATTAGCAGAGAGAGAGAGAGAGAGAGAGAGAGAGAGAGAGAGAGAGAGAGAGAGAGAGAGAGAGAGAGAGAGAGAGAGAGAGAGAGAGGTATGTGAAAGAGAATAAAAGAGAAAAATGAAAGAAGAAAAGAAAGATATGAAGTCATGACAAAAAAAGGAGAGAAAGAGAGAGAGAGATTGAATGAGGGACAAAGAGACAGTGAAAGAGACAGAGGTAGGAAGGAAGAAAGGAAAGAATAAGTAAGGAAAGAAAGGAAGGAGAGACAGAAAAAGAGTGGAAGAAAGAAGGAAGGAATGGATGTGCGAGAAAAGAAATGAAGGAGATAAAGAGACAATGAGAGAAAACAGAGAAAATGAAAAATGAAGACAGCAAAAAAAGAAAATAAGCCAACAAATAAAACAAACAAACAAATAAACTAATATACTGAACTGAATATTATGTCTGTGAACACATTTTAGAAGGAATAAATGCATTTTAGCACCTATAACAACAACATAAATATAGAAATAATAATTTTACTTATTGTACAGTTTTTTCCTTCCCATCCAGGTATACAAGTACAGTTATAATCATTAACTTTGTCTGTACAGTTTCCACCATTCATACAAGGATCTGATTTGCAGTCATCAATATCTGTAACAAAAAGTACATCACAAATATTAGTGTTTATTGGTTGTGTCTGAATCAAGAATCACACAACTAAAAAATAATAAAAGAACTAATTTCAATATTAGTCTTTATTGGTTGTTTGAATCAAGTAACAAAAAAATAATTAATTTCAAAAATAATCAAGAATTAAATAACTAAAAAATAATAAAAGAACTAATTTCAAATCATTTGCTGTTTTAATCAGTAATTAATTATTTCAAAATAACCTTAAATAAATAGAGGTGCTCATTTTTAAATGAGTTTTTAGTTAGATAATAATTTTTGAAATAAATTTCAACAGTAATAATTTAACTGATCAATGTTTATTTTATTTTTTTTTTTTTTTTTACTCTAAGATCTAGTAACATTCAATAGTTTCTAAAACAAGTATATCTTAACAGAATTATGAATGACTGACATCTGAGAGAGACATAATGTATGAAAGCCTCAGAGTGAGAGAGAAAAAAAAAAAAGATGGACAGACAAAAATTAAAACAATTAAATACATAAACTAATAATAATTTAAACTGTATAATTTAATTATATTAAATTGTTTTTGCTTCTTTTTTGCTTTCTTTCATTGTGGGTTTCTTTGTTTGTTTTATTTATTTAGGTTATGTATACAAATATTTACAAGGATAAATTATAAACAGAAGAATTACTTGTTTTATTACCATCGACAGCAACAAAAGCAAAAGCTACGCACATAAATAATGACATTATCTATAGAGCAGTTTTTTCCTTCCCATCCAGGTGCACAAGTACAGTTATAATCATTAAGTTTGTCTGTACAGTTTCCACCATTCATACAAGGATCTGATTTGCAGTCATCAATATCTGTAACAAAAAGCATACCTAAATCATGAAACAGAAATTACATCTTAAAATTAGCAGAGAAAGAAAGAAGGAAAAGAAAGGGTATGAGAATGAGAGTAAAAGTGAGAAACAGTGACAAAAAATGAAAGAAGAAAAGAAAGCGAGAAAGATTTTGAATGTGGAACACAAAGACAGTGAGAGAGAGAAAGAGAGTGGAAGGAAGGAAGGAAGGAAGGAAGGAAGGAAGGAAGGAAGGAAAGAAAGGAAAGACAGGCAATGACAGAAAACAGAGGTATAACAGAGAAAAAATGAAAAATTAAGATAGTAAAATTAAAAATAACATTCAAATGAATTAATATAGTGATCTGAATATTATGTCTGTGAACACATTTTAGAAGGAATAAATGCATTTTAGCACATATAACAAAACATAAATAAAGAAATAATAATTTTACTTGTTGTACAGTTTTTCCGTCCCATCCAGGTGCACAAGTACAGTTATAATCATTAAGTTTGTCTGTACAGTTTCCACCATTTTCACAAGGATTTTGTTTGCAGTCATCAATATCTGAAACAAAAAGTATATCACAAATATTAGTCTTATATGGCTATGTCTGAAACAAGAATTACATAACCAAACAAATATTAAAAAAACTCATTTCACATCATTTGCTATTTTAATTAGTAATTAATTATTTCAAAATAACTGTACAGGTACAGTCATTAATATCTAAAAGAAAATATACATCCAAAATATTAAACTTTCTTAACATTTCTCAATTTTGTACACATTTGTACCTAAACAAGAATTACTCAAATTAATGTAAATATATATCTGCAATTACAGGCATCGAAATAAGGATAGTGTCTGGTAACCCACTTAGAGGTTACCACAAAACAGGACCTGGTAACCTACAGGTTATCACAAATTTATCTAGTTTATGATTCCCATTATTATTGTTGTGAAATCCCTTACAGATATGCATGGTGAACAGTATTATATATTTGTTATTTATCCATATCACTGTTCTTATTGTATTAATACTTTGTGTATAGGTACAGTGCACTGCATGTAAAACAAATCATGGCAATTTGTGTTGTTTTTATTGTTTTACTGAACTCATCAAACAATACTGATATGAGAATCTGAATGATGAACTTGTTTCAGTTAGAGTTGTCACTGTCAGTCAGTGTCTGAACTATCAACAGTTTCACTTCGAGCATCATCCAAGTCTTCTCAGTCTGATGTTGCAGTAGCAAGAAAGTCCTCTGCACACATTAGTTCATTGCAGGTTATTTTTATCACATCTTAAGAGGGCACAGATAAGTATGAGTCTTTTGAGTCTGACAATGAGTCTACAATCAGGTTGTCAATTGTACAAGATGCTGGTCTTTTTCTTTGTTTTTTATCATCTGTGTACAGGGAAACAGCTTTGTTCATATGAAGGGCCACAGCTTATAAGTGCAGGCAGGTTAACTCTAATCACCAACAACTCATTCAGTGTAGAATTGGACATGTTCAACCTGGTATTTGTCAACTGCCGATTGAGAGAGCTTATGCCCCTCTCTTACGCCAAGATGATTTCAGTGATAAGAAGAATGTGTGGATATTCAGAGTGGTGATGACTGAGTATTTGACACCACTTGCCTTGTTTATTTTGGAAGTGGATGAATTTGTTTGCCACAAGTTTCTTTAAACCCTTCCATTCAGCAACAGCCATATCTCAGGGCAAAGTTGTGGTAAGCTAGGCTTTCAGCAAAATGTTTAGATAACAGTTTAATTTGTTCCAAGCCATATTTTGGATCAGATATATTCCACCGAGTGTGATCTGCTATTTTCATTGCCTTGAAGATAGGGTCATTGAAAGAATCCAGTCGGTTAATCAGCTGTGTTGAAATTGCTGGGATCAGTTTCATTCTTACATGTTTCACAGTCTCTCATCCCTGGTGAACATGGTTCAGAAAAAGCTTTTCTTTTATTGTAGTAACAACATTTTCAGCTTGTTGTTTTTGCTTGTTACTCGACTGATTGTCTTGTTTGAATCTTACACTTGCTGTAAGGTTGGTAGCCTCTGCTTCACTGAGAGTAACTGGAAATGGCAGATCACTATCATCAGCAGCAAGTGCACTGTACACTGAGTTCATCTACAGCTGATTTTATCATGACCAATATCAGCAAATGCATCTTTGACAGCCAGTTCAATTCTGTGTGCAGAGCAATGAATTATTAGCAACCATTCCCTGCCTTCAGTTTTCATTACAGTTAGAGTATCATTCAGTTTACCAACATTAACATTTGTTCCAACTGCTCAAGCACAAATAAGACATTTTGTGTACTTTTCACCAGTAATGTCATAATCATGAAAGCATCATCTATAACATGCTTGAAACTGTCTGCAGTTACTCCACCGAAACAGCTCATTTGTTGACATTTAAGTAATAGTTCAACAGGCTGGCCCCTCACTACAATCTTCACATAAATTCATTCTTTTCGTCTCTAGTTTTGCAAGCTTCTGTGCCATCTTGTTCAACTGACATAAATTTGTCACACTGTATCATCTGTTTGATATCATCTCTCATTGCTTGGGCAATATGGTGAACAAAGTCACTACATGAGTGGTCGTTGTCCTTCCCACTTATTAACTGCATCCCATTCTTCTTCTGTAAGGCAATCAGGAACTGCTTTCATTTTCTTCGAACCAAAAGTCATTGGAAAAATCCCATTTTTTTTAAACGTTTCCACGCGAATGGATTCCATTTTAATTAAAGTGATGCCCGGTAACGCTACGTTTTTATTCAATGCTGTAGCAAACTAAGTGACGTCACTATACATGTGACGTCACAGCGTGGATGCTTCTAAAAAATGGAAGCATTAAAAATTAAATAACGGAATTCCGGAATCAATCGCCACGATATTTTTCACCGAAAGTTTCGGAAAGGAAATTAGCCGTTCATTGAAGGATTTTGTCGAGAACGGTGTTCCGTTTTCGACTTATTGATAGGTGTTAAGCTCCCGGTAACCTGAACAAGCATTCTCGGTTTATTTCGATGCCTGCAGTCAAATATAGAATACTCATGTCAAAAATAACAATTAATTAATAATAAATAAAATAAAATTGTAAAACACATCATTATAAACTGGATGTGAATTACAAACAGCAACAAAACAAAACATTCATAAAAATAATACTGAATATATGTATGTCTGTATTTATGTTTGTATGTCTGCAATATTTTTTTTTAATAGGCAATTAGTCAGTTTGTACCTTCTGAACAGTTTTTCCCAGTCCAACCAGCAGTACAGGTGCAGTTGTACTCAGTGCCATTCGAATTGCATGTTTCAATATTTTGACAATATCCTTCGCTGCAGGGATCTGAATTACGAAAAATAATAATAATAATAATAATAAGAAGAAGAAGAAGAAGAAGAAGAAGAAGAAGAAGAAGAAGAATGTATTCATGAATTCATTCATTGCTATGCAATTCACACTCCAGCATTTTTGTTACTTTTATTATTTCCACTGTCTGCAGACGACGTTTGACGTAATGATTGAATGAAAAATAAAACTGAAAAGGAGTGAGAAGCTCTCCGAAATTCCTGAAAGGATACGCTGAATAACTTAATAATTTGTTTATTTTTTATCTGATCTCCTACATCCATACAATATATAATAGATGGATAAATAAATAAATAAAAAATTGGAAATGTCTTTCCCACTTCTTCTTTCAGCAGGTGCGCATTGTATACTCTTCCTGTGAATTTATGAATGTTGTGTATTATGAACCGTTTGTTCGCTGCTAGAAAGTAAAACGTGTTGAATAAACTTTGGATTAAAGACAAGAAAAAGGAAATTGCCTCTGTATAATTGAATCTCTCTCACGCTTTCTTTTGTTGTTTCCTTTTTTTTTTTTTTTATATATATATATATATATAATTATATTCGACATTAAAATGCGTTATATTCTTTTAATAAAACGAATAGAACTGTTTTTTAAATTTATTTTCTTTATAGTTTTATAATTTATATACTTACATACAGTGACGGTTTGGGTCTAAAGTTTCTACAAGGAATACTTGTGAAAGAGTCCGCTAGTGCCAAGATAAAACCAAATTGTGTGTGTGTGTGTGTGTGTGTGTGTGTGTGTGTGTGTGTGTGTGTGATTTTCTTTTTCCGTTTAGTTTACATGTCAGTAACTGAATTTATAACTTTGGTTGGTTTAATCATCAATCCGTTTTTTCTGTTTTATTGCGGATATCCCACAAATAATTCATCAGTTTACTACCATCACCACTGCAACAACGCCACGCCTAATGTATCATAACTTCAAATTTGGGAGGGAGGTTCTTTATTACCAGTAAATTATTTATAATCAGTAGGCGAGGGGAAATTGTTAGATATTAATATTGGTGGCATACTGATTATAAATATTTCAGTAACAAATGCATCTCCCTCTCACGGCTACAGACATGAATAGGTACGATTAGATAATCTGAATTTTTTTTCTTTAAATTCTTTTTCTTTGTTTTCTTTTTTCTTTTTTTTTCTCTGCCGTGTAATAATTAAAATGAATAATTTTTATTGTTCAGCTATTTTCATGAATATTTTATAAATTATAATGCGATGCGCTCAGCTGGAGGAATGTACGACCCTGGTGTTTTATTTCCTAGACAGAATTTAGTTTGGTCTAAACAACGGACTCTATTGTGAAAGGTTTTTTTTATTAAACCAGGTCGTCGTAGTTACATATTATCTTATATTAAATTATACATCCATTCATTTTACTTGTAATTTAAAGCCAAGCTCTGTATACTGTATCAGTAACGACTTTTATTTATTGTTGTATATGTTACTAGCAGTGGATCCTTTATCCGATCGTCTCCTCAAACTCTAAAATTCGGAAAACTTCCTGCACTTGTGACAATAGCAGTAGAATAAGTAATTATAGCTGTAGTAATAGTGGCTGCAATAGTACTAATAGTGATAGGAGTAATTTTCTTCTTCTTACTTCTTTGTAATGTTATTATTATTTATTATTATTATGTTATTGTTGTTGTTGTTGTTACTGAGATTAAAAAACGATTTCATGATAGTATTGGTTGTTGTAATGATATACTGCTTTTTCTTATTTTTTTACTTTTTATAAGAATTATTATTATTATTGTTGCTGTTGTTGTTGTTGTTGTTATTATTATTATTATTATTATTATTATTATTATTATTATTATTATTATTATTATTATTGCAATTGATTAACGGTTAAAGCCAGAACTGACTTACTATTTACTGCCGTAGTTTTGGTTAAACATATTTTCAGTCTCACAACAGAAAAAGCGATGGATCCAATGACGGATATAACTTTCAAAAAGGAAATGACTTCAAATAGAAAAGGAAAATATCAATAAATGTCCAAATAACAATAGATTATGCAAATGCCATTTAAACACGCACCAATGAAATGTTAATTCCGAAATTTCTAGCAATGAAAATAGAAAACTGTTTAATGCGAGTTATTTTTAGCTCGAAAGTCAACAGAAAAAGTCAGTATTGTACTATGTCCCACACACAGGAATGTGCTGAAAGTGTCAATACACAGTTTGTTGATTTCTGTTCCCATCATTCTTGAAATTATCTGAAAATAATACATCAGTGACCCAAAGCAGCATAAACACACACACACACACACACACACACACACACACACACACACACACACACACACACACACACACACACACACACACACACACACACACACACACACACACACACACACACACACACACACACACACACATACACACACACACAGAGAGAGAGAAAGAGATCAAAATGGGAGTGACAATGAGAAGAGACAGACAGCCATAGAAGTATGGTGGCATAGATCATGTGTTATCAAAGATTTATTTTATTTCATTATTTTATATATATATAAATAATCAGCAATTACTTAATCAGTTTTTGAATTAAAGGTTCATATACACATCTACTTTGTGCAGAAGTTTAGGTTGCTTATTAGAAGGACATATAGATATATATATCTGTTCTTATCGACCAGCTATCCTCACAACAAAGTATGACTATCAAATTTTACTGTTACTAAAAACGTGAACGTCGCCATCTTAAATGCTGACATTACGACTACCGGCGCCCTGGTTTTGGTGGGTTTTTTGGTTTTGTTTTTTGGTGGTTTTTTTTTTATTAAACTTCGTTATTAATCAAGTGTGGACGACAAAAAATCTAAACATAACATGGAAGCATATATTTCGACCATTTGTTCGTATAATCAAAGACATACTTTAATTACAGAAAGTGTAGAGAATATAGACGTAGTCAGTCATTCAGGGGCTAAAGCCACTGGAAAGCTGGATTAGGAACTGCACAACCAAGACTGGATGTACTGTCTTAGTTTATTAGCTGATTAGTTGGAGATATAGATAGGATATAGCAATCTGATATACCCTGAAAGAGCTCTAAAACTTGTACCAGGAAGTGAACCCACAATCAGTTGGTCCCTCGTGAAGTCGTTGGTGATTAGTTTAGTATTTAGTTTGGGGCGTGGACTGAAAAACGTTGACGTATCTCAAGTGCTATCGAATCTGTATTGTTTACCTTTTTCAAACGTCAGCACGAAGCTAAGGTAGATAAAAGACAGACTGGCACACAACACTAGGGCTGAATAATCAATGAATCCAGCCGTGATTCCTTTATTTTAATAAGACAGATATTTTACTGAGAAACACACACAGAGAGAGAGAGAGAGAGAGAGAGAGAGAGAGAGAGAGAGAGAGAGAGAGAGAGAGAGAGAGAGAGAGAGAGAGAGAGAGAGAGATTTAATTTGTAAAATATACCAAAGAAGTAATCTTCATTTTGGTTCTCACAAACTTTAGAAAAGTCATTCTTAAAAGAAAAAGAGATGTTCTGTACATCATGCATATATATATTTACATATACATACATACATACATATACATATATATGCATGCTTGTCGTTACGCAAAAAATAAAGCACAATACATTTTTTTTTTATTAACTATTTTTTATGAATTTCAAGATAAGAATAAAAACCTATGTACGAGGAGGTTTTGGAATGGTATGAGTAATCACAGGACAACACTGTAACGTTTATATATTTACTAATGGGTTTTTGTTGTTGTTGTTGAGATATAAGCATAGCTGAATTTTTAAGCGTTATCTAAAATTAGTGTCATTTTACTATTTTTCGACAGCTTATATAGAATAAATATCAAGAGATGCACATTATTTTTATAAACATAATTGTTGTTACTATCGCCTTAATAATCGTGGTTTTATTATTGTTGTTGTTGTCGTTGTTGTTGCTGCTGCTGCTGCTATTGTTGTTACCGTTATTACTGTATCATTACTATCGTTGCTTTGTTACTGCTACTACTGCTACTACTACTGTTATTACTACAACTATTATCATCATCTATGATAATCATTTCTGTTGTCAGTATCATCATCATCATCATCATCATCTTTGTTATTGGATATGATGATAATATATTATTGTATAAAACACGTAGAGCATGTTCCATGCACTTGTTAACAGCTGACACGAATTATGTATCAATGCATAACTATATATTAATAATTTGATATGCGACCGACCCAAAGTTGCCTAGCAACAGTGCTGGATTAACAGCTGTTACATTTTTTATTTCTCTCATTTAACTTTAGAAATATCTATTTTACTTTCATTATTTATTTATTTATCGTTTTAATTTCGATTCAATTCATTTTTATTTATGCCTGTGATTTTTACTTGTTATTTTATATATTTATAGCAGACAGAAGATTTGTATTTAAATAAATGAAATAGTTCGTTTTGTAAGTGCCGTTAGTTATAGACAAACAAAAAAGATATAAAAAGTTTCAAATTCTAATAATGAATTTTCAAAGATTTTGTTATCATTATTATTATTATTATTATTATTATTATTAATAATTACTATTACTGTTATAGCATAATTTAGTTTTTGTTATTTATTCTTAATATTATGTTTGTTATTATTTTACTAATATTATATTTTTGATTGATATTTCTGTGGCTTGTTCATAAAATACATAATAATCTGTAATTAATATATAGAGAATAATATTATTAACCTTTAATTTAACGATTGATTCTTTTATTTTTTTTATGTTATTGAATAAAAAATTAAAAAAAAAGACCTGCAATTTTCATGTAAAAACTTCTGTTTAGCAGAAGTACTAAATTAATTTATTTCATAAATATAATTATGGATTTCTTTAAAAAATTTAAAAAATAATTATATCCATAGATGAGAATGTCGTTTAATATAAAAATTACCTGAATATAATTTTGACCAAAAGATCAAAGCTTGAGCTAGGTGAAACATAAATAAAACGAATATACCGTTTTTATTTTTATTTTTTAGGCAGTGCAGAATGCTGAAAAACTGTTATTATTATTATTATACATGAAGTTCTTCCATTAAATATATTATTTCTGTCAAAATTCGTTTTATGTCTGTGATATCTTTTCTGTCCAATTTTTCTTGGATTTAAAATAAGTAAATAAATAAATAAATCTCACATCGTTTATTCAAGTTTGATAAAGGTAAAATACACCTGTAGTAAATTCAGTGCTCAACATAATTAACTATGATGTACATTTGTATATTCTTACAGAGGAAACATATCATTGTTTTTATACTGTTTTAATGAGTAAGCGTGTAAATAGCTTATGTGATTAGATGCTTTGTCAAATATAAACCTGTATACATTATATTGTTATTAATAAAATAAAACTATTCATTGTTGAGTTTTGTTTAATTTGTTGCCTTCGATGAAGCCCCTATAATAATGATGATGATGATGATGATAATGAGGATGATGATAGATATAAATATATTATCATAACCATTACCATCATTATTATTGTTATTTTTGGTCTCCTTAAAATTATTATTGTTATCATCATCATTCTTCTGTTCCTCCACTTTATCATCATCATCATTACATTAAAGTCCACTTGAAGCAAAAGCTAAAGTTTAAATATATGTTAGAATTTTATGCAAATGAAAATTAAAATTAATATAAGAACAATCTTGGTTATTTCACTGTAGGGTAAAAAAATAATTGTGTGTGTGTGTGTGTGTGTGAATACATCACAAAACTTTGTGACCGTATAAACTAATACAGGACTGCTTTGATATCTAATTGCAAATGGCCATTCCATTGTATATGAACTAAAAAAAAAACCCAATAAACAAAGCAAAGAGAAATATGTTTATTTGGTAAATTTTATTTTATGAGAAGCCAATAATAGTGAAGAGACCTTCATAATTACATATAACTAATATACAACAACAAACTTCAAGATACTAGTATGTATTAACTAATAAATCTATTAATTTTGTTGAATATACCTCTCTCTCTGTTCTGTGCTGTGTGTGCGTGCGTGTGTCTGTGAATTTATTAAACAATATTTAATTAAATTAATAAGACGTCTGAAACTGGAACAGCTATTCAGCTAACCAACATTTTCTATCTATGCCAGTGGTGGCAAAACGTTGATGCTAGGCGTGTCAATACTTTTATATTTTAGTCATTTTTACATCGTCGTGTGTCACTTCTAAATTTATATTGTTATCATAGATCCAGCAGTTGCTCCAGAATTCACTCTTCTATATTATGAATAGGAATAAATGTTACCAGAGTACAGCAAGGAGTTCTGCTGTCACCCACTACTTTTAATTCTCTCTTATTAACTTTTAAATTACGTGACCAAAAATATTCGAGAATATATTAAATCAATGTCCAAGGTACTCAGTGTCGCGCGTGTCACTGCTGACACGCGTGTTATAGTTTTGCCACCACTGATATACACTAATGTAATTATCTTTGTTTACTTTAGTTAGTCCAGTGAAAAAACCCAACTAATTATGTTGCATGGTTTTGTCTACCTTTCTCTGCATATAATTGATTGAATTTATTTTATTTTATTTTTATTTTTATTATTTATTGGTAAGTGTTTTTAAGTAGAAAACAATTATTTCAACAATTTCAAATAATAAAAACTGCACAATCATTTATGTTCACAATATACATTTAAAATTAAATCTGCAATATATTACGTTTTACAATTGGTTGATAGCAAAATAAAAGGTGGCGTGAGATCAACAAAGATAACCCTTCCTTGCGAAGGCGTAGAATTGTTCCCTGAAGTTAAACGAACTTGTGTTTGTATTTTCTTAATTTTCAATCTTTCAAATAATTTTGTTGTCATATGGCTAACAACAACAGGATACAACGGAGAATAGGGATTATGGGATTTCGATCTGTCGGTAAGAACAATTGAAATATCAATGTATTATTTTTTTATAATTATCAAATTTGTTATTTGTTATTATTATTATTTTTTTTTTTTTGGACTTGGAATTAAAAAAAAAAAAAAAAAAAAAAAAAAAAAAAAAAAGAAAGAAAAAATGCTTTTCTGGAACATGGCCAAACGAATATTTTATTTTGGTTTGTTTTTAATCCTGACAAAAATATTAATAATTTAATTTAGATGTTCTTTATAAATTATAGTACTGTAATCAAAACGTAACGATTCTAAGGCATACACGGATTTAGGAACTTAGAGGAATAAATATATTTTTCCATAAAAATAAAATGTATTTTTTATTTTGAAAAAACGCACTAATCATGATTTCAAAATTAATAGTTTGTTTTTGTTTTGTAAATGGAAAGGATGAATAAATGTTATCTATTTAATTATATAATTTCTTGCGTCAGAACAATTTCCGTCATTTAATGAGTCATTATTACAATTTTATTGTGAGTTTGAGAACTAGTGATTTAAGATTCTGTGGCAGGTTAAGTATTTGTCACTAATTTGAACTGATGGTCATCTGTAATTTAGCCTAATGAATACATTATTGCAACAACTTGCCTGTTTGCAAAATGATGAATTATCTCTAAAATTTTAAATTCTAAAGCAGTTGTATATAAACATAAAAATAATACTGATATTTCTGTGCTTGAAAAATATCTCAGTTTTAAAATTCATAATGTTATTTGTGCTTTTACCTTTAAGTCTAATCAGTAATAAATATGGTTAGTTTGTTGGCTTGTCTGAGCTTAGAATTAGGAATGAAGATAAAATAAGCATCCGTGAATTGCATGCTTAGATCTTCCCAGTAATAAATAAATAAATAAATAAATAAATATTATTTTCTAGAAAATAGTACTAGTTAATTCCAAAAATGTGAACTCACAGAACAGTGTTGTTTCTTTTATTAAACATTTTCTTCAAACTGGAGTAATGTTTAAGTCAGTGCAGCTGTATTTTTTTAAAATGTGGCAGCCGCTGTCCAGAATGTGTATGAGATATTTAATAATGTGTTTGTTTGTGTATTTGTTTGTTAGGTAAACATATTAAATGCTAAATTTAGTTACTAAACAGTTAAATTATAATTTATTTATGTGTAATGTAAACAAGTAAGTTATAATTTATTTACATATTTACATAATATTTTATTTTTATTTTTAGGAAAGTCGTCATTGACAATCCAGTTTGTTGAGAATCAGTTTGTTGATTCATATAATCCCATTATAGAGAACAGTAAGTTGATGTTCAGATTTTTAAAACCAATAAATAAATAAATAAATAAATAAATAAAAATACATTTTATTGTTTGTTTCTAGACTCTGATATGATACAAACAAATGATGCTTATTCATTTTAAATTCTCCAGGTTGTTTATTTGTTACTTATTAATAATAATAATAATAATATTTATAATAATAATAATAATTAAATGTTTTACGATTGTCTACATTTTTCCACAAATATTTTCTATACTTTCAAATGATTGTTATTTATTTTTGATTTTGATTTTTAAAGTCTACCTGATTGCACAAAGCTGATTGTTTTCATTTGTTTGTCTGTTTATAATAATAATTCAAAGTATTTAATTTATTGAACCAATTAGTATTCAGTTTAAGAACATGTTTATATTCCAACTCTTGTTTTCAGCATTTCTAAAGAAGATTACAATAAATGGTCAAGAATATCTACTGAATCTTGTAGACAGAGCAGGCCAGGTAAACACGTCAACAGCAAACCAAACATGGCGTCGTTGTTGAATATAATTATACTTTTAATATATATAAATAATTATTATTTGTTTTTGATATATAAATATGTTTTCTTGCAGTAAATATTAATTCTTTCACAATAACAATTTTCTTTATTATATATTTGTTTTCAATTTAAACTTTATTTACAAATACTTTTTCTTGCAAGTAATAGTAAATAACAGACTTGTATGTTTGTGTATGTGTATATATATATATATATATATATACTTTTTGATTTAAATAGTATTTACATTCCTTTTGTTTTCAACAAATGGTAAATCTTTCACAATTTATTTTATGTTTTATTTTATTTTTTAACTTTATAGAACAGTATTTATATATTTTTGATACCCATTTCATTTGGTTATGTTATTGTGTTTTTTTTAATTTGGTTTATCAAAAAGCATTCATCTTTTATTCTAGGATGAATATTCTGTGATACCATCTTCCTATTTTGTCAATATTGATGGCTATGTTCTTGTCTACTCAATAAATTCACGCAAAAGGTTTGTACAACCAATTCTAAAAAAAAATATATAAATTATTAATTATTGCTACTTTTTACTGGAATACATTAAAAAAGAAATTAGAAAAAATTAAAAGAATTAGATATTTCTCTTTGTTTCTCTTTGATAAAATTGCATTTGAAAGAAGCTGACGACACAATTAGTCATTTTAATATTTGAAGTCCATGGTTAAAATATGGCGACAGTCATTTCCATGGTTAAAATATATGATATAGATATTTTGAGCATGTGGGTCTGCTTATGGAGTGCTCTTTTGGCTGTTTCTTGTTCCACTCTATGTCTGACACTTATTTGAGAAACTATTACGTGTCTACCTGTCTGTTCATCAACGAGATTACTTCATACAAATGTGGCAGCTAATTTCTCCTTTAAAATAATCATAATAAATTAATATAATCCAGTATTTTGTCTCGCATCTGGTAAATTTCTGTTAATGTTAGAGGTATTTTCAGGAAAAAGAAAAACAAATTAAGAAGAAAAAGTTAAATTTTTAAAAACAATATTAATGTTGAATGGAATGTTTGTGATTTCAGCTTTGAAGTTGTAAAATTTCTGTATGAAAAAATATTAGACATGAAAGGAACTTCACAGTACGTTCGTTTTACTTTGTATCTCAATTCTCTTTATTGTGTGTGTGTGTGTGTGTGTGTGTGTGTGTGTGTGTGTGTGTGAACTCTGTATATATTAATATTGGGGGTAATTGATTATCATTATTAATATTAATATTACTACTATTGCTACTAATAATATAAATAATATGATTATCATTGTTATTATTAATACTGTCATAATTGTTGTTGTTACGATTATTAATAATAATAATACTGTCTTTATTGTTGTTATTAATATTAGTTTATTATTACTGCTACTGTTACAGTTACAATTATTATTATTATTATTATTATTATTATTATTATTATTATTATTATTATTATTTTCAGAGTTCCAGTTGTCTTAGTGGGAAACAAGAGTGACCTCAAACTGGAAAGGTAATTAGGATCCATTTTTTTTTTAATTGGACAATAAAAGAGAATATTAACAATTAAAGAGATGTTTGTATTAATGCTTTGTTTCATTTATTTTACAGATTGTTAAATTAAAAATTATCGTTTGAATTCTTTACTGTAAAAATAACAATTATATTTAAATTTTTCTATTTCAGAGTTGTTGCTTATGAAGAAGGGAAGAAAGTGGCAGATTCATGGAAGGCTCCATTTTTAGAGGCTTCAGCTAAAGATAATGAAGTGGGATAACAATTAACTTTATTACTATAGTTATCAGTTTTATTGTTGTTGTTACTATTATATTATCAGTATCATTATTATTATTATTAACATGTTCAGTATCGTCATCATCATATATTTTAACACTTTTTGCTGTCGTATCAAAATATTATTTGTTTTGTTGATTGTTTAATAATAAATAATTAATAAAACTGCTTTTATTTATTTTTTTAAATTCTTTTTTTGAATTTAAAAATAATCTTTTTATGTATAAATTTTGTATTATTATTATTTTACAGCATGTTCCTGAAATATTTCAAGCCATAGTTATTGCCATAGACAAGTCGCTCGGTCCACCTCCAGAGAAAAGTGGATGTATAATTTCATAGAAATAAGACAAAAGTTATTGAGACTGAAACTGTTTTTAGAATAATTCTACATCTTTCATCAAGACAAATAACATTAAACAGTGAAGAAGGAAAAAAAAAAAAAAAAAAAAATAACACACAAAAATGGAGGCTAAATTATTTTCCCCGATTTCTGATTTCTGATACAGCCTTCCAAAAAAAAAAAAAACTGCAAGAAAAAAGCAGCAACTTGGAACGAAATGTGAATTATATGCATCATATTAATTGTAAATACTGGAATGTTGGAGGATAAATGTGTGAAACTGACCGAAAAATTACTGTGCAAAATACCGGTACATGCAAAAATTTGCAAAAAAAAAAAAAATTAAAAAATTAAAAAAATTAAAAACTGAAAAAAAAAAAAAAAGCAACATTTTAATTAGATTTACTGTCACTTGTAGCTCTAGGAGTTTTTAGGTTTTAGATTTATGTCTCTTTATTCTTTTCTCTTTTTTTTTTTTTTTCTAAATATCTTTTCCTGCCCAGTATAAAACAATTGTTATTGTAATTACATTGAAGAATGTTGACCCATATAGTGAAATCATTTTGAAAAAAGATTTAAATATTATTTGTTGGCTGTTAATATGTTGTAGTTGTTGGAAATGATTTAACTCATCTTCTTATTTATTTTTTTATTTTATTTTTTGCATTTGTGATTTACTGAAGTTTATGTTTGACAAATTTAATATTTTTTAATTTGTGAAGAAACATCTGAAGGAGATTGGTGAAATTCACACAGAATATGATAAAATGCTGGCAAAGAAATTTGCTGATCAGTATCTCCGTGACGACGGAGTCTTTGTTCTGAGACTGATTGTGAAAAACATGAGTGAAATTCTCTTTTCTGATGTAATTAAAAGTTTGTGGTTAACTTACAAAAATAAACCCAGTAAAATAGAAGCAGATATAGTACTGTGAAGAGAAATGTGTAAGAAGAAACTTAAAACTGGACAGATAGCAATTTGACTTATCAACAAAAAAAACACTGTAGTCTTAGTTGCTAATATATGCTTGTTAATATATATATATATGGAAATTCTGTCTTCTTCCAGTTTCTCAAAAATTGTATTTGCCAAGCAGTGTACACCATTTTTGTTGATTTGAATATATATATATATATCTCATCTCCAGATCTGATTGCAAATTGTTTAATAACAGGGATTATTTCTCCTTTATTTTATTACATTATTTCTCCTTTATTTTATTACATTATTAAAAGAAAGGGCTTTTGATTACATTTTATTTCTTTTGTAAAGTTATTGGTGGTTTTTTTGTTGTTTTTTTGAATTTATTATTTTATTTGCTTGTCTTTGACAAGTAAATAAAATATTATTTTTAAAAAATATATATATTAAGTTTTTATGTCATGAGCAAAGTTAATCAAAGAGTAAAATGATCAGTATAAATTGATATTGTCAAATCATTAAGAATTCTATGAATTCTTTAGTTGATTTTTTGATTTTATTTTTTCTTCATGTAAGTTTTGAAATATACCAGGCAACTATTGTTTTCACCTTTTTAATTTCTCTTTTGTTATTTTACATTATTAAAAAGAAACAGCTTTTGATTACATTTTCTTTTCTTTTATAAAGTGGTTTTTTTTTTTTTTTTTTTTTTTTTTTTTTTTTTTTTTCATTTATTATTTTATTTACTTGTCTTTTTACAGTTAAAAAAAGAAAAATGATTTCAGATTAAACTTTTCTGGTTTAGAAGATTTGGTAAATGTATATATATATATATATTTTTTTTAAATGTTTTTTTATTTCATGAGTAAAGGCAATCAGAGTAAGATGATTAGTATAAATATCTATTAATTATTAAATCCTTAAGAATTCTGTGAATTATTTTTTTATTTTGAAAAGAAAAAGGTAGGATTATTTTTCTTTTAGCTATGCAGTGTTTGTTTCTTTACATACATATTTTAATATATAAAAAATATTTTTTAATTTTGTTACTAAGTATGAGATCTTTGGATTAAACTTTTCTCAGGTTTAGAAGATTTGGTATAAATTAATATTAATTATAAAATCATTAAGAATTTTCTGAATTCTTTTTTTGTTTCCTATTTTATTTTTTCTTCATGTAAATTTGTTACTAAGTACAAGTTTTTGGATTAAAGTTTTGTTTGAAGATTTGGTATAAATTAATATTAATTATCAAATCATTAAGAATTCTGTGAATTATTTTTTATTTTGAAAAGAAAAAGGTGAGAATATTTTTCTTTTAGGTATATAATGTTTGTTTCTCTACATACATATCTTAATATATAAAAAATATTTTTTAATTTTGTTACTGAGTATGAGTTTTTGGATTAAACTTTTGTTTGAAGATTTGGTATAAATTAATATTAATTATCAAATCATTTTTTTTCAATTTTTTCATCATGTAAGTTTGTTATTAAGTACAAGTTTTTGGATTAAACTTTTCTCTGAAGATTTGGTATAAATTAATACTAATTATCAAATCATTAAGAATTGTTTGAAGTTTTTGGATTAAACGTTTCTCTGGTTTCAGATTAAATTATTATTTTTTAAAGTATTTAATTGAGATCATTTTTCATTATCATACCATAAGTACTGGATGTACTGGCTTCATCTGTTTTAATTTTCCTGTGATTGTACTGAAATGTAATTACTGAAATGTAATTACTAGAAGACTGCTTTTTATTCTTTTTTAATTTTGTTATATTTTCTTAATAAAATTTTTAAAACATTATTTGGTTGTTTAGTGTAACATGCTGAAGTTTTGTTTAAACTTTGCTCCAGTTGTAAACTATTACTTATTTTATTCTGACATTTTATTTTCACACACACACACACACACACACACACACACACACACACACACACACTCCAAACACACACATATATACATATAGCTTATACCATACACACAATCATACACACAAAAACATGCATACATATATACCAGACTTCCACACACACACACACACTCTCACACATACATACACAGAAACATACATTCACACCACAAACATGTATACATACATACATACATAAATGTATTTCCATCTATACATCCCTCCCTCCCTCCCTCTATCTATATATCATGTACATACACACTACTGTACTTACCTCTGTTTTTTTTCACTTTTGTTTTTCATATTTGTCTTTAGATTCTGCCTTACCCTTTCTTTTCTTGGACAAATCAGTTTGTCAGATGAAAACACGTATTTACGCAGGTCCATGTTCTCTGCTCGAATACAACCATAACCGAACATGAACTGTGAAGTGATCTGATTGTCAGACAAGCACTGAACATGAACTGTGAAGTGATTTGATTGTCAGACAAGAACTGAACATGAACTGTGAAGTGATTTGATTGTCAAGAACATGAACAAGATTTGATTGTCAGACAACTGAACATGAACTGTTAAGTGATCTGATTGTAAGACAAGCACTGAACATGAACTGTAAAGTGATTTGATTGTCAGACAAGCACTGAACATGAACTGTGAAGTGATTTGATTGTCAGACAAGCACTGAACATGAACTGTTAAGTGATTTGATTGTCAGACAAGCACTGAACATGAACTGTGAAGTGATTTGATTGTCAGACAAGCACTGAACATGAACTGTTAAGTGATTTGATTGTCAGACAAGCACTGAACATGAACTGTTAAGTGATTTGATTGTCAGACAAGCACTGAACATGAACTGGGAAGTGATTTGATTGTCAGACAAGATTGAACATGAAGACAAGCACTGAACATGAACTGTGAAGTGATCTGATTGTCAGACAAGCACTGAACATGAACTGTAAAGTGATTTGATTGTCAGACAAGAACTGAACATGAACTGTAAAGTGATTTGATTGTCAGACAAGCACTGAACATGAACTGTGAAGTGATTTGATTGTCAGACAAGGGCCGAGCATAAACTGGGAAGTGATTTGATTGTCAGACAAGGGCCGGGCATGAACTGGGATATGGATGACCAGATTTACTTCAACATGGATGTGAGCTGTTGTTTGCAGGTCCAATTTTCTGTATAGACAAAGACGTTAAATGTAAATACCTCATTTACTGGGCAGGTGAACAAGGTGTTGAACTTTTCGTTAGTTGTGGAATGTCCAGCGAAGATGAGAAATTACTCGCAAGCTCCTGGGCAGGGTTGGAAACCTGTAAAAGCTCAAAGAACTAGAATCCTTCGAGCCTCAGAAACATTTAGTAAATTAATGAAGAAAGACACTTTGTTTCTTATGGCAGCCAGAACATCAGAAAGACTTTGAAGTGGTAAATGATGACACGACAAAGTCTCTGGTACTGGCATATTATGATGAAAACAAGATGTGATCCAGTCAGATGCAAGTCTCAAAGGGCTAAGATGCGTACTGATGCAGGATGACAAACATGTATGCTATGGCAGTCGATCGCACACAGAACTCCTAGAAAAGTTTAACAATTATGTTTTCCAGTGGCTGGTAAAACAACATAGTTTTTGATAAATGAAGATATTAGCTGTAACAGGAAACATTCTAAAATATACACTATGAAATATTGAGACAACAAGAGAAAAAACAACAACACAAATATTTTCTCTAATCATTTATTTTTAATAAAAACACAAATGAAAATGCATTAAAAATAAAAAATAAATTATTTTCCCATACAAAACTTAACATCATACCTTGATGCAAAAACGAAAACAAATAAAAAATACTGAAAATTATTACTGAGCATTCATGTGCGTATTTCACAACCATGTTTAAACAGTTAAAAGATGGACAAAAATATATGTTAATTTAAAATAAAAATGACTGAAATGGAACAAGAAAAGAATATGAAAAGGGAAAAAAATTGTTAAATCAATTTAAATATTTTCATTTAAAAGAGAAAAAATAACATAAACGAAATATTGCTAGAAATTTACAATAAATTATTTTAGGCTTATTTTATACGAAAAACATTATTTTAACATTATTTTATTAAATGTAATATTAATTAAGTTCTTAAATTACAACTTAATTAATATTATGTATTACACATATTTATTATATAGTTATATTTTAAAACATTTTTTTTTTTTTTGACATAGGAAAAAAAAAAGAAAAGAAAACAGAATAAAACCCCCACCAAATCAACATGTTCTGTTTAAAACATTGATATTTGTTACTCAGAATAATTCGGTAACAGAATTAACATTTATATATGAAGACTTTTAATGTTGATTTCAAAACTGCTGTAACCCAAATATTGCAAACATTTATCATTAAAAAAGAGAACTTTCAAGAAAACAAGAAGTTCATAATAATAATAATAATAATAATAATAATAATAATAATAATAATAATAATAATAATAATAATAATAATAAAATAAAATTATTAAATATTTAAGTACTGACTGTTAATGACATCTGTATGTAAGTTGTTTACACATGCAGATACACCCTGCCTCACCAACACATGCACATCTAATGCACAGACACACAGAGGTAAATTCAGAGAGTTCACAGCACTTTTATCACATTCCAGATAAGAAAATAAAATACTATTTACAAAAAATAAAAAGTAAGGAACCAAGAAATGCATATAGTATTGAATATTCACTAGACATAATTAGCTGATATAATGCTGGTCAAAAGTTTCCAAACAATATGGATGCCATCCATATTTTACTCATGTATTGTCAAAGATACATCTTAAAAACATTAAAACAGCTTTATAAAGTAAATTATTCACACAGCCTAGTATCAACGATTAAAATTTATTAAAATTTAGCATATCTAATAATATTAAATAATAAAAATAGTAATAAAGTAAAACATAACAATAATAATAATGATAAAAATGAAAATAAGGATGATGATAATAAAAATAAAATCAGAGTTGTAAAAAAATTCAGTGAATGTGACAGTAAGTAAGAAAAGAAAAACACTACTCAAAACATTTAGTAAATCCTCTGAAACTGGAGAAATGTGGCCACAGTTTTTGTAAAGGTTGTATTGCTACACAAATGAACTACAAACCTGTTTGTCCTGTCTGTGCAATGTTGTGTGGTGTTCTCACTGGTAACATGCCTACAGGAGGAACAATGCGTGTTGCTTATGATCAGTGGGGACTTCCTGGACATGAAGAATGTGGATATCACTTACTCGTGAAGGCAAACTGTAAGTACTCTGCAATGTTTCTACAGCTGTTTCAGTGAGATGTCTTTCTAAATACAGATACAAACAGAGGCGCACTCTTGTTTTCAAATACTGGATGTGATATGCAATTATGTTTTCTTCAAGTGTAGAATAAACAATTAAATGGAATCAATGATTTAACTGATACAGATTAATACATTTCTAAAGCATATAAAAAAAAATTAAGAACGTAGGCACATTACTGACATTATACAATTTAATTAAATGTTCCATTTGGTGTTTGATAATATAAATAGTGGATTTTACAACATCATTCTTCTCTAAAACTAACCATTATTACTGAGTTTTATAAGTAACCCAACTTTCTTAATTACACAGACTGAAATTTCTTTGTTTTAACTCTTTTTTTATTTCTTTTTTTTATCAATATCAAATTTTCATTCTGTTGGCCTTTATATATATATATATATATATATACATACATATACTGCAATATAAGATATTATTTATATTAGCACATATGGTTTTTAATAAAAAAAATAATTTTATAATTATTGTTTTATTTGCTATGTTTGGAAGCCTCTCTGGCAGAGTTGCCTGATTTTAAATCTCTCTCTGTTCTAAATTTACATTTAATCAGCACTGTTGTAATGCTTTATTTTATATATTTAAATACTAATAACATATAAAATTTATTGCAGATCTTCATGTTTTTCTACAGTTTGTTTCTACAACTGTTTTATATAAACTGTTTTTCAGAAAGAACATCCTAATGAAGGACAGAGGTATGATGATATTACATATCCTGCATATTTACCAGACACCAAATGGTCGCAAAGTACTTGCCATGTTACGTGTTGCTTGGGAACGAAGACTGACATTTACTATTAGAAGATCAGTGACAACTAGATGTGATGGCGTCATAACTTGGAATGACATTCATCACAAAACAAACGTGTTAGGAGGCCCAGACAAGTAGGTTCTCGTACAAACAATCTTAGTAGTAATGTTTGTAATAATAAATCAGCTGAAGCTTACTAAGTTTACGATCCCGTCTGAATGTGGTTCTTTACATTTAACATTTGAGAAACAAATATCTCAACTGAAGATCTTAAACATTATTTTCTTTGTTTTAAAAGTGTTCCTTCTTTAGAATAAATAATTTCTAAAGCAACATGAATAAAGTTTAGTTTTCATATTAACAATGATTTGTTTTCTCTCACAAAGTTTTATCATACAGTTCTGTGTATTTATATGATATTAATATATTGTTTCTCTGACAGTTTTGGTTATCCAGGTCCTGGCTATCTTAATCGTGTGTAAGAAGAACTGTCAGCCCTTGGAATCACTGAAGAAAGTGTTAAAGATCCAAAGTACAAGCAGCTCACTGGAACCTTTTAGCACAGTTGACTACACACTGATATTTACTGGATTTGTGATTTGTACTTAACACAGTTTTGATTATTTGCTTGTGACAGTATGTTATTGTTTCCAAAGCAATGTAATGGGTATATTTTATTATTTGTTATTTTTATTTTTCAACAGTTTTAGGATGTTCATAATAATATTGTGGGAAAGTATAATTAATTAACATTTTATTCAGCTATTTCTTTTTCCTTCCATTACAACCACTGGTTTTTCTTAACTTTATCATCTGACCTCTTTTTGCGTCAGTTTTTTCATTAGTTAAACTTTAATTTTATAACAACAAGAGAAAACAGTTTAATTTGTTTAATAAAATACTTTATACTTAGCATAATTTATCATGTAAATAATTTCACTTAAATGAGAAATAATTATAACAAAATTGTTTTTACAACTCTTAAAGATTAAAGTAATTATTTTATTCTTATTTTAAGTTTTCAGACAAAATTCGAGTCTGTGTAGTTAGTTATCTGATTTTTTATATTCTGATTAATCTAATTATGGTGAGGGGTTTTCTGCATATTATTTACAGAATCTGGCTTTTTATCATGAACTTTTAACTATGTTATATATATTTATTGTGTAGAAAAGATTGTAATGAATGCTAATATATTTAACAGCTTCTGTTACTGTATTATCTAATGTAGTGAAAATTATGTATTATTTACATTTTATAGCTACACAATGCATATATGAACTAAATAAATCAAAAATTAGATAAGTGTAATCATAACATCCTGACATTGAAGAATTCCTGTGAAAAGTGAGCTTATCAACACAACGTATCATAAGAAAATCAGTAAATTACAACAGATTTCTCAGCACTTTCTGCTGCTGTTTTTTCCAGTAAAACACAGTAAATAAAAATGAGCCAAGCATTTTGTCAATAATATCAAAATAAATAATGTTGATGTATACAAGCTTCATTTCTGTCAGGTAAAAGGTGTTAAAAGTGCACTGCTCAAAACAGAAATGTGAAGTGATATCATAAAAAGATGAATTCTTCTAGAAATGAGTTTTAGTTACTGATAATTAGATGTTGACAACTGACTTGAAGATGTACTAATGTGACAGATTTAGTTAGTGATAATTAGATGTTGACAACTGACTTGAAGATGTACTAATGTGACAGATTTAGTTAGTGATAATTCTTCTAGAAATGAGTTTTAGTTACTGATAATTAGATGTTGACAACTGACTTGAAGATGTACTAATGTGACAGATTTAGTTAGTGATAATTAGATGTTGACAACTGACTTGAAGATGTACTAATGTGACAGATTTAGTTAGTGATAATTAGATGTTGACAACTGACTTGAAGATGTACTAATGTGACAGATTTAGTTAGTGATAATTAGATGTTGACAACTGACTTGAAGATGTACTAATGTGACAGATTTAGTTAGTGATAATTAGATGTTGACAACTGACTTGAAGATGTACTAATGTGACAGATTTAGTTAGTGATAATTAGATGTTGACAACTGACTTGAAGATGTACTAATGTGACAGATTTAGTTAGTGATAATTAGATGTTGACAACTGACTTGAAGATGTACTAATGTGACAGATTTAGTTAGTGATAATTAGATGTTGACACCTGACTTGAAGATGTACTAATGTGACAGATTTAGTTAGTGATAATTAGATGTTGACAACTGACTTGAAGATGTACTAATGTGACAGTGTTTTGACATCTAATCACCTAAATACAGTTTCTTTACACACTGTACGTGTAATCAACATTTCCTGATTGATTTGAGTCACTGAAAACAAGAGTACAGTGATTTTGGTATTAGGAAGTTACTTCATCCTGTCATAGGATTGCATCAATTCAATAAGAAATTAAGGGTGACTGTGGAGTAATAACTCATTGTGTTATATTGTATCTAGGTGAATAGTTTGTTTTGATATTATCAGTTTTCAGGAAACAAATTATTCTTATATTTAATGTTTAATGTAGTTGTTTTCTTTTAATTATCTGTCACATTAATTTTTGTATATTGCATAGTATTTTAGTACACATACACATATACATACATGCATACATGCATACTCATAGACATGCACATATGCACACATAATACATACATGTAAATATTTATAAAACTGTTTTATCATTTATACATTTGTTAAGAGTTTATTATATTAAATTATCTGTGTATATAGAAAATTTGATTACTCAGTCTTTAATATTTTTAAATAGTGGACAACAAATAAGATCTAATGAAATTTTCTAAAATCTATAAATAAATTATATATAAAAGTTTTGAAATTCAGACCGTAATCTATATATTTTTATAACTGTTTGTTATTTAAAATGAATATTGTTCAGAATTTAAAATTTTCTTTAAATGTAACACAAACAGGCAGTAATTTTACAATTGTTCTTTGCATATACGGTTATAACATTTTAAACTATTTGAAGAGATTGAAAAATTTATATTTATTAGTATCATAAATTATATTTAATCTCTCTCTCTCTCTCTCTCTCTCTCTCTCTCTCTCTCTCTCTCTCTCTCTCTCTCTCTCTCTCTCTCTCTCTCTCTCTCTCTCTCTCTCTCTGGTCTTATCTCATTTTAAATGATGAAATAAAAACTGAACCCTGTTTTAACCACTACATAATTACTGTTAATGACTGTAACAGATTTTTGAGACTTTGTCATAAACAGAAAAACTCGTAGGACAACTTTTATAATTTATTTAAGTTTTGAAACAAAGTAATTAAACAAGACTTTTTCATTATCATTTACATATTTGTTGTTAATGGGTGAAAAGCTAAAACTAACATTTTCAGGATTATTGTTTTGCTACACACTTGATGTGACTAATGGAGAACAGACCATGTATTTCAAATCAGAATGAGTTATGATGGGCTCTAGCACCAGTACGTGCATTACTGTTAAATGAAAGATGTATAATAAATGATCTTGTGTAGCTAGTGGAGAAGTGAAATGGTTTGCTCTGTGTTAGCAACAACAACAATAAAATCACAGATTATTGTTTCGTTAAAGGTGTTATTGTTTGGTGTGGTTTCATTTTTCTTGTTTTCTGTGTATGTCGTTTGTTTTGTTGTTGTTTTTATTTCTTCTGCTTAAGCGTGACTAAACAACAAAAACATATATGAAATGTTTAAAATATATTTCTTTAATATTTAATTTTCTTCATTTTTTTCTTTATGTATTCGTTTATTTATTTACTTTTTTTTTTTTTTTTATTTTTTTTTTTTACTGATTTTCTGATAATATATTACTATTTGAGTTTATTATTTCTGTACAATATTTGTACGAAAATATTCTGAAGAATATTTATATTTAATGCTTATACATAATTTTGTTTTAATAGCTGTAACTGTTAAATGAAAGAGTACGCAGTTACAGAAATATTGATGAAAATACATTTTAAAGAGGAGGCAAGATATTCTATACGGACTGGTTTGATTTGAAACAAAATTATTTCATATTGATCAGAAATATTTGTTCATAAGATATGAAGAAATTTAAATTTAAATTTTTTAAATAAATCATCTGAAAAATCGTTCATTAAAAAATGGTAACTAATTTCTTTCAAAGTTATTGAAACAATAGCATTAATTGCAACTTTATAAACAACGCTCTGAGCAAAATTAGTAAAATGCAGTCATTTTTATTCAGTGCAGTCATTTTCTTCATATATTTAACATGTAGAAATAATTTAATGTGTGTAGAAATTGCGTGTGTGTGTGTGTGATTGTGTTTCTGTGTGTGTGTGTGTGATCTACAAATTAAAGGGCGATCTATAGCCAAAATAAAAAAATATATATATATATATATATATATATATATATATATAGGAAATTTCTATAATATAAGGAAGAGCTTAATATCTTTAAAGATTAATGCATCATACATCACATCCAAGCAAACTTCATTTCTGATTAATATTCGATTTTTTATTCATTCCGACGAATAGCCAGAATACTCCAATTTAAATCCTCAATTTAAATTTATGCGTGAAAAGTAAGAATAAGAAAAACAAAATAATAATTAAAATAAACGCGAAGATCACACACCAAATAGCACCGTTAATTGAAGTGATCAGTGTAATATCTGCTTTGAAAATTCTAAAATGTTTAGTTTTCACCTGTAATTCATTATCTGGTAATAAAGATAACACCTAGAAATTTGTGATTCACGTGTGTTTCTTAATTCACTGTGGCAGTTTGAATGTAACACGTAAACTATCTTGTAAAACTTGACTTAACTATTAAACGTCCCATATTTTATTTTCCTACGTGTTATAATACAGCTTTAGTGATCACATACATGTGACATGTAGCAGTGAATGAAATGTGCGGTACTTGTATATTTATATCACATTAACACATTCCTTCTACTTATTTCATTTATTTCTTGTCGGATCCACCACTTAAATTTTATCATCTACGAAAATAGAAATAATTCAGATTTGACTATTCTTAATCTTATTTTTTCCTGTCAATCTATATATACACAATGTTCCTACATCTCGAAAATAATTTTTCGCATCAGTGATGTTGCCGTCGTCCATATTGTGAAATGAATTTCCGTTTAGAATGCAGTTCAATTTATTAATCAAAATGTGTTCGCGAAGGAAAACTCCGGCTGTATAACGCTGAAGCAGGGTCTTTTGTTCAAACATTGGGTTGTCATTGTTATTGGAGCCATGTCTGAACTGGCACAGTTTTCGTTCAAGTTGTCGAAGTCACTCTACATACTTAGGCATTTCTCGTTGATGTCGTAACGTGTCTCACAGTCTCGATGAAACGCCGTACGGCATCAGAAAATAGCTGCTTCAAATCGTCAGGATCAGGCAGACGTTTTAATGGCGACTTAGCGTCACGATTTGTCGTCTGTTACACTGAATCAGGCATAAATACAAAGAGATAAGAATTAAAAACATATACAAAATGAGAAACGGACGTATGGTATTGAGAAATCTTCGTTGAGAAATCATTCAGATGTCTCTTTATGATTTGTCACCCGAACGAGAAATGTTGCAGCATCACTGTGTAATTTGTCACCCGAACGAGAAATGTTGCAGCACCACTGTGTAATTTGTCACCCGAACGAGAAATGTTGCAGCACCACTGTGTAATTTGTCACCCGAACGAGAAATGTTGCAGCACCACTGTGTAATTTGTCACCCGAACGAGAAATGTTGCAGCACCACTGTGTAATTTGTCACCCGAACGAGAAATGTTGCAGCATCACTGTGTAATTTGTCACCCGAACGAGAAATGTTGCAGCATCACTGTGTAATTTGTCACCCGAACGAGAAATGTTGCAGCATCACTGTGTAATTTGTCACCCGAACGAGAAATGTTGCAGCACCACTGTGTAATTTGTCACCCGAACGAGAAATGTTGCAGCACCACTGTGTAATTTGTCACCCGAACGAGAAATGTTGCAGCATCACTGTGTAATTTGTCACCCGAACGAGAAATGTTGCAGCATCACTGTGTAATTTGTCACCCGAACGAGAAATGTTGCAGCATCACTGTGTAATTTGTCACCTGAACGAGAAATGTTGCAGCATCACTGTGTAATTTGTCACCCGGACGACAAATGTTGCAGCACCACTGTGTAATTTGTCACCCGTGTGACTGAACGCGACACGACAGTGTATCTTTATAAGTGAGCTGTTACTGTGTTAAGAATGATTCATATTAGCGCTCAAGTTATCCAGATTCTAATGTATAGCTCATTTTAAATATACTGTGTTTATTTATTTGTTTGTTTCTTAATTCATTATTTGTTATTTATTTATTTATTTATTTATTTATTTTTTGTTTTGTAAGGTTGTTTTTGGCTTGTTTTATTTGCAAATTTAGTTAATAATAATAATTTGTTAACTATCTAACTGAATGAATGAGTAAATAAACAATAATAGTAAGAACTCTTATTTTTCTTCTCTTTATTTTTTTTTTTTTTTTTAAAATTTTTCTTGCTATGTTTGTGATTTGTCTGAAGAGGGATTTCTTGGCAGATCTTACTGAAACTGCGAATGAACTAGA
>CM022677.1:4020552-4058052 GCA_012295275.1 Chrysomallon squamiferum
ATTTCTCTCTCTCTCTCTCTCTCTCTGAAGATCTGCAATGTTCTGCTGTTGGATGTTTTCTCGCTGTTTGCTAGGTAAATGTGAAATACTTTCAAATATGCTGCTATGATCGGACATTGTCAGTGAGTATATTATTTTTTTTTATTTGTTTTTCAGATCATTTCTCAACTTGGTATGAAGATTAAGTGACTGGCATATCGAAAATAGATCTATGGTTTTTGATCGGAAATTAATTTAGCAAACCGAGCATTAAATTCTTTAATAATTCGATCTAGATCACTACATTAGCAACCAGTTTAATAAACTCTTCCAATTTTTCTAACATTTTAGCTGACATTTCTATATTTAATATCTTTTTGTATTTGAATAATCATTTATGATTGTGTACGACACAAAACAAATGTCTTTTGTGGTTAATAGAAAAACACATATGCACTTACATACAAACAGAAAGAAAGAAAACTAAAAAAAAAAAAAAGTATAAACAACAAAACAAAAGAAACAACAAAATATGAAGAAAAAAGGAAAAAAGATGAAACAAGAATCAGAAAAAGCAAGGAAAAGAAAAGAAACAGGAAAAAGGATAAGCCAAGATATAATAAAAACAAAACAAAAACAACACACTCTCTTTCTCTCTCATAATTATGTAAAATTTATTAATATTAAACTAATTTTAAAATTCATTCAGTCTTAGTCCTTTGCTTTTTATCAATACATAATTTTGTTTTTATTACCAATACTTTTTAAACTTTAAGTGTAATGAAATAATACATAAAATATAAGATAAAAATAAAATAATAATAATAATAATAATAATTATTATTATTTGAATAGTATTAATTAATAATTAAATTAATAAATAAAAATAGTAAAATAAAAAATAATTCAAATATAGAATTCTTATTTGATGTGAAGAAACAATATTTACAATATATATAAAAAACACAAACATATTTGTTATAAAAGAATTTTTTTATTGAAACAACTTTGAAACACTTGAGAACTAAACAAAAACAATCTATGATAATGTGTTCAAGGGACATAATTCTAAAACGAAAATGTCTGCTATAGATGTTCTACAAAACTGCAAAACCTAATCCTATATTTTTGTAATAAGTCTTTTCCTGAGCAATTTTCACACACTGAAAGAATTATCTCCCTTTACGTGTTTTTCTGTAAAGAGGTAAAATATGTAATTGGTTGACAGCTATCTGCTGACTTCTAAACAAACTACAAATTCAGAAAAAAAATAAAGAAGAAAAAAGAAAATCAAAAATCTGTTTATAGATAACAATTATTTTTAAAAACCTATATCAGAAGAAAAGAAAAAATATTTTAATACTTCTTAACTTTAACAATTTCAAAAGTAGTGAGAGAAAATGAAAATAAAAAAGAACATAGAGAAAATTAATGTTGAATGACATCAACATACAAACTACTACAGCACTGATTCTGCTCGGAATATTCCCTACACTTCTGTTTCAGTCCATGGGATTTTCATACTTTACTGAAAAAAAAATGAAAGCAAGAAACAACAGATATTACAGTGTTTTTTAATTCTTTCATTTATTCTCTTCTCCATTCATTCAATCATTTCTTCTTAGATTCACTTTTATTTTTTTTGTTATGAAATGGTACATTCATTTTCAACCAATCACTAATTAATTTGTTCATTCATCTATCCGTCCATCCACCCATCCATTCATTTACTCATTCATTCACTCATTCATTCACTCATTCATTTACTCATTTTCATTCACTCATTCATTCACTCATTCATTTCATTTTCATTCATTCATTTTCATTTTTCATTCATGAATTCATTCATTCATTCATTCATTCATTCATTCATTCATTCATTTCATTCATTCATTCACTCATTCATTCATCATTCATTCATTCATTCATTCATTCTCATTCATTCATTCATTCATTCATTCACTCATTCATTCATTCATTCATTCATTCACTCATTCATTCACTCATTCATTCATTCATTTCATTCATTTCACATTCATTCATTTCATTCATCATTCATTCATTCACTCATTCACTCATTCATTTTCATTCATTCACTCATTCATTCACTCATTCATTTCATTCATTCATTCATTCATTTCATTCATTTCATTCATTCATTCATTCATTTCATTCATTCACTCATTCATTCATTCATTCACTCATTCATTCACTCATTCATTCACTCATTCATTTACTCATTCATTCACTCATTCATTCACTCATTCATTTACTCATTCATTTACTCATTCATTCACTCATTCATTCACTCATTCATTCATTCATTCATTTACTCATTCATTCATGATGTTACCTTCATCAAGAAGCTCTATGTATCCTGACTGACTGGGGGGTCAGGTGACAAGTAATCATCTCCGCCTCCCAGGAACTGCAGGGGTGGGGGAGGTGAGGGGATGTTCAGTTCAGCTTCATCAAAATCCTGACACGGCAAAACTACTTCATCTGAAAACACAAACAAATGTACGTAACTACCGACTTTTTGATTTTCTCTTTCTAAATACTTCTTTTTTTACTATCTGCACATCAATGTGTAATCAAACATATTTGATAAAAAAAAAATAATAATAAAAAAAATAATAATAATTCAAAGATAAAACATGTTGTTTATTTTTATCTGATTCTCCATCAGAAGATTCAGTTTTATATAAAAATTACCTCTATATTCTGTTTAACAAATATATTTTCAACTTTTAAAACTTACAAATTTTACTTTAGATTTATTATCAACATATTAACAGCAATGCACTGTTATTTATTTATATTCTTTATTCATAAAAAATTATGTTTGTCATGAAAATGTTTACCTTTTTCTTTAACATCAAACTTTTTATTTCATATTTGATATCCAAATGTTTTACTTTGTAATTGATCTAAAATGTTTACTTTATATTTAACTATTTACTCTATAACTGACATCAAATTATATACTTTGTATACATTAAAATATTTGCTTCATATTTGACGTCAAAATGTTTCACTTTTTCTTTGACATGAAACTGTTAACTTTACATCATGTTTACTGTAGACATCACAATGTTTACGGTATACCTGACATCACAATGTTTACCTTTGTCACTAAGGAAGCGTACTGAATCAGAGTTACGTTGTGGGTTGGCTAGGTCAGTTTGTGCAGGAGACCTTTTCAGACAGTGCACCTCTGCGACTGATTCAAGCTGAGCTTTCCCATCAGCCACCTGAGAATTTAAAATTAATTATTATCTTCACACACAGTGTGCCTTAACCAGTTTTAACTGACAGATTCAAGTATCATTTAAAAAAGAGAAAAAAGCAAATTTGTTTTTCTTTAATGAGAAATGTAGTCTAAATATTGTTAATTTACATTTTTTTTTATATTACACTTTTATTTTTATCTCTCTACAGACATCATTACTTACTAATTCTCAAATGTCAATATTTTAACACAGTTTTGTTTCAGAACTGTTTGCTTGTATAAAATTTGTAAAATTTGAGTTTAAGTACAAAATGTGATTTTCTTTATGTCAGAATTTCCTTCTTTCTGAATAACCAGTACACACCACGAAATCAATGAGAGAGAGAGAGAGAATTACAGAGCAAATGTGTACATATCTACATACCTCAGTACAACACTAATCTAAATGACATTAATTAATACAAGTTAAAAGTCTCACGTCTTTGTGAGGAGGTGAATTCTCAAGTTCGAGTAGACGTAGATATTCTGTGTCAGGAGGTGAATTCTCAAGTTCGAGTAGACGTTGTAAATATTCTTTGTCAGGAGGTGAACTGTCAGGTTCAGGTATAGGTTGTACATATCCTGGGTGAGGAGTTGAACTGTCAGGTAAAGGTTGTACATATCCTGGGTGAGGAGGGGAACTGTCAGGTCCAGGTACAGGTTGTACATATCCTGGGTGAGGAGGTGAACTGTCAGGTCCAGGTACAGGTTGTACATATCCTGGGTGAGGAGGTGAACTGTCAGGTCCAGGTACAGGTTGTACATATCCTGGGTGAGGAGGTGAACTGTCAGGTTCAGGTACAGGTTGTACATATCCTGGGTGAGGAGGTGAACTGTCAGGTTCAGGTACAGGTTGTACATATCCTGGGTGAGGAGGATGAACTGTCAGGTTCAGGTACAGGTTGTACATATCCTGGGTGAGGAGGATGAACTGTCAGGTACAGGTTGTACATATCCTGGGTGAGGAGGTGAACTGTCAGGTTCAGGTACAGGTTGTACATATCCTGGGTGAGGAGGTGAACTGTCAGGTACACGTTGTACATATCCTGGGTGAGGAGGTGAACTGTCAGGTTCAGGTACAGGTTGTACATATCCTGGGTGAGGAGATGAACTGTCAGGTTCAGGTACAGGTTGTACATATCCTGGGTGAGGAGATGAACTGTCAGGTCAGGTACAGGTTGTACATATCCTGGGTGAGGAGGTGAACTGTCAGGTTCAGGTACAGGTTGTACATATCCTGGGTGAGGAGGTGAACTGTCAGGTTCAGGTACAGGTTGTACATATCCTGGGTGAGGAGGTGAACTGTCAGGTTCAGGTACAGGTTGTACATATCCTGGGTGAGGAGGTGAACTGTCAGGTACAGGTTGTACATATCCTGGGTGAGGAGGTGAACTGTCAGGTTCAGGTACAGGTTGTACATATCCAGGTGAACTCAGGTTCAGGTACAGGTTGTACATATCCTGGGTGAGGAGGTGAACTGTCAGGTTCAGGTACAGGTTGTACATATCCTGGGTGAGGAGGTGAACTGTCAGGTTCAGGTACAGGTTGTACATATCCTGGGTGAGGAGATGAACTGTCAGGTACAGGTTGTACATATCCTGGGTGAGGAGGTGAACTGTCAGGTACAGGTTGTACATATCCTGGGTGAGGAGATGAACTGTCAGGTTCAGGTACAGGTTGTACATATCCTGGGTGAGGAGGTGAACTGTCAGGTTCAGGTACAGGTTGTACATATCCTGGGTGAGGAGGTGAACTGTCAGGTACAGGTTGTACATATCCTGGGTGAGGAGGTGAACTGTCAGGTTCAGGTACAGGTTGTACATATTCAGGTGAACTGTCAGGTACAGGTTGTACATATCCTGGGTGAGGAGGTGAACTGTCAGGTTCAGGTACAGGTTGTACATATCCTGGGTGAGGAGATGAACTGTCAGGTTCAGGTACAGGTTGTACATATCCTGGGTGAGGAGATGAACTGTCAGGTTCAGGTACAGGTTGTACATATCCTGGGTGAGGAGATGAACTGACAGGTACAGGTTGTACATATCCTGGGTGAGGAGATGAACTGTCAGGTTCAGGTACAGGTTGTACATATCCTGGGTGAGGAGATGAACTGTCAGGTTCAGGTACAGGTTGTACATATCCTGGGTGAGGAGGTGAACTGTCAGGTACAGGTTGTACATATCCTGGGTGAGGAGATGAACTGTCAGGTTCAGGTACAGGTTGTACATATCCTGGGTGAGGAGGTGAACTGTCAGGTTCAGGTACAGGTTGTACATATCCTGGGTGAGGAGATGAACTGTCAGGTCCAGGTACAGGTTGTACATATCCTGGGTGAGGAGATGAACTGTCAGGTTCAGGTACAGGTTGTACATATCCTGGGTGAGGAGATGAACTGACAGGTACAGGTTGTACATATCCTGGGTGAGGAGGTGAACTGTCAGGTTCGGGTAGAAGTTGTAGATATTCATGAGCTTCCACCAACTGCTCAGGTCCATCAACAGCGACGTTCACGCTGCGAATCAAATCAGTCTTGTCATACACGTCACTCGGCAGACACTTATCTCCCTGCAAAACACAAATGTAACAAAGTTCATAATAAAAATAAAGTACACGAAGACTAACTGGATGAATTCAAGTTACATCATACAATGCAGGTTTTTGTTTGTTTTTTGCTGCTAAAGAAGCTTAAAATCATTTTATGTTTATAGAAATAAAAATGAGAATTTTTTTTATTTAATTTCTTTTTTCTGCTTCAAGCTTAAAACAAAACCAAAATAAATCTTATCATTAAAATAATTACTTACTTAAATAAGTCAACTATTAATAATTATGTAAATAAAAAAAGAGAAAAATTAAAGTTTAATGACTGAAAGAAAAAAATCAAAATATTAAACCCAGAATGAAATAACAATTCTAAATTAAAATATATTATATAAACAAAAATATAAATAAATAAATAAAAACAAAAATAGTAATGATAAACACAAGTATGTTTACATATGCATTGGAAATGAATATTCATTTTAGTTTGTTAATTGTCCATTGTTTTTTATTGTGCTTTTTTTTTTTTTTTTTTTTTATCTGTCTTACAATGTGAAAGAAAGAAAGAAAAATTTAGAGAGAGAGAGAGAGAGAGAGAGAGAGAGAGAGAGAGAGAGAGAGAGAGAGAGAGAGAGAGAGAGAGAGAGAGAGAGAGACACTGGAGAACTGAGTAGAGTTCCTACAAGCAACCAGCTGTCAGTCATCTTCTGAAACCAGTAATCCATGTGTGATTATCACTGATCCATGTTCTCTAATCAGCAATCCATCTTTTAAACACTGATCTGTATATTCTACCCGTTTATCAGTATGGACTAACCACTAATCCAACATTTCAGAATCCAGCTTCCTTGATATTGTCAATGCTTATTAGAAAATTAGTTTTGTGTTTACATAAATAAACATTTGAACTTGTCAAGTTTTCTAACCACAAACCATTACAATGTGTGGTTTGTCTAAGATAATAATAATAATAATAATAATAATAATAAATACTTCAGTGGATTTCTGTAAGTATCCATTCAAATCTGGAAAATTCCATGCAATGGGTTCAAAGTCACATGGTTTATTGTGAAGAACTTTACTTCAGTTGAAGAGGAAATAATGAATAAACATGTAAGTAAAAACTATTAACTGACATATACACATTATTACTAAACTCATTTTTTTTGGGGGGGGTTGTTTGCTGTTATTTTCTTTGTTTTTTTAATACACTAGATAAAAATACCCTGCATAATGCAGTCACAAAGAAGAGGTCTATTTAGACAGTGTCTGTATTACAGAGGTTGTACTATACTGGACAAATTTCAGACACTACAAATTTGGACTTGTAACAACTGTATAGCTACTGGAATCTTCACATTTTCTCCTTCTGGTATCCAGTATCCCTGACAGTAACAACAACAACAACAACAATAGTAATGATAATATTAATAACAAAAATAATGACAATAATAATAATAATAATAATAATAATAGTAATAGTAGTAATAATAGTAACAGTACTAGTAGCAGTAGTAGCAACAGTAATGATAGCAAAGGTAATAATGTAAGTAGTAGTTGTGATAGTAACAGCAGCAGAAGTAGTAGTAAAGAAGTAGTAGTTGTAATGTAGTAGTAGTTGTAATGTGGTAGTATTTTTAGTAGTAAATTTATAATTTTATTCTCACCTTATATACCGTTCCAAACGCTCCGGAGCCAACAATTCCTCCTCGTTTCAGTTCCGATTCTTTTATCAGTCTGAGCTGGGCGAGGTCAGGTTTAGCTGCAGTGGGGGTCAGGGGCTGAAAACAGTTATTTATGGATGTGTGCAAGTCTTCACAATCCTGCGTCATGCATTTGTATCAGATTGAAAACCAATGGGTAACCAAATTTTATAATTTTATACATAAAAATTAATTTGTGACAGAAGTGACTATAACTGAAGGATGTTTGTTTAGATGAATATATAATATAAATATATTACATAAAAAAGTGACTGCACCCAGAAATGTGAGTAAAATATGTGTAATATGTATAAAAGAGACAAGTGTATGTTTAATCAGTCTGGTAACTCACCTCACTTTCTTCATGACTGCCTCGGTCTGTCCTCTGTGCCATTGTTCTCTTCTGCCAGAGATATAGCAATCCACCCACAACACACCCGATCAGACACAACACCCCTGCAACTACTCCTACGTTTATTACAATCTTCTTCAATTTATTACTGTGAAACATTTCAGAAAATAATACTAATAATAATAGCACAACAATAATAATAATAACAATAAAATAAGCAGAATAATAATAATAATAATAATAATAATAATAATAATAATAATACAAATAAAATGCGGAAATAATAATAGAATAATAATAAAAATAAAGGCAATAATTTTAAAATCTAAAACTGTAGTTGTTTCCTTTTTACATAATAATAGAAATAATAATAATAATAATAGCACAAACAATGAAAAATAACAATAAATTTCAGCAGAAGATATAATACACTAGAAGATATAATACACACTAGAAGATATAATACAAGCCAGAATGCTTGCAGAAATTGAGGAAATAGAATTGAAAGGTCTAAAAATAAAGGCAAGAATTTTAAAATCTGAAACTGTAGTTGTTTCCTTTTTACACTTGCCTGCATACATAGAAGATGAAGAAATTGAAGAAAAATTGAAAGAAATGAAAATAGAAATTTATAGCAGAGTATACAAAGAGAAAAAAAAATAGCGGAGAAAAAAAAGTGATGGCACAAGATATGTGAGTAAAATTTCCACCTGAAATAAAAAGTCTACCATATTCAATGAAATTTCAGATATACGAAGGAATAAAATATGTTTGTGTATTACATGACAATCAGATACAAGTCTATTACAATTGTGTGGCAAACAATCATTTGTTGAAAGACTGTCCAAGTATAACTTGTCATAATTGTAAACAAAAAGGACATTTTGCAAGAAACTGCCCTAAAATTTTTTGTGTAAAATCAAAGGAGAAAAAAAAAGTGTGGAAATGAAAAAAGAAGATGAATGTGAGTGTTGTAAAACAAAGAGAAAAAAAAAAGTGAAAGTGATGGTATGAAGACAAAAAATCAAAGGAAAAAAGTGAAAGTGATGGTATGGAGTATACTACAGACAATGTAAAATCAAAGGAGAAAAAAGAAAGTGATGGTATGGAGTATACTACAGATAATGTAAAATCAAAGGAGAAAAAAGAAAGTGATGGTATGGAGTATACTACAGATAATGTAAAATCAAAGGAGAAAAAAGAAAGTGATGGTATGGAGTATACAACAGACAATGTAAAATCAAAGGAGAAAAAAGAAAGTGATGGTATGGAGTATACTACAGATAATGTAAAATCAAAGGAGAAAAAAGAAAGTGATGGTATGGAGTATACTACAGATAATGTAAAATCAAAGGGAGAAAAAGAAAGTGATGGTATGGAGTATACTACAGATAATGTAAAATCAAAGGGAAAAAAAAAAAATATGGAAAGATAATGTAAAATCAAAGGAGAAAAAAGAAAGTGAGTATCTACAGGTAAAATCAAAGGAGAAAAAAAGAAAAATGGAAAACCAATAATGTAAAATCAAAGGAAAAAAAGAAAGATAAGCAAAAAGTATCCACAGGATAAATACAACAGAAATGAAAACCAATAAGGAAAAACAAAACTCAGAAAATGGAGAAAAATCAGAAAAAACCCTGATGAAAACAAAACAGTGAAAAATAATAACAAGGAAGCTGAAACCATCGAAGCAGAGAAAAACAACAAACAAACGAGATTGATCAAGCGTCCGTCAGAAGAAAAACTGTGGAGCTTGGTAGAAAACAGAAAACAAAAACAGAGACAAGCAGCGCGCATGAAAAGTGTGAGAGAAAGTGTTGCCAGGGCAATGAACGAGTATGGTGGGGGGAATATAGACAAGATATAGAATATTTTAAAAATGGATAATAGTTTTATAACTTTTCTAATTCTAATTATGATTTTGTCTATAAATGTAAATGGACTGAGAGATATTGAGAAATTAAATTCAGTTTTTGCAACTATTAAAAGTAAACATGCAAATATTATTTTTCTACAGGAAACATTTTGGGATATTGACTTCATTGAGAGATATAAGCATTTATGGGAAGGAAATATATTTTATAATAATTGTCCAAATAAAAAAAGAAGGGGTGTAGCAATACTGGTATCAAAAGAATGTCCTTATAAGTTTACATTTAATAGTTGCAACACTGAAGGCAGGATTTTAAAAGTTAATACTAAAATAGATGAAGAAGAATACAGTTTTATAAATGTATATGTGCCAAATATTGAAAAAAGAATTTTATTTTTTAAAGGATTATGTAAATTTGTGGATTTATAAAATAGAATAATGGCAGGAGATTTTAATGAAATTTTAGATCCTAATTTAGATTTAGGCATTAATAATAAAACTTTGAGTATGAAAAGTAGTAATGAATTACAGTCAGTTATTTTTAATTATAATTTAGTTGATATTTGGCGACACAGATAAAAGGCAAGTTACTAGATCTCAAATTGTTGAAAAAACTATAAAACAGTCAAGAATTGATTTATTCTTAATTTCTAGAAATTTATTACAGTTTATAAGTAATGTATACATATCCTATACCTCAGTTAGTAATCACAATTTTTATCACTTAAAATAGATTTTTCTCATGCAGAGAGGTCAAGGTATTTGGATCTTTAATAATGAATTGTTGAAAGATGAAAGTTTTTGTAAAGCTATTATTGAAGTTATTAATAATGTTTCTGAGTGTCCTTTGTTACAGACTGAACCTAGTGTTTGGTGAGCCAACTTAAAATATAAAATGAAAACATGTGCAAGAAATTTTGCAATAAAAAAGAGAAAATCAGATAACAAAAAATATTATAATATCCAAAATGCTTTAAAACAAGAATATGCTAAACAAGCTGTAAATAAGCATCATTGTTGTATCTAAATGGTGTTATAGTTAACACTGTTACAGTTTACGATGTTTAGGGAAACTGGAATAAGGGAGAGAGTATTATATGATGTCACCCTAGCGTGCGTCAGTTTTTGCTCATAGCCATTTTGAAATGAAATAAATTGTTTGGAAACTGAAATGAACTTTATGTTTTAATGTTAAAACATAACAATTGGCGATGAGGATGGGATAACACTTGTTGAACTGTTTCCTGAAATTAACTGTTTATGAAATATGGCTACCTACAGTAAAGTTGAAGAGTTTGATTTAGAAAATTGGGATGAATACATCGAACGTTTGGAATAGTATCTGCTGGCGAATGATGTAGACGATGCTGAAAAGAAACATTCCATTTTGTTGTCCGTATGTGGTGCCAAGACTTACAGGTTGATTTGAAATCTGACTTTGCCTGAGAAACCAGCAAGTAAGACTTACGAACAATTGAAAACCTTGATAGGAAATCATCTCAAACCAAAACCTTTGGTGATTGCGGAACGGTTCAAATTCTATCAACGGAAACAAGAGCCCGGAGAGACTGTAAGTGAATTTTTGGCTGAAGCATTAAGAGACATTTTGTCACATTTCACTAAAAGCAAGCAAGTCACAGAATAGTGCTGACTATATATTTGACTGTACCGGCATTGCAGATTTCAAAGTTTGTGGTTCGAGAGTAACAGGATTAATGGGAGACAACTCTGTGCCCGGCAAGATGTCATAAAGCCACCCTACATTAGAAAGACTTTCTCACAAACATCTTGAAATCAGTTTTATCCCATTATTCTGAGCATAATTTACATGAGAAAAGATAATAGTTGTGAAGTAATCTTGCATTTGCACAAATCGTTTTACTTAATATATATTCAAATATATATTAGTTAATGAATGAAATATACATTAATTAATGAATCAAATACACATTAAAAAAATGAACCAAATATATATTAATAAAAAAACAAAATATATATTAATTAATCAACAATTTATATATTAATGAATCAAATATACATTAATAAATTTACAAAATA
Organism: Chrysomallon squamiferum; assembly: GCA_012295275.1. Taxonomy (NCBI): domain Eukaryota; kingdom Metazoa; phylum Mollusca; class Gastropoda; order Neomphalida; family Peltospiridae; genus Chrysomallon; species Chrysomallon squamiferum. The sequence continues at coordinate 4,032,330 of CM022677.1, forward strand.
TATATTAATTAACAAACAAAATATATATTAATCAATGAATCAAATATAGATTAATCAATGAATCAAATATAGATTAATAAATGAACAAAATATAAATTAATTAATGAACAAAATATATATTAATTAACAAACAAAATATTTATTAATCAATGAATCAAATATACATTAATAAATGAACAAAATATAAATTAATTAATAAACAAAATATACTTTAATTAATAAACAAAATATACATTAATTAATAAACAAAATATACATTAATTAATGAATCAAACACACATTAATCGATGAATGACACTTTTTTTAGAGGAGGATACTGTGACATCAAAAGCAACTTAGATTTATTGTTTAAAAATTATTCATTAAGGAAACAGACCAATGGGAAGATATATATATCTGTATATATATATCCTGCAATCAGTGTACATTGTGCCAAGATATGACTAGATTAATTTCTGTATGTTTGACCACTGACCACGAATGGAGCTTTTTGGAAGAGAATAATATTTACTTCAATACACATCTTTACTCTTTTAAACTTACTTCTTAGTGTTTAATTTCTGGTTTAGACATTAAAGACCATTTTGAAAATAACAAATAAATTGTTGTTATTTATGAATTATTTTGTTTTGTGTTATTGCAGGATAAAAAAATACATTCAGATTATTTCACTAGTGAAAATATTTAACATTTAGCATGTCCTGTGTTTAAAAAAGAAGTAAATAAGTGACATGTCTCACACTGACCTGAATATTTCTATATCTCTCAGATGTTTGTGCTGTTGGGCGACCCACACATCGAGACCACTGACGTTGACCTTGAATTCTACCACTTGTAAAAAGAATAAAAAATAAAAATACTTTTAAAACTGTGTGTATGAAGACAAAACAAACAAGAGAGAGTGTTAAATGAAAACTGTGAAGACAAAACAAAAAAGCAGCAGTAAGTGATCACGTGACACTAACAAATCTTTCACTAACTAAACTGTTGGAAAATTTGTGATTCTCTTTTAAAAACTGTATTATCAGGTTAAATTATGCTATATACTGATTCTGTTTCATTTAAACTGCAAGCACAAACCTGTATTTAAAGATTTTTTTAGCATTCTTACAAAAAAAGTTTTGATATTCGATGAATCCAGTGTTAAATAGCTTGATGATGAAAATAATACAACATAAACCAAAAGGATATCAAAATTAAACATGAAATTATTGACCTCGTCATACTTGTTACAGCTGCAGAAACTACATTTCTGTCTGAAAACAATCTAGACTTTGCTGATGGTCAGAAAGGATGTCTTCTCTACAGTTTACACTGCATACAACTTATCATTGCATTTGCAAAGCTTAAATTAATAAAAACACGTCTAAGTCACAAGAGAGATTAACTCACTTTGGTTTAATTAGTACAGAAGAAAGAAATCCTCTCATTTTAGGTGAAAAAAAGAAAAAGTTTTAAAAAACATTTCTTACAAGAGAGTTCATTTCAAACACTGAAATTACAAATAATCAATGTAGTTAATTTATATTTAATTTGAATAAAAGATTTATTTGTCAATTTTAATTTATTTTTTAAATATTGAAAACATGATCCTTTTACACATTTTCTAGTTTTGGGGTTTTTTTTTGGTTGGGGTGGGGGAGAGGAGGGGACATAAAACTAGGGAGTTAGCTATGTGCATCATCAAACTTATGCACAACACTACATCTGTCAGTGAACATTTTTGTTTTATAACCAAATCAGTTCTGTCATATAGTTTTAGCAATAAACTAGCCTAAAAATATGAAGCTAAAATTTCTTTCCTTAATTAGAATCAGAAATTTAGCCTTTTATGGGCCTCAGTACTTAGATATAACTTCCTTTTCACCTGTTAGATTGCTTCCCTTTAATTTATATTTTACTCAACTTATTCTAAAACGCTTTATATTAATTTTCCAAATATTTTTATTTTCTGACGACTAAAATAATGAAAATTAAAAAATAAAAATTTAGAAAAAAATAAAAATTTAATACTTATGACATGACTCTTATTTCAGGTTATATCACTTTCTGTTGATTCCGTTTTAACTTAAATAATTTAACATTAAAAATACATTAACAAACCTTCAGTATTACAAAAGGTCAAAGCATGGGACATGGTAACAAAAATTTATTATAATTTATTATACTTTATTAAATGTATGTCGAAAATAAATAGTGTACGTTAACAGGTTTAAGGTTAAAATATTATTTCGAAGACACTTTTATTATTTATCCATCTGAAACTGTAAAATCTGAAATAACTTATTTAAAAAAAAAAACAAAAAAAAAACAATCAACTATATTAATATAATAATTATAATTAGCACTTTTAAAGTTGTTGGTGACTAATTTTGTTTACTGAACTTTTCCTCGCCAGTTTTTTATTAATTCATCTATTAAAAGACCCCAAAAGAGACATTCATTGATTTACCACGGATACAATAGTTAAAACTGAACATGTTTTGGAAAATCATCAGCGAGATTTCAGCTCAAAAAGTAGTTTTTCAACCTACCTTCGATCGACACAGTTATTTGCGCTCCGGTATCGCCATGAGACTTTTTCGCACATGCGCAGTTGACACACTCGTGGGGATTACGTCAGCTTTTATATTACATACCACAAGTTAAACAAGGCTTTTAACTTACTAATTAGATTAATAACTAATTTCTGTACAAAATGATCTGAATAAAATGTCCGATTGCAATATACATATTATATACATACCATGGCCGTAACTACACTGAAGAAAAATAATTTTGTATCTGTATAAATGAACTATCTATTGTTTTACAGAATTTTTTGTTTCTATTAATTAATTAATTTATTATTATTATTATTATTTCTTCTTAAGGGAAGTCTGTCTGTATGTATCTATATAGATAAATATAGATATATGTACACACCTCTCTTTCTCTCTCTGCATGTGTGTATGTGTCTCAATGTACATATACATACATACAAACATATATATATGTTTTTATCTGTGAGTGACGTGTAATTTGTGTATCATTGTCTGTATGTATGTATGTATCTATATAGTTAAATATAGATATATGTACACACCTCTCTTTCTCTCTCTGTATGTGTGTATGTGTCTCAATGTACATATACATACATACAAACATATATATATGTTTTTATCTGTGAGTGACGTGTAATTTGTGTATCATTGTCTGTCTGTATGTATCTATATAGATAAATATAGATATATGTACACACCTCTCTTTCTCTCTCTGTATGTGTGTATGTGTCTCAATGTACATATACATACATACAAACATATATATATGAAGCACTATTAGTAACATAACAAACACCAATAATGCATCTACTACCACACTACGATAACGATCACCCCAGTAACAGTACGACTACATCAACTGCTTTTTATTCTCAGTAACTTAAAAACGTATATTTTGTAAGCAGAACTATTTTATAATCTATCGACTACACCTTAGACCAGTGCTTCCCAACCTTTCAAATATAGCGACCCATTTTAGAACAAGCAATCAGGAAGCGACCCCAATCCTTAAAATATCTTATATATACATTCATTTTTTTTTGTACAACAAACTGCCATATATTACGATTATTGAATTATAGATTATTTATTCGTGAAGTAACCATAGATTCCGTAAATTCATGATTAATTTCAAATTTATTCATAAAAAATTCCAAAGCTCCTTCAAACATTAATTAATTGCAAATCAATTCAAAATTATTCGAACACACAAATTTCCACCGTTATGTAAAGTATGTTTATGAACTGAACTTAATGAGACGGCTGGTATTACAGTTTTTTAGCTAGCAATTCTCTCCTGGGCTCCGTTGTCGATATAGCACACCTCAAGTCGTCTTCCACATTTAATTTATTTCGGTACTTGTTTTTAAGGATGAGAAGTTGGGAGAATGCTGCTTCACATAAGTCAGTTGTTGGGAACGGCAATAAATATAATTACTGCTACTAATACTGCTACAAAAAGTATTATTATCTCTATTATTAGTAGTAATAGTACTAGTACTGGATTACTGGTAGTATTATTATTTATTATAGTTATTATTACTTATTATTGTTATTATTATTATTATTATTATTATTTATTATTATTATTATTATTATTATTATTATTATTATTATTATTATTATTATTATTATTATTATTATTATTATATTGTTCTTATTGTTATTGTTATTATTATTATTACTATTATTGCTATTAGTATTATTATTATTATTATTACTATTATTATTACTATTATTATTCTTATTATTCTTATTGTTATTATTATTACTAATATTGTTTGTTGTTGTTGTTCAGTAAGTCATGGAGAGGAGTGTGCTGACTCGTGTGATGGGCGTTGCTATGGGAAACTGCCGAACCAGTGCTGTCACCCCGAGTGTGCTGGGGGGTGTAACGGAACCAAGAACACCGACTGTCTGGTGAGTTGAACTTTGACCTCAGACCAAACATTAGCTCACTAAACTGTATGTAACCCTGTCTGTTGTTTGTGATTGCATGTGTGTGCATTTGAAATCTAAATTTATTAGTAGTAATATTTATTATTATTATCACTATTATCATTTTTTAATTTTTTAATGCTTTTTTCAGTCTTGTCTTCATTTCCTGAATGAAGGTGCCTGTGTGCCCTACTGTCCCCAGCAGTACACATATGACCTTGACCTTGGTAAGATGGTGCCTAATCCAGAAGCCAAGTTCACACTGGGGTCTCAGTTTCTACATCAGTCTGTATTTGCTGAGTTTCTGCGACAGTACAGTCTCTATTTACTGCGTTTCTGCGGCAATCTGTATTTACTGAGTTTCTCAATAAGTCTGTATTTGCTGAGTTTCTGCATTAGTCTGTATTTACTGAGTTTCTGTATTAGTCTGTATTTGCTGAGTTTCTCAATAAGTCTGTATTTACTGAGTTTCTGCTTCTGTCTCTATTTACTGAGTTTCTGCACTAGTCTGTATTTACTGAGTTTCTGTATTAGTCTGTATTTGCTGAGTTTCTCAATAAGTCTGTATTTACTGAGTTTCTGCATCAGTCTCTATTTACTGAGTTTCTACATCAGTCTCTATTTACTGAGTTTCTGCTTCTATCTGTATTTGCTGAGTTTCTGCTTCTGTCTGTACTTGGTGAGGTTTAAAACTTCCAGTAGAAACATTTCATACAGCTATTTTTTCAACCGAATATTTTCAAGACGTGATGAAAATGCGAGGGGTACCTTTTTCAAAGTGGAATAACTTTGCCTCCGCACGTGGCAAAAATGGGGCACACATACCCAAAAGTTGGTCAAGGGTTGCCCGACACGGGTGAAAAGTGGCGCACGCCCCCACCCAAGGGGAACATCTCGTTTCTGACACGTGCAAAAAACGCACATATTTGTATGATTCTTGAAATTTGCTGAAAAAGGAATATTTTTGAAGAAGAACTGGTGAAAGGACTTTATTGGATTCTGCCAAAACTAAAGGCTTGAATGATTTTGAAAGAAGGTTAATTTAATTTGTGAATGAAGAAGACAAGTTCTAGAATTATTCCTGTATGGAAGCTTTTTGTTATTTCTCTTCAGTACATGTATAATGTGTTAAGCACTGTCAACCATTGTTGTGGTTGAGAACTCATCTACAACCATTGCTCTTGATTATAAATAACTGTCTCCGTGAATACAACAATAACAACAAAGTAAATCAGGGTTTCTCTCTCTCTCTCTCTCTCTCTCTCTCTCTCTCTCTCTCTCTCTCTCTCTCTCTCTCTCTCTCTCTCTCTCTCTCTCTCTCTCTCTCTCTCTCTCTCTCTCACATTCAAACGCTGATGCCTTACCAAACAAACGTCATTCAGAAAGTAAAATACAAGTTTCCTTTTTGTCAGCCATTTTAGTATTAATATTAGTAATCGTAGTAGAGGGATAGAAATTGTGGCAGTGAGGGTTATAGTAGTAGAATCATGTATGTATACTACTATTGCTAGTAATAGTAATAGTTGTGGCAGTATTATTATTAATAGTAAGAGTAGTAATATTATTAGTATTGTTGTTGTTGTTATTATTATTATTATTAGTAGTAGTAGTAGTAGTAGTAGTAGTAGTAGTAGTATCATTATTATAGTTTTTAGATAAAGGGAAACTGAACATGCAGTTTCAGTGAAGAACAATATTGTACCGCTTCTGACAGAGAGAGGCTACTTCTGATCTGATAGTAAGTAGTAGTAGTACATAACTGCAGTAGTAATGGTACTGGCTGTTCTAGTAATAATTGTTGCAATTAGTGTAGTACTTATTTATTTTCTTAAACACTAGAGTAGTATTAAAAATAATAATAATAGTAATAATAATGGCAATAACAAAATGTTTATGGGTTACACTCATGAAGTTTTAAATTTTATTTTTTTATTTATTTACTTATTTACAATGAACAGAAGCAGAATATGCAGCTAAACGAAAGAAAGTTATCATACGACTTCTGATGGAGAAAGGTTTCAAACCTGATGGTTGGCTGGGAATGATCAATGAGGCTCAATTCTGTTTTGAATTCAGTGGCAAATATCCAAAAATACAGCAACTCATAAAGGAGCTTGGAAGTAGCAGTAAAACTTATTGTAATTATTATGCATATTTGAGTTGTAAATATAAATAAAATATCACTGAAACATTTATAGAAAAGAAAAAACAGTTATCATGAATATACAAATACTAGCATATGTAAATTAGCATTTACACATACATATAAAGCATATGCAATATTGTAAGTAGTGATGTCAGTATCTCCTACCCCACACTGACATTGTCGCCACCTGAACAGAAATAATAAATATGTGTCAGGTGCGTTTACTGAGAAAATACTCTGTGTATCATGTCTATTTCAGTGTGAAAACTAACACAGATGACGTTAATGATTATAAATTGTAACCTTTGTTACTTAAAGCTATGCGAAGACAGAATAAACTGTGCACCAGCATATTCGAAATAAATGAAAGCCCACACAACTGGGCAGTAAAATATAATTATTGTCTCATCTTTAATACATAACATCTTAACTTTAAAATGAAAGCAATATGCGTAAATTAATTACTGATCTCAGATGATCTGTTGCACATTACGAGTTATACTATTAACCAAATACAAAAATTCTTACTTCAGTGACAACTGTTTATGATCCTGTCACGTCAAGGGCCAGAGTGGAATCCTTGCTTAAATTCTAGACAGCAGTTGCCATATATGATCATGTGACATGACCATATAGTTCCCAGTGATAACGAAAGCTCCTACTAGGAGACAGTCATCTTAACCTATAATGCTAAGACTTTAAGAAAGTTTCATACAGGAGGCAGTCATCTTAATCTCTTGCTAGCACTTGCTCCCTTTTGATTACTGTTATGAAGTAATTAGTTTAAAAACCTTAGATACTGACCTTTATGGAATAGGAAACTGGTGATTATTTAACTGTTCTACACACACATACACATATATATATATACTCATATACATGCACACATATACAGAGACTTACACAAACACATAGATAGAGACATTGAATCCTTTTAATTTAGTATCATTATTTATTTATTTATTTATTTATTTATTTATTTATTTATTTATTTATTTATTTATTTATATTTATGTTTATATCTTTGCTTTTTTGTTGTTTCGTTTTTGTTATTTTTATTTTTTAAATATTTTACTTTATTAGATATGTAATTTTTAAAATTTTAAAATGTATTTATTCTTTTTTTTCTAGGCTGCGCAAGAGACAAACCTGAAACGCTTTATTTATCGGCGATATTAAATAAATACACTGGCACGTATTCAATGAGTGTATAATACTAATTGTGGTTGTTGTAGCAGGAGCAGAAAAAGACTAGTATAACTAGTACCAGCAGTTGTTGTTGTAATAGTAACAATAGTAGCATTACAAGTAGCAGCAGTACTAATAGTAGCAGTAGTAGTAGTAGTAGCAATAGTAGTTGTAGTAGTAGTGCAAGTGGTGCTGGTGTTTTTACTACTGTTGAATTACGTATTATTTTGATTGGAAAAACAGGAAATTCAATCCTTGGTGATTCCTGTTTTGGCGTTAGTGGTGTCAGTCAGCGGGCTACGACCACGTGTCAGTCAGGGTTGTCCTCTCGGTTTGCTCTCAAATCATGGTCATTGATACTCCCGCTCTTTTTCATACACGACATTCTGATAAGGAAATAACGGAGGAAATCAAAAAATGCATTGCTTTGTGTTCCCCAGGCCCATCTCACTGCTGTGTTTCCCTATCTCACTGTTGTGTTTTCCTATCTCACTGTTGTTTTCCTATCTCACTTATTTATTTATTGAAATGTTTTCCTATCTCACTGTTGTGTTTCCCTATCTCACTGTTGTGTTTCCCTATCTCACTGTTGTGAAAAACTCTCACTGCTGTGTTTCCTATCTCACTGCTGTGTTTCCCTATCTCACTGTTGTGTTTTCCTATCTCACTGCTGTGTTTCCCTATCTCACTGCTGTGTTTCCCTATCTCACTGCTGTGTTTTCCTATCTCACTGTTGTGTTTCCCTATCTCACTGTTGTGTTTTCCTATCTCACTGTTGTGTTTCCCTATCTCACTGTTTGTCAAACGATTCCTATCTCACTGTTGTGTTTCCCTATCTCACTGTTGTTTTTGTTTCTATCTGTTGTGTTTTCCTATCTCACTGTTGTGTTTTCCTATCTCACTTCTGTGTTTCCCTCTCTCACTGCTGTGTTTCCCTATCTGACTGCTGTGTTTTCCTCTCTCACTGCTGTGTTTCCCTATCTCACTGCTGTGTTTCCCTATCTCACTGCTGTGTTTCCCTATCTCACTGCTGTGTTTCCCTATCTCACTGCTGTGTTTCCCTATCTCACTGTTGTGTTTTCCTATCTCACTGCTGTGTTTCCCTATCTTTGTGTTTCCTATCTGACTGTTGTGTTTTCCTATCTCACTGTTGTGTTTCCCTATCTCACTGTTGTGTTTCCCTATCTCACTGTTGTGTTTCCCTATCTCACTGTTGTGTTTTCCTATCTCACTGTTGTGTTTCCCTATCTCACTGTTGTGTTTTCCTATCTCACTGCTGTGTTTCCCTATCTCACTGTTGTGTTTTCCTATCTCACTGTTGTGTTTTCCTATCTCACTGTTGTGTTTCCCTATCTCACTGTATTTGTGTTTCTCTCACTGCTGTGTTTCCCTATCTCACTGTTGTGTTTCCCTATCTCACTGTTGTGTTTTCCTATCTCACTGTTGTGTTTCCCTATCTCACTGTTGTGTTTTCCTATCTCACTGTTGTGTTTTCCTATCTCACTGTTGTGTTTTCCTATCTCACTGTTGTGTTTCCCTATCTCACTGTTGTGTTTCCCTATCTCACTGTTGTGTTTTCCTATCTCACTGTTGTGTTTTCCTATCTCACTGTTGTGTTTTCCTATCTCACTGTTGTGTTTTCCTATCTCACTGTTGTGTTTTCCTATCTCACTGTTGTGTTTTCCTATCTCACTGCTGTGTTTGTAGGAATCGATGAACTGGAGCGACACGGGAAGACTCTCGACGATTACATCTCAACTGGAGGATTTAAAGAAACTGATTGCGGTGACAGGTGCGCTGGTACAACGTGAACAAGGATGAAGGGCAAGTAAAACAGTTGATAGATCTGGTGAAAAGAAACGTAGGGAAGAACAGTCAAAGCTTCTACACCACTGATATGCTGAAAGCTGCAGAACAAGCAGTACAAAAACGGGAGCAAGAAATACTGAAGACGAAAGAAGGAGAGATGGAGTGGGATCCTGAAGACATGGAGAAGACGTCAGGAAAAAGGAATGAGCCATATTTCAGATCCTTGTTAGAAACGTTATCAATAGAGAACGAAAAAGATAAATGGGATCCCAAGCAGATGGAAGAGAAAGAACGTGAGAAGTTGGATATCACAGAAGATTTGTCGGCAAGTATCTTCTTAAAGGTCAGATGTTTGGCAAGAAGCGAAGCAGAAATGGGAAAACCCGCCATTCTCGGAATGATGACAAACGTGATTCGTCAGTACGTACCAGAATAACACCGAATACATAATCATCATACCTGACTGTTTAGTTTATTAAGATTACAGAAATTTCAAAAAAATGTGTTACATTTACGTTTTCAGTAAAAATGATAATACTTGTAACCTTCTAGTATAATAATACATATTATCATAAACGGGAAAAAAGAGAACATAATATTATACTGTTTTGTGTTACAGAAATGTTTTGTCACTTTTAATTTTTTCTGTATTTGCAGTGATTTAGTTGGCACTGACAAGTTTAGAGTCACCCTTTATTTATTTTTGACGAATTTGTTTCTTTTTTAAATATCTATTTCAGTGTGCACGTAGTTTACACTAAAGATGTAGTCTTGTTGTTATTTAATGTGCAGTAAAGAAAAACGCCAGAGACAGCTCCGAGGTGTGTGTATTATTACATAGTTCTCAACAGTTTTTTCCATATAATAATAATAATAATAATAATAATAATATGTGTGTATGCGTGTGTGAGTTTATACTGTGTGTGTGTGCGTATAGGTGCACATATGTGTATGCATGAGTTTGTATATGTGTGTGAATAAGCGTATGCTAAAGTAAATTGTTAGAGCCAAAAATAAATCTTCTTATTCTATATATTTAAAAGAAAAACGTAATCTAATCATAACATAAGGGAATTGTCTCTAACAAATTCCGAGATATTTGTGCATATCTCTCCCTAGTACTAGTGGTCTGAACAATTTACAAATGTGTTAGGGGTGGGATCACTCGGCAGATACGTCTTATCCTGAACATATTTTATATAACTGACATCGTTTAACACATCCACATAGACGAAATAATCATAAGAGCATGTCTTGTCAGTGATTAAATACAGTTCTGAGAGAGAAAAAATGCTCAATAAATGCTGAACTATTTCTAAACAACTGATCCAAAATAACATTACTTTGAGTTACCTTAACATCTAAAAACAAAGACAATAGATTGTCTGAGGGAACGCTTTACGGCAAAACCACAGTTTTATTAAGTAAAAATTAGTAAAAATATCTTAAAGAGAATAGAAACATTAAGCAGGGCGGTACAGAAAAAAAAAAAAAAAAAAAAAAAAAAGAAAGAAACAGAGAAATAATAATTATAAAAAAGTATTAACAAGAACAACAATAATTATGGTAATAAGAAGAAGAATGATAAGAAATGTTTTAAATAAACAAATATACAGTTAGTAATTCCTATAATATTCTTTATATATAGATATAGATATAAATTGACTCCATACAACACACCCATAATTTTAAATAAAATGCTAGTGAAAAAGAATATTGTTAGAAAAAATATAGGCTCATCTTACATAATTTTTTCAGATGTCAGGATAACAAGGCAATTTAATATGTGGATTAAAAAAAAAGAAAATGGAAATCTCTATGTTTATTTTCTAAATCTAATTTCGTTTACATATACGTAAGATTTTAATTTCTATATGTATATATAAAATGTATTAAAAATTACATATATATGTTTTTTTGTGTTATTTAGTTTTTCTATTGTTTTCTGTTGTTTTAGGGTATTGTTTTTGTTTGTTTGTTTTTTGCTCCTTTTTTTGTTGTTTACTTATTTGTTTGTTTGTTTTTAAAGGGGAAAGACAATTAATAATTTTAAAACAATAAATGACAGGAAACAGAATTAGGCATCTGTATAAGGAAACCACTGGAAATTACTTTTGGATTTGATGAACGTCACTGGTAGCAAGGGAAACATAATTTCTCTTCGTTAATTTTTTTTTTTTTTATTTGCACAGAATCACAGATTTGTTTTTGTAATATACTATGAGACACAGGTTTCTTTTTAGATTGTCTTTCGTTCTGGTATTTTTTTTATGACGTTTGAGATCAAAATTGGATGGGTAATCTGTATCGACTTACTAAAAAATTCTTCTAGTGTCTTTAAAAAAAAAAAAAAAAAAAAAACAAACCAATAATAATAACAACAACAACAACAACAACAAACAATAACAATAATAATAATAATAATAATAATAACAACAACAACAACAACAACAACAACAATAACAATAATAATAATAATAATAATAATAAACAACAACAACAACAACAACAACAACAACAACATCAATCATTACGTGACATAAGGATTAAAATGGCGGCTTTCAAGTGTTTTGTAACAGTGCTATTTTGCTGTCATTCATACTGTAAATGATTATACCTCCCCACAACACTGATATACTAATTTGAAAGAATAAACACCATTGTTTCAGGTACGTTTAACATTTCATGTTAACCTGTTTTTGATCTCAGATTCTTTCACTCAACTCACGGTTCAGATCTCTGGTCTACAATAGATTAACTGATCTTAATTCATTAGAAAATAATAAAGAAAAGATACCGCTATAGATAAAATGACGGAACATGTAAAAATATTATGCGCGTTTTCTTAATTATTTTTCTGATATAACCTTGATACCTCGCCATTCCGTTAGCTGTAACCAGTATTACAAACTGCTGCAATATTTACAGTAATCACAGCATGGAAAGGGGTAAGACTGTTTTCATTCTGTATCTACGGAATTAAAAAATATAAGTAATTATATTAAATTAAATTTGGAACTGAGTAACGGAGTTAATTTTATTACAACATTGCTTCAGGTAAGAAATATTTTTAAACTGAAAAGCTATTTTCCGATATTAAAGATTTTGAAATTATATTTTATGTATCATACATATTTGTAAATGACAGATACAGCATCCGAATCTTTATTTTATATATCTATAAATGACAGTTATGCATTACTCATATATTCATAAAGAACGAATGATTGATAATGATTACGTTAGCTTAACATCTTGAAATAATCTCGTAAACTTACATAAAATAGGTGGAAATACTGGCATTTTATTTCTTGTTGATGATGGTTATGATTCTTTATTAGCTAAATGAAGCATGTTTGTATTGGGCACCAGTTTGACTATCCCTTTTATAGTATCGACATTAATGGGAGGGCTAAAAATATGTTTGTATATGGGAAAGTGATTTTTGATTATCCCGTTATAGTAGCGACATTAAGGTTAGGGCTGAAGCATGTTTGTATTGGGCACCAGTTTGACTATCCCGTTATAGTATCGACATTAAGGGTAGGGCTGAAGCATGTTTGTATTGGGCACCAGTTTGACTATCTCGTTATAGTAGCGACATTAAGGGTAGGGGTGAAGAGATGTGAGACGAAGAAGACAGGGGGTCAGTCGTCTTTTCCGCACCTCAGTAGCCGAGCAGAGGTCTCCTTAATCCCCGTCAAAGTGTGCGATCAGCCTGACAATGCAGGCTTGCAGATCCTTTTGTCAGAGAAGCCAGGCTTGTGTTATGTCTGAGGTTAAACATGCGTAATCAAATTAGTAAAAAAATATTTCAAGTTTCGTTGAAAATGCGAGGGATACCTTTTTGAAAGTGGATTAACTTTTTCTCCGCACGTGGCAAAAATGGGGCGCACATACCCAAAAGTGGGGCAAGGGTTGTCCGACACGGGCGAAAAGTGCCGCACGCCCTACCCAAGGGGAACAACTCGTTTCCGACACGTGCACAAAAAAATGCACATATTTTGAAAATTTTCTCTTTTTGTTTTTCACTCGCATTTTCAAAAGGTGCAGCTTCTTTTGTAAATGTTGGAAACGTTTTTGCCACACTGGACCCGACGTTTTTGCCACACTGGACACGTAGGAATATTTTTCCCGACCCCCGGGCATAGTGCCACACGGGTTTTCACCTTTTGTAAACTTGGAAACGTTTATTACGAGATCGCATAGACAGTGTGGGTAGATCGCATGACACTAAAAAAAAAACGTATCATCCATTCTGCAAGTTCAAGTTATCAGAGTAAGGTGAAGGCCAAACATGTACAGACTTCTATTGTGCCATACAGGTTCACGCTGTTATGCAATTACAACAACATATCTTGTAAACATAAGTATACTTAGTATAAATAAATAAAATAAATAGATAAATGTTTTGCGTTTTTACTGTTGGTAGATCATTTCGACTTGGTCATTTAAAAAGTAGGGGCAATGTTATAATTCATTGAAATAATAATAATTAATCAGTTACAAAATATGCATGACGTCACGGCCACAGCATCCCGAAGTATAGCGAAGTTCCGGCGAGACTATTAGTGAAAGGGCGCGCACCGGGGACACTTTAACAACTATAGTAATTCAAAATTTTGTATGTAAGCTTGATTTACACCATGAAAATTGTCTTTGCCTTAGTGTTGTCTTTCACTTCGCTACTGATGAATTTAGCGGACGAGCAAGGTAGGTTGATATTTGTTTTCCAAAATGACAGGAAGCTGAAAACCACGTGTTTTCACTTGGCAAATGTAGCGTTGTGTAATATTTAACCGGGCCCTTAGTTTTAGTTTTATTTTTCATTTTATATTTATATTTAACGTATAATAATAATAATAATAATAATAATAATAATAATAATAATAATAATAATAATGAAGAAATATATAAATAAAAAAGTAATTTAAAAATAAATAAAAAATGGAATCCAGAATAAAATTTATAAAGATTAAATTCTTTAATTTTTGACTATTATTATTATTATTATTATTATTATTATTATTATATTTTGTTATATATATATTTAAAAACTGAATTTGGTTTATATTAATGTATAAATAGTTTTTACTTCTTAAAACAAATTTATTTAGCTAAAACTTATTTTCTTAGAAATATTCTTGGATAGAATGTAAACTTTTCAATCTTATAATTAATATATCAGTATAGATTCAATCTCAACAACAACAACAACAATAATAAAAAGATGATAAAAACCCCATGAAATTTAAGAAAAATAGTTTTTATTTCATCTCTCTCTCTCAAACACATACACACACACACACACACACACACACACACACACACACACACACACACACACAGTCACTAAGAATTATATCTACTTAAACAAGTCACTGAAAATAACCATGTTGCCAAAATCTAATTTTTATTTAACAAAATGTCCTAGTACACCAGCACTTATCTACTGTTTCACTTCCCTTTCCCAGAGAATTAACCCTCCCCTCAAACATATTCAGCAGATCTGTATACCCTCCCCCATAATATATATAAATGTTAGTTCTGTTGGTAATAAATTATCTGAAAAGAAAACAAGCACATTGTTGTTTTAAAATCAGTTTTATTTCCATTAATTGTTACAGAAAATAGTAAATTTTAGTTTTTAAAATTGTCTTCATTTCATTTAATAATTGTTTATAGAAAGTATTAAAAACAAACAACAAACACACTAATTTCAAAAACCAAATAGTAAATTTCAAAAATCATTATATTTTATGTAATAATTAATTGTTTACAGAAAAGAATAAAAACAAACAAATGGTTTTAAAAAATTTCTGTTCTTGTTTCTTCTTTTCTTTTTCTTGTTTTATTTATTTATTTATTAACTAAAAGGTGTTGTGCTGCTAGTAATAATGGTGAGTTAGTAGCTGGAAATAGGTCAGATGTGCTGCATTTTGCAGTTTCCCATGGGGTTGCTCTTTTTTTTTTTTATTGGTTTAATCACAATTAGGCCCATTTTAGGTGGCAGAATAATTTTTGGTTTTGATGGTCAGTTACGAGAATGTCCAGTTCAGATAGTGTAATTAGTGGTGGTTTTTATTGTTATTTGATTCAATGAGATTGTTGTGAGGTCTTGTTTGGGTTATCAGTATAATGTAATTAGTGGTGTTTTTTATTTGATTCAATGAGATTGTTGTGAGGTCTTGTTTGGGTTATTAATGTAATTAGTGGTGGTTTTGTTTTTATTTGATTCAATGAGATTGTTGTGAGGTCTTGTTTGGGTTATCAGTATAATGTAATTAGTGGTGTTTTTTATTTGATTCAATGAGATTGTTGTGAGGTCTTGTTTGGGTTATCAGTATAATGTAATTAGTGGTGTTTTTAATTGTTATTTGATTCAATGAGATTGTTGTGAGGTCTTGTTTGGGTTATCAGTATAATGTAATTAGTGGTGGTTTTAATTGTTATTTGATTCAATGAGATTGTTGTGAGGTCTTGTTTGGGTTATCAGGTAATTGTTAGACACTTAAATGTTGCAGATTTCTGGTATTACAAAAGAAAATAAGTGAATGACCAGTTACAGTTAATCAAAATTAATTGAAATGATTGGTCTGTTTTGAATTTCTCATTGGTCAATAACAGTGAGGCCTTTTTTTTTTTTTTTTTTTTCTACCTTCAAGGTTTTGTTGGCAACAGAAAAAACAATGTTTACCATAGTAACTGATATTGAAATAATTTAAATTAATGAAAAATAAACATTACAGACAAATAAACAACAAATCAAATAATAATTAAATAAAAATTAAATAGGTAATAAAATGAAATAAATAAAAATTGTTATTTAAAGTTCATTTTCTGGTGTGTATGGAGTTTAATAATAATAATAATCTTTCTTTACAATATTGACTTTAACAAATGAATATAAATCTTTTTACTGCAGTATTCAAATATAAATTTTGACATTCTTTAGAGATTTGTATTCCAAGTTACAGAATGACAGGAATTTAAGTTAATTAGACGTCAGGTTTTTATTTTTTAAATTTTAATTATTATTATTAACATACAACTACTACTACCAGTACTATTATTATTATTATTATTATTATTATTATTATTATTATTATTATTATTATTATTATTATTATTATTATTATTATTATTACTATGAAAGAGTGTTACAATGATAAGATAAAAAAAAAAAAAAATTGTTTACAGAAGTGTTTGTATGTATAATAGATTTTTTGTTAATAAACATATACAGAAATACAAAAACAAACACAAGCACACCTACTTGCATGATGCATATGTATATATAAATTCACACACACACACACAGACACACACACACAGACACACACACACACAGACACACACAGACACACACAGACACACACACACACACACACACACACACACACACACACACACACACACACACACACACACACACACACAAACTTCAAGCGCTAAATCAAACTCTACTTCCTGTTAACTGTTAGGTGCCAGGAAAATACATTTTGAGTAATCTCCCTTTGATACAATATTGTAATATTGGTATTATAATAACTTTGTTAGTTGCAATATTATATCAGTTTTATTTCAAGATAAAGCATATAATGTCATTAATTAAAGTCATTAATAACAAGAAGAAGAACAATAGTAATGACTGTGTTTTATATTTCAGTGTGTACTGGTACTTCTCAGGGCCTGGTTGCTAGGGGATATGCATTTTTTCGTTACGAGTCTTACAAACAAATGTACACCAACTGCACGTACGTGGCCGGCAACTTGGAGATTGTTTTTCTTGACAGCGACTACGACTACGACTTGTCCTTTCTGGAGAACATCGAGGAGGTGATGGGGTACGTCCTGATAGTGGGCGTGTACGCTCACCGCATCCCCCTGACAAGTCTGAGAACAATCCGAGGTGAAACTCTGTACCAACACTTACAGGAACACTACAGTCTGTTGGTAGTCCTGAACTATCAAACAAAGTCAGCTATAATTGGATTGCACGAACTTCTCCTTATAAATTTACAAGGTAAGTCTAGTTTTGTTGTTATTTTTAAAACTCTGCTATAACTGGACTGCAAGAACTTTGTCTTATAAATTTACAAGGTAAGTCTAGTTTTGTTGTTATTTTTAAAACTGCTATAATTGGATTGCACGAACTTCTCCTTATAAATTTACAAGGTAAGTCTAGTTTTGTTGTTATTTTTAAAACTGCTATAATTGGATTGCACGAACTTCTCCTTATAAATTTACAAGGTAAGTCTAGTTTTGTTGTTATTTTTAAAACTGCTATAATTGGATTGCATGAACTTCTCCTTATAAATTTACAAGGTAAGTCTAGTTTTGTTGTTATTTTTAAAACTGCTATAATTGGATTGCACGAACTTCTCCTTATTAATTTACAAGGTAAGTCTAGTTTTGTTGTTATTTTTAACATTTGATGCATGGACGAATATATAAATGTATTTATACATAGATATACAGATGTATTTATACATGGACATACACATGTATTTATACATAGATACACAGATGTATTTATAGATGGATATATAGATACATTTATAGATGGATATAATATAGATATATTTATAGATATATATAGATGTATTTACAGATGGATATATAGATAGATATTAAAGATGGATATATATAGATGTATTTATAGATGGATGTAGATAGATATATTTATAAATGGATATAATATAGATAAATGTAAAGATGGATATATATATAGATGTATTTATATATATGTAGATAGATATTAAAGATGGATATACAGATGTATTGATGGAGATATCATTATTTGGATGGATGGAAGGGTTTATAAAATCTTATTTAAAAAAGTAATAGAAATAAAAACATTAAAAAAAATAAAATAAAATAAAATGTCTCTATATGGAATTAATGTCATAATTCAAAATGTATCCTGTTTCAGAAATTCTGCGTGGCAAGATTTTTTTTCAGTTCAACAATCTGCTGTGTTTTGTGTCTACCATCGACTGGAAGGACATCAGCCTCAGTATGGACACACCCATCAGTTTTGATGATGAAGTGGGTTACACCCACAAATGTGAGTATTTGTCTCTGTGTATGCCAGTCTGTCTGTCTGTCTGTGTATCTGTCAGTCAGTGTATATCCAGTAAATCATGAAGATATAACAAACAGATAATTGCTTGCATTGGTCAGCAAGAAAAATATCTTCTCATAGATGTAAAAGTCTGTCACAGATTTTGATAATTCATTCACCAAGTTCTACTCGGAACAGGACAATGCTACTACTTGCTCAGACAAAAACTGATCCTGTTGGTGAAACCTCACTGAAAAACAGTCACCTTCATTTTATTATCACTGATATAAAAACTACAACACCCCTTGCAGTTTCACCTCCTCTATGCCTGTGTCTAACAAAGTGGAAATTTGCACATCCTGTACAGACTTTTTCTTTTCATTATCATCTTTAACTGGTTGTAACACATGTAACTGTTACAAGAACAAAGTCTATTTTGACTCGCAGGGTAATCAACAGAAAAGTGATTACTCAGGTAAACTTTGTTACCTGTACTGTTTTAAGATTTCTCGTCTCATCAAATATACAAAAGTCAGAGTTTAATAGGAAAATGTTAGATTATTTAATTTCACACACACACACACACACACACACACACACACACACACATGTATATGTATAGAACAAACATGTGTTTATGTATACACAGCCACACAATAACAGACACACACACACACACACACACACATATACCTACACACACTTATACATGCTTATACACACTTACACATATGTACACACACACACACATACATATATACCCTCACACATACACATGCTTATGTCTATATCATATATTCATTTGTTAATTAATATTTATATTTATTTAAACCTCTGTCTTTTATTATGTGTGTGTGTGTGTGTATTTCATTCATTTATTAATAAATACTGTATATTTATTTAAATCTCTTTTCCTATATATAATTAAATTTTATTAAATTTTCCTTTTGATATTAATGAATTTTAATAATTCTTTATTTCTTTGTTTTACATATATTTCTATTTTATTTTTATTTTTATTTTTATTTTTTATTGATTTATTGATTTATTGATTGATTGATTTATTTATTTGTTTATTTGTTTATTTATTTGTTTATTGATTGATTGATTTTTTATTTTTTATTTATTTATTGATTGATTGATTTATTTATTTTATTTATTTTTATTTATTTATTTTTATTGATTGATTTATTTATTTATTGATTTATTTATTTTTTATTTTTTTATTGATTTATTTATTTTTTTTGTTTGTTTTGCAGGTGAAGAATGTCATCCGAACTGTTACATGCCAACAACAAAGAAACGACACTGCTGGGGACCAGGACCAAACATGTGTCAGAAATGTAAGTCACAGTGTCAGAAATGTAAGTCACAATGTCAGAAATGTAAGTCACAGTGTCAGAAATGTAAGTCACAGTGTCAGAAATGTAAGTCACAGTGTCAGAAATGTAAGTCACAGTGTCAGAAATGTAAGTCACAAGTGTCAGAAATGTAAGTCACAGTGTCAGAAATGTAAGTCACAGTGTCAGAAATGTAAGTCACAGTGTCAGAAATGTAAGTCACAGTGTCAGAAATGTAAGTCACAGTGTCAGAAATGTAAGTGACAGTGTCAGAAATGTAAGTCACAGGTGTCAGAAATGTAAGTCACAGTGTCAGAAATGTGTCACAGGTTTAATTATCAGTTTAGTCTTAAATCAAAAATGTAAATACATACTGATTACTTTGCTTAAGTTTTTTTTTTTTTTTTTTTTTTTTAAATATATGAATCACTGGAAAATTGTTTTCAGCCATTTTGTAATGTAGGGAGATAACTCCATTTTGCAATATCTACAATACATGTTAAGTGCTCTGTATTTTAAACACTTAATAACAAAACAGAATAACACGTGAAGAAAGTAAGTCATTAGTATTAGTATTAGTGTCAGTAGTCAGTAGTGTTAGTGTCACATATTTAGTTATCAGTTTAGTCTTAAATAAAAATAAATACATACTGATTACATTATTATCTCTCTTGCACTTTTAATTTTTTTTAAATATATGAATACTGGAAAATTGTTTCCAGCCATTTTGTAATGTGGGAGATAACTCCATTTTTGCAATATTACATTTTGTTAAGTTCTGTATTTTAAACACTTAATAACAAAACAGAATAACACAAGAATTATTATTATTATTATTATTATTAGCATTATTATTATTATTATTATTATTTATTATTATTATTATTATTATTATTAAAAAAATTATTATTATCTATTATTATTATTATTATTAGTATTATTATTATTATTATTATTATTATTTATTATTATTATTATTATTTATTATTATTATTATTTTTATTATTATTATTATTATTATTATTATTATTATTTTATTATTATTATTATTATTATTATTATTATTATTATTATTATTATTATTATTATTATTGTTATTATTATTATTATTGTTATTGTTGTTTGTTGTTGTTGTTCAGTAAGTCATGGAGAGGAGTGTGCTGACTCGTGTGATGGGCGTTGCTATGGGAAACTGCCGAACCAGTGCTGTCACCCCGAGTGTGCTGGGGGGTGTAATGGAACCAAGAACACCGACTGTCTGGTGAGTTGAACTTTGACCTCAGACCAAACATTAGCTCACTAAACTGTATGTAACCCTGTCTGTTGTTTGTGATTGCATGTGTGTGCATTTGAAACCTAAATTTATTAGTAGTAATATTTATTATTATTACTATTATTATCATTTTTTAATTTTTTAATGCTTTTTTCAGTCTTGTCGTCATTTCCTGAATGAAGGTGCCTGTGTGCCCTACTGTCCCCAGCAGTACACATATGACCTTGATCTTGGTAAGATGGTGCCTAATCCAGAAGCCAAATTCACACTGGGGTCTCTCTGTGTGAGGAAATGTCCAGGTAAACAAAGTAAAAATACTAAAAATTAATTAAACAATAACATAATCTGTGTATGAGAATACTTCAGTAACTTCATTATCTCAAACTTCTTTAACTCAAAATTATCTCACTGCAGTAAGTCAGACATATCTCACTGCAGTAACTCAAACTTATCTCACTACATTAACTCAAACTTTCAGTTACTCAGTTTTTTATATATTTCAGCTTCCATAAATCAGGTTTCTATCTTTTCAACTCAAATGTCACTCAATTTCAGTAATCTAAACTTTCATCTTCAATAAGTGAAACATCCATCTCTCAAACTTTCATCTCTTAAACTTCCATTTCTTAAACTTCCATTTCTTAAACTTTCATCTCTCAAACTTTCATCTCTCAACTTCTGAACATGCATAACTCAAACTTACAGCTCCATATCAGTGTTGAAATTTATCACAGAAGTTGAATTGCAGTCTGTTCAGATACAAAAATAGCAAGACTAGATTGTGGAAAGTTTAAATCTCACATAAACTAACCTGTTTGTACCAGTATTTTCACTTGTCAGATTAAAACATTAATTGTTCATCATAACAAGTAACTTTGTTTATCACAGATACATTTATTTTTTTTATTTTTCACTTACTTATTTTACTTTAGTTCATTTGATTTTATTCATTCATTTATTTTATTTAATTTAATTTTATTTAGTTTAATTAATTAATTAAATTATTTATTTTATTTATTTATTTTATTTTATTTTATTTCATTTAAAATATTTAAAAAAAAAAAAATTATTATTTGTTTATTTTTTATTTATTTTATTTTATTTTATTTTATTTTATTTTTTTTATTTTATTTTATTTTAATTAATTAATTTTATTTATTTTTTTTTTATTTATTTATTTGTTTATTTATTTATTTGTCAGCTCACCTGCTAATAGATCAAGGGGCGTGTGTGAGGTCGTGTCCTGAGGGTAAAATGCAGACACCTGAAAACACCTGTGAGCCTTGTGAAGGGGCGTGTCCACGAAGTAAGTAAAATAAACAAAGCTTTAATTTAGAAGTAAAATAGGTTTTTGTTGTTATTTTATTAATTTTATACTTCAACTGCTACTGCTGCTGCTGCTGCTGTTGTTGTTATTGTTCTTTCTTAATTTTTTAATCATTAGCAAATGAACACATTGTTGTGAAAATGTTTTATGAACAGATCTGAACACATTAATATAAACATAACATGGTAGCACTGTATATGTATATGTATGTAGTAACAGACAGTATATAAAATGGTACCACTGTATATGTATATGTATGTAGTAACAGACAGTATATAAAATGGTACCACTGTATATGTATATGTATGTAGTAACAGACAGTATATAAAATGGTACCACTGTATATGTATATGTATGTAGTAACAGACAGTATATAAAATGGTAGCACTGTATATGTATATGTATGTAGTAACAGACAGTATATAAAATGGTATATGTATGTAGTAACAGACAATATAAAATGGTACCACTGTATATATATGTATGTAGTAATAGTAAAATAAACATGAAAATGCTGTTGTGCAGTGTTGTTAAAATACACACATTTGTTTTCAGCTTGCAAGTGGTTCAAAAGTGGAGACTTTGTCAACACTGCTAACATCAAAGATTTCAAAGACTGTACAACTGTTGATGGGAATCTTCTCATTCTGAAAAATACATTTCTTGGGTTCTTATTTTCATTTTCTCATCTGTAAAAAGATTTAAAAGTTTGAGCTGGTCAGAGAGTGAAGGATAACATGTATGTGTCTGTCTGTGTGTGTGTGTGTGTCTGTCTGTATGTGTCTGTCTGTGTGAGTCTGTCTGTCAGTGTGTCTGTATGCTTTTTTGAATATGAGAAAGAGAAAGAGAGTTCTTTCCTCTTTTTTTTTTTTTTTAATGGATGAATAAAATAAAATTCTATAGAAAAAGTGTGTGTGTGTGTGTGTGTGTGTGTGTGTGTGTGTGTTTGTGAGACAAAATTTGTGACTAACAGTTTCTGTAATTATATCTAATTGTATTTTTAATTTTTTTATTTATTATATTATTATTATTATTATTATTATTATTATTATTATTATTATTATTGTTATTATTGTTGTTATTATTATTATTATTGTTGTTATTATTACTGTTATTATTGTTATTGTTATTATTGTTATTTGTTCAGAGACCCACACAGAAACATCTCTCCTCTTCATCCAAGTGAACTTTTTGCACTCAAAGACATTCGTGAAATTAACGGAGTTCTTATCATCCAGTTTGGGACTCAGAACTTCACAGATTTGTCTTTCCTGTCAAACCTGCAGATAATCCATGGTCAAATGATGTATGTAGTCAGAGTTTATTAATTTAGTTGTGTCTGAGCTAGATGTGTAATATTTCACAGTATTAGTCGAATGTTGTATGTAGTCAGAGTTTTGTTAAACAAGGGTTTATTAATTTAGTTATGTCTGAGCTAGATGTGTAATATTTCACAGTATTAGTCGAATGTTGTATGTAGTCAGAGTTTTGTTAAACAAGGGTTTATTAATTTAGTTATGTCTGAGCTAGATGTGTAATATTTCACAGTATTAGTCGAATGTTGTATGTAGTCAGAGTTTTGTTAAACAATGGTTTATTAATTTAGTTATGTCTGAGCTAGATGTGTAATATTTCACAGTATTAGTCGAATGTTGTATGTAGTCAGAGTTTTGTTAAACAATGGTTTATTAATTTAGTTATGTCTGAGCTAGATGTGTAATATTTCACAGTATTAGTCGAATGTTGTATGTAGTCAGAGTTTTGTTAAACAATGGTTTATTAATTTAGTTATGTCTGAGCTAGATGTGTAATATTTCACAGTATTAGTCGAATGTTGTATGTAGTCAGAGTTTTGTTAAACAATGGTTTATTAATTTAGTTATGTCTGAGCTAGATGTGTAATATTTCACAGTATTAGTCGAATGATGTATGTAGTCAGAGTTTTGTTAAACAATGGTTTATTAATTTAGTTATGTCTCAGCTAGCTGTGTAATATTTCACAGTATCAGTCATGTCTGAGCAGTTAATATTTTTGGATTAGTTTTTTTAAACAAGGGTTTAAAGTTTGTTTTAGTAGCTGTGTTAAATATTTGTCTGAAATTTTAGTTTTGTTAAATAATTTGTCTTTATTTTATTTATAAAAATATGAATCTCTCTCTCTCTCTCTCTCTCTCTCTCTCTCTCTCTCTCTCTCTCTCTCTCTCTCTCTCTCTCTCTCTCTCTCTCTCTCTCCATTACACACTTCTCCCTCCATAACTATAATTATGCAAGTCTCACTTTCAGTTCTAAATTTATCTCTCACATCAAATGTGTTTTTTTCATTTTATTTCAGTAGTGAACACAGGTTTGCACTGAGCATTCTACAAACACCACTGAGGACTCTTGAACTCACGTCCCTGAGGACAGTAAAACATGGTGGCATTAAAATAAGTGACAACCATCACCTGTGTCTGGCAGACACCATAAACTGGACAAAAATTAATTACAATCCAGTGGAGAAAGTGATCGTTGGAGCGAACAGGAACTCCTCTCACTGTGGTAAGTTTTGTACCGGACCAATTATCTGCACTTCGTGTGGCCTGAGGATTTCTGGATTTTCCAGTTTTCTGTTACCAAGGCATCTAAATACGTAAATAATTAGACATAAACGTGTGTGTGTGTGTGTGTGTGTGTGTGTGTGTGTGTGTGCGCTTCTACTTGTCTGTGTATGTGTAAATGTGTATATACTAAACTATTATTGCTGTTTCATTTTAATGTTACTGTAAATTTATTATTGTTGTTATTATTATTATTATTATTATTAGTGTCACTATTATTATTATTATTGCTATTATAATTAGTTGTCATAATAAAGTTTTCATTCTTATTAGTACTATATAGTTACTGTTACTTCTACTACCTTACTGCTGCTAATACTACAGTGTTATTATTACTACTATTACTATACTACAATTACTACTACTACTACAACAATTATTTTTATTATTATTATTGTTATTCTGCCCTTACTACTACTACTACTACTACTACTACATCTTCATGTTTTTCTTGTTTCAGCCAAAGCTGGGTTTGTGTGTGATACTGAGTGTGAA
>CM022677.1:4060552-4083052 GCA_012295275.1 Chrysomallon squamiferum
CATACATACATACATACATACATACATACATACATACATACATACATACACACACATACACACATACACACATACATACATACATACATACATACATACATACATACATACATACATACATACATACATACATACATACATACATACATACATACATACATACATACATACATACATACATACATACATACATACATACATACAGACAGACAGACAACACATACATTAAAATACATATTTTACATACATAAATACAGACAGACAGACAGACAGACATACATACACACACACACACAAAACACACATTACATACAGTTCACACACACACACATACATACATACAAACATACATTTTTAAACAGCAACTAATGCCAAAAGCAAAAAACATATTAAAATTAAAAATTTTAGTTTTACAAAAGATTTTCTGTTTTTGACAAAATTAGAATAAAGATTATGTGTATATACATATTAAATTTTAAACTTTAATTTTATAAAAAGTAAATGTGTCTGTAGATGTGACATTAATACACGCAGTCACATTTGTCTAAATGTTCTTCTAGTGTCTGTAAAAAACACAATTATCAACATCACATCTTCAGTTCTGAAGGAATAAAATTTCAGATTAAAATGTTTTACACTAGAATTATTTTGTTATCATATTTCCTTATTAATAATTTATTATCATTCATATCAACAGAAATACAACTTGGACATGTAAACAGAATAAAACAAATAAAAATTGCTTATCTATAGTACCACTGAAACTTTATCATCAGTAACTTTTATTGATACTATATACTGCCATGGTTACCTTTTAAAACTTTGTTATCAGTAAAGATTAAGGATAATATATACTACAATGTGTATATATATATATATATAAAAACACACACACACACACACACACTAAATACACACATATCACAGAAGTTACTCTTTAAGACTTTGTTATCAGTAAAGATTAAGGATCATTATTTTATGTTTAGATGTGTGAACCATGTCACAAACTCTGCCTGACGTGCAGTGGACCCAGCGTTCACTACTGCAGCGAGTGCGTCTACTTCAGTGACAACGGCGTCTGCGTTGAGGAGTGCCAGGGTTTCAAATACAACAACAACAACACGAAGACGTGCATGGAGTGTGACGTCGAGTGTCGAGGTGGCTGCGTGGGTCCAGGCAGCACGAACTGCGAAGCCTGCTCCAACATGAAGATCTACGTAGACGAGCAGGCTCACTCGGTGCGTGTCTTCCACAACACCGTCGTACAACGTTTTGTCAGCTGCGTTTATATCTCTTTTACCATCACACAACAGCTTTCAACAGTATTAAACAGTGTTTGCTTTTACAGTATTTCACACATATTTTAACATTATTATACAATATTACATTTGTTTTAAATATATATTATGTTATTTTAACATAAAATTTCTCACTTATTTTAGTATTACATCTGACATTACTATTTAAAATTATACTATTTAAACAACCTTATACAGTCTATCAAATCTGTATAAACAGCATTATACAGTATATCAAATCTGTATAAACAGCATTATACAGTATATCAAATCTGTATAAACAACATTATACAGTATATCAAATCTGTATAAACAACATTATACAGTATATCAAATCTGTATAAACAACATTATACAGTATATCAAATCTGTATAAACAACATTATACAGTATATCAAATCTGTATAAACAACATTATACAGTATATCAAATCTGTATAAACAACATTATACAGTATATCAAATCTGTATAAACAACATTATACAGTATATCAAATCTGTATAAACAACATTATACAGTATATCAAATCTGTATAAACAACATTATACAGTATATCAAATCTGTATAAACAACATTATACAGTATATCAAATCTGTTTATACAACATTATACAGTATATCAAATCTGTTTATACAACATTATACAGTCTATCAAAAATTATACATTATACAGTCTATCAAATCTGTTTATACAACATTATACAGTATATCAAATCTGTTTATACAACATTATACAGTCTATCAAATCTGTTTATACAACATTATACAGTCTATCAAATCTGTTTATACAACATTATACAGTCTATCAAATCTGTTTATACAACATTATACAGTCTATCAAATCTGTTTATACAACATTATACAGTCTATCAAATCTGTTTATACAACATTATACAGTCTATCAAATCTGTTTATACAACATTATACAGTCTATCAAATCTGTTTATACAACATTATACAGTCTATCAAATCTGTTTATACAATGTACGAAACCTGTTTCAGTTTTTTGTTTCACTGTTTCAGTTTAACTGCTCAAAAGAATGTCCACAATCTTTGCCTTATGTTGTCCACGACAGCATCGCTGACAGCACCATGGCTCTGACAGTCTGCGCAGACGACAAACACCCAGAAGTAGTCGCCCGACTGCAGCAAGAAGCTGAGTGAGTGACGTCAGTGATTCACTGAGATAACCAAAACTATTAACTGAAACACTGAACTTTATTAACTGAAACACTGAACTTTATTAACTAAAATATTTAACTTTATTAACTGAAATACAGAACTTTATTAAATAAAATATTTAACTTTGTTAACTGAAATATTTAACTTTATTAACTGAAATATTTAACTTTATTAATTGAAATATTTAACTATTAACTGAAATATTTAACTTCATTAACTGAAATAACTAACTTTTTTAACTGTTGAGATTTACTGAGATAACTGAAGATATTAACTGAAATAGTTAATTTTATTAACTTAGGTAATCTGAAATAACTGAAATAGTTAATTTTATTAACTTAGGTAATCTGAATTATTAACTTTTTTAACTTGAGATAACTGACTGAAATAACTGACTCAGTTAAGTGAAGCAGTTAACTGGGAGAATTAGCTTCACTTAGCTAAAGCAGTTAATTAAATGAAATAATTAACTTTATTAACAGAAAATTAACTGAGGTTAATCACCTCTTTTTAATTACTCTAGAGAAAATCCTGTTTTCTTAAATATATAAATACGTATTTCATGAATGATTGATATTAATTCCTTCAATTCTTCACAATAAAAAAATAAATCTTCATCATCCTTTAAACACACTGGACATATACTAGATGAGATTTTGCCCTATTTATATATTTTACTACATGTATATATTATATGATGAACTGTTCTAAAACCTAAGTCTATAAATTCAGTAAATTTATCACTATAGTGTATCCATTTCCAAACTGGTCTCCAGAATATATTAAAACCAAGTTCATTCCATTTTTACTTCACAAGTTGGTGCTTTAACGTTTTTTAAAATTAAAATAGAATAAATTATTTTAACTGTAAATTTACTGACATTTATCATTTCATTATTCTGAAAAAAAAAAAAAATCTTTATTAGATGTTAATCTTTTAGCATTTCTATTAATAGAACTTTTCCATTCTACCCAATTTGGAACATTTATTGCACTAAGCATATACCACAGTCTAGATGTTAATAAAGTATTCCATACTTCAGCTTTTCTGTGTAAAGTAAGTTTCCTTTGACTCCATAAGTTAATTAAATTAGACATTTTATCTAATTTATTTTTCCAGTTCAATCTTTCACATAATGGTTTATTTGGTCCTAAATATATGCCTAGAATTTTAACACAGTTTTTATTTATTGATATTGGAATGTTAAAAGATATTTATTTTTCCAGTTTCTTTCATGGTTTTTTGGTCCAAAAGACAAAGTAACACAGTTTTTATTTGGCTTATCTACATTGACTTTTGCCCCTGTAGCACTACAATACATATTTATTGTATTAAAACAGATTCTACTGACTGAGCATTGTAGACAGTTACTGTAGTATCATCTGCATGCTGAAATAATAAAGAATTAAGTTCATTTGTTATTCTAATTCCATTCATGCTGTGTCTTTTTTTAATTTATTTATTTAAGGGTTCAGCTACAATAACATAAAGCATCATTGATGTTGGACATCCTTGTCTAACACCTCTTGTAATATTAGAGAAATGTCAAATTGCTGAGTGAGTGAAGTGAGTAATTCACTGAGATGAGTGAAGTATTAAATATTAAGCCTGTGGTTGTGGTATGATGCTGATAAGAGAGGAGGAATGATCTGTTTTTACTGATCAGCAGGAAAAGCTATTTTATGTGGTCTTTCTCATAAACAGCCTTTGATAAACCAGCTGTAGAGCTCTGGGATAGGAATTGAAAATAAGTTAACAGCTTTTACATGAGAAATTATTATTATTATTATATTATTATTATTATTATTATTATTATTATTATTATTATTATTATTATTATTATTTTATTATTATTTATTAGTATTATTATTAGTAGTATTATTAGTATTATTTTATTTTTATTTAAACAGTTTTTTTTATTAGTATTATTATTATTATTATTATCATTATTATTATTATTTTATTATTATTAAAAAAAAAAAATTATTAGTATTATTATTATTGTTGTTGCTATTATTATTATTATTATTATTATTATTTTATTAGTATTATTATTATTGTTGTGCTATTATTATTAGTATTATTTTCTGAAATGTTTCACAGTGATAAAATGAAGAAGATTCTAATAATCTCAGGAGTAGTTACATGGGGGTTGTTTCTGATTGGGTGTGTTGTGGGTGGATTTCGATATCACTGGCACCAGAAAACAGTGGCGCAGAAGAAGACCGAGGCAATCAGAGCTAAGATGTCCGGTCATGTAGAAATTGAGGTGAGTTACCAGACTGATTAAACATACACTTGTCTCTTTTATATATATTACACATATTTTACTCACATTTCTGGGTGCAGTCACTTTTTTATGTAATATATTTATATTATATATTCATCTAAACAAACATCCTTCAGTTATAGTCACTTCTGTCACAAATTAATTTTTATGTATAAAATTATAAAATTTGGTTACCCATTGGTTTTCAATCTGATACAAATGCATGACGCAGGATTGTAAAGACATCCATAAATAACTGTTTTCAGCCCCTGACCCCCACTGCAGCTAAACCTGACCTCGCCCAGCTCAGACTGATAAAAGAATCGGAACTGAAACGAGGAGGAATTGTTGGCTCCGGAGCGTTTGGAACGGTATATAAGGTGAGAATAAAATTATAATGTTACTACTAAAAATACTACTACATTACAACTACTACTTCTTTACTACTACTTCTGCTGCTGTTACTATCACAACTACTACTTACATTATTACCTTTGCTATCATTACTGTTGCTACTACTGCTACTAGTACTGTTACTATTATTACTACTATTACTATTATTGTATTATTATTGTCATTATTTTTGTTATTAATATTATCATTACTATTGTTGTTTTTGTTGTTGTTGTTGTTGTTGTTGTTACTATCATTGTTGTTGTTACTGTCAGGGATACTGGATACCGGAAGGAGAAAATGTGAAGATTCCAGTAGCTATTAAAGTGTTAAAGGAGGGGACTCCTAACCAGAACAAGGAGCTGTTGGAGGAGGCGAGGGTGATGGCGTCAGTGCAGCATCCTTGTTGTGTGAGAATCCTCGCAGTGTGCATGACGGCGCAGCCCATGTTGATCACCCAGCTGATGCCACTTGGCTGCCTCCTCAACTACGTGAGAAAAAACAAAGACAACATCGGATCTAAAGTCCTCCTCAACTGGTGCAGTCAGATAGCCACGGTGAGTGTTGTCACACCCATACACACCCAAACACACCCATACACACCCATACATACTCACATATACACCCATACCCACACACACCCATACACTCCCATACACACCATACCCACACAACACTCACATACACACCCATAGACACCCATACACACCCAAGAACACCCCATACTCCCACACACACCATACCCACACAACACTCACATATACACCCATAGACACCCATACGCACCCAAGAACACCCATACACTCCCACACACACCATACCCACACAACACTCACATACACACCCATACACACCCATACACTCCCATACACACCATACCCACACAACACTCACATACACACCCATAGACACCCATACACACCCATACACTCCCATACACACCATACCCACACAACACTCACATACACACCCATAGACACCCATACACACCCCATACACACCCATACACTCCATACACACACACACACCATACCCACACAACACTCACACACACACATACACACCCACACACACCATACCCACACAACACTCACATACACACCCATACACACCATACCCACACAACACTCACATACACACCCATAGACACCCATACACACCCAAGCACACCCACGAACACCCATACACACACACCACTCACATATACATACAATTACACATATACGCACACACAGACAACACACACACAAACAACACACTCAGAGACATACAGACACATGCTTAATCACACATACACAACACATACAAACTGTGTTGTTTTCAGGGAATGATTTATTTAGAGGAAAGGGGTATTGTCCATAGAGATCTAGCTGCAAGAAATGTCCTTGGTGAGAATTCTTTGTCTACTAAG
Organism: Chrysomallon squamiferum; assembly: GCA_012295275.1. NCBI lineage: Eukaryota > Metazoa > Mollusca > Gastropoda > Neomphalida > Peltospiridae > Chrysomallon > Chrysomallon squamiferum. The sequence continues at coordinate 4,067,106 of CM022677.1, forward strand.
CATTTTAATAAAGTTTTGATTTCACATTTTCTTGTTTGTTTGTTTGTTTTTGTTTTGTTATTTTGTTATTTATTTTTTGTTTGTTGTTGTTTTTTGTTGTTTTTTTAAAGTGGTGAAGTTTTCTAGATCCAACAGAAAGTAGTTTTGTTTTATTTATTTCTCTATTTTAAAAAATATTTTCCCTCTAAAAGATTAATTAGAATCTTTGTTAGTTTTACAAAACAATAAATAAATAAGTAAATACATTTTCAACATTTCAAATAATAGTAATAATAACAATAGCAGCAATAATAATAAAATAATAATAAGAGTAGTAGTAGTAGTAGTAATAACAACAACAGTAATAATAGTAATTATAATAGTAATAACAGTAATAATAGTAATAATCATAGTAGTAGTAATAATGAAAGTAATAAAAGTAATAATTGTAATAATTATTATTATTATTATTATTATTATTATAATCACTGAAATAGTAAATAAAGTTTTGACATTATGTTTATTTTATTTTTTGTCTTTGTACAGTACAATCCACGAATCAGGTGAAGATCACCGATTTTGGATTGGCTAAATTTCTTGATTACAGTGAGGAGGAGTACCGAGCTGCTGGTGGAAAAGTGAGTGGAACAGTAGTAATTCACATTTCTTACTAATCAAAAACACTGGTAAATTGGTTCAAATTCATATTTTAACTATTGAAAAGTTTAAATTCTGTTTTCTTAATAATAGGGAACATTGATGAAGTGAAGTTTTGAAAAGATTAAAGTCAGATTTTATGCTATAAACAAGAAAATGTATGAAAAACAGGTTTTTATTCTTTTTCACTGTTTCAGATGCCACTTAGGTGGTTAGCTCTGGAGTGCATACATGACAGAATATTCACGCACAAAACTGATGTCTGGAGTTATGGTACCAACTTATTTTTTAAAAATTTTAATGCAGAAATGACATTTGAATAAGATGTATCAATTTTAACACCTGCTTGTGGAATGAAAAATATAAATAATAAAGTTAAAGTGTACTTATAAGAACAGACAGTCTAAAATATCTTTCTCTTACTCATTTTGAAATTATTATTTTTAATACTAATCTTTAATAATAATAAAGTATAAAAACAAATATTACAGGTTCATTAATGAAATATTGAATGTTAATTTTCTATTCTTGTTTTGTGATAGTAAAAACATTTCACTGATACAGGATGTAAACAAATTTGAAATGATGGAAGTGATTAATTTTTAAAAATAATTGTTTGTTTTTTTGTTCAGGAGTCACTGTGTGGGAGCTGTTTACATTTGGTCAAACACCATACGACAACATCTGCCTCCACGAACTTGTTGATTTCTTAGAGAGTGGAGAGCGACTACCACATCCCCCAATCTGCTCCGCCTACGTTCACGTCATCATGATCCAGTGTGAGTCATAAACATCGTCATGCAAAGACACTGCAGTTTCCTTCTCAATATTATGCATAACACTGTGTGTGTGTCTGTGTGTGTGTGTGTGTCTGTGTGTGTGTGTGTGTGTGTGTGTGTGTGTGTCTGTGTGTCTGTGTGTGTGTGTGTGTGTGTGTGTGTGTGTGTGTGTGTGTGTGTGTGTGTGTGTGTGTGTGTGTGTGTGTGTGTGTGTGTGTGTGTGTGTGTGTGTGTGTGTGTGTGTGTGTGTGTGTGTGTGTGTGTGTGTGTGTGTGTGTGTGTGTGTGTGTGTGTGTGTGTGTGTGTGTGTGTGTGTGTGTGTGTGTGTGTGTGTGTGTGTGTGTGTGTGTGTGTGTGTGTGTGTGTGTGTGTGTGTGTGTGTGTGTGTGTGTGTGTCTGTGTGTGTGTGTGTGTGTGTGTGTGTGTGTGTGTGTGTCTGTGTGTAAGTGTCTGTGTGTGTGTCTCTGTGTGTGTGTGTGCATGTCTGAGTGCATGTGTGTGTGTGCGCCCGTGTTTCTGCATGTCTGAGTGAGTGCGTGTGTGTCTGTGTGTGTGTGTGTGTGTGTGCATGTCTGAGTGAGTGAGTGTGTGTGTGTATCCAGTATTACATGGTTGAAATCACTGAGGATATTTTTGGATTATTAAAACAAATTTCAGGTTGGACGTTGGATGCAGAAAGCCGTCCATCTTTCCAAGAGCTTGCAGAAGAGTTTGCCCAAATGTCTCGAGATCCTGGCCGATTCCTGGTCATTCCTGTAAGTCTTTTACTTAAACACATCCACCTTTCCTCCTCGTTTAGTGACAGTTCTAAAAACCATTTCTCACAGTTTGAAAACAATCACTCTGAAATTAGGTGTAGGTTGATAACAGGTTGAAGGAAAGTTTATTCTTACTTTTAGAAATGTCAAAATTATTAAAATTTTGACTTGTTAGGCTTAATTTTAGTTGCATTAAATTATTATTATTGTTATTATTATGTGTTTTCTGCATCATTATAAAAGTAATTTTATTTATTCATTATTTCCTCTTCAACTGAAGTAAAGTTCTTCACAATAAACCATGTGACTTTGAACCCATTGCATGGAATTTTCCAGATTTGAATGGATACTTACAGAAATCCACTGAAGTATTTATTATTATTTATTATTATTATTATTATTATTATTATTATTATTATCTTAGACAAACCACACATTGTAATGGTTTTACAGTGGTTAGAAAACTTGACAAGTTCAAATGTTTATTTATGTCAACACAAAACTAATTTTCTAATAAGCATTGACAATATCAAGGAAGCTGGATTCTGAAATGTTGGATTAGTGGTTAGCCCATACTGATAAACGGGTAGAATATACAGATCCATGTTTAAAAGATGGATTGCTGATTAGACAACATGGATCAGTGATAATCACACTTGGATTACTGGTTTCAGAAGATGATTGACAGCTGGTTGCTTGTAGAAAGTCTACTCAGTTCTCCAGTCTCTCTCTCTCTCTCTCTCTCTCTCTCTCTCTCTCTCTCTCTCTCTCTCTCTCTCTCTCTCTCTCTCTGTCTTTCTTTCACATTGTAAGACATAGATACATTTTTTTTTAAAACCCAGCACAATAAAAAACAATGGACAATTAACAAACTAAAATGAATATTCATTTCCAATGCATATGTAAACATACTTGTGTTTATCATTACTCTTTTTGTTTTTATTTATTTATTTATATTTTTGTTTATATAATATATTTTAATTTAGAATTGTTATTTCATTCTCGGTTTAATATTTTGATTTTTTTCTTTCAGTCATTAAACTTTAATTTTTCTCTTTTTTTATTTACATAATTATTAATAGTTGATTTATTTAAGTAAGTAATTATTTTAATGATAAGATTTATTTTGGTTTTGTTTTAAGCTTGAAGCAGAAAAAAGAAATTAAATAAAAAAATTCTCATTTTTATTTCTATAAACATAAAATGATTTTAAGCTTCTTTAGCAGCAACAAGCAAACAAAAACATGCATTGTATGATGTAACTTGAATTCATCCAGTTAGTCTTCGTGTACTTTATTTTTATTATGAACTTTTTTACATTTGTGTTTTGCAGGGAGATAAGTGTCTGCCAAGTGACGTGTATGACAAGACTGATTTGATTCGCAGCGTGAACGTCGCTGTTGATGGACATAAGCAGTTGGTGGAAGCTCATGAATATCTACAACTTCTACCTGAACCTGGCAGTTCACCTCCTCACAAAGATGTGAGACTTTTAACTTATATTAATTAATGTCATTTAGATTAGTTTTGTACTGAGGTATGTAGATATGTACACATTGGCTCTGTAATTCTCTCTCTCTCTCTCTCTCTCTCTCTCTCTCTCTCTCTCTCTCTCTCTCTCTCTCTCTCATTGATTTCGTGGTGTGTACTGGTTATTCAGAAAGAAGGAAATTCTCACGTTTGTACTTAACTCAAATTTTAAGAATTTTATATAAGCAAAGAGTTTTGAAACAAAACCGTGTTAAAATATTGACATTTGATAATTAGTAAGAATTGATGTCTGTAGAGAGATAAAAATAAAAGTGTAATATAAAAAAAATGTAAATTAACAATATTTAGACAACATTTCTCATTAAAGAAAAACAAAATTGCTTTTTTCTCTTTTTTAAATGATACTTGAATCTGTCAGTTAAAACTGATTAAGGTGAAGATAATAATTAATTTTAAATCCTCAGGTGGCTGATGGGAAAGCTCAGCTTGAATCAGTCGCAGAGGTGCACTATCTGACAATGTCTCCTGCGCACACTGACCTAGCCAACCCACAACACAACTCTGATTCAGTACTCTTCCTTAGTGACAAAGGTAAACATTGTGATGTCTACAATAAACATGATGTAAAGTTAACAGTTTCATGTCGAAGAAAAAGTGAAACATTTTGACATCAAATATGAATCAAATATTTTAATGTATACAAAGTATATAATTTGATGTCAGTTATAGAGTAAATAGTTAAATATAAAGTAAACATTTTAGATCAATTACAAAGTAAAACATTTGGATATCAAATATGAAATAAAAAGTTTGATGTTAAAGAAAAAGGTAACCATTTTCATGAAAAATATAATATGTTGATAATAAATCTAAAGTAAAGTTTGTAAGTTTTAAAAGTTGAAAATATATTTGTTAAACAGAATATAGAGGTATTTTTATATAAAATTAAATCTTCTGATGTAATGGAGAACCAGATAAAAATAAACAACATTTTTTATCTTTGTATTATTTTTATTTTTTTTTATTATTATTATTTTTTTATCAAATATGTTTGATTACACATTGATGTGCAGATAGTAAAAAAAGAAGTATTTAGAAAGAGAAAATCAAAAAAGTCGGTAGTTACGTACATTTGTTTGTGTTTTCAGATGAAGTAGTTTTGCCGTGTCAGGATTTTGATGAAGCTGAACTGAACATCCCCTCACCTCCCCCACCCCTGCAGTTCCTGGGAGGCGGAGATGATTACTTGTTGCCTGACCCCCCCAGTCAGTCAGGATACATAGAGCTTCTTGATGAAGGTAACATCATGAATAAAGAGTAAATCTAAATGAATGAAGGTAATGAATGAGTGAATGAATGAATAAATGAAAGTGAATGAATGAGTAAATGAAATGAATGAATGAGTGAATGAATGAATGAATGAGTAAATGAATGAGTGAATGAATGAGTAAATGAATGAATAAATGAGTAAATGAATGAGTGAATGAATGAGTGAATGAATGAGTAAATAAAAGAGTAAATGAATGAGTGAATGAATGAGTAAATGAATGAGTAAATGAATGAGTAAATGAATGAGTAAATGAATGAGTGAATGAATGAGTAAATGAAATGAATGAATGAGTAAATGAATGAGTAAATGAATGAATGAATGAATGAATGAATGAGTAAATCGAATGAGTAAAAATGAATGAGTAAATGAATGAGTAAATGAATGAATGAGTAAATAAATGAATAAATGAGTAAATGAATGAATGAATGAGTAAATGAATGAGTGAATGAATGATAAATGAAATGAATGAATGAGTAAATGAATGAGTGAATGAATGAGTGAATGAATGAGTGAATGAAATGAATGAAATGAATGAATGAGTGAATGAATGAGTAAATGAATGAGTGAATGAATGAGTAAATGAATGAGTGAATGAATGAGTGAATGAATGAGTAAATGAATGAGTGAATGAATGAATAAATGAGTGAATAAATGAGTGAATGAATGAGTGAATGAATGAGTAAATGAATGGATGTGGATGGATGGATGGACAAACGAATGAACAAATGAATCAGTGATTGGTTGAAAATGAACGTACCATTTCATGACAAAAAAATAAAAGTGAATCTAAGAAGAAATGATTTAATGAATGGAGAACAGAATAAATGAAAGAATTAAAAAACACTGTAATATCTGTTGTTTCTTGCTTTCATTTTTTTTTCAGCATTTTATGAAAATAAAGTGTCTTTCGAAGATGGAGCAACAGTTTGTTTTGAAAAAGACAAGGAAATCCCATGGACTGAAACAGAAGTGTAGGGAATATTCCGAGCAGAATCAGTGCTGTAGTAGTTTGTATGTTGATGTCATTAATTTTCTCTATGTTCTTTTTTATTTTTATTTTCTCTCACTACTTTTGAAATTGTTAAAGTTAAGAAGTATTAAAATCTTTTTTCTTTTCTTCTGATATAGGTTTTTAAAAATAATTGTTATCTATAAACAGATTTTTGATTTTCTTTTTTTTTCTTTCTTTTTTTCAGAATTTGTAGTTTGTTTAGAAGTCAGCTGGGAACCAGTTACTTATTTTACCTCTTTACAGAAAAACACGTAAAGGGAGATAATTCTTTCAGTTTGTGAAAATTGCTCAGGAAAAGACTTATTACAAAAATATAGGAGTAGGTTTTGCAGTTTTGTAGAACATGTATAGCAGATATTTTCGTTTTAGAATTATGTCCCTTGAACACATTTTCATACATTGTTTTTGTTTAGTTCTCAAGTGTTTCAAAGCTGTTTCAATAAAAAAGTTCTTTTTATAACAAATATGTTTGTGTTTTTTATATATATTGTAAATATTGTTTCTTCACATCAAATAAGAATTGTATATTTGAATTATTTTTTATTTTACTATTTTTCTTTATTAATTTAATTATTAATACTATTCAAATAATAATAATTATTATTATTGTTATTATTATTTTATTTTTATCTTAATTTTATGTATTATTTCATTACACTTAAAGTTTAAAAAGTATTAGTAATAAAAACAAAAACAATTATGTATTGATAAAAAACAAAGAACTAAGACTGAATGAATTTTAAAATTAGTTTGATATTAATAAATTTTACATAATTATGAGAGAGAGAGAGAGAGTGTATTGTTTTTGTTTTGTTTTTAATATATTTTGGCTTATTCTTTTTCCTGTTTCTTTTCTTTCCCTTGCTTTTTCTGATTCTTGTTTCATCTTTTTCCCTTTTTTCTTCATATTTTGTTGTTTCTTTTGTTTTGTTGTTTATTCTTTCTTTCTTTTTTTCTATTTTTCTTTCTTTCTGTTTGTATGTAAGTGCATGTGTGTTTTTCTATTAACCACAAAAGACATTTGTTTTGTGTCGTACACAATCATAAATGATTATTCAAATACAAAAAGATATTAAATATAGAAATGTCAGCTAAAATGTTAGAAAAATTGGAAGAGTTTATTAAATTGGATGCTAATGTAGTGATCTAGATCGAATTATTAAAGAATTTAATGCTCGGTTTGCTAAATTAATTTCCGATCAAAAACCATAGATCTATTTTCGATATGCCAGTCACTTAATCTTCATACCAAGTTGAGAAATGATCTGAAAAACAAATACAAATAATTATAATATACTCACTGACAATGTCCGATCATAGCAGCATATTTGAGTATTTCACGATTTGCCTAGCAAACAGCGAGTGACGGTGTTGTTGACATCAAAACAAAGCAGAAGCAGACAACATTGCAGATCTTCATCAGACACCATTGTTACATGCACACACACACACACACACACACACACACACACACACACACACACACACACACACACACACACACACACACACACACACACACACACACACACACACACACACACACACACACTCACACACACTCACACATCCACACAGACACACACATTCACATACACACACACACACACTCAAACACACACACACATTCACATACACACACACACACCCACACTCACACACACTCACTCAGACACACACACACACTCACACACACACACACACACACACACACACCACACACACACACACACACACACTCACACACGCACACACACACACATACAGACAAAAATACACTAACTTTGATCCAGAGACAGAAATAGTGAGACTCAGAGAAAAAGATGAAATTATGTGCAAGTTTTATATGCTGGACTAACATCATTTCTGTGCGTAAGTTATACAGTTTTTAGCAGCTTTGGTTTGACGTAGTTCACAAACTCTCCAGTTTACAAAATTCAAAATGCTAATTGTTTCTAGAAGGTATGATATATTTAAAAAATGATATTCAGTATGTCTTAAGTTCCACAAGCACTGACATTTTTATTTTTATTGTGACACTGTGTGAAGAAAAATTCCTCACAGACTGAGTAAATTGTTAGATCTGTCGATGATTCTCAACTGGGGTTCTACAAGAGATCTCTAGGTGTTCTGCAGTAAACAGTGACAGATACACTAATCTATTTCTGATACATTTGTGTATTATTAAATGTGTGACTGGGTGACTGAATCTTCTAGTCATCCTTGTCATTTTTTCATAGGACATTTTTACCTTGATTTGTCTTAAATAAAAATACAATAATGTAATAGTTATCTGGTTTCGTTCTTTTTTGTATGTGTGTTTTACATATGTGATATTGGTTCTTTACATTTATTCTTTTTGTGTTCTTCATAGATGTATTATTTTTTTTATTATTATTTTGTTTAATATTATTATTAACTTTTCTTTTTTTGTAAGGTGAAATGTGTTCCAGTTAGATTAATTTAACATTAATCAATGAACTGTAACTATTATGTCATGACAATACTGAGTATTCTAATATTATAATTATAACAGTAAAAATTTGGAATGCAAATAAATAATACAGAGCTAATTCTATATTAGTATCAGCTATATTCATAATTGCTATATTCATATTTACTATTTTCATATCCATGTTGGAATTCACTATAATTTTTGTTAAGATATATATATCTATATTAAAAAAATAATAATAATAATACAACAACAAAAATAACAAGAACATGAAATAACTACAAAGAATATAAAACAAATATATTTTTTGATAATTGGAAGGCCACATTTTTAGGCAAAGCTAGATAAAAACTAAGAGAAATGTCATAACAGATTGGATTGAATAGAGTACAGGCCTCTTGACTCAGTCTGTGAAGAAATTTTATATACATGTATGTTCTTACAGTAATACTCTGATCTGTTATAGCTTAAGTTTTAAAAAATTCAGAGTTAATCACTGAAAATTAAAATTTAGTTATTATTATTGTTGTTGTTATTATTATTATTTGGTATTTATTATTCTTGAGTATATCATTATTTCTTTCTTTTCTTATTTTTTAACAACTTATCTGTAACTAAATGTTTTTCTTGATTCTTGTGTATCTCTTCATCATATATTTCTCTGTTTCAGGCTAAATCAAAGTTACAAAAATACCTCATGTGGATCATTTTATCAAGTTTATGTGGAAGACCACAAGAGATAGGAACAGCTGAATCCACTGAAAATTAACTCAAATAGATATGTTTGTACAAAGGTAAGAATTTTGAAATTCTCCAACCACAGAACTGAACACATTAGAGCTTCATTGGACCAGTTATTGGACAACATAATTGTCGTTTTAAATTTCTTTAATTTGTAATAAAAAAACAACAACAACAAAAACAGATAATAGAAATATGAAAAAATAGTATTTGATTAACATCCATTATTAATTTAAAACAAACGTGTTACAGCCTTAAATACAAAATTGCAAGATATATAATATTGAATCTTCTATTTACAAAACATATATTTATAAATGATTGAAATAGTTATTATTGCCAGAGTAAATTTAGTTTGAATTACATGACTCTAAACTGGGTATAGTAAGTATAGATAGATATATACAGACATACATGTTGAAGGGAAAATATTTATTTAAAAATAACATCCAACTACCTTTTTTTACATTTCAGCATTTTGTTGATAAGACTGGACAGTTATTTCCTGACCGATGACCAGCAGATCATTTTACTTCCCACCCACAATCAGCCAGGAAGCAACCTTCAAAAAGCAGAAGTTAAATATGGCTACTCAAGGGTAGGTTCAATTAGTTTAGCTTTGATTTGAAACGTGCCAACCTTTTTTTTTTCTTACATCTGTTCCAGTCTTCTTCATGCATAAGTAATCAAATCAAAACTTTCATTATTTACCACAATCTACAAAGGGATAAAAGTCAGTGATCTTCATTATTTGAATATGAGTTTTGAGTATTTCTGTGGTCCAGGCAGTGACACTTTATTAATAGTTCTAATCTTTATCACTATCTGATGATCTGTTACTTGAAAAAATAGATTTAACACCATTTTTATTTCTAACCTTTCAGGTTATGAATCATTTTTCATAGTGTGTCTTTTCAGGAGAAGTCTAAAAAACATATTTGTTTTTAAAATGTTTGTAATAATTACAATAACCTAGGATTTATTTATAATTTTAGCCATGAAGCATTTCTTTTGTAAAGTAAACAAAAATAGAGGAAAGAAGTATGTGTGAGAACAGAATGTGAAAATCAATTGATCTAGATTTCCATGGTTACCCTTTTCACCTGGAAAAAACTACCCAGTTAATTAATAATAAAATTGTGTTTTTCTCTGATACAGGTTGTGACTTTATATCAGGTAGAAAAGGTGAAGCTGATTACACTGGAGAACTTGGTATCCATGGAGATCCTGTTGCACCCAGTGTTCAAGGACTTCATGGTAATGATTGTGTTCCTGGTGTTTCCTGGTGTTTCTGGTAATCCATGTCTTGGTTTCTTGTTTCTAGGTGTGTAGAGTAGAAAACTGCAGGAACATACAAGATGAAGGTTGACTACTCACTTGTTTTTGTGATGGGTTTCTTTAGAGAACATGGACAGGATTTGTGTAGTTGACTGAATGAAATATTTTTTCTTTCTGTTGCGCTGTCTTAAGTTATTGAACTTATGACTTAGTTTCATGTTCTAATGTTATCAAAACTGAAGATTGAAGTAAAGGCATTGACTTTTTAGGATATACTAAATAAATAAACTAAAATATATTGTTCTATAAATTCATTTCAATCTCAAACTTATTTACAATTTTAGCTGTTCTCAAGATAAAAAATTATTGAATGAGAAGATGGTTTAGGTTTTACAAAAACACCGAAAGAGAATTCTAATTAACAATAAAAAATTAAAATTATACTGCAGGTAGTGCTGTCAGCTGTTTGAAAAGATTTACAACCATGTTTTTTTGTCCTGCAACATCAACAATGTGTGCAGCACAGCATCACAGAATGGTTACAGTTACTGGCTGTCAACACCGGAGCCGATGTTGATGATGATGATGAATTGAGTGAGAGGTGAACAGACCAGGCAGACATCAGCAGTTTGTGAATCTCCAGACCCTGTAAGTCCTGTACTCATTTACATAACATTAATATTCATTACTTAATCATGAATATTCATATTTGTATTTGATTTCCATTGTTTGAGATAAGTGATTATGAATACAAAATGATATTTAAAATTGACACATGTAAAATGAGAATGTTAACATTTAACTGTATTCAATACAGTATTAGTATTTGTGAATACAGTGTAAGCCTTTTTTATTACTGTCATAAATTTCAATTTTTATGTTTATTAATTTAACAATTATTGATACGAATTAATATTTATTTTTGAGTTAACAATTAATATTTTTTGATATGAATTAAATTGTTATTTTTGTTTATTATCCAATATGTTTTTAAATATAGTAATATATGTTGTTTTTTTAATATCAGTTTTATAATGTTTTTACTTCCCTTACTTTGAGATTTTTTTTTTCTCAGAGGTTTTTACTGTGCACAGTCAGACAAAGCTCATTGCAGAATGTTCACTGGGCTGGTGTGCATCATGGATTGGGTAAAGTTTTGTCGTGGTAAATTTGAAGTAAGTTGTTTTGAACTGTTTTTGATTTTGTAACTTCAACTTTGAAATTCTTTCCTGTTTTGATTTTATTGAAATACCCATAAGTTATATGTTTGTTACCAAAAAATTCAGTTTGTTTTTAAAACATGATGTTATTGACTTGTATTTTAATATGCAAGTAGACAATTCTTTATCAATTTGTATTTATTTAAAACATGGATGTTATTGACTTCTATTTTATATACAACTTGACAATGTTAATTACAATGTTTGACAAGTTTACCACAAAACTGAAAAACACGCAGCTCAGCGTTTTTGTTGATTATTATGAACCCCAAAATTGTAAACTTCTGTATTTTTTACAAAATAACTGACTAGCAGCTTATTTTCAACAGATAACTTAATAATGATGTAAAATGTAATATTTAAATTATGTAAAATGTATTTATTCTGACTAAATAATTTGTAATTTTAATATTTTAAGTAACTTTTAAATAATAATTTGCTATCATTTCCAGTGATAAATGTTATATTTTTTTAGTAAATTATTTTTATTTGTTAGGGTTATCAGTGAAAAGTTTTGTTTATTACTTTTACAGGACAAACAAGCCCTTGCTGACCAGAACAAAGTTCTATCAGGCCAAGGATGACCACTTGACCAGGCTTGTAGTACAACTCAGTGAAGAACAATCACTTCTCCAGTTCTTGGTGTTAAAATAAATTCAGACACTCAGATGAGTTAGTGTTTTGAAATCAGATGCTCAGTATAATGGACAGGTAATTCGGTTTACAACTAGATTTTATAAACTGTAAAATGTAAATCATTTAATGTCATATGAGAATATTTTTGATATTATTATCATTATATATAATTTTCTTTTTTTAAATAATGATTCTGTAGATGACACTGATATAGCAATTGGAAGAAAAGGAATCTACTTTAGAAAAATCTATCTTTAACAAGTAGCTGATAAAATTATTGATCTTACTTGTTATCAATTTTTATAAAAGATACTAAGTTACTTATTTATTAAAAGAAAATGGATGTTTCTCTTTAAAAAAGAATATATATATGTATATGTTTTTAAATTACTCAAAGTTCTGAGTTGATTTATTCAGACTAGTATTAAACACACATTTCCCCAGACAGTCGAAACTAGAGGTGCAACAAGAAATGTTTAAATAAATAAACTTAAACTTTATTTTATTTCAGTTAAATTAACTGTACTTGTTATTGGTTGAATATATTACTTCAGATTCAAATGAAAAAATATAAAATTGTAGCAGTTGTTGTTAAAAAAATGTAATATTTTACTTTTCAGACACCATAGAAAGCTATTTACAAGAACTGATGTCCACTGAGTCTAAATGACTTGTCAAGTTTTCTGTACTGAACTAAGTAAACAGAAGATAAAACATCTCCACAGTAAACATGAAAAACTGAATAACTGGAGAAAACTGAGTTTAGAAAGTTCCACACCAAACTAACATTTTAAAAAACATTACTAGTGTGAATCATGGACTGTTCTTACTGAAGAATGTGTAATGTGACATGGTTTTAGACTCAGTCACAGTGTTGTTGATGAAATCAGATGTACACAGAATGTTTGTACCAGACACAGCACCAAGTACAGTCAAGTCTGTGAAAAAAAGGAATCATTTTGTAAAAATCATTTAATGTTAGAAATCCTTGATTACTGCTTTAAAAAAAACTACACACTTCTGATTAAAAATGTTTGCTTCAAGGAAGATAATTTAATTTTAATGTTTTTAATTTTTAAATTTTTGAAAAAAAAATAATGTACTTAATCATGTAACTGAAGCATAAAATAACAGAATACCAAGAGTTCTGGTAAAGATTTACCCTATAAAAGTTTGTTAAATCATAAAATGGAATCAGTTGTGTAAACCTATATATGCCATATATTTGTTTGGAAGATTAAAATCAGAAATTACAAATGTTCTTAATTACTAATTTCAGGTTACATTATCTGTCAAGTTATTTATTAAGTTTTATAGTTTTTATAAACAAATGTCTTGTTTTTCATTTTATGTTGTATATTTTATCATAAACTTTTATTGATAAATCAGAAATCTTGGCATTTTTGTGTTTATAGCACAAATCTTTAGAACCTTAAGATATATTTTAAATACTTTTTAATTTGAAACATTTTATATCATGCTTTTCTAAATTTATAATTAAGGATTTTGGCAAAGTTGTTGTTTTCTTGTTGAAATAAATATTTCAAATTATTTAGTTTTTTGTTTTTTATCACCTATTTTTTTAGCAAGCTTTATTAAATTACAGGGTGAGGAATATTTATTTATATAGTTTTGTTACAATAACCCAAATTTAGTATTTACTAGGCATTATAATATCATTTTATACTAGTTAATAATTTTGTATTCAGTACTTAAGAGAATGTTTAACATTGAAAATCAGTGAGTAACAAACTAAAATTGTTAAAAAAACAAAAAAGAAACAAAACAAGCCCTGTACCAGCAAATTTATTTTCATTATAATTAATTTTTAACAACATTAAATAAAAATAAATAAATAGAAATCAGGTTTGACAATTATACAGATATTTATTAATTCACTCATCCATTCACTCTACCGCCTCATTCATTCACTGCTTCATGTAAAAGATAAAATGTAGACACAGCTGTGAAGAGAAATGTAGAAAACACAGAGTAATTTCAAGTTTAGTATCAGACTTAGTATGTTAGTTTGTTGATGTTCCTAACCTTAAACTTCCTGTTTTAATCCATAAATTTCAGAAAATGATTATTTTAAGCTCATCATTTCTAGATATGTACAAGAATTTAAATGAAATTTTTTTTTTTTAATTTAGCATATTTAAATAGGCATCTTTTAACTGGCATATTTAAATTAACATTTTCCTGTTGGCATATTTATATTGTAAAGTTTAAATTTTATTATAAACTATGATTTTCTTGTCAGCATATTAAAATTAGCATATTTCATTACATATTTAAATAACATTTCATTAGCCTATTTAAATTTAAAGTAGCTTTAAAAATGCAGATTAAACCTTAATTGAAAGAAAGTATTTTGAAAAATCTAAGAACAAATGACAAAACGAACTGATATGAATTTCTTAATGTACATCATCAAAGCCAACTTTACAGACATTCAGGAAAGGAAACACAGAAACAATATGTCCACAATGAAAAACAGATGATTAAAAATAACAATTTATTTGACAAAATAATTTTATAATTTTGAATATTTTTAAAAATCAGTTTGAGAATTCGAAAGTAATATATGTAGACTAATGTTTTTTGTTATCTAAATATCACAACTATTACTACCAGTACTACTGCAACAACAACAAGAACTACTACTATTACTACCAGTACTACTGCAACAACAACAAGAACTACTACTATTACTACCAGTACTACTGCAACAACAACAAGAACTACTACTACCAGTACTACTGCAACAACAACAAGAACTACTACTATTACTACCAGTACTACTGCAACAACAACAAGAACTACTACTATTACTACCAGTACTACTGCAACAACAACAAGAACTACTACTATTACTATCAGTACTACTGCAACAACAACAAGAACTACTACTATTACTACCAGTACTACTGCAACAACAACAAGAACTACTACTATTACTACCAGTACTACTGCAACAACAACAATAACTACTACTATTACTACCAGTACTACTGCAACAACAACAAGAACTACTACTATTACTACCAGTACTACTGCAACAACAACAAGAACTACTACTATTACTACCAGTACTACTGCAACAACAACAAGAACTACTACTATTACTACCAGTACTACTGCAACAACAACAATAACTACTACTACTACTACTAATAATAATAATAACATATTTATTACTAATTAAAGTAGATCCTATTTTTTACTGTGTCAAGTAGTATTAATAATTTAATGATTTTTGCTTATATCAGTTTCGATGTTAAAATAACAATAATAAAATAACATCAAAGAGTAACATCAGTAATGATCACAAAGTTAAACTGTTCTCTGAACAACTGTTTTGAGTTTACTACAAGTTTTAAAACTGTATAAAAATGATCAGTAAAGCTGGAAACATAATTGTAATATCCAACTACTGCAAAAACTGACAATGACAGCAACTTTGAGTGCCTTTTATAGAAGCAGGTCACATTCACTTCTCAACATGGAAAGTTGTCTCATACAACAACTATTAAAAGTATTATTTAGGATAAGACATTGAGATTAAATACTGAGGTATTGTTTACTAAAAATAATAATAATGAAAAAAT
>CM022677.1:4088052-4163052 GCA_012295275.1 Chrysomallon squamiferum
GCAATATAATGATATACTGGTACAAAAACATTTAAATGCTGCCATTTTCTCTGGATTCATAACATCACAGTGTACACAATAATCAGTTGTTTTTCCAGACAACACTATAACAAGGTTTAAGCAAAGTAGTATGACCTGTACATATTTAATAATCATAAACCTGATACAATATGGTAAGTATTCCTTACAAAATAAAAAATAAAAAATTCTTTATATTTGTTTGTTTGTTTGTTATTTTATTATTATTGTTGTTGTTGTTTATTTTTTTATTTTTTTATTCTACTGCCCATAAAGAAAACAGTTCTTTCATTGGATTAGTCACAGGATGTATTTTTGGAAGTTTTGCTGTTGTAGCTGCCATTGCTACAGTTACAGTACTTATTGTCAAACGTCGCCAGCAAAACCACACACAAACCAGACAACGATGACGTGGCAGCATCGTTGTCAATGTCAGCCGTAATGACAGCACCATCTACTTCATGTCTCCTGTCTTGTTATTGATTCCACTGACCAGGTAGATCTAGGGGCACCTCCCCCCTACCCTGGTCTCCCTAATGACAGCTTTCAATCAGGTACGCAGATTTGTTTTTCTGTTATTAAGTGTTTATAATAAGATATTTGTTATGTGTTCTCTGAAATTAATTTATGGTTATTAATCTTAAATTCAATACATTATAATTTAATAATAATTTTATGTAAATGTTAAATAGTGAATAGCAAATGATTAATCGTTAACATTACAAAAGAAATATTAATTTATTGTTATCAGTATGAAATGAGTCACTGGCAGTTTACTACATTGTCTATAAATGTCTTATTATGTATAAAAATAATAAAACACGGTATAAAAATAAGTGTGACATAAACAATATTAATGATTGTTATTTTCATTGAAAATTACCACTTGTTTACTTTTGTTTCATTTTTCTGTAGGCAGATTTGACTTTGTCATCATATAAAAACGAGTTACCTCCTCCTTATTCTGAAACTGCCCCTGATAGCACACCATTTACCACAAACACAAATATTACAAATACTATGCCACATACCGCAAACACTCTGCCACATACCACAAACACTCTGCCACATACCACAAACACCATGCCACATACCAGAAATACCATGCCACATACCAGAAACACCATGCCAAATATCCCAGAGACATCAAGATGAAGCAGACAGATCTTCCTCACAAAGCGAGTTATTTAGAGACAGAAGAAGACAAAGATTTCTCAAACCAAACAGAAATTCCACAGAAACGTCTGTCTGATGTCAGCAACAAAGAAAGATAAAACGAAATCCACCATGTGATCATTTATTTGATATTTTAGTTGTATTGGTATGTTGATACAGTCAGCCTAAATGAATGAGATGAAAATGCTTATGAAGAACATTATAAAACATCCTTTGCTCATATGCTAATATTAAAATAAAATGTTAAATATTAATATAATTACTATTATAGAAAATTATTATGAAGAACATTATATCAAAACAATATTATTAAGAGCCAAAACCTTAATATAAAGTACAATATATTTAACATTATGCAAAAACATGAAGAAAATTATACTTAAATGTACATGTTAACCTTATGCAAAAACACGAAGAAAATTATACTTAAATGTACATGTTAAATTATGCAAATTGTGATAATACAAACTGGTTATTATACGGTTATAACTAAAAATGAATTTATAATAAGAAAATAATTGTGTTCTGCTAACGTTCATTTTTAAGGTTCTGTTAATAACTATACTATATTTTCTTGGGGTGGGTTTTGTTCGTGTATTTTTTGTTTTGATTTTTTTGTTCTTTATTTTGTTTTTTTTTTTTTTTTTTTTTTTTTCTGATTATAATAATAACCAGCAGTTCAAAGATCTGTCATTCAAACTTGTGCCGAATGAACAAATTATTTCAGTAAAGTTTTATACAACTGTTGACATATTATTATTTTTGTTTCTTTGTTTATCTGTTAATTGTGACTGAAATTTAGTGTTACTCTTACCATTTATTACACAATAAAACAGTTTATCTCTTATAGCCATTTATCTAGTTTCTCCTGTTGTCCTTCTCTGCTAGTTTCACATGGACACATTTGTGTTTTTAAAACTTTTCTTTGTATTGTAATTAAGAAATGATAATGAATAATGATAATAGTAAAATTATTTTTATTACTGTTATTGCTATTCTTATTAGTTATTATTACTTTATCATAATTATGTTGTTATTATTAACAAATGTATATTAAAATGCTGAAGACATTATAAAATTATTTTTAGCAGTATTTCAATTTGAAGTTCCATGTTAAGAAAATTTCAACTTTCTGTATGTAAGAACATATTCAAAATGGCCTTTTTGATCTTCCACATAGCAAATAGCTTTAATTATTAAGAGCTTTTTCTTAGATATTTATTTCAAACATATATCACCTCCACATTAATAAATTCAATTTTATATATATCGTAGCAAAATACTTGGTAAAATCCATGGCTTAGATCAAAACAAACATATAGCCTGAAATAATTGTGATACAGTATACTACTACTACTACTACTACTACTACTACTACTACTACTACTACTACTACTACTACTACTAATAATAATAATAATAATAATCTTGTTTCTACTCTCACAACTGAATAATCTAATGATGATAGTTTTAGCTGAGCCAAGAAATTTGCCTTATTTTGAGTAGAAAACAGAAACTTTGATTACATCCTGATATGAAAGACGAATGAAAGGTTTGTAAATAAAGAAGATTATTTATATTTCACAAATATCTACATTTATACCAAACGTAGCTATACTAGCAACAGCCAGTGAAATAATCATAAGTAAGTAAACATTTTCTTTCTTCTTGTAGATTTCTTTCTTCCTATGGATGGGTCACCTCCATGGGTGTCAATGGGCAAAACCGTCTTCCCGTGTGTAGTGGTCCAACAAGAATGGCATGACAGTTGACATGATGCGAAAAGCAGCTCAAACCACAAACTGATAAAAAAAACACCCGATGAATATAAAGCTGATAATGATTATTAAAACACTATTTACGAAACATCATAAACGTGAAGAATGTGAACATGGTGATAAAAATATTTAGTGAATGGTTTCTATAAAATATTTCAACAGTTCTGTTATTTTCAGAATCTGTTTTGCAGAGCCCATGGACATCGACCCCTTCGACGACAGAGAAATTCAACCAATGGAGGTTGACCCATTCGACGACAGAAACATTCAACCAATGAAGGTTGACCCATTCGCCGACAGAGACATTCAACCAATGGACGTCGACCCACTCGACGACAGACATTCAACCAATGGACGTCGACCCATTCGACGACAGAGAAATTCAACAAATGGAGGTTGACCCATTCGATGACAGAGACATTCAACCAATGGACGTCGACCCATTTGACGACAGAGACATTCAACTTATGGACGTCGACCCACTCGACGACAGACATTCAACCAATGGACGTCGACCCATTCGACGACAGAGACATTCAACCAATGGAGGTCGACCCATTCGACGACAGAGAAATTCAACCAATGGAGGTCGACCCATTCGACGACAGAGAAATTCAACCAATGGAGGTCGACCCATTCGATGACAGAGAAATTCAACAAATGGAGGTTGACCCATTCGATGACAGAGACATTCAACCAATGAAGGTTGACCCATTCGCCGACAGACATTCAACCAATGGAGGTTGACCCATTCGATGACAGAGACATTCAACCAATGGAGGTTGACCCATTCGACGACAGAGACATTCAACCAATGGAGGTCGACCCATTCGACTACAGAGACATTCAAACACTGGAGGTCGACCCATTCAACGACAGAGAAATTCAACAAATGGAGGTCGACCCATTCGATGACAGAGAAACTGAACAAATGGAGGTTGACCCATTCGACGACAGAGAAATTCAACAAATGGAGGTCGACCTATTCGATGACAGAAATTCAACAAATGGAGGTCGACCCATTCGACGACAGAGAAATTCAACAAATGGAGGTTGATCCATTGGACTACAGAGACAGTCAAACACTGGAGGTTGACCCATTCGACGACAGAGAAATTCAACCAATGGAGGTCGACCCATTCGACGACAGAGACATTCAACCAATGGAGGTCGACCCATTGGACTACAGAGACAGTCAAACACTGGAGGTTGACCCATTCGACGACAGAGAAATTCAACCAATGGAGGTCGACCCATTCGACGACAGAGAAATTCAACAAATGGAGGTTGATCCATTCGATGACAGAGACATTCAACCAATGGACGTCGACGACAGAGACATTCAACCAATGGAGGTTGACCCCTTCGACGACAGAGACATTCAACCACGGAGATTGACCCATTCGACGACAGAGACATTCAACCAATGGAGGTTGACCCATTCGACGACAGACATTCAACCAATGGACGTCGACCCATTCGGGGAAACCATGGATACATCCTGAGTATTAGGTATCATAATAAAATATGTTGAAACATTATTATTTTTCACAAATATTCTCTACTTTCATATTAGACACAGCTATACGGCGAATGATGTAAAGATAACATTATATAATAAATAAGCATTTTTCTTTTCTTCTTGTACAGGTGGATTTCTTTGTTCTCCCGATCGTTCACGTCCAGTGCAAGGACACCGACGTCCATGGGCTCCACCCTCTTCCCGTGTATAGCGGGCCACGTGAAAAGCTCGACCTGGAGCTGACTGGAAGTGAAAACCTGGAGCTGACTGGAAGTGAAAACCTGGAGCTGACTGGAAGTAAAAACCTGCAGCTGACTGGAAGTGAAAAGAACGACCTGGAGCTGACTGGAAGTGAAAACCTGGAGCGGACTGGAAGTGAAAAGCAGCTCAAAGCATGAACTGGCAAAAACAACTGATGAACAGAAAAGTTGACAAAATGTTTCAAACATGAAACATCATAAATATGTAAATCATGCCAGTCATTTATATCTTGATCAGTGGTGGTTACAGCAAATTAAAGAAGTTTTTTCCTCTCAATGTTGCATTTATGAACATATATTTAAAACAGTAACAATAATTCAGAAATGTTTTCCCAGGGATTTTCCTGTTTATATTCTAAGATGTCAACTATACAAGTTGGTGCCATGACTACATGTGCAGGTTCCTCCAGACACTGTTGTTCTGTTATATTAGCAGTTATATAATCTGTTACATTAGCACTTCACATAACAGTCGGTATTGATAGTAATAGTCATAATATATATATATACACACACACACACACACACACACATACACACACACACACCTATTATCTGAGTAGCAATTACCACTATTACTGATACACTCACTCACTCACACACACACACACACATATTATCTGAGTAGTAGCAATTATCACTACTGCTGATATACACACACTAACTCATTCTCAGGAATATATAAATATATGTAAAGCTAAAGTTAGAAAATTAATTATGAAAGGCAGAAAAAGGCTCAGAGACAGAGTAAGAGAGATGTAGTTCTATCTATCAATCTATCTTTCTATCTAAAAATGAAATTCAAGAAAACGAGAGTAAAAACAAAAAATAAACACAGGATAAAAAATACAAATTTTCGGGGAAAAGATTGTCAGATTTCATTCCAGAATTAAAATAACATTTAAAAAAGTATTCTTATTACAATTATAAAATTTCATCATCATACAAAAAATACACCTAGACCAACAACCAGAAACAAACAAAAACAAATAAAGAACCAAAAAAAATATACAGATTATCAGATAAATTAAGAACACTGATTGGATGTTTCTTATGTTTCAACATGGACTCCACAAACTGTGTTATTAACATCCGTAATCCAACTGGCTGAAAGCTTGAGCATTTAGCAGGATTTCTGACTGCTTGACAGACAGGGTCAAGTCTGCAACCTCCAACACTTAAAGCTGTCACATGACTGGTAGAGTTTTTTTCTAAAATTAGACAGAGTAACCAGGAACTTGATTTATAAACTGAATATATATTTTAAGGAAGTTATTGGTTTTGGTGATATATGGACATAT
Source organism: Chrysomallon squamiferum (assembly GCA_012295275.1). Taxonomy (NCBI): domain Eukaryota; kingdom Metazoa; phylum Mollusca; class Gastropoda; order Neomphalida; family Peltospiridae; genus Chrysomallon; species Chrysomallon squamiferum. The sequence continues at coordinate 4,094,108 of CM022677.1, forward strand.
GTTTGTGTATGTGTCCCCATGTATACATTTATTTATATTCTTAATTCAGAAATAATCAAACTATATTAATTATTTAAAAAACATTTTAAAAATTACAACAGGCAACAGTTACTTTTAATGAATCAAATGGTACTACTGACCACAAATGGCTTTCACTGCATCTGTACCAGGTGTTCTCAACCCATCTAAGTTAATCAGTCAGCGACATCAACAAAGGAATTGTCCAAGAGTTTGAGATTTTATGCTTTTCTTAAACTGACATATTTCAAGTTTGTAAATTTCTCTGTGGCCAGTTTCTTTGATAGTCCATCAGCTTCATTAACACCGTACACCAGAACTTTGACTTGATTCATCTTGATAAAAATTAGAAAGAAAAAAAAGTGTCCTCTTTGATATACATAACCTGATGCATATTTCTGAGAGAGAGAGAGAGAGAGAGAGAGAGAGAGAGAGAGAGAGAGAGAGAGAGAGAGAGAGAGAGAGAGAGAGAGAGAGTAATTATTTAAATATTATGAAAATGTATACAGAAAATTTACAATATTTTAAAAAAAATGTTTACTTTAATAAAAATAAAATAATTACCTGAAGTAAGTTTAACTAAATCGTCAATGACAGATACACAAAGATCAGGATTATTTCCAAAGTCCACATCTTTCCATGGAAAGCTTCTACCAGAAACTCAAACAGCTGGTATGGTTAAACAACTGGAGTTCTGACTTAATTCATGCCAAGAATTTTTGTCCAGTTTGGATTCTGGAATACTTGAAATAAATGAAAAACAGTATTAACAAACTTGGCAACTGTATCTTAACTATCAGCAGAAAAAGAAAAAGTTCAGAAAATATGATAGGATTTCATATCAGTGGAGCTATACTCTTAGCTCTGAAAATAAATAAATAAATTAAATAAATAAATTAATAAATATAATATAATAGAAGGTTCATATCAGCAGATATCAAATTAAACAAGTATAAATAAATAAATAAATAAATAAGAAAGTTAGTAAATTAAAAAAACATATATAATGAAAAATTTAGATTTTTGAGTGTGTGCTAATGTTTCTTAGAGAGAAGTAAAGCAGGTTCTACATTTCTAACTCTGAATATTATAATAATTTATGAATGAAAAAGAGACATATTGAGAGAGAGAGAGAGAGAGAGAGAGAGAGAGAGAGAGAGAGAGAGAGAGAGAGAGAAAAATAAATAAAACGACATGACCAAAAAAAGAAGAAGAAGAAGAAAACTGAGAGTTTTCAGTTTTGTGTTTTCTTTAAGAGCTGGACTGACACAATGAGAGAAATAATCATTTCCTAGAGAATTACTCAACACATTATACAGTGCTAGAAACAAAACACTCAAGTTGTGCAGCAGTAGCAGCAGCAGAATTAGTAGTAGTAGTAGTAGTAGTAGTATTAACAGCTGCAGCAGAATTCATAGTGGCAATAGAAGCAGGAGTAGTAATAGTTGTAGTATTAATACTAGTAGTAGTATTAGTAGTAATAGTACTAGTAGAAGTAATAGTGGTAATAGTTGTAGTATTAGTAATTACTAATAGTAGTAATAGTGGTAATTACAGCAGTAACAGTGATTGTGATAACTATGGTAGAATTAGCTTAGGTTGTATAGTACAAGTAGATACAATACATAGAGGTAGTAAATAACTGCAGACACCTAAGTAGTAGTAGTAGTAGTAGTAGTAGTAGTAGTAGATGTAATAATAGTAGTAAAAGTAATATAATTAACGTGTAGTATAAGTAGCAAAATAGAAATAGCAGTGACAGACATAGAGGTAAATAGATATATAATATAATAATAATTGGTAATAGCTTTAGTGTGTTGAAAGTCACTGTTAATAACTCTTTTTTTTTTCAGTAGTAGAATAACAGTAGTAACAGTGGTAATACCAGAACTAGCAATATTAGTAGATAACAGATAATACTGGATAATTACAAATACTAATTACTGCTACTAATAATAATAATAGTAATAACAATAACAATGGCAGTAATAATATTAATAATAATAATGATGATGACAATACTACTAATAATAATATTAATAATAAGAAGAAGAAGATGAAGAAGAGAAGAAGAAAAGAAAATGAAAATTTGTTTTGACAATTATACATATATAAATATAAAATAATGTCTTGCTATTGGCATAAACATTATATTATGAATATGGAATCCTTTAAACTGGTTTTATTATTATTATTATTGTTATTACTATTACTATTATTATTATTACTGTTATCATTATTACTAGTACTACTGCTACTACTACTACTACTACTACTACTACTATTATTATTATTATTATTATAAAACATTTTATAACAGTTATAATTAAGATTACTCACAGCACTCTCAGTGTCTGTTTTGTTGGTGGTGAGGCTAAGGAAGATCACTGTTGTGTTAGAACACATTGCCAAACACACAGCTTGGAAAGCCTGGGGTCCAAAACTGTTTCCTGATAAATTAAAAAAAATAATGAAAATACAGAACACTAAATTATTCAGGAGGTTGTAATTTTATATAAAATAATGAAAATGTTGATAATAATTAATGTGAATATTATGTAATTCAGTATGTTTATATTTTAAATAAATTAAAAATAATAATAACATAAATAAATACATGATAGATATATACATACATTAAGCAGAAAGAAGTTAGAAAGATTTATAAATAAATAAAAATAAATAAAATAGAAACAATCAACTGTCTACTAAAACTTCACTTTTAAGAGCATATTTATAAAACAAAAAAGAAAAAAGAAAAATTCTTCTCACAACTGAAGAAGAAACATGAAGAAGAAATATAACACTAAAACAAGCTTATAAAAAATAAATAATTGTAATAATAAATAAAGAATAAAATAAAATAATTTGAATTATTAGAATGTAGAAAAATAACTAGAAAGATGGGCAATGCAGTTAAGAGATTGAAAATATTAATACTATAAATAAATAAATAAATAAATATTATATTAAAATTATAATAATAATATAAATACATATACATACATACATTTATTAATAAGAATTTTTTTTAATTTTTTAAATAAAATGAGCAGAAGAACAAAAATCAAAAAAAAGAAAAGAAATTAAAATGATAAAAGAAAGAGACTGAAGAAAATAACAAGAATACAAATGGTCAATAGCTTAAAAAAAAAAATAAAAAAAAAATGTATAAGAAATAAATAATAAAAATCATTAAAATAAAAATTAAGAATTTAAAATATGAAAACAGAAAAAGAAAGAAGAATAAGAACCATGAACAGAAACTGGGAGACTGGAAAATAATAATTAAATGGTATATTACAAAAATTTTGCTTATCAATAAAATAACTGAAAATAAATACAGACAAAAGGAACAGACAAGAAGAAAAAGAAGAATATGAGGAAACTGTAATGTAGAAAAATAACAAGAAACAATAATCAGGGTAAATAGATTAAAATAATAAACAATAAAATAGCTTTAAAGATAACACAAAAATGAAAACAAATAAAAATAATATGAAGAAATATGAATAAACACAGGAATAAGAAGAAACAAGAAGACAGAAGAATTAAGATAGTATATGTATATATCCACACATACACACACAGATACATATTTAAAATACATAAAGCAAATAAATTAAATGAATAAGTTATAGATAAAAGAAAGAAAAATAATAAAATGTCATAAAATAAAATATTACTGAAACAGTAACAAAATGAAGAAATAATACAAATTACAAAAACCAAATGAAAAACATTTAAAATAAAAAATGAAATGATGATGATGACATGTTTATTATTATTATCAATACCAAATTTAAATAATAATAATAATAATAATAATAATGATAATGCTGACAATGATAATAATAATAATTAAAAATTATTTTAAAAACTGTTACTGAAATATAGATAAGGTAATCTGCGTTCTTCTGTATGTTTGACAACAACAACTCTATTAAACGGCTAATGACAGTCAATTTAAGAAACAACAGCATTGTAAACAAATATAACTTTAGATGGTCAGTAGTCAAATATAAAATAACTGTAATTAGCATGGACCAATAAGAACGATAATAATATCTGAAATTTTTTAAAAATAATCGAAGTTTTTACTAAGTTTAAATCTCTTTATATTTATACTAGACATAATAACAACTTGTTTCGAGATCGGTAATGTCCAATATCTCTGTTAAGAATTCAGTTAACGTCATTATGAGTGGATAAAATATATAAACTTAGATACTATACAATGCAGAAGCTGGCTCCTACATTTTACTTTCCATCCAAATACAATTAGTTTTGGTTTCTCTTATTATTTTTCAAGTTACAAACTTGTTCAGACATCTTCGTATCTTGTTATTATTCAGAGTTACTTCCCTGGACCGACAAGTACTGTACCTGATTCAGAGTGGTACCAATGCACCCAGGTCCCTGTCCCCTACTTCAGCATCACAAAAATCTATTTTCCAGAGAATGGATACAAGAGACTATTGATGATATGAATCAACTGTCTGGTGTCAAGTAATGTCAGGCCTGTGTTAGAATGTTTTCAGAAACCTCTCAACAGTGGCAGGGTATGTTTTATTAGTTTGTGTGTGTGTGTGTGTGTGTGTGTGTGTGTGTGTGTGTGTGAGAGAGAGAGAGACATATTGCATGAATGATAATAAGCAAAGAAAATTGCATTTATCAGACATGTAGATTGATTAAAAAAAAAAAAAAAGAAAAGAAACATGTTCATGTTGGAATTTCTAAAAGCTTGCCATTGATGTTAAATATTTTATTGTAGGTCATGGCAGTATTGTTTAGGTGCTGTTTAGAAAGGGAATTTACATTATGGAGAAGGATGAATCAGCTGTACACACACTGCAGATTTCCCAATTCCAAGTTGTAAATGTTTATCTTTTTTTAATTTCTTAGCGAGTAAAATAGGTTTTATAGTAACAACTCTTTACTGATTGTAAAATAGCATAATAACAATCATTTATTTGCTATTGTTTTGTTAATTATTTAAATTATTATCATTATTATCATTATCATCATTATCATTATAATGATTATACAAAGTATATAAAAAATATCCCACACCCCTTTGTGTCTGAATAATCCAGTAACTGGTACCAGTAAAATTTAAATTTTAATAATAACAGAAACATTAGTTATTTATTTATGACACTTTATTATTTTTATTATTTTATTTGTATTTTTATTTTCAGAATGCACATACAGCTCTGATTGATTTGCTGATATTGCCTAGTGAAGTTGTTTCAGTAGAAGGTGCTGTCCAGCACTGAGGATAAAGTTTGTACTGCTGCCACTGGAAAGAAAACCTGAACCTGTTAATTTGAGTTTGTTTCCTTATGTATTTCTGATTATTCTAAACCCCTAACTCTCTCTCTCTCTCTCTCTCTCTCTCTCTCTCTCTCTCTCTCTCTCTCTCTCTCTCTCTCTCTCTCTCTCTCTCTCTCTCTCTCTCTGACAGATGCATATATAACTACAAAGGTAAATAAATAAATTATTGTTGTTTTTCAGAAACTGCTCTGTACACAAGAAGAGCTAATTCTGTGAGCTCACAACAGGAGAGAAATGTCATCAATGAATGTGGCAGAACAGGAACATCTGTAGAGGTTGTTTTTATAGTAGTAGTGTAGTCTTTGCCATTGTTGTAGTAATGTAGTTGTTACAGCCTTAGTACTTGTAGCATTATTATTAATGCTACTTGTTGCATAATGCTGTAACAATCACATTATTATTAATGCTACTTGTTGTATAATGCTGTAACAATTACATTATTATTAATGCTACTTGTTGCATAATGCTGTAACAATTACATTATTATTAATGCTACTTGTTGTATAATGCTGTAACAATTACATTATTATTAATGCTACTTGTTGTATAATGCTGTAACAATTACATTATTATTAATGCTACTTGTTGTATAATGCTGTAACAATTACATTATTATTAATGCTACTTGTTGTATAATGCTGTAACAATTACATTATTATTAATGCTACTTGTTGTATAATGCTGTAACAATTACATTATTATTAATGCTACTTGTTGTATAATGCTGTAACAATTACATTATTATTAATGCTACTTGTTGTATAATGCTGTAGAATTGATCTTAATGATGTTTTAATGCTGTAGAATTGATCTTAATGATGCTATCTCCTTAGCTTTGTAATAGTAATGTATCTTGTGAGACTAAAGGTGATTAAAAAAACTGTTGTAGTCAAATTACTGGTTGTAGATGTGGTAGTACTAGTAGTAGCAGTACTGATAGTAGTTGTTTTTAGAGAAATTGTGTAACAAGAAGAGTAGTGTAACAGCAGTGATAGTAGTAGTAACAGTAGTCATAGTTGTGGTTGTAGTAATTATAATAATCTTAGCAAAAAGAAATTCAGGCATAGAAGTAACAGTGAAGACAGTAATAAATATCACTATTATTATTAATGGATGGTAATTTTAGTAATAGGAGTATTATTTCAATAACAGTAACTGTAGTTGAATAAGGAATAACAGGAAATATTAGTTATAGTAATAATGATAACAAAAGTAGTGTTGCAGTAAATGTAGTAGTAGCAGTTTTTTATTTATGTTTTATACAGTATTTTATTTATTTATTTATTTGAGCCAGTCCACCCACCAATCACACTGACCAGTGAGTCGTCCAGTCTCTAGTCCAACGTCAGCATCGACTCAGTTGTGTGAATTGTGGTGACGTGAACATTGAAGCCGACCACCTCAGAGACAACAATTCTTAAGTTGGAGTCTTCCACCAGGTCACCAATCTCAACAGTCAAATATCAGGAAGAAAAAACTTGAAAAACTTGAACATGCTAAAACCAGCCAAAGAAAGACATGTGCATGACAGTGGCAAAGACAAAAGCCTGGAAATTGAGCAGCAGGTGACTTAGTAACTTCCATTAGCATTGTTTTATTTCTTTTTTCTTATATTTGTCTTACATGTGTACTAGCAGTAATCAAAACAGTTTTGTTTCTAACTCACAAAATTACATGGCTTAAGGAATGATTTGAAATCAGTTCATAAAGAAAAACAGATCTACTTTTATTAATTTTGTTAAAGGTGTTTCTAATGAAAAATCCTACTTTAACTTTAATTATGTGATTCAAATTCATCTTTATTTTATCATATGCATGTGTAATGTTGTCTTTGTTTTAAATACATTTTAAAATATTCCTTAATAATCATTATTGTAACTATTACCTGAATCCATAGGATAATTGTGGTTTATTCATAAGACAAAATATATTTCATTAGTGGTAAAAATTAAATTGCATTAAAGTGGCAGTAAAGATGTTTTTATTAATCAAATAATTTGTTATTAATGATGTAACTATAACGGTTGTTAAAGGTCAATTAATGATTGTCAGAATAATTTCAAATGTGTTTTCATCATGATAGTATATTAGTATTTCCAGCAGAATCAGTATTAGAAGACCATTTTCTTACTGACTAATGTAATACGATATAGGTTTAAAATGTTTATTTACTTAATATTTCTGGCAGTCATCGTAAACTAGACTAAAAGTCTAAAAGACAGTGTAAATATCAAATTTTACCAAGTTACAGAAGTATTCAAATCTATTAAAAAAAAAATTCTTAATATCTTTTATTGATGTATTGCTGCTTAATCCTTTTATATAAAAGTTAAAAAAAAAAGAAAGAAACAATTATTATTATTAAAATTATATGGAAAAAATAAAATAATGGACTAAAATTCTTGTTGCTAAGTCAGTGAAATATTTTGTTGTAGGATCCTAGACAACAGATTCAAGGTGTGCCACAGCCAGCAGTTCAGTTGAAAATGTTGTAAGACCCATTTTCAGAAAAGGTTCACTAAAGCACAAGAATGCTATTACATCACAGTCTTCCCTGTCCAGAGAAAGCTCAACACTTTCAAGAGAAAATCTGTCTGAAATGTAATTTGAATTTCAAAAACTCAGTGATCTCCAAGAGACTGCATTGTCAATGTGATGAGAACATCCAGTGTGTACACATTGTACTTCATAGCAGCTTGCACTGTTTTTATCATTGATGTGTGCTTGGTTATTCTAATTTTTCTCACTGAAAGAGGAATGGAGATTCATCATTGCTACGGAATGCCATCTTTGTAAATAAGCTAAAATCTGTGTCATAGTTAACTTTTTTAATCTAATTTTTATATTATTTAAATCAGGATAAATCAAGGGTTTGCTGGGGTAATCATTGTCTAAATATATTTAAAACTATGTAATTAGAGGTATTTCAAGCTTTTATTAAAACAGAATAAAACAACATTGTTTCTTTATATTATTTAAATCAGGGTAAAATCAGTGGTTTGCTGGGGATAATCAATGTAAATATAATTGAAAATTATGTCATATGGGGTAATTAGATTTTTTTATACAAAAAAAACAAACAAAAACATGTTTTTCTCTTTATATTTAAACATGGGAAAATCAAGGGTTTGATGGGGTAATCAATGTAAAAATAATTGAAGATTATGTAATTCATGTAATTATAATTTTTTATAAAAAAATTGGGGAAAAAAATCTTTATATCGGGGGAAATCAAGGGTTTGTAGGGGGTAATCATTCTGTAAATATATTTAAAATTATGTAATTAGGGGGGTAATAATATATATATATATATTATATAACTCTCCCCAAAAAGTTTTAAAAAAACCATTATTTCTTCTTAACTTTTTTAAATCCTGACACCTACAAAATCTAAAAAACAGTAATTAGAATGAAAAAAATCATGTTGAAATTTCTTAACATTAAAAATGTTATGGCACATTCAAATATTTTAAAACAAAAATAAATAAATAAAGACTAGTTTTTGTCTGTTTTTAGTTTTATTATTTATATACTGATCAACATCTTCGGTATTTGATGTCAACCAGCAAAAGATAATCTGATTTAATCATTATTTTTTATATATACATTTTGTTCGATTTTACAAAAACAAATAATTAAAGCACTAGAATGAACACTAATCAACAAAAATGGCATTCTGTACATCTCTCTCTCTCTCTGGATCTCCCTCTACTCAGTCTTTTTTGGTTATTTACAAACTCGATAAATAGAGTTATTTCCCTTAGACCATTAATAGATGCTATTTCATAAGTTCGGTTTAGGCGACTGGGATGTTAGAAATATTATGGTTATTCGCCCCAAAAAATATTATTTGGGTGACCTGTTTTTTTCTAAAAGTTAGAACACAAGATAATAATTTTATAATAATTTTATCGAAATATTTATTTCACATAAAACGAGTGCCCATAGTTCCGTAAGTTGGACGTATCGGCTTACATAATTTGTTAACATCTATTTATAAACACTACTTTAAAGGATTATCGGTTGGTTAACGGAACAAGTTATCATAGGAGATAGCGCTGTAACTAATTGTTTGCTGTTGTTTTTCCTTTTCAATTCCACCTTTAATTGGCCAAAGTGAAGCCAACGAACAAATTTAGCGAACTTTTAGAGCGTCACGTCAATAATTATCGGTTGGTTAACGGAACAAGTTATCATCGAAGATAACTCTATTTCCTATTGTTTTTCGTTTTCAATTCCGGTGGGATTACTTATCCTGAATAAATAAAAATAAAAATAAAAAATAAAAATAAAAATAAAAATAAAAAAAAATAAAAATAAAAATAAAAATAAAAATAAAAATAAAAGAAAAAAAGAAATAAAGAAAAAATATTAAAAAGAAAAGTTGAACACCTGCATATTTTATAGAGGAAAGTCATGGATTTTCTTATTTTTGTCACACGCTAAACTTTACTCACTGTCATTTCATGTTGCTTTCCTTTAATTTTTCTTTTGAAAAATCCAAGCATATAATACTATAAATTATTATTATTATTATTATTATTATTATTATTATTATATAATTCCATTTTTGTCAAGGTTTGTTTGAAAATGTCTTACTAGCTGATTTGTATAACTAGGACTAAATTTTTGTGGCTATTTTAATTAATAAAGAATTTTCTTATTTCATTTTAGATGTTGACAAATTAAGGTAAGCCGATACTTTCAATTTATCGAGCTACGAACAAATATTTATTATACAATTATTAATAGTGGCTCTTGTGTTATACCTTATAGAAAAAGTAAGTTTTTCTAGAGTAATATTATTTATTCGTGTTAGAGACTTTTATAGAATTAAATTTGGAAATCAGAAAATTTTAAGAGTTAAATCAATTGTAAAAAATTTACCTGGATAAACAAGGCTCATTAAAATGATTTTTATAAAAAAGAAATTTGTATCATCTGAATTAGGACAGTTATTTCAAATAATGTATAAGTATTATAAGAATTCAGATTTTTTTGTTTCTTTTGCTGCTGAAAAAAAATTAATTCAAAGCATTCCAATGAAGAAAGCAGAGAGAACTAGTATGGGTTTTTTCATTAGTATTTTTCCTATTTAAGCAGCAATTAATTTGTAATTTCTCCATAATTTTTATAGAGTAAATTTGAATGTGTGTGTGTGTGGGTGGGTTACTGGTGTCTCCTTGTATATTTTATTGTTTTTTTACAGCATTAGTCAGAACAAACTCACAGTTTTATTGAAGCATTGCAGACTGAATGGTAACTCCGAGAGAGAAAAGAAATCGGGCAGAAGAAAACCACACACTTTTACATGTGAAGACAGAGAATGAATAATTCAATTTCTGCAGCATTTTCCTCAAGATTATGACTAATTTTGTCCGAGTCAGTTGCAGGATTCAAAGGGAGAACCAGTTTACTTCCTTGTGTCAAGAAAATGTGGAACTTTTAAAACATGTTCTGAAACTGTGTGTCAGCAAATCTGTCAGTTGGCGAGTCAATTAATATATTAATTAAATAATTGATACAATTGTTTTGTAGTGGTGTATTGCTTTTTGTTTTGTTAGTTATTGTGTATGCTATTTTTTTTTTTTTTACCTATGTGTTTATATTATGTTTTTGAATTTAATTAATCAAACATTTTTGTCTATTGTTTTTTTTGAATTAAAGTTTGGCTCTCAGTTTTTCACTGTTTGTAAGTATAAATTCTGTTTTTAATTGGTTGAATGTGTCATGTGTCATGTGTTCACACAGAAATGAATGATGTTTCATGCTTTCAGAAATTCCACAGGTACAGTTTGGTGTTGTGTTTATTTTGTGTTTGAATTTGATTGTGTTTAGATTGGTGGAGTAGCTGATTCTGAGTCTGGTAATGTTGTTGTTATGTAGTTCTTAGTAAAATGATTTTGAGTTTTGATGATGAAAGGTGTAACTAATATTTATTTTATTTCTTTACTAGTTGCTGGTTGCAACATTCTGCCACTCCAGTGTACATTTCAATATGGCTGACTGTTGTTTAAAACTAGATTGTAGTGAAAGGTGAGTTTTAAAACTAGATTGTAGTGAAAGGTGAGTTTTAAAACTAGATTGTAGTGAAAGGTGAGTTTTAAAACTAGATTGTAGTGAAAGGTGAGTTTTAAAACTATATTGTAGTGAAAGGTGAGTTTTAAAACTAGACTGTGTGAAAGGTGAGTTTTAAAACTAGATTGTAGTGAAAGGTGAGTTTTAAAACTAGATTGTAGTGAAAGGTGAGTTTTAAAACTATATAGTAGTGAAAGGTGAGTTTTAAAGGGTTGATCAGGGACTAGATCCTCCAAGAGATGTTTATTACTGAGAGTGGATTTAACACAGTATTTTAGTGTGTGTAGTTTTTGTCTGTATTTTGTTGTACGTTTTATTCTAACACAAGACTATCAGGCTGTGTGATGTTTGGTAAGAGTTTTTACAAGATGTGATTATTTTCTGTATGTGGCATCCGAAGTTGGCTGTCGAATGTGACACCTAAAAATTTCAATGATTTTGTTTGTTATTAAATTGTTGTCTATTTTTGGTGTTATTTTGCTGTTATCTTTCTTTTTTTCTTGCAGTGGATATTTTGTTAGTACAGTTTTTGGTTTTAGGTTTGTGTTTAGTGGCAGCTGAGTCTAGCATGTTGATAAGTGACGTGCAGTTTTGATTGTGTTTCATGCAGATGCTGAACTTTTACATGTTTTGTGAGGTATGAGAACTGGCTGGAGTTTCTATGGTGATGGACACTGCAGTAGCTGCATGCTAATGACTTGAGTTGTATCACTGAGTACTTTTTGTTGTGTGTCTGCAGGTCTGTCAGAGGCCACACTCAGGTAACTGTGACCTCATTTCTGTCTGTTGATTGATGTAGCTGTCAGTAGTAATTGTAGTCATGCTAGATTTGTTGTTAAAGGTAAGTTTGGTCCAGTAGATTGATCCCCCCCCCTGTTTATGTCTGTGTGTTCATGTGTTTGTGTGTATGCAATACTGAGACAAAATTACAGGTGAAATTACATTATAACAGCAGATTATTGTCATCAGGTCAGTAGTTTTAGTCAGATGTGAAATAATATATAATATGAGTTTGCTGTTCTTCCCTGTGTTTTTAATGCAATTTAAACATGTAATGAAACAGTTCAGTGTAGCTGGAAACATAATGAAATATTACAAGTTTGTCTTTATTCAGTTCAAAGTGTGTTTGCCGTTCTTCACTGTTTTTAATACAATTTAAACATGTAATGAAACAGTACAGTGTAGCTGAAACATAATGAAACAGTACAGTGTAGCTGGAATCATAATGAAATATTACAAGTTTGTCTTTATTCAGTTCAAAGTGTGTTTGCTGTTCTTCACTGTTTTTAATACAATTTAAACATGTAATGAAAAACATGGAAAACACATAATGAAACAGTACAGTGTAGCTGGAAACATAATGAAACATTGAAACATTACAAGTTTGTCTTTATTCAGTTCAAAGTGTGTTTGCTGTTCTTCACTGTTTTTAATGCAATTTAAACATGTAATGAAACAGTACAGTGTAGCTGGAAACATAATGAAACATTACAAGTTTGTCTTTATTCAGTTCAAAGTGTGTTTGCTGTTCTTCACTGTTTTTAATGCAATTTAAAATTTAAACATGTAATGAAACAGTACAGTGTAGCTGGAAACATAATGAAACATTACAAGTTTGTCTTTATTCAGTTCAAAGTGTGTTTGCTGTTCTTCACTGTTTTTAATGCAATTTAAACATGTAATGAAACAGTACAGTGTAGCTGGAAACATAATGAAACATTACAAGTTTGTCTTTATTCAGTTCAAAGTGTGTTTGCTGTTCTTCACTGTTTTTAATGCAGTTCAATCACATAAATGAAACAGTACAGGTTTGTTATTTTTCAATTGTAAAATATCACGAGTTTGCTGTTCTTCATTGATTTTAATACAATTTAAACTTATAATGAAACATTACTCATTTACTTACTGTTAGAATGAATTAAAAAAAAGTAGATATAAATATATAATTAAAATATTTTCTCAATTAGTTAATAAAATCAAAAGATAAAAATAGATTAAATTTTAAAGTAAATACAACTCACTTACTGATATCCATTCTTTAATAAATAACTGTACATACTCAAATTATAATTGAGAATAATTATAAATTAATTTAAAAAATATATATATATTTTTTTTTTTAGAAATCGGTAATGAAATAAACGCAGGATTTTCCTGAGTTGTCACTAAACTGGAGTCAGCCATTGCAGAAAGAAAAGACTTTCCTCTCCACGATGTGTCTGATGATCGCAACGTCGTTCAACGTCTCAGAGAAGATGCTGAAAAGCACAATGCTCAAAGTATCTGCAGGAGGAGGTGAACTCACTGCGAGTAGAAAACAATGCTCTACAAGAACAGATAGGCAGACAGGAAATAGAACTTATACAGCTACGTAGCCATATTGAATATATCAATGATGACAGGGAGAAGTTGAAAAGAAAGGTAACTCTGCATAATGATTATATTTACATTTTTATTTGTAGATAGAATTAAAACACAAAACATAAGTAATCTTAATTATTAAGACTCCATTTTCCTTCAGTTATATAATATGGCTTTTGTTACATTTTTAAGAGTTACAGGATAAATTGTTACAATTTGTTACAATTGAAACTTGCATTTTTATAGCAGTTGAAAGAGATAGAGGATAAACTGTTACAAATGTGTTACAGTTTAAAGAGTTACAAGATAAACTGTTACATTTTTGTAACAGTTTAAAGAGAAAAAATTGTTACATTTTTGTTACAGTTGAAAGAGTTACAGGATAAACTGTTACATTTTTACCTCTGACAGATTTGTCTTCTAGTCCCATGAGCAGTCAAACATCAACACCAAAAGTATATTCATTTGTTATTCATTTCTGTAAAGCAACAAGTGAATCCTAACACAGGAGAGAGTATAAATATACATTTGTTATTCATTTCTGTAAAGCAACAAGTGAATCCTAACACAGGAGAGAGTATAAATATACATTTGTTATTCATTTCTGTAAAGCAACAAGTGAATCCTAACACAGGAGAGAGTATAAATATACATTTGTTATTCATTTCTGTAAAGCAACAAGTGAATCCTAACACAGGAGAGAGTATAAATATACATTTGTTATTCATTTCTGTAACGCAATCAATGGAGATAGACACAATTGTATGTCGTGTTTATTTTTATATATGGAACTTTGAGACTGTACAAATTCAGCAAATAAAGAATTGAAAATGTATATATATATATATATAGATATGAAAACTTATTATTATTATTATTATTATTTTTATTATTATTTTTACTTTGTATTTTTCTTTCTATTGTATGTCATGCATTTGCTGCTTATTTACAGTTTCCTGTAGCTAAAATAGCAGAACTGAAGAAATTAAAAACATGGAGACAGACAGATTGTTGGTGCTGAAATGACCTCCCTTGGTGTAAATCTCATTTTGCTTTCTTTCTTTGTATGTCTGTGTTCACATTGGTGTTTATATCCCAGTACAACAAAGAGAAAAGAAACAGATGATTTTATATTTAACATCATTTTAATCTGTTCTAATGCATTTGTCAAATCATTTATCCTTTTTTCATTCTTAAAATTAATTTTCAAAATGTAAATTTTTAGAAATGCTAGTGTTGATAACCACATGCATGCATGCGCACACACACACACACAAATAATTTTAGCAAATTTATAACTAATGCTTAACACATTTAAAACTTACATTGAATATACTGACAGTATATTGTTATCTGACTGATAATTATAGGGAAAAATATGAAAAACAAAATTAAAGGTTTGTAGTGATACTGAGTAACTCATAGACATGTTTTTCATAATTTCTAGTGTGATGTTTTAATTCATTAAAGTGTTGGGGTTTTTTTATGGTGGTAATTTCAAGTCATATCACCTCACAATAAAAAAAAATGGACAGAAAATGATTCATTGACATATTTTTCAATTTACAAATGTTTTCCAACTACAGTTATTTCAAATCAAATAACGCAAATAAATACAGTTTTAACAATAATACATAATTATTATTCATTAGTTTTAATGTTATATTTTTTACTTTATGGTAATGTTGTTTCAAGTCAACTAAAATAAATACATTTTTAAGAAAATAACACAGAATAAGTCATTGATATATTATTTTTCATGACATCCAATGTCATTTTAACTCAGTTTAAACTTTGCTTATTTTTTGGCCTGTGGTAATACCATTTCAAATCAGTTAAAAAAATAAAAATTTAAACAATATCTCAGAATAACTCTTGACTTATGACTTTTTCACAATTTCTACTTCAGCTTCCAAATTTGAAATTAGCCGAACATTTAGGGCAGTATTTACAGAGCTGTTCTAACATGCAGGAAATTGTTCAGACTTTGTACCAGGCGACAGAGGCGTATGAAGTGTTGTGTGTCTGCTGGAGAGTGAGATGGAGAAGGCAGAGCTGAAGTCTCAGAACTACTTGATGGAGAAGGAGTCACAGGAGCAGGTCTACAGAGTACAGATAGATCATCTCAAGTGTGAAATCTCAGGGCACCAGCAGAGACTGGGTAAACATAAACATGTGATTATTTCTGTTTTATTTATCACTATATCTAAGTTAGATAGTTTATATATAATTATATAAACAGCCTGGGTAAACACAAACATATGATTATCTCTGTTTTATTTATCACTTTATCTAAGTTAGATAGTTTATATATAAAATTATATAATTAAATAAACAAACTGGGTAAACACAAACATGTGATTTTCTCTTACTTTACCTCTTCTAGCTGTTAGACTGATACAGTTATTTAAACAGGGGAACCAAATATAATAATAACATACACAGTAGATATGTCACATTATTAATTTTATTATTTCTCACGTTTGTGTGTTTTAAACCTGATTTAAAAAAGAGAAAAAATCTAAATAGTATTTATACAATTGTCTGTTTATTTTTTCATGTAAGTATTCAAAATACAGTGACTTGTTCATATAAACAGAGAAAACCAAATAATACAAACTTACTATATAGATGATTGTGTTATAACTACTGATACTGTTTATCATAGTTCTTTATTATAATTTTAAATTGTATCTTTTCTAAGAATACCGAGTAATGTAATACAGAAATGTAATATTAATAGGTAATAATGATAGGTTATATCATAATATTGATTTTGTATGCCATAACCACTGATACGCTTTTTGTATAATTACTTTTAAAATTTTAAATGTATCATTATGATAATAATTAATTGAAAACCTTTGTAATTATTAAATTTTAAATGTTTTAAATTTTGATTCATCAAGGTGTTAAGGTAAGGAACAGACAACATTCATAATTCTAATTTTATTATATAACTGAGTTTCAATCATTTATCATCAGGACGATCATCATAATCTGATAATTATTATAATAAAAAGATGATAATCTGAAAGCTTTCATAATTAGTAAAAAATTTCAATGACTAATCATTTATCATCAGGATGATGAAGATGAGGAGCTGAAAGCACCAGCTATCTGTGAGTTGAGATTGAATGACATGATGGAGATAGCTCAGGACCTGTGTGAGTCACTCAGAACAGAAAAACGACTCAAATTCAGAGTACAAGAGTTAGTGACTGCTCTAGAGAAAATCTCTAAAAACTCAGAAATCAGACATCAGCAGTCAGCAGAGTTTGTCAGTGACCTGAAACGAGCTAACAGGTAAACATACAGACATAACAGGTAAACATACAGACATCAACAGTCAGCAGAGTTTGTCAGTGACCTGAAACGAGCTAACAGGTAAACATACAGACATAACAGGTAAACATACAGACATAACAGGTAAACATACAGACATAACAGGTAAACATACAGACATCAGCAGTCAGCAGAGTTTGTCAGTGACCTGAAATGAGCTAACAGGTAAACATACAGACATAACAGGTAAACATACAGACATAACAGGTAAACATACAGACATAACAGGTAAACATACAGACATAACAGGTAAACATACAGACATCAGCAGTCAGCAGAGTTTGTCAGTGACCTGAAACAAGCTAACAGGTAAACATACAGACATAACAGGTAAACATACAGACATAACAGGTAAACATACAGAATAACATACAGACATAACAGGTAAACATACAGACATAGCAGGTAAACATACAGACATAACAGGTAAACATACAGACATCAGCAGTCAGCAGAGTTTGTCAGTGACCTGAAACGAGCTAACAGGTAAACATACAGGTGTATGCATGTCATGCGTAATCTACATGTCTACAATAAACATTGATCTATGCAAACACATATACAGAAATTCAAATTAGAGACATTTTGATACTAAACTGATTATATATGAATATTATAATTATATAAACAGTATATAAATTATCATAATGTCATTGGTTTTTCTGTCTGGAATTTTTTGTGGAAGATTTTTTGTGTAGTACTAAAATCACTTTTACTAATACTGTTGTTATTAACATTTATATATTTCAAATTTTTATCTTCTTTTTGTTTGTTTTGTTGTGTTTTGTAGTGATAGACATATCTAATATATCTTTATTTTACTTTAATTTTTGCCCTGTAATGTCTTGATATCATTATTATTCTAATTTTTTAAATTTTATTGTCATTAGCATTTTTGTAACAAAAATGATTTAATTTTACATCTTCTTATTTCACTTTATATAAAGCATTGATGTATTATTTTTATTTTTAAATCAAATTAACATAAGTTACCTAGCTTTTTAATTTTACTTTTGTAGTTGCTTTATATCATTAGTATTTTTATAACATAAATAACATATTCTAATTTTATATTCTTTTCATTTTCCTTTATTTTTTCCCCTATAGTGCCTTAATACTATAAACTAATTTTATATATTTATTTTTTATTTTTTTATTAATTAATTTATTTATATATTTATTGTTTTATTTATTTTTTCTCTTACAGTGCCTTGATATCAGCGTTTGATAAAGCAAAGAAGAAGTACCAGAGCAAGCTGAAGAAACTTGACACTCAGTTACAGGGGATGACAGATCACTACGAGAGACAGATAAAACTGCTCAAACTAAGAATTGAAGTGCTTGAGATAGACACTGTTAGGCCACCAACCAATGAGACTTCATTATAGCAGTTCTGGGATTTTAAATTAACCAATCGCTATGATTGTAACAAAATTCTGAGAGTTCTGTTATCCAGTCACTGTGTCTGTAAGAAAGACTGGTAAAAAAGTTTGTTATTTACCAATCATGTAACTATAGTGATCTAAGAGTTAAGAATAGCCAGTCATGTTGTCTGTAACAAAACACTGGCCACTTATCTGTAATAAACCAATCATCATGAATGTAACAAATGACCTGCCAAAAGTATTTGGAATTAATCAATCAGTGTTGTTCTTGAAAAATTCAGGCAAGATAAATATTGGTACATTATTCAATACCTTGGACCATTCAAACAAATGTGCAAATGAAACATTATTGTGAAAGAACTTTGTGTTTATTTTGACAAACGTCTGTGACCAAAATGAACAAAAGAGACATTACAGAAAACACTTCATTTAAATTACTGTTGATGATCTAAAGAAAATGTTTGTGTGAATCAGTGTCAAAGGATCACCGGTTACATCTGAAGAATCAATACAACACAGTGGTGCAACATACTAGCCAGTGAAATCTTATTACAGGAAACCGTCTCAGAAATAATGAATTGTTCATCTTACCAGATTTTTGTACATATTTGTTAATGTTTTAGTGGATTTAAATTTTAAACTCAGCACTTGAATCAAACAGTGAAATCTGTGCACAGAAAAATCACTTTAATTATAAATGAAATCCTGAGAGGTGATTGGATCGTCAGCTGACCAATGAAAATAGGAATGGCTTTAATAATTAACCAATGAAATTATTTAATTATTAGAGCTTCTGGCCAGTCAAACAGTAGAATAGATCTGAGCTTTAACCAATGAAAAGTCCTGTTTTATAACATGACATCAGACAAAGAAAAATATCACATAAAAATTAAAATGCCAGTTTTATATCACATTTGATATTTATATATTATCTATAAAAATATATATGACAACTATTTTTAAACCAATGAAAATGATTTTCTCAGACATATTAGCCAATCAAAAGTAGCTTACTATCTGTATGATCATTGATAACAGATGTATCTATTTTATCTTTTTTAAACTATTGACTTTGTAATTCACTCTTAGTGAACATGAAAAAAAGTCTCACTGTAATTTAATATTTACACCATCCTATATTATATTTTGTATAAAGACTATTTTAATGAACACTAATGAAATTTCATGCTTCTATAAGACCAGTAAGATTGATTGCAATAGGAATATTGCATTATTTTCCTCTTAGCATGTAAAAATAAATAAATAATTAAATTAATAACTAAGTAAGTAATAACGTCAGAAACAACACCGTTATGACGACAACAACGGCGATATTAATAAAAACTAATAATACATTTTAATGGGATGCGGACACTAAGCAGTTAAGAACAATCCCTTTACGACGGCAACGACGGCGACATTAATAAATATAATAATAAAATATTTTACTACAGGATCGCATGGCAAGAAAGTAAGAATAACAGCGAATAAAAAGCGTAAAACAATAATGAAAACTACACCGAGAACGTTAAGAACAACGCCATTACGACGGCAAATAGTAACAATATATTCCAGTATAGGATGGTAAGAATAACAGATTTTAAAACGCGTAAAATAATAATGACAAGTATACCAAAACGTTCAGAACAACGCTGGTACGACGGCAATGACGGCGACATTAATAGAAATTACAATAATATATTTTAATAGGTGATGTGCCCGCTCAGAAAGTATGAGGAGTAATTAGTGAAAAGCGCTAAAGACTAATGAGAACTAATCCAATAAAACTAGGAACAACGCCGTTACGACGGCAACGACGGTGTCATTAATAGAAATAGTACTACTTTTTAACATGGGATGTGGACACTAAGAAAGTAGTTAAGTGAAAGTAAAAGAATGAGGAGATGTAAACGGAGAACGTTGAGAATGATGGCAGTGACTGTGACATTGACAGAAATAAAATATTTTAAAATAGAATGGGTGTGGTCAGAAAATAACAGCGAGTAAGAAACGAAAAGGAATAATGAGGAGAACACCAGTAACGTTAGATGCAACGACGGCAACGACGGCGACAGTAATAGAAATTACAATAATATATTTTAATATGTGATAAGCCCGCTCAGAAACTAACTTGAACGTACTCAGTAAACAGAGGAAACATGACCCCTAACACCCGGCTTTTAAAACACGTGTCTGTAGATCTTCCGTATACTGTTTCATATTTAGTCATGTTTTCAAAACACCGTTATTTTACATACATATACATACATATTTTTTTATTTGCACTTTTTGTTCGTGCGGTTGTTTATCGTGCGGTTGTTGTGTGTGTGTGTGTGTGTGTGTGTGTGTGAGAGAGAGAGAGAGAGAGAGAGAGAGAGAGAGAGAGAGAGAGAGAGAGAGAGAGATTTTTTCTTCTTCAAAATAAAAACAGAAAATAAAAGAGAATAGCTGAGTACCCTTGGAACCTCCACACACAAAAAAAACAATAATCTGTATTAGCTGTTAATAATACATTTATAATAAGAGTACTACAGATATTATACACATTAATTATATTTTACACACAGACAGACATATATATATATATATATATATATATATAGGTGAACATCAAGAAACAATGTAAAATAGTTTTAAAATTAAATGAAATAATGACAGAAGAATTTTATTTTATCATACAAATATTTTATTTCAGTTTTATTTTGATTACACTGGACGTATATATATATATATATATATATAATACTAGTTTCTTGAAATAAACTACAAAAATAACAGAATAGTTTACATGTATGGAAAAGAGAGAGAGAGAGAACAAAACTGGGTGAAAAATTTAAAAGTAAATCACATTTTGTTTTGAAATTTATCTTGCAATTTAGTATGTTTAAACGGGACTTTATTAACAATAATCATAATTTAAAAAAATTACGAATTAATAAATTAGGTATTATATTTAATAAAAAAAAATTAACTAAATTAATAAGTAAATAAATAATATAACTAATTTTCTGTTTATTTATTAATAGTAGTAGTATAATAATAATAATAATAATAATAATAATAATAATAATAATAATAATAATATAATAATATTAATATTGTTATTAGTATTATTATTATCATCATCAAACATATATTCTGAATGAAATCAATTAAAAGTCGTACACACTTACACACATAATATACCCAGGATAAGCAGACAAACACACATATGCACACAGACACACACGCACACAAATACATATACATACAGACAGACACACATACACAAACGCACACACTATTAATATAATATAATAATTTAATATAATTAAAATAATATGAAAATATATTCATACCCTAAGAATATTACTACTGCTGCTATAACTACTAGCCTTACCACTACTACTATTATTAGTGTTACTTATACCACTGCTAATATTAATATAAACGCTAATGCTGTGGTTGTATGTAAAAACTAAATTGTTCTGTAAATTTTAATTTCATTGTGATAAAATTATAAATCGTCTGAAATTGCCAGTCATTTGTTTAATGTAATAACATTTATTGCATTTGAATTAACTATATTATATATTGTAAATTCGATTATTTCTACGATCACAATTTGAAATATTTATTATCTGTGTTCAGTTTGTTAACTTGTTATTAAAACACGAGTGAGCGAAACAAGGCCTACTACTCTGTTTTGTCAAGACTAAAGTTCTCTGCGTTATCTCACCTTTCTTATCTGGCGATGAACAAATTTGTTTTAGTACAAAGTCAGCTTTACAGAGAGAGAGAGAGAGAGAGAGAGAGAGAGAGAGAGAGAGAGAGAGAGAGAGAGAGAGAGAGAGAGAGAGAGAGAGAGAGAGAGAGAGAGAGAGAGAGAGATTATCCAAAGTTTTAATAAATAACAAACACCCTTATATGAGAGCGCGCACACAGAAATAAATAAATAAATAAATAAATAAATAACAACAGAACACACCTAATTGCATGTTAATTGTGTGACATTTTAACAGATTTAATGTCAAATGTAATGTTCTTATTATTTATTTATTTATTTATTTATTTTATTTTATTATGTGTTTCTCTGTCATTAAATGTTGGCAAATAATTACAATTATAAAAAAAAAAAAAAAAAAAAAATAAAATAAAATAAAATAAATTCTGACATTCTGGTTATAAAAGAGTTTTATACTGTAGTTAACTGTTAAATCTCAGTATGTAACTTTTTAAAACCTTCCGCTTCTGTGAACCTGCCATTTGTGTCGCGTATGTATACAAAAAAAAAAAAAAAATGTAAAGAAATAAAAATTAAAAAATGTATTATTTCTTTATTACTTCTCGGTTTTTATTATTACTCCTATTATTATTATTATTATTATTATTATTATTATTATTATTATTATTATTATTAGTTCTCAACAGTCGATCTGCTTTTAAACAAAATATATATCTCTGTCTATTTATTTATTTGTTTTCATTTTCTAAGGTAAATTAGAATCATAAGCTAGCAGTCGACGTTTTTTCACTTCGGGTCAAATCAGTGCGTTTGTGATTTTTATCTTACATATATCTTGACAGCGATTTACTTTACTGAACCTAAGAATTCATATTAAATCAAATACGCACGCACACACACACACACCATAATTTGTCTTTCTTGCCTGTATGCAAGCATGTATATGTGTGTATATGTATGTGTGAGCATGTGATTTTAATATGAGTTCGCACACACATTCACGCACGTTTGTATGTATTGCTGTATATATGTATGTGTGTATATGTGTGTGTGTGTGTGTGTGTGTGTGTGTGTGTTGTACTCAAGCAGCCGTTATCTCTTCCAGATTCTAAAATCATTACACACTGCGAAAAAATCATGAACATAGTTGAATGTTACTGTTTATAAGAAAAGTAATATTCGTGTCTATGTGGTTTATGCGACAACAGAAAATAATCAGAATGTCTAATAGTAAAATTTCCCTGTTGTAACTAATTTTCTGACAATTCAGTGATTTAATAAGAGTGCAGACCTGACATCAAATATTTCTCTCTCCAACAATCTGCTGACCGCGTGACTGACCCAGATAAAACACTACTTAAAATAAATTTTCTTTAACCTTTGTTGTATTCAAGATAACACTAGGTACAGAGGAAAAACTTGGTTTAATGGTTTAATGTAGTTTAAAATATTTGAAATAAAATTCATGTAATAATAATAATAATAATAAATAATAATAATAATAATAATAATAATAATAATAATAATTCCTTTATTATCAAATTTTTCTATGTTTGATATTGTCAATGTCCTGTGTTTCATCTATTTAAATTTCTTTGCTTATGAATAACTGGATTCTGTACTGAAAGTTGGAATACTACTAAGACCCGTGTATCAATTTTTTTTCAATCTTGTTCAGCTTGTTATTGAAACACGTGTTAGCGATAAATAATAAAAGTACTGAATCACGTTAACTACCTAACTAAACTGAAAACACGTTATCTGTGTTTTCATAAACTCCTCACATTCAGTCAAAATGTATAAACAAGGTAAGAAAAAAGATCCATAATAAAAAAATAATTAAAACATTTCTTCTCGATGTTCAGTTCTCAAAGTTTGCTCCAACCTGCAAGAAAAAAAAAAAAAAAACCAACAATATTTAAGTAGGTCAAATTATCAGATATTTTCTTTTTACGTGCAGCGTCACGTACACCAGACAAACAGAAAGATCCATTTGCTGTATTCAGTTTTTACCATCATAAACCTGTAATTAATTCTCACATTTTCCTGTAATAAAGCCTTCTGATAAAATCACCACCACTGTTTATGTGAGAAATTTATTATCGAGTGGCCTCTTCTTTATGAAACCAGAAATTATAATCAGAAATATGGAGGACCTTCTATAGCAATATTAAATAACAAATTATGTTCAGAGTTATTAAAGTAATTAATAAAATCAGTTATTTTCGTTGATTTTAACTTTCATTGTATAAACTGCGCTTCTGATAACTTGAGAATAAATGACCAAAACGCGAGACTTTTCTTCTTTTTTAAAAACTTTTTCAGTATATTTTAACCTTGAGATATCCCGTTTATTTTGTAATAGGAGCACTGTTCATAAACGTGAATTGAGACTGAGCAAAAATGATATAAAATATAGGTTATTATAACTAAATATCAGTGTATTCGTTAAAACAGCTCTACTGGCAGTAAATTTGCAGAAAATGATTCATCCTATTAAAGTATATTAATTTACAGTACTGCTAGTAACTAAAGGATAATTACTGTTGTGACATTCAAGTTAATAGAAAATTAGACTTTTAGACAAAAAGTGATGATTAATTACAGGCTGATGGTATGAATCAACATAAACCTTTTTAAAGTGAAATGTTTGATCGCTAGAAATTAATGTGGTTTACATAACATATTTAACAAATATTTGTAAAACGTAAAGGCTACAAAACAGAGACAGGCGAGATACATTTTATTATCTATCACAGTTTGTTATCTGTAATACAGTCTTCTAGAGTCAGAACGGTTACATCAACAAGTTGAGAATAAAATATATTAATGTGAGTACTGTTGTGTAAATGAATAAACTTAGTTTCATCTAAAATAATGTTTCATTGTTATTATTATTATTATTATTATTATTATTATTATTATTATTATTATTATTTTTAATATCAAAAATCAAAAAAATCCCAGAACAATCCAACTCACACCTCAGTACTCATTTATAATTTTTAATAATAATAATAATAATAATAATAATAATAATAATAATAATAATGATAATAATAACTATTACAGATAAACCTCAGTTTAATCATATAAACATGTCATGTTAATAATAAAAATACTGACAGTGAATACAACGTAAATTCCGACGCGCAGTCTTTCTTCAGATATCCGTAGAAAATTAGTATAATTCTCAATTTGCCAGTACAACCGTTGTGACTCTAAAAGCCTTCTCTCCATCTGCAATCTTAATACTGTTTGAATTATACAGAGATACTCGTATTTTCCTGTAATATATAATCAATAAATTGTGAAAAAAAAAAAAAAAAAAAATAATAATAATAATAATAACACACATATACTCACACAATTCCTTAGTTGTTATTAAAGTTTAATTTTTTTATTTTTTATCACTTAACCTGTTCTATAATTCTCGATTTACACTGATTCTACATTCTGTCATATTAACTGCGCTCCTACTAAACATGATTTAAAAAAAAAAAAAAAAAAAATCATAAATAAAAATGAAATATTTACTCTATTTATACGGCGTTATTTGATTTTAATAACCTTTTCCAGCAATATCGCCTTTCTGTTCTGTATTCTCTAATAGTTAAATACAAAATGTTTGACATTATACAGCGCCGTGTTTCACAGTAATATGTGGGTAAGTAACAGAAAATAACATTGCGCCGTTTCTTAAACTACATTTTGATAACCGTGACATAGTCAAAAAATAAAATTTTGTTTTCAGTTACAGCACAGAAGATTTTATTAATAACGGCATTAACTTGATAAGAATAATAATTTTCTGCAGATGACAGATAGCTGTCTGACTTTTTCTATTGTTAGTAGAAAAGTATATTAATTAGTTTTGTGAAAGGAAATATTTCTACTATAAAATAAGAATATAATTACCAAGATATTCAGTTTTGCACCTATTAAAAAGAAAACACGGAGAAGTCTGGGAAAAGTGAAACTTATTAATGTATTTTCACTCAGTGATTCTGTATTTTATCTATATTTATCTATTATTATCATTATATTCAGAGGTGATCTAATACAATGAAATATGAATTTTCGAGGTAAACTACAAAAATTATTGATATTTTAAGTTTGTTTTGATAATGACGTGTAAAAACATCAGTGTTAAACAGCAGCACAGTTATTATAAGATTCAGGTAATTTTCGCTCATTGTCTCAAATTATTCCTCCTGTAAACTGCTGGTAGTAAATTAAAACGTAAATTCTGTCCAGCGTTCTCAAATTATCTTCAGAAAAATACGCTCATAGAAACTAAATATGATATTTATGTCATTAATTCTCGTTATTAATATAAATTACTGTGATTCCATTAAGCTAGCAGCTAGGTTTTAAAGTTATACTATTCTGTTATTTACAAAATATTTTTAAAGTTTTGTAGAAGACACATGGATAGGCATGTTGTTGTTTTTTTGTGTGTTTTTTTAATGATATAACTAACAAATTATAATATTAATACAGTAGACATCTCCTAGTAGAATAAAATGTAACTGTAAGTGAAATTATCAGTATTGTTTATGATGCAAAATAAAGGTAAAACATAATAAAACATCACGTTATTTTCACTCAATATCAGTTTATAATATAAACGTCGCTGGTTTTATACATGAAACGAGAATTACGTCGCGTTTTACAAAACAGAAAACTTCGCTTATCTCTGTGAATTTTAATTTTAATGTCGTTTGCTTTGAAAAATCAAATTCTGTGATTCAAGTAAAGTGTAACTTCTCACGTGTTCAGTATTAATTTTTTTTTTTTTTTTTTTTTTTATAGAGAAGAAACTGTAACTCAGTTTAAGAGAAAAATATTGTCACAAGAGAGTGGCTTCCCCTGTATAATCTAGTCGTTAAGTTATTTATTTCTGAATTTACAAGTCGAGCGCTGTAAAATGCCACTATAAAATTAACAGGTCAGATCCATATAAATGTGATATTTGATTAACAGCAGAACAGATTTCACTAAAAAGCTCTGTATGATACTGAAAACTGAGCTTTTACTTTATAGGAATCCATTCACTTTTGTTGATTCGTTGATAATAAATGATGTCAACATGAGCGCAGTTTTCACAGCGACATTTACTGTTATTAACGCTATCAAAATTATTCTTGAAAAGCCGATGATATTCCTTTAGCTGACAGTTTATATATATATATATATATATATATATATAGATAATGATATATACATATTTGTTATGATGTAAATCAAAGGTGAACGTAATAAAATATCGATGTAAGCAGTGGGTTTTTTACTAAGATGGAACGTAATTTCCGCTCAGTCTGTTTAGTCATAGAAGCTGCACAGCTGGTACTAAATAAAAACGTAAATTCTGTCGAGCAGCCTCAAATTATCTTCAGAAAACTACCAAATTAAATATGGTATTATACACAGAAATTAAAGATAAACTGGTATAATATTGGTTACCATATTTAAAAATATGGTTTATTTGAAAGACCCTCTCTATTTCTCAACAACAAAAATAAATAAATAAATAAATAAATAAATAAATAAATAAATAAAATATGTATAGTTTTATAAAATTTGTTTTAGAGAGCCATGAAAAGATATTATTAGTAGTAAACAATTAAAAAAAGAAACATTAAGTTTATCCAGCAGCGCAGTTTATAAAGCAAAATGTAGAATCGGGAAAAATAATATGATATTTTATATTCATTTCAAATTCTTCACATTTTCCTCCATTTTTTATTTAACATTGTCTTCGCCTTGGAAACTTGTTTTACATGGAAGACTGTAAAATTGATGACATAATAGAGATGCACAAAGATTTAGATAGAACAATAATAATAATAATAGTTTGGACTGTTCATAGAAAGAAGCAGGCGGCGACAGAAAATTGTTAAAACTGTGTAGAATTTATGAATTGACAGAGAAACACGTGGACAGATGTGGGTATATGTATTTGGCTGTTAGAAAAACATACATACATATACACTAGTTGTGTGAGTGAATGTGTGTACTGAAGGAAATTTTTGTATGTGGTATCTGAGGCATGGATACCGAGCGATAGACAGACAGACGTGAATGTGAAAGGATGAGTTGGTACAGACATGTTATCTGTGAGAAAGAGTTAATGTGTTTGTTGTCAGATAACTGCTGCATGTGAAAGACAGTGTCCTTGTTTATGTATAAATAAATACAGGTTCCTAGTGTTTTGACTGTTGTTTTGTTTTTAAAAAATGAATAGAAATAAAATGATATACAATTAGATATAAAAATACAATTAATAACTGGATTATTTTAAGGATTTATTCTTATATCTTGATTTTGAATTGTTGTCATTAACATTAAAAGATATTTGAAAAAAGCTGAAATTAAAGAGTAATTTTAGCTCTATTAAAACCAATATCTTTTTTAAAAACAGATTTGCAGTAATTTTTATTTTAAAGAAAATGAAAATGAAACGATGTATGTGTGTATATAATAATAATAATAATAATACATTTTAAAAATGTATAATTAATTTGCTTCATTATTGCTTCATTATGAAAGTCTGAGACATCAAATGAAAGTGAAATGGTTCATAATACAAAATCTTAAAGGCATATGTCACTATAATTCATTATTGGAATGCATTGTTACAAAGGTGGGGTTTAGTTTTGTCTTGAAATGCTATTATAATTATACTTCCTATTTAATAAACTTCAGTTTGATTAGTAACATTATGCGGAGTGATCTTGACTGCTCAAGGTTTATGTTGTATAAAAAATTCACTGTTTTTATTCAAGGGGCAAATCGAAAAAGAAAAGTGTTTTAAGCGAAATAGCAAATTTACAGTAATTAATTAAGTAATAATAGTAAATCAAATAAACCAACAAATAATGGAAACTCGTTGTTTAGAAACTGTTGAATTTAATATTGGAATATTTTGCTTGATTTTTTTTTTTTTTTTTTTTTTTTTTTTATACAATTAACTGAATTCATCTAAAAGTAGTAAATCGAATTTAGCTCAGTCTTTTTTGTGTAATTACAAACACATTAAACAGAGTTATTTCCCTTAGACCATTAATGCTTATGCAATGTCATCTATTAATAGTCTAAGGGAAATAACTCTATTTATCAAGTTTGTAAAAAAAAATACGAGAGAGAGAGAGAGAGAGAGAGAGAGAGAGAGAGAGAGAGTACAGAATACCATTTTTGTTGATTAGTGTTCATTCTAGCGCTTTGATTGTTTGTTTTTGTAAAATCGAACAAAATGTATATATAAAAAATAATAATTAAATCAGATTATCTTTTGCTAGTTGACAACAAATAACGAAGATATTGATCAGTATATAAATAATAAAACTAAAAACAGACAAAGACTAGTCTTTATTTATTTTTGTTTTCAAATATTTGAATGTGCCTTAACATTTTTAATGTTAACAAATTGAAAAATTTCAGCATGATTTTCCATTTTGATTATTGTTTTTAGATAAGATGCAATGGGTTTGATTTTGTATATGTCTGGATTTAAAACAGTTAAGAACAAATAATGTTTTTGTAAAAAATAATATTTGTACTGTCACTCATTTATGTAACATGTCCTGGTTGTATTTTATTATTTTATATCTTTTATTATTTATTTATGAATTTATTTATTTATTTATTTAATTTCATTTTTTCCCCTAGCTTTTTAATTAAATTAATTCAATACAGATTATAAAATACTTGGAAGACATTTCCATTTGCACATATTTGAAATAATTTTTTGAATTTTTCCAACATGTGAAAGGCTAATTATAAACTACTGAGAAAAATTACATTTATGTACATTTTTTCTCTTCTTTGATTTTTATCATTTTTAAATTATGATTTTCTATTTTTAAAGATTCCTTATTGAAATAATTCAATTATTCTTTCTAAAGTGGGAAAGTTGCTAGAAATGTCTAAACAGAAATATCTGAATATTTAAGTTTTACTATCTAGCCAGGTTTTTAAGTAATTTCAACTTGAAGATGATCATGTTTCTTCTAATTAAAAATAACAAAGTCATGGTTAAAGCAAATAAAATTTTAATTTAGTTAACAGTTTACATTAGAAATAAATTATTATAATATTTTTTATTTTTTTATTACTTTTTTGGGATAGTTATATAATATATTCTTTTTACCCCTAATTACATAATTTAAATATATTTACACAATTATTACCCCCTGAATTAAAGATTGTTTTCCCAACTTTTTTGTATAAAAAATTGTAATTACCCCTAATGACATAATTTTCAATTATATATATACATTTATTACCCCCACCAAACCCCTGATTTTACCCTGATTTAAATAACATAAAGAAAAAATGTTGTTTTATTGTGTTTTAATAAAAACTTCAAATACCTCTAATTACATAGTTTTAAATATATTTAGACTGATTAACCCCAACAAACCTTTGATTTACCCCGATTTAAATAATATAAAAATTAGATTAAAAAAGTTAACACTATGCACTATCACACTGATTTTAGCTTATTTACAAAGATGACATTCCATAGCAATGATGAATCTCCATTCCTCTTTCAGTGAGAAAAGATTAGAATAACCAAGCACACATCAATGATAAAAACAGTGCAAGCTGCTATGAAGTACAATGTGTACACACTGGATGTTCTCATCACATTGACAATGCAGTCTCTTGGAGATCACTGAATTTTCACAATTCAAATTACATTTCAGACAGATTTTCTCTTGAAAGACTGATGTAATAGTTTTCTGGTGAATCTTTTCTGAAAATGCAGTGCTGGCTGAGGCAGCTTAAATCTGTTGTCTAGAATCCTACAACTAAAATATAATATTAATTAATAAACTAAACATAAAATAAAGTGAAAGACGCTCTAACTGCATTTCATTGTCTTATCAAGAAGAATTTTAGTCCAAATTTTTATTTTTTCCATGCAATTTAAAATTTAAATAATTTATTAAAGGTTTTTATATTCTTAATTTCAATTAGATTAATATTGTAAATTTCTTTCACCTGTATTAAATCTATCTTTTTTCTGAGATTAGGGAGAGATATTAAAAATAGCAAATTACAAATTTATACAACTGTTCTGTTCACTGCTCTATTAGACTGGCAAGTAAATTATTACAAAGTTTGTTCTTGCATAAACCATTATTACATTGATTCTGTACAAGCTAAACTTAACATATCAAGCAAATAGGTTTGCTTTATAAAACATTTATATAAAATTATCAGTATATAAAAATAAAATCATCAAAGAAGACAAACAGTGTAAATATTTAAATTTAATTAATTGTTAATGTAATCTGAAAAAATCCTGACAATTTTCTTATAATTTCTCAGAAGAAAAAAGATAAATGCAGTTGAACTCATTTGACTTAAGCATAAATACAAAATGAATTAGTACATTTAATTGGCTATATTGTTATTTCTAAAACTGATTAATAAACCCTGATATAATTAATAAGTAAAACTATTTTGAGAACAATGTAAAGTTAATGAAGAAATAAAATGTGAGAAGACAAAACAAAATATGTTACTGATCAGTGAAAACATAATGTGTATTATATACTATATCCTTTTACAATCCTTCTTGGGGCTTTTGTTTTTTGTTTTAAAGAAAAACAAAATTGTTGATATTTTCTAGCTATATATTATTATTTATAGTCCAGATAAGATGGAAACACATGAGTGAGAGCTACTAAAAATAAAAAAGTAAAGTGATGCAATCCATACAATGAGAAAAACTGCTGACAGAAGCTTGGAATTTCCTAAACAAACAGTTCTACAGATTTCCTAAAATCACTCATCTAGATCCATTACTAAAATACACCATTAACATAAATGAAATAACAATAAATCATTTCTTGATCATATTTCAGGCTCTGAATAAAACGAAGTTGAACTTAAAAATACTGAAACATAAATAAATCCTAGTGAAAACATTAAATTATCTCTCAAAATGCACTTTTATATATTACATGCAAATAGTAATAAATACAAAATAAAAGATTATACTTTAGCTATTAAAGTGCAGATCACTTAATAACTTAAAACAATATTATTTGCTTCACTATTATTTTGAGTAGATTAATCACCATCAAACAACACATACAACTAATCTTCATGACCTGAACAACAACAACAACAACAACAACAAAAATTAAAAATTATTTTAAAAAATGAGTCACGTCCATCAGTTTCAAATTTGTTTACATTCTGTATCAGTGAAATATTTTTACTATCACAAAGCAAGACTTGAAAAATTAAGATTCAGTATATCTTTAATGAACCTGTAATATTAATTTTCATGCTTTATTATTATTAAAAATTAGTATAAAAAATATTAATTTCAAAACCACTCAAAGTAAGAGAAATGTGCTTAGACTTCTCTTCAAAGTACACTTTATTATATATTTTTTTCTTTTAACAAGCAGCGTGTTAAAATTGATGCATCTTACATGAATATCATATTCAAATGTCATTTCTGCATTAAAATTATTAAAAAAAAAAGAGAAAAGAGAAAAAGAAGGTTATACCATAACTCCAGACATCAGTTTTGTGTGTGAATATTCTGTCCAGAGCTAACCACTTGATTGGCATCTGAAACAGTGAAAAAAAAAAAAATCTAGTTTTTCATACATTTTCCAGTTTATAGCATAATATCTGAAATTTAATCTTTCTAAAATTTCAGCATATCAATGTTCCCAGTTAATAAAAAAAAATGAATTAAGACTATTCCAAGTTTCAGTTTGTAAGTTACCTATTAATAAGAAAATTGAATTTCAACTATTCAGATTTTCAGTTTGTAAGTTCCCTATTAATAAGAAAACAGAATTTAAACTTCAATATTTAAAATCTGAATTTGAACCAATTAAGAAATGTGAATTACTACTGTTCCTCTCACTTTTCTGCCAGCAGCTTAGTACTCTTCATCAATGTAATCAAGAAGCTTACCTAATCCAAAATCTGTAATCTTCACCTGATTCGGGGTTTGTACTGTACAAAGATAAAAAAAGTACATTTCTTGCAGCTAGATATCAATGGACAATACCCCTTTCCTCTAAATAAATCATTCCCTGAAAACAACACAGTTTATATGTGTTGTGTATGTGTTGTGTATGTGTTGTGTATGTGTGTGATTAAGCATGTGTTTGTATGTCTCTCTGTGTTTTGTGTATAAATATGTTGTGTGTATCTGTGTTGTGTGTGTGTTGCATATTGTGTTTGTGTGTATTTGTGTGCATCTATATGTTGTGTGTGTATCTGTGTGTTGTATGTGTGTGTCTGTGTTTTTTATGTGTGTATCTGAGTGTTGTGTATTGTGTTTGTGTATTTGTGTCTGTCTGTGTGCATCTATATGTTGTGTGTGTATCTGTGTTGTATGTGTTTATCTGAGTTGTGTATTGTGTTTTTGTGTATTTGTGTGTCTCTGTGCATCTATATGTTGTGTGTGTATCTGTGTGTTGTGCTGTGTGTATGTGTGTGTGTCTTGTGTATATGTGTGTGTGTCTGTATGTATCTGTGTGTTTTGTGTGTGTATGTGTGTGTGTATGTGTGTGAATGCTCTGTGTGTATGTGTGTGTGTTTTGTGTGTGTATGGGTGTGTATATTTGACAACACTCACACTGGCTATCTGAGTACATCAGTTGAGGAGGACTTTAGATCCAATGAGGTCTTTGTTTTTTCTCACGAGAACACAGCCAAGTGACATCAGCTGAGTGATCAACATCATCTGTGCCGTCATGCACACTGCAAGGATTCTGACACAGCAAGGATGCTTCACTGACACCATCACCCATGCCTCCTCTAACAGCTCCTTGATCTGGTTAGGAGTCCCCTCCTTTAACACTTTAATAGCTACTGGAATCTTGACATTTTCTCCTTCTGGTATCCAGTATCCCTGGTTAATAGTAACAATAGTAATAACAACAACAACAATAATAAAACAGTAATGATAATAATAATAATGACAGTACATTCACCAGTGTGTCCAGTTCACCACTGATTTAACACTAACAGCAAACACACTGCAGCACTGAGTCAATGAGAAGTTGTAAATGAGTTGAATTGTGACCACCACCCTGTACTCACAAATTACTATAACTAGAAAACCTTCTCCACCAACTCAGTATTTACATCCAAATGAAATTTCACCAAAGCAGATTGGGAAGGATTCTACAAAGAATGGAACAAATATTAGAATAAAACAACCCAAAACTAATGACTCACATTGCACTTCACTTACAACATGATAGACTCAGCTGTCACTGAACACAAAACTAAAACCAAAAACTGCACTAACAAAATATCCACTGAGTGGTGAACTGAGCTTATTGGAAATAAATAAATACAGAAGACAATACAAAAAAATCAAAACAAAATCTAAACAAAAATCAAACTACACTTGAAAAATACAAAACAATCAAAAACATTAGTAATAATACTTGGTCTTTTTAATGCAACTTGGTAAACAGACTGGAAACTTGCATAAACCTTACAAATACCATTCACTACCAATCAATTGCAGACCAGTTACACTAACATCACACATGTAAAACCCTTGACACACTGGTAAAACACACATCTGAACAAACACTTAAACAATAACAATTTAACAAGTAAATAACAAAACACTACAACAGTTTACTAAATTCCATTCAGTAAATAAAAAATTAAAAAAGTAATTACAGTAGTCATAGATTTCTAAACAACCAAATACAAACATACTAAACAACTTGAATGACTGCCTTTAAACTGAGAGATCAAGATTTCACTTAGACAGCATGCCTCCTCTCTAATAAAGTAAAATAAAAAAGAAAGGTAACAGGAAAATAACACTAGAAATAGATAACCATTTAATAACTAAGAAAAACATTCAAATTTCACATTCAACAGCCAACTTCGGATGCCATATAGAGAAAATAATCACATCTTGTAAAAACTTTTACCAAGCATCAAACTGCCTGACAGTCTCGTGTTAGAATAAAACATACAACCATTAAAATACAGACAAAAACTACACACACTAAAATACTGTGTTAAAATCCACTCTCAGTAATAAACATCTCATGATCAACCCTTTAAAACTCACCTTTCACTACAGTCTAGTTTTAAAACTCACCTTTCACTACAGTCTAGTTTTAAAACTCACCTTTCACTACAATCTAGTTTTAAAACTCACCTTTCACTACAGTCTAGTTTTAAAACTCACCTTTCACTACAGTCTAGTTTTAAAACTCACCTTTCACTACAATCTAGTTTTAAAACTCACCTTTCACTACAATCTAGTTTTAAAACTCACCTTTCACTACTATATAGTTTTAAAACTCACCTTTCACTACAATCTAGTTTTAAAACTCACCTTTCACTACAATCTAGTTTTAAAACTCACCTTTCACTACAATCTAGTTTTAAAACACACCTTTCACTACAATCTAGTTTTAAAACTCACCTTTCACTACAATTTAGTTTTAAAACTCACCTTTCACTGCTATCTAGTTTTAAAACTCACCTTTCACTACAGTCTAGTTTTAAAACTCACCTTTCACTACAATCTAGTTTTAAAACTCACCTTTCACTACAATCTAGTTTTTAAACACACCTTTCACTAAATTGACTAATAATTAATAATAATAATAATAATAATAATAATAATAATAAATAAATTATTATTATTATTAGTAGTAGTAGTAGTGGTAGTAGTAGTAGTATTATCTATATTTGTGCATTCTTAATATATTTCATATATTTAAAATGGTCTTTATTAAAAACTTAATATTTCTTTAACAAATACTATTAACAAATACTAACCATTAATCAAATACTAACATTTAACAAATACTAACTATTAACAAATACTAACCATTAACCAAATATTAACATTTAACAAATACTATTAACAAATACTAACCATTAACCAAATACTAACATTTAATCAAATACTAACATTTAACAAATACTAACCATTAACAAATACTAACCATTAACAAATACTAACATTAACCAAATACTAACATTTAACAAATACTAACATTTAACAAAATACTAACATTTAACAAAATACTAACATTTAACAAAATACTAACATTTAACAAATACTAACCATTAACCAAATACTAACATTTAACAAATACTAACATTTAACAAATACTAACATTTAACAAATACTAACATTTAACAAATACTAACATTTAACAAATACTAACATTTAACAAAATACTAACAATTAACAAATACTAACTATTAACAAATACTAACCATTAACAAATACTAACATTTAACAAATACTAACTCTCACTAACATCCCCTACGTGTACTGAACCTCACCGTGGTGTAGGGTGGCAACATTTCCAAAGGGAATGGCTAATTAGTACATTAATATAATAACATTTAATTGGTTAGATAGATAGACAGATAGATTGATTATGATAAATAGATATACCTACATAGATAGTTACTGAAGATAGATGAACAGATGGATACATAGGGTATTGCTACTTTTTCTAATTTCGAATAGTGTCATTAATTTGAAAGCCCTTTCTATTTTCAGACAGACAGACAGACAGGCCAACAGAGATTAGACAGAAGTGAGTACTCAAGAATAAGTTATGAGATAGAGTAAGAAAGCCAGAGGGAAATCTCTCACAGAAAATATTATACACACTTCTTATCCTAATTTCAAAATTTTAAATATATTTATACAATGATTACCCCCACTTTTTCTAATTTCAAATAGTATCATTAATTTGAAAGCCCTTTCTA
This sequence comes from Chrysomallon squamiferum, assembly GCA_012295275.1. NCBI lineage: Eukaryota > Metazoa > Mollusca > Gastropoda > Neomphalida > Peltospiridae > Chrysomallon > Chrysomallon squamiferum. Next base: position 4,131,116 of record CM022677.1, read on the forward strand.
TTTACAGACAGACAGACAGGCCAACAGAGATTAGACAGAAGTGAGTACTCAAGAATAAGTTATGAGATATACACATTTCCCTCTGGCTTTCTTACTCTATCTCTCACAGAAAATATTATACACACTTCTTATCCTAATTTCAAAATTTTAAATATATTTATACAATGATTACCCCCAAGAAAACCTGGATTTTCCCCTGATATAAATAATTTAAAAAAGGAAAGATAAAATAATTTTTTCGTTTGGCTTTTTGTTTTTTTAAATTTTTTTGGTGAATTTATATATATATATTTTTTTAATTTAGAAAAATTCCAATTACTCCTAATTACATAATCTTCAATTACATTTACATTAATTACCCCCAACAAATTCTTGATTTCCCTTGATCTAAATAATATAAAAAAATGGTAAAAGAATACATATAATATATATATATAATTCTAATTACCCCTAATTACATAATTTTAGATATATTTTCACAATTATAACCCCCGACAAAGCCTTGATTTCCCCTGATTTAGATAATGTAAAGAAAAAGAAGATAAAATAAATAAAAAAATGTTTTGGTTTGGATTTTCGTTCTTTAAATTTTTTTGTGAGTTTTTAAAAAAATTATATAAAAATTCTAATTACCCCTAATTACATAATTTTAAATATATTTACTACACTGATTACCCCAACAAACACTTCATTTTCCCCTGATTTAAATAATATAAAAATTAGATGATTAAAAAAACACCTCTATGCACTATCACATTATTAGAATAACCATGCACACAACAATGATAAAAACAGTGTATACTCTTATTTTAATCATCAGTGGACTGATCATTCTGAAGATGTATATCACTCAACTCTCCTCATCTTTTCATTATTTGTTTTTTATTATATGTTATGAAGACAAATCTTATGGTAATTTGCATTCTTCACTTTATTAACATGAAAGTTGCACACTTTAAGAAAAAAACAAATCATTAATTTACCAGAGAAGCAGAATGTTGCAGGGTGGTACATCCTGATCCACCCAACATCTATGTCAGAACTATTTCACTTCTGCATCTTGTCTAGAAAGAGCAAGTCTTGCAGGGTGGTACATCCTGATCCACCCAACATCCATGTCAGAACTATTTCACTTCTGCATCTTGTCTAGAAAGAGCAAGTGTCGCAGGGTGGTACATCCTGATCCACCCAACATCTATGTCAGAACTATTTCACTTCTGCATCTTGTCTAGAAAGAGCAAGTGTCGCAGGGTGGTACATCCTGATCCACCCAACATCCATGTCAGAACTATTTCACTTCTGCATCTTGTCTAGAAAGAGCAAGTGTCGCAGGGTGGTACATCCTGATCCACCCAACATCCATGTCAGAACTATTTCACTTCTGCATCTTGTCTAGAAAGAGCAAGTGTCGCAGGGTGGTACATCCTGATCCACCCAACATCCATGTCAGAACTATTTCACTTCTGCATCTTGTCTAGAAAGAAAGAGCAAGTGTCGCAGGGTGGTACATCCTGATCCACCCAACATCCATGTCAGAACTATTTCACTTCTGCATCTTGTCTAGAAAGAGCAAGTGTCGCAGGGTGGTACATCCTGATCCACCCTACATACACTATTTCACTTCTGCATCTTGTCTAGAAAGAGAAAGTTTAGGAATGAAGGATAGCATTACAACTAATTATTCTATATACTGGATAAGCACAACTAACACTAATTATAAATTATTTTATGCCAGTTAAAAACAAATAAAATACATTAAAGTAAATTTTAAAAAATGGAATAAAAATGATAAAGGCGGAAAGACAAAAACAAAATATGTTACTGATTAGTGAGAGACAAAAATAATATTTTTACCAACAGTTTCAAGTTAGTGTTAATGTAGCTGCATGTCTTGTCTGACAAAAGGTTGAATGCTGCAGTGAAGGTTTTCCTGTCAGCCAGCTGGAATCCCAGGACGGGGTATATGTTCTGGAAGCCCTGTTAGTTGTGCCTTCACTGTCTCTAAAAACAATATCAGTCTCATCAAGCTTTTGATTATAAATACAATGCCTCGTTCGTTACTGCAAAAATGGAAATGCTGAATTGACTTCATTCCTTTCTGAGGACAAAACCACCCACTGAATTACACCTGCCAGTCGTATATTGTCACACGCACATCTCCGCTTTCAAAACCTACAACTTGGTTGATTCCCTTTTGTTACAAATTGGCAAGTAATCCACTTCTGAATGTCTGAACTTCTGAATTTTAATAAAGCAAAACACCAGTCTGGTGTGAACTTGGTCTGGTCAGCAGGCATAAAATTAAGTGTTACTTCTGTATGGAGTCCACTCATAACCCTCCACGCAGCATTCCACAACATAAAGTGATTCTTATTTTGTCCACTACAATTGTCACCATGTTAAGTTCACTTTCAGTTCTGCCAGGCCAAACTTCAGTAGAAAATGGTGTAGTAAAGAAATTTCTGTAATAGACCCCTTGCTGCTATTCATCAATCAAATAATTAATCTGCTGAGGAAGGGCCTGACAACAAATTCCAAAAATCCCACATTTTCTAGGTACAAGGAAATAAACTGGTCCAGGCTGGAGAAGACTACTTGGTAAGTGGACTTGTTGAGTGAAGTTGAAAGAATAATGAATTGTACCAGGCAAAGAGTTAGGTTGGTGACGGCTAACATTGGTAATATTAAATCTTCAGCAGCAGTAACTTTGGACTCTGCCACAGTGTTATTATAAAACTTCCTTTCAGATTCCACAATACACAGATGACCTAGTTGTTCACCAAGCACTCGCATTTTCTCATTTTCTGGAAGTCTGGCAGTTCAGTGAATTATCTTACATTATCTCATCTTCTGGAAGTCTGGCAGTTCAGTGAATCATCTCACATTATCTCATCTTCTGGAAGTCTGGCAGTTCAGTGAATTATCTTACATTATCTCATCTTCTGGAAGTCTGGCAGTTCAGTGAATCATCTCACATTATCTCATCTTCTGGAAGTCTGGCAGTTCAGTGAATTATCTTACATTATCTCATCTTCTGGAAGTCTGGCAGTTCAGTGAATCATCTCACATTATCTCATCTTCTGGAAGTCTGGCAGTTCAGTGAATCATCTCACATTATCTCATCTTCTGGAAGTCTGGCAGTTCAGTGAATCATCTCACATTATCTCATCTTCTGGAAGTCTGGCAGTTCAGTGAATCATCTCACATTATCTCATCTTCTGGAAGTCTGGCAGTTCAGTGAATTATCTTACATTATCTCATCTTCTGGAAGTCTGGCAGTTCAGTGAATCATCTCACATTATCTCATCTTCTGGAAGTCTGGCAGTTCAGTGAATCATCTCACATTATCTCATCTTCTGGAAGTCTGGCAGTTCAGTGAATCATCTCACATTATCTCATCTTCTGGAAGTCTGGCAGTTCAGTGAATCATCTCACATTATCTCATCTTCTGGAAGTCTGGCAGTTCAGTGAATCATCTCACATTATCTCATCTTCTGGAAGTCTGGCAGTTCAGTGAATCATCTCACATTATCTCATCTTCTGGAAGTCTGGCAGTTCAGTGAATCATCTCACATTATCTCATCTTCTGGAAGTCTGGCAGTTCAGTGAATCATCTCACATTATCTCATCTTCTGGAAGTCTGGCAGTTCAGTGAATCATCTCACATTATCTCATCTTCTGGAAGTCTGGCAGTTCAGTGAATCATCTCGTTGTTTTGTTTGCACTGCAGCACAGATCAGTCTAGGGCGTCCAACAACTGTGAACATGCAGCTTCCACAGATTAATAAAGGAGGATTTCCCTATGGTACGATAACCTAAAAAAGAAAAGAGACATAAAAATAAATAAGTATTAAAACAATCACTGCAAATTGTTATAATTTTTTCAAGTAACAATTTCTAAATAATTTAATTACTAATTTTCCATATCAAGAGTAACAATATCAATAACTTTAAAACTTAAAAACTAAGTAAGAATATAAATGTATGCATGGTTATTTGAATTAGTGTACTGTTTTAAGCACCTTTCCTATAAAGTTTAATTTAATGTTTGTTTTAATTTATCTCCAGATACAGAAGTGAAGTAAAGGTTGGGGTGTTTAATCTTTGCTTTACAACAAACATGTATACATATTAAATTATATACATATATCAACATGTATATTCATCTATATATAAATCAAAATATCTATACATCGTTATACAGGTATATATAAAACCCACAAATATACCAATCTATTCATTCAAATAACTATGTAGTATTAAAAATAAAACAAATTCATTAAAATATGACACAGTGGCAGTATGATCAAATTTTGCATAATAAAAAGAATGTTCTCAGTACCAAGGAGGGGAACAAATATTAATGAGCAGTTAGAAAGAAAAAAAGTAGATTTATCAATAGTTATAATTTATTTGGTTGTGCATGTGCTCTTGAAGAATCTTTTGTGTGAAGTCACAATCAACTTACCTCGTGCAATAGCAAGTTGTCTGTAATGACTCAAAGTGAAGCCTTCATCTCAGGTGTGTGGAGTATGTTGACATCACTTCTCTTGAATCCTGTACTCGGCCAGGTAAGCTGAGTGCATGGTCCTCCACAAAATGCTGCAGAAACTGGACAACCTCTCTGTATCATCAGAACTAAGTACACTGGATTCAATTTTCTCCCACCGCATGTTTTCTGTCTTGGAGTTACTCCATGCTGACGTAGAGCTTCAGCAATGCTGTTAGTTTATTCTGACTAACGCTGTAATAAAGAGATTAAAAAATAATTTTTGTGATTGTTCTTTGTAGCAACACTTGTATTTAATCATTGGTATACTAACTAAATATCTTTGGTATATCTAGTCTAAAAATACAATGTGGGGAAATAAATTTAGAACCCCCCCTCTCAATAAAAAAAATTACAATATATATACTGAACTGGATGACTGAAAAAAAAGTAAAATAACAACTTAAAAGAATACTTTGATTTTACCATTCAATTTTTAATTAATCATGTGTTCTAAACAGTAATATTTAGCAATTTAGTATCAACTCCAGCAGAACACAACTACTCATGATCAATGGACTAGAACACACACTTACCCATCAATGAATTGGAAGGTTTCTCTACAGTTTTAGAACCTATGATGTAGCAACATCTCTGGAGTTTACGTTGTTTGTTGCCAGGGTTTTAAACATGTCATCTCTCCATTATTCATAGTACTTGACAGTACTCCAAGTAGAATCATGTCTTTTTTAGCTTCAAAACACAAAATAAAGTATTTTTAAAATTATATTACAATTTAGTCAGTTACCTGTTGTTTAAAAACATTTTTATATTATTCAATAATAACTTAATATATTATATGTTCACAATATTACAGAATTATACAAGCAAAGTATTGTGATATAATCTAATGGTTAAGTTGCATCCATCCAATGAACATCCTCTTCTTTTTAAAGAATATCTTACTTTAATATGTAAACATTATAATTTATATTGCTAAATTCTTTCAAAGTTCATAAATTTTGGAGGTTTAAGAAAAGGTAGATATTATATACAAAATTATTTTATGGCTAAAATTAATACAAAACATTAGGCTAACCAAAAATGTATTCAATGTTAAATATCTATGCTTGGCTACTATTGATATTAATATTATTATATAACTTATAAGTTAAAACATAATCTGTTATTTTAATAATTTTTGAAAACATTAAAATGACTACAAACTGAGGATAGACCCTTTATCTATAAATATTACAAACTATGCATTCTTATCTTCACTGGTTTCTGCCATATTCAATCTCCATTCCAGCACTTCATCTCATGAAAACTGAGAAATGCATCCACGTTTTACACTTTGTCCTTCTCCGGCAGTTTTAATTTTACAATTACAGTCAAACGTTTTGTTGAAATAGACATTAATCAATCATGTGATGTGTTTGCTCATTAATTTCAGAGAAGTAACATGCTGCTGTTTGTTCAGTTCTGTGTCTCCTACCAAATTTACAGATCAACAAAATTCATTTTCTGTTTTGTTTTCATCTTAAAATGGGAACATGATTTCATCTGCATTACTGTTATTTTCAATGATTAGCAGAATTAGTAACAGACAGACCACCAATCACAGACTGTTCAGTTTCTTCCAACTGATCAAACTGGCCTCCAGTTTTCAAAAGACTGCAAGGATGACATCTCATCTACGTTTGTCATCCTGGCCAAGAACAAACTAGGACGTTTCTACTCCTGTTTGCAGTACACATTATTACTGGTTTGATCCAATCTGATGTCACTCAGTGAACCCACTCACTGCATTTACCATCCAAACCAGAGTTATAATAGTGAATTCAGCACACTTTGTCAATCACAGCTGGAGTTTTTTGTTGAATAACTGCAGCTAAACAGAATCATGTTGCCAAATCAATGTAGGAAATGTACACCTGACTTCCATTCTTTTAGATCCAGAGCCACATCATTAAATTCTGATGCAAATGGAAAACACACGATATGTCTGGGTGAAGTTCTTTTGAATTTTTTGTATTATCACAAGTTTTAGTTGCCTCTTATGACAATCATCATCACTGACACCTGCATCCTTTAACAACATTGCAAGTCTTTGATTCAAAGGATGAGAAAACTGTTTATGAAGTTGTAAAATGATTTTTTTTTTTTCTTATCAGTAATAGTGTAGAAAAGTTGTTTTGGATTATCAAGATGAACACAGTGAGTCTACAAATCAATCTGCTTTCCATGATTATAGGACTGTTGCTGTTGTTATTGTTCATTAGTTTGTATTGCTACTACTACTGCTTTTGTTGCTATTATACATCATCTTGTACTGCTACTACTACTGGTGCTGTTGGCACTGAACATCAACTTGTACAGCAACTATAAAGAAATGACGTTAATCCTGATTATCAATTTAATTTTTAGGGCAGATAATAGAATATCAGTTCTAGATTGTTAAATAACCTTATACCAGTCTGTGTAGCAGATCCACATGTTGCAGATCAGGCACCATAAACATAAGCACTAACAAAAATAGTTTTGAATAAATGGAATATAAAATATACATTATAACTTTAGAAATGTGCTGTTTAATGGTTTACTATTGTGATTATCAATAAACCTAATGTAATTCATTGGCCTTAAAGTTCCACCAAATCATTAACAACTGGATTTTAGAGAAATCATTAAATAAATATTTTATTATTTGAGTCACGTTTCACTTTTGTAGGCAGAGAAGTAATTTTATTCCTCAGATTACTTACTAACAGCACCTTTCCTCACAATATAGAGATCGTTATTTATTGTCATCTTAGAACAGATGCCTCACAGGAAACAACATGCCACCTGTCTGTTTATAATTTGTTTAAAAGAAAATTACAGTATGAATATATTTGATTTAATTATTGCTTGTTACCTGGACATAAGACATTTGTTTCACATGCTTCGTGAAGATCCTCCTGTCATCTGTTCCTCAATCTTTGCCTCCATTCTTAGGTGTGCAGAATTTGTTGATGTTCTTATCTCAAATCTTCTTCTAGTGCCTCTGCCACATGTTTCACTACAACTACCCAGTCTTTGAAGTGACCATGCAGTCCAGGCACGGTCAACTGTAAGAGTAAAATTAAAGAATAAATAAATAAATAAATAAATAAATAAATAAATAAATAAATAAATAAAATAAACTGAGAATTAAATAGTTTTTAACAATGTCATAGATAAATGCTAAACACATAATTTTGTATTTCAGACATTAGGCAGAAAATGCTGACAGTTTCATCAAATTTAACACATATTCAATTCACCTAATTATAAAAATAATTTAAGAAGCTCTTTATTGATATGACTAGATTTATAATTTTGATGAAAGCAGACACAGGAATTAATTCTTGGTCATTTTAAAATTCTTCCTGCTATATAAATTAAAATAATCACCTCTGTTACATGATCCTGCAGTACAGGCTTCTGTGGTTGTGCATGCACCACCTTGACAACACCCTGACAAATCAGATATTCTTATCCAAGGGGGACCACACTGAAAGGATCATAATTTAATATTTCTTATAATGGTTTTGCTATTAATCAATAAAAACTAGAATGTCAAATGTTTGAAAGAAAAACTGATGTTTAATTTAACTAAAGAACTCTGATTTGCACAATGCATGCAAACCTAATCAGTTATTATTAGTAAAGAAAATTTACATCCTAAAAATACTGCTTTAATCAGGTGGAAATAACAACATCTAAGTGCCAAATCAGTATACATATAATTTCTTAACCAGTAATATTATAATACATTTTAATATATAAAGTAATAAATTAGTAATAGTATAACAGTGATAGCCAAATATCTAAATGAAAGAATGACAGTTAAAATTATTTAATATTACTGGATGTATACGAGATTATAAAATCGTTGGGAAAGTAAGTGCAGTTAATACTGGTGAAATTACTTTTATTAAGTCTATTTGAAATGATTTAAGTTTATGAATTTCGAATAGCGATGTTTTTAAAATATTATTTCTCATGATAAATATTAATAATTTTGTTGTTATGTTTTACAGAGAAACTTGTGATCAACATCTACTGTAGGACGATAGATTACATTAGAAAATACAGAGATCATATACTGTAGGGTCAAAATATTTGGACGTTCTTTTTGCGTTGGATTCTCAAAAATTATATGAAAATAGCAGATACTCCGGGAATAGGGCAACACAGATCCTATGTAAGTTAAATGGTGAAAAAAATGGTTACCTTATTAAATTACCAGTTTCAGCAGATGAAGTGACTGTAAAAGATTTTAAGTGAGCTCCCTTTACGAAAGTTTGTTTACGCAACTTCCACCAACTTTGTGTAAGGACCCCATAACACTGTCGTCACAGCGCATGATTGACGTCACAAAACTCGAGCCAAATACGATGGCAGGTGCCCGGAATCTCAGCATTTGATTGGTTAAACTAATGTTTATATAAACAATATAGATGTTTTTATTTATTTATTTATTAAATTATTAATTTATTAATTATTAAAAACAGTATAAATTAAATTAGATTTTCTAAAGAGATACTTTTTTATTATTATTATTATTATTATTATTATTATTATTATTATAATTTTTGCTAACAATTTTTTTTAGGTGATACTCTGTAAAAATAGTCTAAGCACATTTTAGATATTTTCTCAAACTAGTGTTAGTATATTCAACAGACAGCTTAGTAATTTTACATTACTATAATTAATTCTGAATATAAGCTGAGGCCAGGACGTGATCTCTGAGCCTGTTAGTTTATAGATTAACCATAACAGCATTGTTAAAAATGTGTGTGTGTGTGTGTGTGTGTGTGTGTGTGTGTGTGTGTGTGTGTGTGTGATCTCTGAGCCTGTTAGTTTATAGATTAACCATAACAGCATTGTTAAAAATGTGTGTGTGTGATCTCTGAGCCTGTTAGTTTATAGATTAACCATAACAGCATTGTTAAAAACCATAAAAATTGTTGTGTGTGTGTGATCTCTGAGCCTGTAGATTAACCATAACAGCATTGTGTGTGTGTGTGTGTGTGTGTGTGATCTCTGAGCCTGTTAGTTTATAGATTAACCATAACAGCATTGTTAAAAATGTGAGTGTGTGTGTGTGTGTGTGTGTGTGTGTGATCTCTGAGCCTGTTAGTTTATAGATTAACCATAACAGCACAAAAAAATGTGTGTGTGTGTGTGTGTGTGTGTGTGTGTGTGTGTGTGTGTGTGTGTGTGTGATCTCTGAGCCTGTTAGTTTATAGATTAACCATAACAGCATTGTTAAAAAATGTGTGTGTGTGTGTGTGTGTGTGTGTGTGTGATCTCTGAGCCTGTTAGTTTATAGATTAACCATAACAGCATTGTTAAAAATGTGTGTGTGTGTGTGTGTGTGTGTGTGTGTGTGTGTGTGTGATCTCTGAGCCTGTTAGTTTATAGATTAACCATAATAGCATTTTTAAAAATGTGTGTGTGTGTGTGTGTGTGTGTGTGTGTGTGTGTGTGTGTGTGTGTGTGTGTATAGATTAACCATATTAACCATAGTGAGTGTGTTGTGTTTATAGATTAACCATCTGAGCCTGTTGTTTAAAAATAACAGCAGTGTGTGTGTGTGTTCTTTTATTCAACATTTCATTCATATTTCATTTTAATTTCATAATATTAATTTTTATTATTTTTATTTTTTAGTAAACATCTTCATACTCTGACTCGAAAAAAAGTAATACTTTGGATGTCAAATGGCAGGTCAAAAACAAAAAAATTGAACCTTTCTTTAAAAATATGGTATAAGAGATGTTTTTTTGTTTTACCACTGTTATTTATTATTATTATTATTATTATTATTATTAGTAGTAGTAGTAGTAGTAGTAGTAGTAGTAGTAGTAGTAGTAGAATTGTATTACTATTGTTTTTATCATTATAATTAATATTATTATTATTACTGTTTTTATTTATTATTATTATTAATACTATTATTATTATTATTGTTGTTGTTGTTTTTATTTATTATTATTACTGTTATTATTGTTATTATTATTATTATTATTATTGTTTTTATTGTTGCTGTTATTTTATTTTTATAAGGGTTATTAAAGTTATTATTACTATTATTTTATTATTATTATTTCTTTTTCTCTTTCTCGTATATCTCCGTTTCTTTTTCTTTGACAAGAAATAATATTACACAGTATCAGTGAATTTGGTTATACATCAGTTTTATATTTACACAGTTTATTCTCATATTTATTGATCTACATTTAATTATTACATGAAATTTATGTTCAAAAGTCTTATTTATATACAGTAAAACATTTATTTTATTAAGCAGGTGAAAATTCTGGATTTTATACTTGAAATAGGATGCTGGCAATCTCAGTACACTTTTGATAGTAAACATTTGTGAGTGTCTGTGTTTATGTATGTGTGTTATCGTGTTTGTGTGAGTGTGTGTGTGTGTGTGTGTGTGTGTGTGTGTGTGAGAGAGAGAGAGAGAGAGAGAGAGAGAGAGAGAGAGAGAGAGAGATATGAAAAGTTTTATATGGTAGAGGAGTAAGAGAACATTTGGAATATTTTCTCATCACACAAATATGTTAACACACCACACCCTAGATCTGTACCTGCTGTGTCTTCTGTACAGAGAAATATCTATTTAACTTACACTTGTTGTTTAGATGTTATAATTAATAATGTTGATATCTTTTAAAATAAATATAATTTTTACATTTTATGTTATTGCCTTGTTTTTTGTTATTAATGCTGTTTTAAGATAAAACTGAATGAACTGTTACGAATGCAATAAACATCTCTTCCAAAACCTTTGAACACATGCAAATATATTTTGATATTCATTTTATGTCAGAAACTAGTATTACACCACAGATTATATTGATAATTACAGATGTGTATATATATATATATATATAATTAATCTAGAATGAAATTCCATATTTGTATAAAATAATATAACTGATAATCTCTAATAAGACAATATAATAAAAACTGCTTCTTATTTTGATATCAGTGTGTAAAATTATCAGTGCTTATAGAGGTACAGTTTAGTTAAAAATCACTGTTCTATAAAATATCACGCTTTCTCATTTAAGTATATTATAAATAAATCAATTTATAACTAATCAGTGAAATATATTTTTATATGATTAAATATATTTTGATACAATTAAGTATTTTTGATATAATTAAATATATTGTGATATGATTAAATATATGTTGATACAATTGAGTATTTTTGATATGATTACATATTTTCTCATTTAATTATATTATAAATAAATTAGGTTTTTTTATTATTTTATATTAGTATTTAGTTTTTAACTCGACGAAATCTAAGAATAAATCTGATTTCTCTGATAACATTACGCGGCCTAATAAAAAATTAGAAGTAATTTTTATATCCACACACAGAACAGTTCTAATGAAGCTAACAAAGTAGAGTCAAACACAGAACAGTTCTAATGAAAAATAAAAAAGAATAACAAAATAAAGTCAAACACAGATAGGAAGCTTCTGTTTTTATACAGAATAAAAAATAAAAAACAGAATAACTGTTTATACAGAAAAATAAAAACAGAATAACAAAATAAAGTCAAACACAGATAGGAAGCTTCTGTTTATACAGAAAAATAAAAACAGAATAACAAAATAAAGTCAAACACAGATAGGAAGCTTCTGTTTATACAGAAAAATAAAAACAGAATAACAAAATAAAGTCAAACACAGATAGGAAGCTTCAAACACAGATAGGAAGCTTCTGTTTATACAGAAAAATAAAAACAGAATAACAAAATAAAGACAGATAGGAAGCTTCTGTTTATACAGAAAAATAAAAACAGAATAACAAAATAAAGATATCTCTGTTGTTGTTATTGTTCTCCCATGATATCAAGAGGACTTTGACAAAATTGGTGTCTGCTTTATTGTTATACCTGATATAAATATACGATATTAATAAAATATGAGATTAACATTTCTCAACATACTTAACTACAAACTCTAAATATCACTGCTCATAATTAATTCTCATCTTTTTATTTTTATAAGTAATTAAACCGCTTATTTTCATAACGCCATGTAGAATTATCATTTATAAATGTCAGTAATGTCTACTATATTAACTGTGCTTATCAATATTTCTGAAGCGGTATCTGAAGTTAGTTCACAATGTTCTGCTGACTGTTTTTCAGTGAAACATATTCTGGTGGTTATTAAATGTCACACTGTATGCGCCCTCTTTATTTCTCGATATATTTTTGACATCACATACAAAGCTACTGTTATTTATAAAAAGATTATAACCCAGAAGTTCAATCTATATTTCTGAATGTTCACAGTGAAGTCATTTGTAATTTTCAATATAATTTGTCGTATAACTAACTGAATATCATCTCATTCAAGAAGGATAGTTGAGAAATTCAGAAATAAAGAGGCCTTCCAGATTACAATTTTGTGTTATTAACAAAATCAGGATTAATTTTTAGTTCCACATGAGATTGTATTGATAATTAAATATTGATTTTCTTTTCCTATAGAGGTGTTTATTGAAAAGCTGAGGTTGCATTGTTAGATATTAGCAAATAATTAATTATATATGAAGTGATATTCATTTTAATATTTCTAGTTCAGAAGTACAGTGAATATTCAGGAATAAAATATTGCAACCAGATAAAAAGGTTATTTCACTAGCAAGTGTGATATTAATGTGATATTTCTCAACGTAATGTATGTTGTGTTTACTACATCATGGCAGCAAATGTAACGTAGCATTTTTGTTGAGAAAATACACTATTTACATTGATAATTTTACACTGCTTAATTTTTGCACTGTTTAAATAGTGTTAAATGTTATAAGCTTGATCCACAGATTATATTGTGTGGTATCCTGAAGACAACAGTGTGATTTCTTTAATAGTCTTGCCATTCTGCTGGAGGTACATCATGCGATCCAGCAAAAATGGCAGTACTTTTTATTATTATTATTTTTTAAAAGACATCTAAAATCGAAAAAACTTTCTCAGTTGAAGTCTGTCAAATTTGCTTAATAAAAGTTAATATCATCAAATTTAAATCAACGTTTTATTTACTATCAGAAATAATTTGATTAATCTGAAATTCATCAACATTTTGAGGTTTATTAAAGTACTTTTATTAGGATATATTTGTTTATTTAGAATTAGAAAATGTTTTATTACCATCGATTTATATACGTTTCATCGGAAATTAAATATACACTTTTTTTAAATTATAGCACAAAACATATATATAATTAAAGATGTAGTGCAGATGCTTAAGTTTTTTCTAAACTGAGAAAAAAGGTTGCTAATCTGGAAGGAGATTCACAGTTATTCAAGATATCGGACTTCTCTTAAAATATACACGGTTGGTGTCACCGCTACTCTCTAACTATGAATGTTCTGTGTAACACAGTTTAGCTAAAATCCCGCGTAAACTACTACACAAATAGTGCTCACGTTTTTAAAATGTATTTTTATAACTCAGTGGTAAAATTAACAGTGTAAATAGCGTTATCCTTAAGTAAAATTGACACCTTATTTTTACTTGTTTATAATTATGTAATATTTGTATAATTTATTCGTGAACATATCGGTGTCCTTAATTAAAAATATCACCATGTTTCTTGCTTGTTTATAATTACGGGATGTTTTATGATTTATAGTGTGAACTGCGCTCGTTATACAAAATACACGTGATAGCTTTGTATTCATAATGGAATATCATTTAAGTTTTCTTCTATTTTCTTATAAATAATAATAATAATAATAATAAAATTAAAATAAACTGAAAGTACGCTCTAAATTTCCCAAAATACAGGTATTCTCTATAATCTATGTTCTTACTTGAAATTATCATTTTAATCTGTAGTGTAATATAATTTATGACATTAATATTGCACCTGATAACGTTTTGTGCTTTTAGCAGAAGGGGAGTATATAGAGAAACGTACAGATTAATAATCTTTTCTAAAACTGTAAGATGTTATAAAGAAAAAGTTGATTGGGCGCGAGATTAGACTAATACATTTTTGATTAATTGTAAACAAACTATGACACGGTCATATCAACATTTTTTATCTATCTATCTATCTATCTATCTATCTATCCACATACATATCTATCTTCCTATTAATCTATAATCTCTGTAATCCGTTTAATAAAAATGCATCAAATCATTTATCCCCAGACAAATGGGACAAAAGAAAATATGTCAGAAAATACTAATATTATTTTATCCTAATACAAACTGGAAAAGAGAAAAAATACTATTCTCTCAGAATGCACCTGATAGAACTGTAATTGAAAACAGTTTTCTTTCATCAGATAAACTACACAATCACTTTCACCAAGTTCTACTTCAGTGTACACGGGGTGAGCTAATCTGTAAGTGTGACGTTTCCATGACTCCTCTGTGTTCTGCACAATTAGCTCATCCTCTTCTCCACTTCTTGTCTGAGAAAAACATTTCAATATTTAATATTACTGTAATCAGGTATAGATTTGTATTGTTGTATTTACCTTTGTTTGTCACCCAGTAGCTGATATATTTTTCATGCTGGGGTGTCCTTAAACATTCATTCCTTTATTTGTATAGTTTGATAAAAAAAAGTTATTTAACGATGAGCTTTCATTCCTCTCCATTTTAAAAAAAGAAATGACAACATTTTGTAAGCATATGATATCAGTATATATAATTACAAATGAAAGGACTTCTTTGTAAATTTTAAAATTTGTTTTATCAATTACCATTAATTGTTTTTACAATTTTTTTTTATGTTTTCCTTCCATCAAAGCAAAAATCAACAGACACACCTAAGTATCATAATTATACATATACACTTTATGAACAGGGAAAGACAGTGAAAGAAACAAAGAATGGGAAAGAGAGAATCAGAGATGCAAGGAGAAAATTAGAGATAGTGAGAGAGAAACAAAAAGACTGACATCATCACTATACCTGACTTTTGCCTTCTGTTCTTTTACCATCATCTACTCTTATGTTAACTCTTCACACTATGAATGGTTGTCCAAATATCTTACCGTAGATAACAAGAAACACATTTTTTTAATTGTTCATAATAATCATTGTTAGTGTTAAAGAACAATGTTACAGATGGGAGAAATATTTACAGAAAAAATTGCCAAAACAGATATTTACAGATTATATGTTTAGACATACATATCCATAGATAGACACATAGGTAGATTATATAGATAGACAGATAGACTAAGTTACATAAAGTCAGAGCCTTACAGACACGACAGAAAGCTAGAAAGATAGACAAATATAAAACAAAAGAATACAGAGGTACATAGATACATTTATTCAGAAAGACAAATATAAAACAAAAGAATACAGAGGTACACAGATACATTTCTTGCCTAATTATCACATATTAATCAAGTTTCTTCTGCTGAACTTAAAAAGCGATTATATGCTTACCTGTTATAATTTATCACTAACCTTTTGTCTATAGGACTAAAAAATAACACTCATTTTTGAAGCCTCTAAATGCAGCATAGCGGCTGCAAGTCATAATATACCTCGGAGGCCAGAATTGTCCTGAGGCCAGAATTACCCCAACTTACTACTAGTTTTAAACAAAATAATTTTAGTGAATTTAGTAAATTCAGTGAATGATCTATATTCAGGCGACTTGAATTTTGTTTTGTTTTGTTTTTTTGTTTTGTTTAAAGTTTTACTCAACACTCAGTCTTTTTTGTACATTTACCAAAGTGCGTGTTAAATAGAGTTGTTTCTCTTAGACCACGAACTTCTGAAATAGATTACTCTTCATTTATTTTAGTTGAAAAAATAGTTAGGAAAGGCACAAGAGATCACGGTCTTGTAATATGAACAACCATCTTTATCAGTGTAAATCATAAAAAGTTCAGAAAGTGGACGTAAAATAATTGTATTTGGAAGTTTAAAAACTTCCGTGACCTCACGGAAACTTCCGATCGAAATCCAAGATGGCAGCATCGAACGCCGATCAATATTTACACACTTTTAAACATGTATACCTTTATAATGCAAAAATTCTACATGGATCATTACAGAGATAAATACAGATAGATTATATAGACAGATATACAGAGATAAATACTGATAGATTATATAGACAGATATACAGAGATAAATACAAATAGATTATATAAACAGATACACAGAGATAATTACAGATAGATTATAATGAACAGATACATAGAGGTAATTACAGATAGATTATATAGAGAGATATACAGAGATAACTACAGACAGATTATAGATTAGATATACAGAAATATATACAGAAGGTCTGAAGTATTATAATTACTTTTTAGATATTCAGGGAGCTGGACATATGATTGATAGATGGTTATTGAAGAATAGACGTATAAGCTAGAGAGATAGAGTGATAGGTATATATGTTACTAGTTTGGTAGATTGATTTGTAGACAGACTGACAGACATATAGATAACCTTGTGTGTTAAGGAATGGGTGTGTGTTTATATACTCTAACAAAAAAGAAATGCAAAAGTAGATTTTATTGACATTGGGAATATCTATCTAATGGATCAACAGAAAGCAGCAGAATGTTCACATTTTAACAACACTTTCGCAATTCATTAATATTGATGGTATTACATTGAAAAAATTAAAGTTCAAGGATATATCAGTATAATATCAATACCTTGTGTGCCCACCAAAACTTCCTGACATCTCTTCCCATGGCAGTAATGAAATTACAAATTACACGTTGAATGGTGGCCCACTCTGTCTGTAGTAATAATGCCAACTGAGCACGATTCTGTGGCTGTGGTTGATGCTGCCTCAGTCGTCTCGGTATCTCTGTGCCGTTCAGTTGCCTTGGATGTGAGCCAGATTGGTCCTGCCAGTGTATGAGATTGCTGCCAACACCATCACACTACCACCACCAAATCTCTCCACCTCCTGTATGCAGTTTGCAGGAAAATGTTCACCACGACGTCTGTAAACTCGACATCTTCCATCAGCTCGACGAAGCTGAAATTGAGCCTCATACTAACCAGACAGTTCTCCATCATAACTGAGGCCAGACTCTGTGCACTTGACACTACTGACGTCGTAGTCGACGATGTTGTTGAGTCCAAACCACTCTTCTTACAGGCTGTCTGGCTCAAATACCTGCCTCGTGTAAAACAATTGGTCACTGTCTGAGTCGATATTCTACGCAGACCTGGTATTGCTGAAGCAGTAGAGGTTGCCGTGGTGGTTCTTTCCCGTAGATGAAGTACCCGTATGTAGCAGTCCTGGGCCCTGGTGGTTACACGTGGTCTACCTGATCTGGGACGGTCACTTGTTGTTTGGTGTTGCTGGAACTGATACCACAATCTCAAGATGGTGCCTGGGGATACAAGGCTACGGCTGAGAAGGATTTGTCAGCTTGTAAACAGCCGATGGCGTTGTTTCGTTGCAGTTCACTCAGTCATGGTATTTGTTTGATGTTGGGTCAGAACAAAAATAATGAACAGATGTATTTGAAAACCTTGCATTTTGTTAACCCTCGTATTCAAGTTTCATGTGCCGCACGTGCACATGCATTGGTAACGTGGTTTGCATGTGGGGACATTTTGGCTAATAAACATGATCATAGCCTTTATTTTGTGTTACCTGCTTGTTGGCGACTGTAATTAAAGCTATACGTTTGAATTACCAAATGTCATTATATTCACAGTTTGTACATCGATATGTGTCAGTTTACACAAATTATATAAGAAGTAAACCATTTTGCGTTTCTTTTTTGTAGAGTATATAATATAGATAGATAGATGTATACACACACATACATAACGTATATAGGAATGATAATGTATTTGGGTGTTTAAAGATGATTAGTATGTGTATGTACCTACATATATGTGTGTGCGTGTGCGTGTGGGTCGAGAGATAAACTGCATAGAAAGTTACGCTAATAAATATCTTGCAACCTGAGATGAGAAATTACTCCTTATATCTTGTAGGAGGAGATCGATGTATCAAAAAAAAAAAAAAAATAAAAAATAAATAAATAAATAAATAAATGACAGATCGGAGCCTGGTTATGCAGAACATTTTGTGATAGTCTGATAAAACAAACTGACGTATGCAGCTTAAACATTTTTTTTGGTTTTTGTTTGTTTGTTTTCGTTGTTGTTGTTTTTCAAAAATATAATTTGTTTTAGAGACAGGAAAATATGAGATCAGTGTGTTTTTCTGTTATACTGATTATTGTGATAATTACAAGTCCCGGTAATATCTAGAACTACAGAGTAATATTCTCTTATTTAGATATTTTAAAAGAAAAGGAAACTGTTAGATCAATATGTTATTATCTGTCCTAGTCTAATTATACTGATACTTAATCCTCTAATTACTGATGTTTTCTGAACTGAATATTTAAGTTTGCACTATCTAGCCAGGTTTTTAAGTAATTTCAACTTGAAGATCATCATGTTTCTTCTAATTAAAAATAACAAAGTCATGGTTAATGCAAATAAAATTTAAATTAGTTAACAGTTTACATTACAAATAAATTATTATTATTATTTTTTTATAAAAAATTCTAATTACCTCTAATTACCTACAATTATATTTACACTAATTACCCCCAACAAACTCTGGATTCCCCCATTTTAAATAATATAAAGAAAACTTTTTGTCACTTTTTTTTTTAATATAAAAATTCCAATTACCCCTAATTACATAATGTTCAATTACATTTACATTAATTACCCCTAATACATTTTTGATTTCCCTTGATCTAAATAATATTAAAAAGGTAAAAGAATATTTTTATATACATATATATATATAATTACCCCTAATTACATAATTTTCTATTTACATGGATTAACCCACGTAAACCCTTGATTTCCCGATTTAAATCATATAAAGAAAAAGAAGCCAAAATAAAATATTTTTTTTTTTATTTTTTATTTTTTTAAATTATTTTTTTTTTTTTTTTTTAAATGTATACAAATTCTAATCACCCCTAATTACATAATTTTAAATATATTTACATTGGTTACCCCAGCAAACCATGGATTTTCCCAAGATATAAGTAATATAAAAAAAAAAAATTATATGATTAAAAAAAATGAACACCATCACATTATTTTAGTTTTTTCACTAAGATGACATTCCACAGCAATGATGAATCTCCATTCCTCTTTCAGTGAGAAAGATTAGAATAACCAAGCACACATCAATGATAAAAACAGTGCAAGCTGCTATGAAGTACAATGTGTACACTGGATGTTCTGATCACATTGACAATGCAGTCTCTTGGAGATCACTGAGTTTTCACACCTCGAATCTGTTGTCTAGGATCCTACAACAAAATTAATATTCATTAATAAACTAAACATAAAATAAAGTGAAAGTAGAATTTTTGTTGTCAGATCTAACTGCATTTCACTTTCTTAGCAAGTAGAATTTTAGTCCAATTTTATTTTTTCCACACAATTTTAATAATAAAGATAAATTATTAAACCTTTTTATATTCTTAATTTCAATCAGTTTAATATTGTAAATATCTTTCGCCTGTAGTTAATCTATGTAGTTCAGATTAGAGTGCAATATTAATAACAGCAAATTACAAATGTGCTGTTCACTGCTCTATTAGGCTGACATGTAAATTATTACAAGGTTTGTTGGTGCATAAACCATTATTACATTCTATTATATCTAAACTAAACATTTAAAATAGCAAGCAAATAGGCATGCTTTATGAAACATGGAAATTATTCAGTACAATTCTGTGTATAAAAATAAAATCATCAAAGAAGACAAACAGTGTAAATATTTGAATTTAATTAATTGTTAATGTAATCTGAAAAAATCTGACAATTTTCTTATAAAATCTAAAAGATAAATGCAGTTAAACACATTTGACTTAAGCATGAATACAAAAGGAATTAGTACATTTAAATAACTATATTGATGTTCCTAAAACTGATTAATAAACCCTGATTATCAACCTGTAAATGCCATTTTCTAATTTTGATTATGAATTTATTTTTTTAGTTTCTAAGAAAAACCAAGAACAGGGCTGGACTTAAACATTTATGATTTACAACTACTTCTTTATTATTACTAAGTTTCTTTACTCATCAACATTATCTTCTTCCACTCACATTGTTATATTGAAAAGAAAATCTCCAAAGTGTATTTAAATAATCAGTCCACCCCTGATCATTCTCAACTCTCCTGATTTTTTTATTTTTGTTATATGTTATGAAGAAAAGAAAATGTGTTACTGATCAATGAAAACATTATGGTATGTCTACAATATCCTTTTATAATACTTCTCAGGGCTTCTTTTTTTTCTTTTTTTTTAAAAAGAGTAAAAATTGTTGATATTTTCTAGCTATCCATTTTTATTTATAATAATAAATACAGAGACAGAGCTAGTCCAGTTAAGATGGAAACATGAGAGAAAGTAATAAAAATGAAAAAGTAAAGAGCTGCAGTTCACACAATTAGAAAAACTGCAAAAAGTTAGATATAATCTAAGTTAACATCTCCAGATATTTTTCAGTGTGAATGGAAAAAATAAAACTCCATTTACCAAATATTCACCATTTACACAAAAGTTTTCTTTTCTGGAACCTTAATAATAATTTCAGTCTGTGAGCTTTCCATCTCATTTGCAAAATCACCTTCTTGACTGAAAAAAAAACAAAAAAAACACAAAAAACAACAACATTTCAGATGAAAAATATAAATGCCATCATGAAAGTACTGTATTTGTTACACTACTGAAAATATTTCATTCAAAATATAGTAATAACAAACAAAATAAAGTTCAGAGCTGATTTTCTATATTTGTAGTAATGTATCAAGCCATTTCATAACTTCAGAAAGGAAGAAAAGAAATCAAATATTACTGTAATTCAAAATAATGTTTGTAAATTTTACAAATTTAAATTCTAATTGAGTAACATATATATAAAAAAGAATAATAATAATAAAAATACAATAAACAAAAACTAAATCATTGTGACCCTCCACCACAAAATGAGTTGTATGTCACCAAGAACATATTTTGGGTTTTTAAGCTTTTCTATAAGTATCTTTTATGCTTTTTTTTGTTGGTGAAAACCATTTTAAAATTGAACAAATATTTCCTGAGATACATGTATTTGAACATGGTAGCTATTGGTGATTAATTTTTGAGAAAATAGCACTCAAAGGTACACAAAGTTCTTTGTAACATTTTCCCTAGCAACTATTATTGTATGTTGATGAAATTTGGCCTGTTTATCCAATTTAGTTCAATAAAAAATTCTTCATTGTTTGATAGCAATATCTATTTTACTTTTTGCACAATGTTTTATTTAAAATGAGTAAACATGCACCTTTCTAGTGCATCTACAAACAACAGGACAAACAACTAAACAGGACCAACTGGATCACTGTTACTAATTATAGAAATGTTCCTAGGCAGTTAAAGAATGGTGCCACACCAAGCTTTGAACAGACCACACCAAGCTTTGAACAGATCACACCAAGCTTTGAACAGACCACAACATGCACCTTTTGAACACATCACACCATGCTTTGAACAGACCACACCATGCTTTGAACAAATCACACCAAGCTTTGAACAGATCACACCATGCTTTGAACAGATCACACCAACCTTTGAGCAGATCACACCAAGCTTTGAACAAATCACACCATGCTTTCAACAGACCACACCATGCTTTCAACATATCACACCATGCTTTGTACATATCACACCATGCTTTGAACATATCACACCATGCTTTGAACAGACCACACCATGCTTTGAACAAATCACACCAAGCTTTGAACAGATCACACCAACCTTTGAGCAGATCACACCAAGCTTTGAACAAATCACACCATGCTTTGAACAGACCACACCATGCTTTCAACATATCACACCAAGCTTTGTACAGACCACACCATGCTTTGAACAGATCACACCAAGCTTTGAACAAATCACACCATGCTTTGAACAGACCACACCATGCTTTCAACATATCACACCATGCTTTGTACAAATCACGCCATGCTTTGAACAGACCACACCAACCTTTGAGCAGATCACACCATGCTTTGAACAGATCACACCATGCTTTCAACAGATCACACCAAGCTTTGAACAGATCACACCAAGCTTTGAACAGATCACACCAAGCTTTGAACAGATCACACCATGCTTTCAACATATCACACCAAGCTTCGAACAGATCACACCAAGCTTTGAACAGATCACACCATGCTTTCAACAGATCACACCAAGCTTTGAACAGGTCACACCAAGCTTTGAACAGATCACACCAAGCTTTGAACAGATCACACCATGCTTTGAACAGATCACACCATGCTTTCAACAGATCACACCATGCTTTGAACAGATCACACCAAGCTTTGAACAGATCACACCAAGCTTTGAACAGATCACACCAAGCTTTTAACAGATCACACCATGCTGCACCCACTGATACCAATTAAAAACATTCATTGCATTTCAATTTCTTTTTTAAAATTGTTATAATTAAATTTCTGTGATCAAACCTTGAATAACAAAGATATGCTACTTCCTTTATATTAGAACCAAAAAACAAAATATTTTATTTTAAGGAAAACATGTATGTATGTATGGATCATGACAATAGGTCCAATTTAAAAACATGTTGTTTTCTAATATTTAATTACTGTACAATGCTTTCATACAATACACTGAAATAGACTGACACACTTCGAGTCTCATAATGTTAAGTCTCACCCCCCAGTAAATAATAATACAAATTAAAAATCCAGTTGTAGTCTGTTATTATGTAAACATTAATAATAAGAAGAAAAACATGAAAAAGAAACCTAGCCACTAATAAGTAGTTTTTTACAGCAGATAATTTGTTCATAATTTGTTAGAAATATGCCCTGAAAATACTTGAAAGCATGCATAAAAGTTCTGTACATATTTATGTTGTAATTATTATATTCCCTCTATGAAAGCTTGAATTATCAAGAGAGCCATAAATCATAGTAATAATGGAATGTTATTTATATACAGTATATAGCTTTTGCTTATAAATACAATGCATGTTTTGTTACTGCAAAAATGGAAATGCTGAATTGACTTCATTCCTTTCTGAGGACAAAACCACCCACTGAATTACACCTGCCAGTCATGTACTGTCACACGCACATCTCCGCTTTCAAAACATACAACCTGGGCACGGGTGATTATTATCTGAGTAGTAGCTATTATCTCTCTTGCTGCTAATAACACACACACACACACACACACATTATCACACAATTATCTCTATTATTATCTGACACATTATAGCAATCAATTATCTCTATTGCTGCTATAATCTCACACACACACACACACACACACACACACACACACTATTATCTGAGCAGTATCAATTATCTCTGTTGCTGCTATAATCTCAGACACACACACACACACAGACACACACACACACTATTATCTGAGCAGTATCAATTATCTCTATTGCTGCTATAATCTCACACACACACACACACACACACACACACACACACTATTATCTGAGTAGTAGTAATTACTTCTATTGCTGCTATAATCTCACACACACACACATACACTATTATCTGAGCAGTAGCAATTATCTCTATTGCTGCTATAATCTCACACACACACACACACACACACACAGACACACACACACACTATTATCTGAGCAGTATCAATTATCTCTATTGCTGCTATAATCACACACACACACACACACACTATTATCTGAGCAGTAGCAATTATCTCTATTGCTGCTATAATCTCACACACACACACACACACACACAGACACACACACACACTATTATCTGAGTAGTAGTAATTACTTCTATTGCTAATACACTCACACACACACATGCACACACACACACAGACTATTATCAGAGCTATTATTACTATTGATGATATACACACACTCACTCTCAAGAATATAAATATAAGTAAAGCTGAAATTAGAAAATTAATTATAAAAGGCAGAAAGAGTCTCAGAGAGTAAACATGAGAACAAAAACAAAAAGGAAACAAGCAGTTTATACAGATTTAAATACTTAATAAGAAATACATAATAAATGAAAATCAGCTATTAAGAAACTTTGCAATTGTATTTTAACTATCGGGAGAAAAAGAAAAAAAGAAATAGAAAAAATATAATAATCTGAAATTTGTCTAATCTAGATAGTTACATAATGAAATACACAAGTTTGTGTATGTAATATATATATATATATACATACATACATACAGAGAGAGAGAGAGAGAGAGAGAGAGAGAGAGAGAGAGAGAGAGAGAGAGAGAGAGAGAATAAAAATATATATATATTTTGCAAATCTAAATTAACCATCAGCAGTAAGTGTTTGGTTGTTATGTTTTGCATCATTCAGATAAAAACTGTCATCTTGGATGATTGAAAACAACAGACAAAAACTGAGTACACAATTTAGTGATCCCAGCTTGTAATAAAAACAAATAAAAACAAATAGAAACAATAACAATAATAATAATTCACAATGTGTAGAATCTACGTTATCAGAAAATAATTTAATGTCACTGATTAAAATAAGCATAGTGTGTACAAAAATAATATTGAGCTAATTAATTCTGATTGGCTGATCTCTCCTTGAAGATTGGTTGGTTAATCATTCTGTGATTTCATTGGTTAATCTCTATCTGTAGTCTGACTGGTTAATCAGGCTGAGATCTGACTGACTAGTTACTAACACACCCACCTGATTGCTGCTGATGTTAAGTTCAGTGACAAAAATGTTTTTTCTGTTACTGCAGTCCACAAATCTTTAGACCAACATCACTCATATTACACTGACTGACACATACAGACAGTAACACACACCCTGGCTTCTGTCAATAAAAATAAATAATATTAATGAAATTAAACTAATATCAAAATTTTATATAGATACACAGAGAACGACAGATGATGACAGACATTGTTAAAGATTATACAGACAGATATCCATGTAAGAACACACACATGTACAGCACACACTTTCACATATACATTTGTTAAAACAAACACTGAAAATCTGGTAATAGTTGTAGTATTAGTAGAAACAGTACTAGTTGTAGTAGTAGTGTTAATAGTTTCTTGTTATTGGTATAAACATTATGTAACGAATATGGAATTCTTTAATCTGGTTTTATAATTATTATTATTATTGTTACTGTTATTACTATTACTATTATTACTATTATTATTATTATTGTCATTATCATGTTATTATTATTATTATTATTATTATTATTATTATAAAACAGTTATAATTAAGATTACTCACAGCACTCTCAGTGTCTGTTTTGCTGAGGCTAAGGAAGATCACTGTTGTGTTAGAACACATTGCCAAACACACAGCTCGGAAAGCCTGGGTTCCAAGGTAAATTCTAAACCTAGCTAAAAAATAAATAAATAAACAAAAATAAAGGTGTTAATAATTAATGCAAATATAGAATACTAAATTGTTCAGTAGGTTGTAATATTAAATAAAATAATAAAAAGATTAATAATATTATATATCCAATATTATGTAATTCAGTATGATTATATTTTAAATTAAAAATAATAGGAAAATTGATAAATAAATAAAAGATAGATAGATACATACATACATTAGGTAGATACACAGAAGACAGATAGAAAGATTTATAAATAAATAAAAATAAAAATAATCAACTGTCTACTAAAACTTGTTTTAAGAGCATTTTTATAAATAAAAACTATAAATAAATTTTGAATTATTTAAAAAACTGATTCTTAAGCTATTTATATTCAGAATTATCAAAAGAGAACTTAAGGAAAGATTATATATAATATTTTCTTTCTTTGTTATACTTCAAAAAATATTACAATTTTGACAATAATTGTTAAAAATCATAATGAAAAGAAAGAAAGAAAAAAGAAAGAAATGATAAAAATCCACAGATTGACATACAGAAGGACAAACAGATAAGTATATATTAAGTAGAGACATAGGTTATATAGACAGATTCTCAGAAAGACAAACATATTAATCTGAACATTTTCAAGGAAAGAAACACACACAGACAAACAGAAAAGCAAAGAAATAAAATAAATAAATAGGGAGGCAGACAGAAAGAGAAACAGACAGATAGACTAAGACATATTTACAGACATATTTACCTGAATATTTTTTAAAGATTTTAAAATTCTGACTAAGTGACTAGGTGGTAAAGCTTGTTGCAGTTTAAGTCTTGATCTGGCTGCTTTCAACAACAACTCAGGTTTCACAAGAAGATTAGTCAGTCGAGTCAAACTTTTTCTGTGGCTGTGGATGCATATCTTCCATGCTGTCACCCTTACTGAAAGAAAGTTTTGAAACTAATTTATTTTCTTTTGTCAGAGTTGTTTCAGCAGTTTGTTCACTTTCTTTCTTAGACATTATTTTTACTGAATACCTCTGGCAATGGGTGGTGGTGTTCCTGGTTTCTTTTCTAGTGTGTCTGGATGTTTCTTGACACAGGAGTTTGAGTTTTCAGTGTTTGGTGTGGTGATGTCAGTTTGTCTCAGGTCTAATGGTGGTACTGATGTTGTTGGTGCAGACTGCTGTTTCATTTTCAATGATGTGAAACCTATGTCAGTTCTGTGGAAATAAAAAATAGAAAAAAAAATATATATATATTAACAGAGGGCAGACTTTGAAACTAAGAGAAAACATGGTTGCAAATATAAATACAAATGTCATAAACATTTTTTTTCAAATGATTGGTAGCTATTGAAAATACACTAATAGTAATAAACAAGTTATCTGAATAATACTGGTTCTAAAAAATCACTAATAATAGTAATTTTCAGAAAAAAAATATATATTGAGAGTCTAACAACAATACAAGTTTAAAACTTCATTGTTGTTCAGGTTTGCTAGGCATATCAAAATAACAGTGTTTTCACTGGCAAACATTACAAATTTGGAGTCATCAATGGAAACAGGTTTTGAATCAGGAAAACAGTACATTTACACTAGTAACAAAAACATATACTGAAATAGTAATTCTCTGAGATATTACTAGGTAACTTGTTTTATTAAAACAATGAACACTGTTGAGAATAATGTAGGAATATTGTTATGTGAGTTTTGTATCTCTTAAGTGCTGTAACTAAGTTCTGACCTCAGATCGTTTGAAAAAGCAAATGTGAGCAAAAAAAAAGAAAATGTCTGCTCTCAACTGAATAAGAAGAAACATGAAGAAGAAATATAATACTGAAATGAATTACAAGTAGCTTGTAACAAGAAAAATAATAACAATAATAACAATAATAATAATAATAATAATAATAATAAGTAATAATAATAATAATAATAATAATAAATAAATAAATAATAAAATAAAATAATTGAATTAGAATGTAGAAAAATAACTAGAAAGATGGAGATGCAATTGAAAAGAAAAATTAACAAGAATATGAGTGGTCAGTAGCATCAAAAAAAAAAAAAAAAAATAATAATAATAATTAAATAATAATTAAATAATAATTAAATAATAAAAATCATTAAAATAAAAATTCAGAATTTAAAATATGAAGAAACAAAAAGAAAGAAGAATAAAACTATGAACAGAATCTGGGAGACTGAATCATAATAAGTAAACTGTATATTACAAAACTCTTGCTTATCATTAAAATAATTGAAAATAAATACAGACAAAAGGAACAGACAAGATGAAAAAGAAGATTTTGAAGAAATTACAACGTAGAAAAATAACAAAAAACAAAAATCATGATAAATAGGTTAAAAAAATAATAAAATAGCTTTAAAGAAAACACAAAAATGAAAACAAATAAAAACAATATGAAGACATGAATAAACACAGGAATATTAAGAAGAATTAAACACAAGAAGTCAGAAAAAATAAGATATTATGTGTGTATATCCACACACACACACACACACACATACACACACATTTAAAATATATAAAGCAAATAACTTAAAGAAATAACTTATAGAAAAAAGATAGAAAAATAATAAAATGTCATAAAATAAAATATTACTGCAATAGTAACAAGATCTGAAGATGAAGAAATAATAAAATTAGAGATCAAACTGAAAAAAGTTTAAAATAAAAAAGATAAATAAAACATCATGATGATGATTATTGATACCAAATTTAAATAATACTAACACTAATCATAATATTAATAACAGTAATAATAATAATAATAATAATAATAATAATAATAATAATAACAACAACAACAATAATAATAATAATAATGCTGACAATGATAATAATAATAATTAAAAATTATAAGGTAATCTGCGTTCTTCTTTAAGTTTGATAACAACAGCAACGACAACCACTCTATTAAAAGGCTAATGACAGTCAATTTAAGAAACAACATCCGTGCTCGGATGGTTCGGGTTATTTAAAGTTTATTACGATTCTTATAACAAGGTTAGTACTAGTGTTGGCATTAGAATTAAGTTTAACAACTTCGTTAGGGTTATGTTTAGAGTTAGGGGTACAGTCTCGCTTAAGGTTCTTTTTTTTTGTTTTAATTCTTTCATTTTTCTTTTTTGGCAAATGTACAGTTTACAAAACATAAATATACAAAATACAAATGCAAGGAACAAAAACAAAAAATACTCACAGTACGTATAAAACGTATAACACATAGGGTATTTCACAACAGAATTTTTTTTTTTTTTTTTTTTTTTTTTTTTTTCTATAATATAAGGAAGAGCTTAAGATTAATGCATCATACATCACATCCAAGCAAACTTCATTTCTGATTAATATTCGATTTTTTATTCATTCCGACGAATAGCCAGAATACTCCAATTTAAATCCTCAATTTAAATTTATGCCGTGAAAAGTAAGAATAAGAAAAACAAAATAATAATTAAAATAAACGCGAAGATCACACACCAAATAGCACCGTTAATTGAAGTGATCAGTGTAATATCTGCTTTGAAAATTCTAAAATGTTCAGTTTTCACCTGTAATTCATTATCTGGTAATAAAGATAACACCTAGAAATTTGTGATTCACGTGTGTTTCTTAATTCACTGTGGCAGTTTGAATGTAACACGTAAACTATCTTGTAAAACTTGACTTAACTATTAAACGTCCCATATTTTATTTTCCTACGTGTTATAATACAGCTTTAGTGATCACATACATGTGACATGTAGCAGTGAATGAAATGTGCGGTACTTGTATATTTATATCACATTAACACATTCCCACCACTTAAATTTTATCATCTACGAAAATAGAAATAATTCAGATTTGGCTATTTTTAATCATATGTTTTCCTGTCAGTCTATATGTACACAATGTTCCTACATCTCGAAAATAATTTTTCGCATCAGTGATGTTGCCATCGTCCATATTGTGAAATGAATTTCCGTTTAGAATGCAGTTCAATTTATTAATCAAAATGTGTTCGCGAAGGAAAGCTCGGGCTGTATAACGCTGAAGCAGGGTCTTTTGTTCAAACATTAGGTTGTCATTGTTATTGGAGCCATGTCTGAACTGGCACAGTTTTCGTTCAAGTTGTCGAAGTCACTCTACATACTTAGGCATTTCTCGTTGATGTCGTAACGTGTCTCACAGTCTCGATGAAACGCCGTACGGCATCAGAAAATAGCTGCTTCAAATCGTCAGGATCAGGCAGACGTTTTAATGGCGACTTAGCGTCACGATTTGTCGTCTGTTACACTGAATCAGGCATAAATACAAAGAGATAAGAATTAAAAACATATACAAAATGAGAAACGGACGTATGGTATTGAGAAATTTTGGTTGAAAAATCATTCAGATGTCAGATGTCTGTTGGCGAATGAAATTTGCAGCACCACTGTGTAATTTGTCACCCGAACGAGAAATGTTGCAGCACCACTGTGTAATTTGTCACGTGAACGAGAAATGTTGCAGCACCACTGTGTAATTTGTCACCCGAACGAGAAATGTTGCAGCACCACTGTGTAATTTGTCACCCGAACGAGAAATGTTGCAGCACCACTGTGTAATTTGTCACCCGAACGAGAAATGTTGCAGCACCACTGTGTAATTTGTCACCCGAACGAGAAATGTTGCAGCACCACTGTGTAATTTGTCACCCCAGCACCAGAAATTTGTCACCCGAACGAGAAATGTTGCAGCATCACTGCAATTTGTCACCCGAACTGCAGCACCACTGTAATTTGTAATTTGTCACTGTGTAATTTGTCACCCGGACGAGAAATGCTGCAGCACCACTGTGTAATTTGTCACCCGAACGAGAAATGCTGCAGCACCACTGTGTAATTTGTCACCCGTGTGACTGAACGCGACACGACAGTGTATCTTTATAAGTGAGCTGTTACTGTGTTAAGAATGATTCATATTAGCGCTCAAGTTATCCAGATTCTAATGTATAGCTCATTTTAAATATACTGTGTTTATTTATTTGTTTGTTTCTTAATTCATTATTTGTTATTTATTTATTTATTTATTTATTTATTTATTTATTTATTTATTTTGTTTTGTAAGGTTGTTTTTGGCTTGTTTTATTTGCAAATTTAGTTAATAATAATAATTTGTTAACTATCTAACTGAATGAATGAGTAAATAAACAATAATAGTAAGAACTCTTATTTTTCTTCTATTTATATTTTTATTTATTTTTATTTTTTCTTGCTATGTTTGTGATTTGTCTGAAGAGGGATTTCTTGGCAGATTTTACTGAAATTGCGAATGAACTAGAGATAGTACGACACTTTGAAAGAGATCAAATTAGAACAAGGAGAAGTTTGAATATGAGGCCCTAGAAGAGGCATCACAAAATCCAAAAGAGAAATGCAAAGTAAGTTTTTACTTTGCAGTTTTAGACATGGCCATACAATCTGTTGATGAGAGATTCAGCTACAACATTATATTTCACTGTTTGCCTTTCGGTGGTGAGCATAGGTTCCCAAAGCGTATGAAACAGAGACTAGTTGGCTGCATTTATACCTCCGCCGCAACAGTAGCAACAACAACAACAACAACAATAATAAAAACGAATACAAACAACCAAATGTTTTCTCCAAGGGGTACAGCTAGAAATAAGCTTGGGAACTCATGTCAGAGATATATTTTGATATTTGGTTCACGTTTAAGTTGTATGATAATTCAAAAATTTATTTTCATTCCAACATGACACCAACTGCCCAGCAACGACATCATGAAAACACAATAAATAAACAATAATAATAATATGAAATAAATTTAATATATTTTAAAATTATAAAAAAAAAAAAGAAGTAAAGATTAGATTTGATCTAGATTGGAAATAAAATAAATAAATAAAATAAACTTGAATAATGGAAATAAAATAGAAAATAAAAACAAACATAAAT
>CM022677.1:4168052-4223052 GCA_012295275.1 Chrysomallon squamiferum
CTAGGTCTAAGTTAGTGTATTTTGTCTGTATGCGAGTGTGTGTGTGTGTGTGTCTGTGTGGATGTGTGAGTGTGTGTGTGTGTGTGTGTGTGTGTGTGTGTGTGTGTGTGTGTGTGTGTGTGTGTGTGTGTGTGTGTGTGTGTGTGTGTGTGTGTGTATGCATGTAACAATGGTGTCTGATGAAAATCTGCAATGTTGTCTGCTTCTGCTTTGTTTGGATGTCAACAACACCGTCACTCGCTGTTTGCTAGGTAAATGTGAAATACTTTCAAATATGCTGCTATGATCGGACATTGTCAGTGAGTATATTATTTTTATTTTTATTTGTTTTTCAGATCATTTCTCAACTTGGTCTGAAGATTAAGTGACTGGCATATCGAAAATAGATCTATGGTTTTTGATCGGAAATTAATTTAGCAAACCGAGCATTAAATTCTTTAATAATTCGATCTAGATCACTACATTAGCATACAATTTAATAAACTCTTCCAATTTTTCTAACATTTTAGCTGACATTTCTATATTTAATATCTTTTTGTATTTGAATAATCATTTATGATTGTGTACGACACAAAACAAATGTCTTTTGTGGTTAATAGAAAAACACACATGCACTTACATACAAACTTACATAGAAAGAAAGAAAACTAGAAAAAAAGAAAGAAAGAATAAACAACAAAACAAAAGAAACAACAAAATATGAAGAAAAAAGGGAAAAAGATGAAACAAGAATCAGAAAAAGCAAGGAAAAGAAAAGAAACAGGAAGAAGAATAAGCCAAGATATAATAAAAACAAAACAAAAACAACACTCTCTCTCTCATAATTATGTAAAATTTATTAATATTAAACTAATTTTAAAATTCATTCAGTCTTAGTTCTTTGTTTTTTATCAATACATAATTGTTTTTGTTTTTATTACTAATACTTTTTAAACTTTAAGTGTAATGAAATAATACATAAAATATAAGATAAAAGTAAAATAATAATAACAATAATAATAATAATTATTATTATTTGAATAGTATTAATTAATAATTAAATTAATAAATAAAAATAGTAAAATAACAAATAATTTAAATATAGAATTCTTATTTGATGTGAAGAAACAATATTTACAATATATATAAAAAACACAAACATATTTGTTATATAAGAACTTTTTTATTGAAACAACTTTGAAACACTTGAGAACTAAACAAAAACAATGTATGAAAATGTGTTCAAGGGACATAATTCTAAAACGAAAATGTCTCCTATACATGTTCTACAAAACTGCAAAACCTACTCCTATATTTCTGTAATAAGTCTTTTCCTGAGCAATTTTCACACACTGAAAGAATTATCTCCCTTTATGTGTTTCTCTATAAAGAGATAAAATAAGTAATTGGTTTACAGCTATCTGCTGACTTCTAAACAAACTACAAATTCTGAAAAAAAGAAAGAAGAAAAAACAAAATCAAACCAGTGTGTTGGAACTGCTGCAGGTAGTAAGGTTTGCATTATGATCCAGTCCAGACTGACACCTCGGATGGGCAGGACAGGGTACAGTATGGCGGAAGCTTACTGACATCAGACACTGACTGATTCAAGTCAAATCAATGGTGGTTTAAGCTTTTTCACTTTTTCTTGACCTTGGATAATTTCTATCACCTGAAATTAACATTAAAAGATTAAGGTTTATTAGCCACAGGTTTCTGGTGTTAAAATATGTTAACTCGAGACATTTTTCATTATGAATTTTCTTCTATTTGTCAACAAAGCTATCGATCTGTAATGGCAACAGTGAAAACAATATACTTTATGTATCTATATTATGATAATTTACAAAGAATTAAAAATTTTTTAAAATTTTCATTAAAGTATGTATGAATGGGTTGGAATGACTTAGGAACTACTTTAAATCAAGTTTTCATCAATATGCTTTTATGTGACTGGAGAAATGTTAATTCATTTGATTCTGTTTTATGTTGCCTCTCACTAATTATATAACAATTTTATTTACCAACAAGAGGTGAACTGCAGACATGTGTTGGTGTTGCCTGCACATTGGCTTTCCTTTCTGTATGAATAAAATTTTAAAATATAATAAAATAAACATATCAAATAGAAATTAATAACAAACATGTGTTACACAGGTAAATCAAAAATGAAACAATATAAAACACATGCTCAGAAACATTATTTATGAATATATATAAGTCTTCAAGTTCAAACTCATGTAAATAATGCTTTAACATAAATATAATAATTATGCCTTCTTGTAAAGTGGTAACAATCATTAAACACATATAGAAAAGTTATCTTAAAGATCTACTAACATGAATCTAAATGGTTTCAGTTGTACTTATTATAGTCTAAATTTTCACTTCTACAAGTTAACCAACCTGATAATCCATGCATTCTGTATCAAAATCTTGGTGGACCAATTTCCAAATGTGCTGCAAATCATATTGCCTGACTCTTTTCTCTTCTAATACATTTTCCTGCAAACAAAATTACATCTTCTACAATACTGATCACCTCTTACATAATAAACTTGCAACTGGCCAATATACAATGATGTGTTTAATGAAGTCAAAGTAGCAAAAGAAAAACAAGTCAAAATAAACCTGCCTGTAATCGTATCAACTGAAAAATATATAAATGTACGGCATTCAGCAGGTTTTCAGTTATTTAGGAATTTTTTGTTAATCTAAACTGTTTATATTATTTCTGATCAGTTTGAAATTATGCCAAATAAATTATCAAACCAAAATTTGTGTGTTTTTATTTTTAAGATACTGATATATGATGGAAGAATGAATGCATCCATTAAGTTCAAGAAAAAATATATATTAGAATTGAACTAACTTCTAATTCAGAACATATTTCCTTCTCTCTCTCCAGTGTTTCTTGCAGATGGCAGATGTCACTAATTTTACCATATTTAGAAAAAGATGAGGTTTAATAAAAACAATAACAGCATTTCTTAAACAAAATCTAAACAAATTATTTACATTCTGTTTCTAATATATATTATTCTAATGAAAAAGCTAGGAAAAGTATTTTATAAAAATATTTCTAAGGATTTGTTAGTTTAACCAACTGTAAATACCATTAACAAAGTTAAGTAATTTAGCTTAGACACAGAACTACTTAAATAATAAAATAAAATAAAATAAATATTCACACATTGAGCGTTACAGAATATTTCACCAAGTTCTTTACTGGCTCTGAAAAACATAGAACAGAAAAATACTTTTTATTAATATTTCATAAAACCATACTAAACTTGTATTTACATGTGTCACTGATTATGATGTAACAACAATTATGTATACAGTTCCTTATTTGGCTAGTGGCTGACAATTCAAAACCAAAGCTTATTTAGATATATTTTTTCTGTAATCATTTCTCTTTTTTTCCAAAGTAAATCTGTTTTATCAAAATAAGTTTTTATTTGTGAGGCTTACTGCTGAAAAGTGAAAAATAAAAATACAAACTCATTTATTAATAGTTTTGGGACAGACACAAGTAGCAAGGAATATTTTATATGTACCTTTACATGGAGACAAAACACCTTACACCTGTAGGCCAGTTACACCAAGCCTGCACTCAAACCACTGATATGTTTTCTGTTCCTTTAATTCATATACAATTAATATTCATGGATTCACATTTATTTTCTACATCTTTGAAATAATCTCAGCATTTCTGTGGAAGATTACTTTGAAAAATGAGACACACAGTTTGTTTGTTGAATGATAAAACTGTGGCATGACAGGCTAATACTGACAAATAAAAGATGCATCTTAGATCAAGAGAAAAAAAAATTAATCGTTCTGAAGAAGATACAACAACTCATGTACTTTAAAGGTATATTATGATCACAGCTTAACCATTATAGAACTGTCGGGCAAATGTAAATGAGTCAGTCAAAAGGTATTGGAATATTACATTTGAATTTTGGTGCCAGCCAAAACAAATGCTAAAGACAATGACATTAATGCTATAAGGCAAGTTATAAACATAAAGATACTAACCTTGTTAAATTTTCAATACTGCAACAGTCTGCTTTCAGTTTGCAAATCTTTTATTTCTTTTCTTTTTTCTGAGAGTCCTTGAAAACTTTCCACAAGCTGACCTTTCAGTTGCTCAATCTGAAAATTAAAATCATTATTGCAAAGTTATTTTATTGAAGAAAACAAAGTATCAAATATATATCATAAACATGTTATTTACTGCTCCACACTTTTTCTGCTGAACCAGTCCTACTTTTTATTATTATTATTCTTTTTATTTATTTAATTTTGTCTTTATCTTTTAAATGCTGAAAGTAATTTATTCTATGATCCAGTTCTCAGTCACCTTTCATTCTAATTTTACATATTTAATTATCTTCAGAATGTTTAACAATTAAACAATAAATACTGATTTATGTCCCACATTTCTGTGGTATTAAAGGACCTGTGAGTGTACAAAGATACCAGATGCTCAAATCATTCATAAGATGAAATATTTTTTAAACTGCATATGTTCTTAACTTGAACCCCACCTGTAGATATCAATAAAAACTGCTACAGCTGATGTTAATCATGCCTGCTACAGAATTCTGGCATATATTATGTAATAAGAATACAATCTGATTTCTTCTATTTAAATCCTAGTATGTTTTAATAAAGTATGGTAATTTCCAAGTAATAATAATTATTTTATTTATTCAGAAAGGAAATAATATTTTCATTTATTTAGTTGTTATTGTTTTTTTTTTTTTTTTTTTTTTTTTTTTTTTAGATACATTTTTAGATAAACAGAAAACATTTCAAACATAGAAATGAAATGGAAGAAAAACCAATTATTACAAGGGCACTGCATCCTCAGTCTTTAAAATTTATTTAAGTTTGAAAATAAAAACACACACACACACACACACACAACACACACACACACAATCACACACATACAAAAAATAATAGTAAAAAAAACCCAAATCTCTAGCACTGGAAGTTAAATCAAAAAGTATTTAGGATATATTTTAAAGAAAACATTCAATACCTCTTGAAGCAATTGCTGAGTTTGGAATCTCTCTGGTGACAACGATTCTTCCAGTTACAGAATTTAGTTTTCATCAGTCATATCTTTGTCATCAGCACTAATTTTTATTTCTTCTGCAAGGTCACAGATTCTTCTGAGATTTCCATTTTCAACTATATTAAAAATTAAGTGTTAAATTACCACATAATAATCTTAATAGGAATAAAATACTTTAAGTGTTAATATAAATCATATATAGTTATTGTTTTTATTATGAAAATATATATGTTCTTACCTTCCAACCTGTTCAGTATGGTAACTATCTGCTTGTAACTGTAAAATAAAATAATATTAGATTAGCATTTCTGTCTTCTAGTACAGGAGCTTTTAATAATAATTTAAACAGTTTTGTCCACATCTCACTTCAAAAAATTTAAAGAAACAAATGTTAAATTAACTGCTAAAGAAAAAAAGATTACAGTAATTAAAAAAACAAAAACAAAAAGCAACACATACATTATTGCCTAGAATTAATCATGGTTCAAATTTATTTCAAGATATTGATTAGGTTGTAAAACTATATGAATGAAAATCTATCAAAGAGAGAGATAAATAGGGACAAAAATATAATTTTAATTATTTAGTATATCTCACCTGTATTTAGACTGCAAATTTAAGTTTTCTTCTGTTACATTTTCTCCATTTGCAGATGACAATGATCCACACATTTGCATGTCACTGCAATACTGACATTTGTAAGAAGCATCACAAGAAGTCCTTTCAATAATATTTAAAAAACTAAAAAAAACTAATAAAATTTAATCACGAAACATGATGACTTTGAACAATAGATGAATAAATATAATAATATTAATCGTCCATTACAAGCAAGATATTTTGAAATACTGATTCAAAAATAGCATTTACTAAAAACTAAAGTACAATAAAAGAATGATAATTAATATGTAACAGACCAATGAAACAGTAACATTCTCTTTGTCAGCTTCTGTATCACGATAAGTCTAAATCAGTTATGAAGATGTTTCTGCAGGAGCAACTATTATTCAGTGGCTTTCTTGTACCAACCTTGTCTTTTTCACACAAAGGTAATGCCAAATGTTTCATAACAAATATAGATTACTTTAACATTAACATACTATTAAGCTGATTACTGACTTGTTACTATTTTATAATTATTACCATGAGTTCATAATAAATGGAGGTATTATGGACAGAACCAGCTCTCACTCTG
The DNA here is from genome assembly GCA_012295275.1 of Chrysomallon squamiferum. Lineage (NCBI taxonomy): Eukaryota > Metazoa > Mollusca > Gastropoda > Neomphalida > Peltospiridae > Chrysomallon > Chrysomallon squamiferum. The sequence goes on from CM022677.1 coordinate 4,174,319, forward strand.
GAAATGTATGCTACTGGATCTTCCTCATCAGAACCATACTGTCAAAACACAGAAGAAGATGATACACAAGCCTTTCACAGGTTTGTCAGGACTGCAAAAAAATTAGTTTTAGAAATTGATCAAAGAGGGAACAAAATCAACATTAAATAATGATACATGTTCAGTCATCACTGCAAACTACAAAATTCTTTTTTCTTGACAGTAATGCCTAATTTGGCAGTAAATATTTTTTATTATGTGAATTGATTCTGTGTGTATTATTGTAACTCTGTTAGTTCCCCAAGGCTGTTAAAGCAAACATATTAAAGTATGAATTATACTATAATTTAATGAACAAAATGTAAATATACAACACCAAAAGCAAATGACCTATCTTCTTTATCTGGCACTCAATCCAAACCCCAGTTCAGCAACAATTTTATTTCATGGAAATCATATTAAAACTAATTTCACAAAAAAAAGTAATTACAGAAAATGAAAATTAGCTTTGACAAAAAGGACAAAAACATGTAAGAATAAAATAATGCATAAAAAAATAATAATAATAATGTTGGAAATTAAATTAACAAAATATTTCAGAAGCTGAAAACTGAATTGTGAATAAATTAAGTTAGATATAATCTAAGTTAACATCTCCAGATATTTTTAAATGTCAGTTGAAAAAATAAACTCTATTCACCATTTACACAAATGAAATAAACATACTTCACTAAAATGTTCTTTTCTGGAAGCTTCATAATAATTTCAGTCTTTGAGCTTTCCATCTCATTTGCAAAATCACCTTCTTGACTGAAAGAAACAAAACATAGATTTCAGATGAAAAATATAAATGTCAGCATATACAGGTATTGTATTACATTGGAAATATAAAAATAACAAATATGAAATAAATAATTATTAAGTTCAGTGGTCAGTTTCTTTATTTTCAGTAATTTATCAAGCCATTTCATAACTTCAAATAAAATAATTTTGTTCAAGGTAAACATCAAATAGCAAGAACAGAAAAAAAATATTACTGCAATTCCAAATAATGCACTTGTTTGTAATATTTACTAATTTAAAACCTAACTAAGTCATAAGAAAAATAAAATTAAAATAAAATTAAAATAAAACTAAATAATTACAGAACAAAAACCAACAGTGGTAAAAGAAACAAGCAATAATAAAAGTTACAAAATATAATTATAATTCTAATATGTGTGTAATATATATACTTTCCCTGTAAACCTGATATCTCAGTTTTGTGTGATTCCCTGTTACCTAGTGGAGAGAAAAAAACAAAAATCAATAAAATTAAAAAAGACAAAAATCAATAAATAAAATGAATATGACATTACATATGTGTCTCATTTAGTTTAAAAAAAAGAAGATAAAAACTGAAGTAAGTGCTCAGAGTGGGGATCTGAAACTAACTGAATGTCATGATCCATATTCTCTGACAGGAACTGGGCATCATTTCCACTGAAAATTAATAAAAAGAATCAGAAAGTAAGAGAAAACAATTTCAACAAAAACATTGATAACAGACAAACATTTTACATTATTCAAATAGTTGTAAATTCTGTAAATGAAATAGTGAAATAAATTCCAAATATCTGTTTATTGTTTATTGTTAAGATACATTATTCTGTAATATAACAATAAGTGTGTATATGTGTGTCTTTTGGGGGGATTTAAGCAATTACCTTGTGACATCGTTAAGGTCTAGAATCCATGTTTTGATGATCTTCTTGTAAAAGTTCTTTTCAACAAAAGGATCAACACCTTTTGGATCCACCATGTTCATCAGTCTGATAAGATGTTCTTCAGGCTAAAAGTTAAGTAGCAACAAAAATTATGTATTAGGAAATGAAATGTGTAAAAGAATTAATGTAACTGAAGGATGTTTGTTTAGATGAATATATAATATAAATATATTACATAAAAAAGTGACTGCACCCAGAAATGTGAGTAAAATATGTGTAATATGTATAAAAGAGACAAGTGTATGTTTAATCAGTCTGGTAGTTTTAATTAACACACTGTACTACTTTGCATTTGAAACTAAATTATACCTTAAAATTAACATATCTAAATTTAAAGGCTGAAAGTCTTACCTGCTGTCTTACTCTGGTATTTATTATTTGCTATCACAGCTTTAAAACTGTAGCATCTTATGCCAGAAGATGAATCTGTTTCTTCTTTGTCACCACAGTTCAAGGTTATGGTGCTGCTCCCTTGTCTCCTATCTTGAACAGTACTTTGATGATAGCTTGTGTAAAACTCAATTTTATTGGTTATTTTAAGTATGTTTTTCCTAGGAATAATTTGGTCTTTAAAATTCCTCTTATTTTTATTTATAGAATTTTAAGTAGTTTTGCACTAAATGTTGTGGTATTTTTATATTTTATGTTACTAACAGAATGTAATCCTTAAAATTGATATTCTTTTTCTGCATCTGTCCCTTTTTTTGTTTTCCTAAGTAATTTCTAGGCACACTCTTGAATAACATAGAACTTATGTTTTCACAGAATCAATAAAATTATCAACCTTGAAGTTCGAGGAGGACACTGGTCACTGTGATGGTCACTGTGATAATAGCAGCATTTCCCACATAATAAACATCACAATGCCAAATACTCCCACAGTAGCTAAGTGTTCTTTCTATTTCTTAATTGCTTTTTTTTTTTCTGTTACTTTTTCTCTCTTTCTTTTTTTTTTTTTTTTATTATTATTATTATTATTATTTTATCTCTATTATTGTTTTGCTAATTTTTATTTTTATTTCCTGATTTATTTACCACTATATAATGCCAGTTTTGGGAATTAGATAAATTTCCAGTTAATAAAGATTTTTCACAATTTTCGTAAGCAGTTGTGAAAGTTTATATTGTCTGAAAAGTTTATAATGTAAAATAGAAATTAAAAAATTAAGTTAAGAAGCTTTTGTCATCATACAATATTACACTTTTTTAACATGACTTCAAATATGCAAAAAATACTTTTCTTGTCTCTTTTTTCTTTCTTTCTTTAATGTTTGTCTTCATTTTAAAATATAAACAACAACTTTATAGGTCTTAATAGTGTTTCTATAATTATTTAATGGTTATTCCAGGAGTAGCATTAATCTAAATTATATAATGTTCATTTTAATTAAATTAATTATTTATGAAATAGTTTTATAATGATGTCAGATAAGTAAACCATATTTAAAATGACTTAATGGATTGGATTTAAAAATAATTTATAAAGGTCTTAAGGGGTCACTAGATTTTTTTTTTTCTCTTTCCAGAGTATACTTTTTAGAAACTACCACCATTGCGCTTTCATTCATAGTTTGAAAATTTGTTCTGTGATGATTATATTTTCAGATATTCCTGATCTAGTGGGGTAAGTGTGAGCCAAAATCAGTGCCAAAATAAAATAAAAACACACACACATGCTCGCTTTCAAACAATAAGCACTCCCTGCTTACAAGGCAGTAAGTTCTCTCCCTTGAAACAGACTGATCAGTGATTGATGTTGTCATTTTTAGCCGGAACATTTCATTGCAAATTGTTTGTTGTTTTTGTCATGGTGATGTGCAGCTGCTTGAACTAAAATGAAAAAATTTAGAGAGTGAATTTGTATTTCATTGTACCACAGTAGTGTAACAGGCAGAGTTCCTTCCCTTCTTGTGACCAAATTGCTGTAGGAAAACTGTCGGTGAACTCCATAAATCGTCCATAATTTGCAGTGGTCAGATGGGGCAAATATTTTAGAGCAGGCTGTACATCCTGTACAGACATCAAGTACAATAACTCACTCAGTGTCTTCTGGCAGTATGGAAGCCAAAACTGCAAGTGAAATCTTTTGCTGTTCTATAACACATATAACATTCACTTACATTTATTTGTCTTAGTTCAGGTTTTAGCTAGGTAATGAAGTTAAACTTCAAGCATATATGTTTTCTGTTTTCTACAGTAACACATTTAGTTATTGGTGTAGAAGCTTACTGTAGTATGTTAATGTTGATCTTGGTGACTCTACAGGTTTAAGGTTAGTTCCACTGCTCTGTGGTAGTTATTGCATTGATGGGAAACATTGTCTTTTCTATGAGCTTTTAGGAAAAAGGACTAAAAAATGTTTTTATTGCCACTCATTGGAGCAAAAACAAATGTATTACATATAATTTTATCAACCTTTTTTGTTAAATTGAATTTCATTTCTCTATTTCTAAATGCCAGATTATAATACATATATAGCCATAATTTTTTATCCCAATTATTATTTTTTTAAACCATCAAAAGAATATGTTGTATTTAAATATCCAATACAGTAATGTTTTTTTGCTTTATTTTTATATACACACACCTACAGACACATATTTTTTGTAATGCTAGCTAGGGAGAAAGTGTTTATTGAAAACAGCATCAGTTTATGCATTTTTGACACACTTCAGTTTGTGTTAATGATTTTTGTTTTTTTAATTATTTCTTTTAAAATTATTTTAAATACATTTCTTTGTAATTCTTAGTAATTTAAAATTACCTGCTAACTTATTAGATTTGTTATTTGTCTTTCAGAACGAATGACAATAAGCCTGCTGAAACTGCAGAAAATGGTGAAAAGGTAAGTAAAGTTTTAATTATGTTTTGTATGGATGTAATGATACAGGAGAAAAATGTATTGTTTTTGTTTCTTGGATGGATAAACACCAACAAGAGACCTGTTTTTAGACTTAAGTTTCATTTGTGTAACAAACTGTAGCTGATAATTAGATAAATGTTTCTTTTCTTCTTTTTTCCTTAAATCTTTTCTTAATGGATTGTGTTGGCAGTTTCTTGGCTAAAATGTTGCTGTTTTTTTTTTTTTTTATTAGATAACTCCAGAAGTAACATTGCTGCTGTTGTGGATTTGTTGTTTTTAGTTATTTGTTTTTGTTATTATTAATATGCATTTTAACTGTTGTCAGTTTATTTCTTTTTATATCAAATTGTTCTTAGATATTTAAAACTAAATCACTGAGAGCATTCAGAAGATTTGTTAACTTTTTAGATCTATAACAAACACACCTTCACCTTAATAGAGAAAATGTTTAAAAAACCAACAAACATCTTAGTTAATAATCTTAGTTAAGGTTATCTTCAGCTTTTATCTGTGTATAATCATTTTAAATATGAAATGTTGATCACATCATTTTATAAAGGAATGTAATTTCATGTTTTGTTTTATTTTCTTTCTTTCCTAAAGGATCATGCAACAACTGCATCATTTGAAAAGCTCAGGAGATGTCAAGGAGATACACAGAAGGTGAACCATCTTTACATATTTTTATCTGTCAGTTCTTAGTAATGAGCATCTAAGCAGAAATTATTATCATAATAATGGTGGTGATTATGCTAATGTTAATTTAATAATATTAATAATAATAATAATAATAATAATAATAATAATAGTAATAGTAAGAGTAATAACAATATTACTATTATAATTAATTTGCTCCAGTTTTTGTGTTAAGACAAAACTATTTTTATGTCATATAGTTTTTTAACACAATGATGATTCTAACAATTAAGGAAATATCAAGGAAACATTTATAATTTATGGAAGATTTTATTAACAAAGTAAAAGTTTATTATTCAAGGTAAGGTATACTATTATATAAAAATGTAAATCTATTAATAAAGGTTTATATGTGAAGAATATATTATTTTTAATGATTTGTTTTGTTTTTTTTTTTTGTTTTGTTTTGTTTATTTTTATTTATTTATTTATTTACTTATTATTATTATTATTTTGTTTTATTTTATTATTATTATTATTATTATTATTATTATTATTATTATTATTATTTACTTACTAACTTTATTTTATTTTATTTTATTTTATTTTCAATGTTTGATTCCAGGTCGTATTTTAAGCAGACTTTCAAAAGACATTGGACACATGGATGACTTGCTACCAGTGACATTTTTTGATTTTATACAAGTAATTAACACTTTTAATCAATTTTATGCAGATATTTTTATTCTTTGATTTTTATATCTGTTATTGATAATCACTTTCTTTGATGTTATTGTGTAAATAAATACCAAACATATATTGTGTAGAGTAAAATGTTCCTGGATAGTTTCAGCTAAAATAATTAATTGTTGTCTTATCTGAATTAATTTCAGGTGCTAAAAACATACATGTACATTTATCATTGATATAACTGGTTATAAAATCCACTCTTCAGAATATATTCTTCTTCTTCTTCTTCTTTTTATAAAAAAAAATTAAACAACTCATCTACCAACTACAGAATCAAATTTAAAAAAAAAATAGAAAAAAACTGATTTAATGAAATTATATGTTAGATTTTATCCAGGTAATTAATTATAATTATAAATATATATTTGAAATTTAATTTAATGCTATAAATTTTATATTTTATTAATTGTAAATTATTGTAGGTAAATATAATTCAATAATAACATGTAAAATGTAATTTTTTTTTTTTTTATCGTTAATTTAATGTAATAAAGATTGCATATTTGTTTTATTGTTTTAATTTTCAACAAATCTTTCTCTCTTTTTTTCAGTGTGCTCTACTTATTCTGGGAATCGTCCTAGTTGCCAGTGCTTTTAACCCCTGGGTGTTTATCCCCACCCTCCCCATATGTGTAGTTTTTATCATGGTCAGAGAGTACTATCTGAGAACCTCTCGCAGTATCAAACGTCTAGAATCAACCTGTAAGTTTTCTTTTTTAATTTAATATTTTTAAGTCATCTTTTTAGGGTTGGTTTATTTTTTAATAAATAAAATTTAAAAAAAATTAAAATTTTACTTGTATTTTTCTGGTTTTCTCCAAATTTGTAAATGTTTTTGTCAACATATTTTTGGCATTATTGTTATTTTAAAATAATATTAGAATTTTTATATATATATATATACTAAATGATTTTTAATTTTTTATTTCCTAAATTAATATTAGTATTATTATTTATATTATTATTATTATTATTATTATTATTATTATTATTATTATTATTATTATTATTATTTTATTGTTTTTATTTTTTTGGGGGGGAGGATAATTATTACTCTTTTTTTATTTTCTCTATCATATTTTTTTATTTTCTAAATTTATATGATTTTTCATTTTTATTTTTTTTCTTGATTATTATGCCATTATCATTTATTCTTATTTTCTTTAAATATATATGTATATTTACACACACGCACGTTTATATACATATTTATCTTCATTATTTGTTTATAAATTATCATCATTTTTGAATTTTCTAAACTATTATTATTCTTAAATTAATACACACACACACACACACACACACACAAATACATATACACATATTTATTTTCATTATTATTTTATAAATCATAATTTTTTCATTTTTTAAATTATTATTATCATTAAATTAATATCTATCTATCTGTCCATATACACATATACATACATATATATATATATATTTATTTTTTATAAATAAAGGTCGGAGTCCAGTGTTTTCTCACCTCAGTGCCTCACTGCAAGGACTTCACACGATTCGCTCTTTCAACATGCAGACTAAGTTGATGGAGGAGTTTGACTTGCACCAGGACCTGCACACCGAGGCCTGGTTTCTCTTTCTCAGCACCAGCACGTGGCTGGCAGTTCGCCTGGATTGGCTCTGTGCGACGTGTTTAACTGCCGTGTCAATCTGCAGTGTTTGCACGTGGCTGGCAGTTTGCCTGGCTCTGTGCAACGTGTGTCACTGCCGTGTCAATCTGCAGTGTTTGCACGTGGCTGGCAGTTTGCCTGGCTCTGTGCGACGTGTGTCACTGCCGTGTCAATCTGCAGTGTTTGCACGTGGCTGTCAGTTTGCCTGGATTGGCTCTGTGCGACGTGTGTCACTGCCATGTCAATCTGCAGTGTTTGCACGTGGCTGGCAGTTCGCCTGGATTGGCTCTGTGCGACGTGTGTCACTGCCGTGTCAATCTGCAGTGTTTGCACGTGGCTGTCAGTTTGCCTGGATTGGCTCTGTGCGACGTGTTTAACTGCTGTGTCAATCTGCAGTGTTTGCATGTGGCTGGCAGTTTGCCTGGCTCTGTGCGACGTGTGTCACTGCCGTGTCAATCTGCAGTGTTTGCACGTGGCTGGCAGTTTGCCTGGATTGGCTCTGTGCGACGTGTGTCACTGCCGTGTCAATCTGCAGTGTTTGCACGTGGCTGTCAGTTTGCCTGGATTGGCTCTGTGCGACGTGTGTCACTGCCGTGTCAATCTGCAGTGTTTGCACATGGCTGGCAGTTTGCCTGGCTCTGTGTGACGTGTGTCACTGCCGTGTCAATCTGCAGTGTTTGCACGTGGCTGTCAGTTTGCCTGGCTCTGTTCGACGTGTGTCACTGCCGTGTCAATCTGCAGTGTTTGCACGTAGCTGGCAGTTCACCTGGATTGACTCTGTGCGACGTGTGTCACTGCCGTGTCAATCTGCAGTGTTTGCACGTGGCTGTCAGTTTGCCTGGATTGACTCTGTGCGACGTTTCTCACTGCCGTGTCAATCTGCAATGTTTTTGCTGCCGATAGTAAGTTTCAGTGAAGGAATACTTCCGTTTTTTAATTTTTTTTTATTTTAATTTCAAAAATATTTTACATATTATTTTATTATGTTTTATATGTTTTAGATGGTTTTTTTTTTTAATAATTAATATTTTTTTTATAAAAAGATTTTTTGAAATAATATTTTTTGTGTGTGTTTGTTTATTTATTTATTTATTTATTTATTTATTTATTTATTTTTAATTTATTTATTAAAAATATTTCAGACCAGTTTCACTTCAGTATTTTAGAATTTTATTTGTTTTAATATTATGGTGTTTTTATTCACATTATCTGTTTTCATGTGTTTCAAAAAATCATAAACGTAAGAATATTCTGACTTTTAACAAAGGGTATTTTCTTTAGAGATGGAATTTTTAAATTTATTTTTATTCCCGTGCATTACAGGTTGTTTTTAATGTGTTTTTTTAATTTACGGGTTTAGATGCAGGTTTGGTAGGACTCTCCATAACATACGCTATGACGTTGATGGGTTTATTATCATTATTATTATTATTATTATTATCATCGGCTACAAATTACTATAGTAAAAATAATATTAATAATAAAATAGTACAAACAGTAGTAATAGTAGTTGTAGTAGTGGTGGTAGTAATGGTAATAAAAGTAGTAATAATAATGATGATGATGATGATAAATATTAATAATAATAGAAACAGTAAATATAATAGTAATAATGATAACAAGCACAATAATAAAATACAAATACTACTTATAACTGCTGCTACCAATAATAATAGTAAGAATAATAATAATAATTATTATTATTACAATTACCACAACAACAATAACAATTACAAATAATTAAATAGTGTCAAAAAACAATACGAAAATGTTTTAATATTTTATATATATATATTTATTTTTGTATAGATGATATCAGTTGAACGTGTTCTGGAATATTCCAAACTTCCTTCTGAGGCTGAACTGGAATCTGAACCAGGAAAAAAGCCTCCTCCTGATTGGCCGAAACATGGAATTATCAGCGGGGAAGGCGTCTGCCTCAGATACACAGAAAACTCACCTTGCGTCCTCAAAGAACTCAACTTCTGCATACGAGCAAAAGAAAAGGTAAAAACAATTTTTTTTTTTTTATATACTTTTATTTTTAAAAATTCACAGATTTGTTCAGTAATTTATTGTGATGAAGTTTATTTCTAGGAAACATGAAGAGAATGAAATTAATTTCTCACGCACCCAAACACAAACACACAAAAACACCACGGATAACTGAAATTTTTTTTTTTTTAAAAGAGCAATTTTGACTTTTTATAAAACAAATGGATGCTCACGTGGTTGTCCAACAAAATAATTTGTATCTGTAATTTTCTTGTCCTTCTCAGCATGGTTAATTAATAAAACAAGCTATTGTTAGATTCAGAGAACAGTATTGTTCCTGTTTTAAAATACACCAAATGCTGGTAGAATTACTTTATTGTTAACAAAGATTGTTAAAAACAACCGATACCTATGATAAATGCATTTAGTCTTGTTATTTGTTGGTACCAACACTCTCAATTATAGAAGACGTCTTTTGTTACCATTCTAATTAATGTTATATCTTGTGACTGTTCTAATTAATATTATATCTTGAGACTGTTCTATTTAATATTATATGTTGTGACTGTTCTATTTAATATTAATGTTTCTGTACAATTAAATATTAAAATGTCACTTTCGTAGGTTGGCACTGTGGGAAGAACCAGAGCTGGTAAGAGTTCTCTCACCACAGCTTTGTTTCGACTCTTTGCACCAACAGGCAAGTTGCTTATCTATGGAGTCAACATCCTGGAGATTGGACTCCACGATCTGAGGAAGACAATCTCCATCGTTCCTCAGGATCCTGTTCTGTTTACAGGATCTCTCCGATACGACGAAAGTCGTTTGTGGAAAGCTTTGGAAGATGTGAGTCTTTTTTTTCTTTTCTTTGCGTAACTGGTTGATTGTCTGTTGAAATAACTTGAGGATTAGCTATATTTATTTTATCTACAGCATTAATTTGTAAAAAAGAACAATTTATTTAATAAAATGTAGTGAAAAGAATGAAATTATTGACAATATTTAAACTGTTTTTTAATATTAAAATTAAAAAAATTAAACACAGTATATAAGGTTATTTTTGACAGCTGATTGTGTAATATCTGCCGTAATATTGTCCTTTTGTTATTACCAATAGTATTGTTACTGCTGTAACCATTGTTACTGTTAATACTATAACTGATATTGTCATTTTCCATCAACTGTTGTTTTTACTACTACTACTACTACCACCACCACCATTACTACTACCATCTCTACCACCACCACTACAACTACCATTACCACTACTACTACTGTTACCATGCCTACCACTACCACTACTACAAATAATGAGACTCTTACCCCTATCACTAATACCACCACCACTCCCACTGCTGCTACTACAACTACTACTACCACCACTACTACTGCTACTACAACTACCACCACCACCACTACAGCTACTATTCTTACTGCCAACATCTCTTTTTTCTACAACTAAAATTAATACAGCTACTACTACCACCACTACTACTGCTACTACTACTACCACCACTACTACTACTACTACTGCCTTAGGTAATTATATTCTGGACCCAGACTATGAGGAAAAGACTAACAGTTTACTTTCTTCTTGCTGTTTTCTCCAGGTTCAGCTAAAATCAGCCATTCAAGAGATTTTGTTTTTGTGGGTTGTGGGTTTTATTTATTAATGTTGACAGTAATAAAAATTTGACTTTTTTTTTTTTATGAGATAAAATAATAAATATGAGTTTTTGGGGTCTTGTACACATTCTAAATGTATTATCATCTAAAAGATGTTCACACAAAATTGAGAATATTTGAGGGTTTGAATAGGAGTTTGGCTGAAAAAAAAAAAGGTTTGGCAGAACTTGTGTAAAAATGTTAGTAATATCAAAATGTGACAATTTTTTAAATTTTATTTACAGAACAGATGAGTTGATTCAAGCAACAATACGAAACAAATTTCGAGACTGCACTGTGCTGACCATTGCACATCGTCTTCACACCATCATGGATTCTGACCGCGTCCTCGTATGTACAAGTTTAAAATTTTATTAAAAGTGAAAACCTTGTAAACAATTCAAAATATATAAACTATAATAAAACAAAAGAAAATTTAAAATTTCACTTAAGACACATAATTTCAATAATTTATATATGTGGAAAATTTAAAAAAAAAAATGAATGTTACTGGTTATTAAAAGTTATGGCAAAAGAGTAACTAAATTGTGATTTAAGTTTCTTAAATATATCACATCAGAAAATAATTCACTAATACAAAAACAAGTAGCACAAAATTGTCTTGTAATCAGTATTGTAAAATTAATAACTTTTTAAGAAGGCTAACTGTAGCCACAAATGTTCGTTTTGTTTTCAGCCAAACTAATTTTTTATTTATATTGATATTTCAGAATTCTTTATTTTAAATAATATTCATGAATTTGATTGTAAATAGTAACTTAATAACTCCTTTTTGTGAAATAATTTCAGTATCAAAATATTTCACAAAATTCTTAATTTTAAAATATTTGTGAAGTTTGATTATAAATATTTAATTATTCAAAAATTCCATTTTTTAGGGCAATAATTTCACTTTAATATATTTCATAGTTCATGATTTTAAATATCTGTCAATTTGATTATAAATAATTATTTAAAAATTCACAAAGTTTATGATTTTTTAAATGGTTTTTGCCCCCTCAAGGTTCTTGATGGTGGTCGCATAATTCAGTTTGATGAGCCTTTCATTCTTCTGAGACAGAAATCCAGAATTTTCTATGAAATTGTGCAGCAAACAGGGAGAACTGAATCAAAAAACTTGTTAGAAATGGCCAAGTCAGCTTATATAAGGCGAGAGGGAGATAACTCTTAAATCGGGGTGGATAACTCTAAAATCAGGGAAGATAATGAAAAAATCATACTTCCTAAGCCTAATGACCTGGATCATGTTGATGTTTGTGCAGAAAACGTTGTTTCAAACAAGAAACCGGTTTCCAAAGAACCATAAAATTTAATCTCCGAAAACAGAACTAAAATATCTGAATCAAAAACTGAAGACAGTGAAGTTGATGATTCCATTTCTGAGAAAACAGCATTGTTAGAAAACTCGACAGAAACAAAACAACAAAATGAAAAGAAGCCAGCAGTTTCCAGCGATGATGTAACTGTTGCCATGGTTACGCCTCTTCTAGATGCAACTACATCAGAGAATGATGTGGATGTTTGAGTTGTTGATTTTTTAAATAGTTTTCGTTTAAGATTAAAATAAATTTTAATTTTGTTTTCATAGTTATCAAACACAGACGTATGATATTTTTTCTTAGAGAACTTGTATGTAAATATACATAAATGTCTGGTTAACATTTTTGAATAATCTTTTGGAACATGAATCTTGCTTTTAGAAATATTTATTTTTAGGTTTTTGAAATCATATTTATTGAAAGTTGTAGAATATAGAGTAGAAAAATAAAAAATTGTTTATTCTTGTTGCTGCGATAATAATAATAATAAAAATAATATCATTTCTTAAATTTGTTACGATTAAACAAAAATCACCTAGTGAGTATAATTTTTATATCTGTAAATTTATATCTGTAGCTGTTTATTTGTAAATGTCATACGATATTTATATATATTTTTTAAATCCACAGCTTACACATATTAATTTAAATAAAAAACAAAAAAACCTTGCCTTTTAGTGAATTTTATACTATAGAATTGTATTGAATAATATTTACAAAAATGTATCTGTTAGAAATTTGTTATGTTTAGCAATTATGAAAAGAAAAAATTTGTCAAATTTTTAACTAGCACTATACATTCTTTTCTTGTATTGAATAGTAACCAATATATATATATATATATATATATATATATATATATATAATATATATATATTTTAAAAAAATGTTTTTAATGGTTTTCACAGAGGTGTGTGGCTGTGTGCGTAAAATAAATATTTTTGTTTATTTTTGTGTTTGTAAACCCCATGACTGAATTCCTGAATCCATTACCATCCTACCTACATTAATTTCCCCTTTCTTTTATTAAATTCAAATTTTTTTTTTATATAAAAAATTAACTGTTTTAAAAGTGAAATCTCTGTTTCTGTAAATAATAGTTAGACGTAAACTTTATGAAAAATATCTGAAGTGAACAAGTGTATACTGTTACGACCCAAGCACAGAAATATTTAGCATCTTGCTAAATAAGTGAATAAGCAGTTACATGTTTATCTTTTCAGTGTTTTAATTTCCATTCATATACCTTCTTGAATAATAGAAAAGATAGAAATACTGTATCTACTTGCCTAGTTAACAACAGGGCTTGTTTATTTGACTTCCGAAAATTATGAAAGAACATAAAACTTAGAAAAATATTGCGTTTTCTCTAGACATAAATTAATGTTTTCTCTGAAGTGACTTAGTCCATTGTTCTTTTGATCTGAAAAATGATGTCTGTAAAAGATATATCTGTTTTGATACAGATATATCTTTATATATGATCTGTAAGTGTATTTTATTTTTAATGTTTTGTATGATGATGAAGTTGCTGGTAAAGATTCGTTGTGAGAATTACCAAGAGGTTTGTTCATTTATTATTATTATTATTATTATTATTATTATTATTATTATTATTATTATTATTAATGATATTAGTATTTTCATTTATTTTGTTGTTGTTGTTAGCATATTATTTTGTTTGTTGTTTTTTGTTAGTCATTTATTTTTCTATACATTTTCATCAAAAATCTAATTAATTTTTAGTCTTATTGAAGTCAACGTTTGAATTTGATCTTTTAAAATCATGAAAGTTTTATACATTAATTAGTTTTATGAATTAATGAAAAAGGAGAAAAAAGAATCTCTCCTGAGATTTTGTCTCTGATTTTTTTTTCTGATATTTTAAATTCTATTATTTATTTCACTTATTTTGATGCACACACAATATAATTATGGGTGCATAACAGAAATAATAAAATTTAAATTTCAGCAAGTTTTATGTTGTAATACAAGATATTTTTTTTAAGATATATTCTGTAATTTTGTTATTTACGATTTTACAATCATTTTGAAAATGTCAATCTTAAAAAATTTGCAATAAATCTTAGCTGGCAATACTTTGATTTTGATATTTTGTTTAAAAAAATACCACAGAATACATTTTACTTGCTTCAAAATTACTTTTTTACTGGCTTGTTTTTTAAGTACAATCATCAGTACATATTTGACTATTTAAAATCTGTGCTCGACTGCTGAAAATACACAAATAGTGGTACCTCGACTTACGAGTGGATCAACTTGCAAGTTTTCCAAGTTACAAATAGTCAGTCAGTTGATTTTTTGCTTTGAGTTGTGAGCAAGCTTCAGATATGCCGCTGATAGTCCATGACCCAAACTAGTACGTCAATGTAATTGTTTTCTATTGATTTCTAATTTCTATTGATTACTGAAAACTAATTTGTTTAAACAAATAATGTATGGATAATAAAACAGAAAATCATTTTATGACTCAAGCAAAGATTGTAAATGCAGTGTTCATGCTAGGTGAAATACTCGTCTTTTTGTATTAAACTTTGCCTTGTAATTGTTTTCTATTGATTTCTAATTTCTATTGATTTCTACTGAAAACTAATTTGTTTAAACAAATAATGTATGGATAATAAAACAGAAAATCATTTTATGACTCAAGCAAAGATTGTAAATGCAGTGTTCATGCTAGGTGAAATACTCGTCTTTTTGTATTAAACTTTGCCTTGCTTTTATACCAAGGCCAACTTCTAAGTTGCCTTCATCACCTTAATTCACCAAGAAAACAATGTAAAGATTATTAACAGACTTTTGTTTCTCTTGCCAGCCTCTAGAAAATTTCAAATAACAAAAACATGAATCTTCTCATGCAATTGAGTTAACTGACACTGACATGTTTTGAACCACTGAGATGGATATTTATTGCGTGACCATAAAAATGCCCTGTTTTACTGTTTTAATTAGAGACTTGACAATAATAAACTTTTATACAAATTAATTGACTGAGATGGACATATAAATATCTGTAACATAATTATATGGACAGTACTGATTACAATTTACAAAAAAATTACATGAGAAGGGTTTTTTGAAACCACAGGCTGCAAGTGGTTGTAAATAAACTTAAGAATACAGTGTTTATTTAACATTGTTACCAATTTTGGCAAGATTATAAAATATTTTGTAAAAAGACTTTATAAAAACAGATATGTTAAGTACTGGTGCCAGTTTTAAAAGTAAAAAAACAACAAAAAATTGAATTCTTGATAAATATTAAACTTGATATTAAATTGACATTACTTTGAAATCAGGAAAATTGACAAGAGTTTGCAGTAAAAAATCAAACCATATACAAGGTTTCAAAATTACCACATATTTAAATATTCAAACATAATCATTAACCATCTCTTAGTATCAGCTGAAGCCAAATCAGTGTTGAAAATACTGTTGCATGTTTAAAAGATCATCTTGTTTATAATTCCACAGCTCAAAGCAAATCTGATTTCGTTTTGAATACAATATATCATGAAAATCAATCTTAATTTTAAAAATATTGGAATATTGATATTGCAGACTTTACTGTTTACAACACCTTACTCTGATTAGCATGTATATTTTGTTTTACCTATTTCTGCTATGGTTCATATTTTTATTTATTTGATTATTTTGTCTTTAGATCATTATATAGATTGCTAGTATCACGGTGAAATCTTTTTAAAACAAAACCCCAACAAACAAACAACACAACAAATGTGAATATTTTTACCTTTTTTATTGGTAGAATATATATATATTTATGTATATATATTTATATATATACATATATCTAGAAGGAAATATATATATATATAATAATATACGTACGTATGACCCAACATCACAGAATAAATATAATGACTATTTTGAAAGCTACATTTACGATGAATTTATTATTATAATTATTATTCATAATTCCTAAATGGTTGCCTGGCAGCAGATCTAGAAATCTTGGGTGAATAATAAAAACATTTTTGGCCCAAAATATCAAGAGGTAACAGGTCAATTTAAAAAAAAAAAAAAATTTAAAAAGAAAATTAAAAGCACAAGATCCCTCGTGTTATATATAGCATAAATTGCACAACAAATTTATAATTTTTTCCCTTCTTGTTTTGTTTTTGTAATCTTTAAATTTGAAACAAAATTAATAATAATAATAATAATAATAATAATAATAATAATAAAAAAAAAAAAAAAAAAAGTACATGTACAAATTTAAAACCAAGTTTAAACCAGTTGTCATAAATATATCATCAGTAACATGGTTTTGGAAAATAATTTTTTTTAATTTTTAATTATTTAATTCTTTGCTTGTGACAGGTATGTTTCTAAACTAGGAATAAGTATGAAAATATTACCTTTTCCCACAAATCAAATTAAAAATAAAAATATCCAACATATAATGATGAGCATGAGTGGTTGCTATTCATGGGGGGGGGCAAGGGGTCATTAAGGGAAGGGGTTAACAATAAAATTTTTTTTTAAATTATATTATTGGTTAGCAAAATATAATTAACTTACCATATCTAATTTGTTTTCAGATTTTAAAAATAATTATATAAAATTCAGAGATTAAAAAATTATTTTTGAATGAAGATAATATATATTAATGATTGACTGATAAATGATTATATTTAAAAAAAATTAAAAAAAAATTTCCCCCTGCAAGCAATCCAAGGGACTTAATTTTCAATCATGTGTCATATTAGTTATCTGTTGTGGGTTATTTTGTTTTTTATTAATAAAAAAAAAGAGAATATGACTTGGTCCCAACTTATTATAAATCTGTAAATGTTCATAGCTTACATTTGTGTTTATCATTATCATTTTTATTAGTATTATTTATTTACTAATAGATATTATAAAATTAAAAAAGAAATGAAAAAAAACAGAAAAAATGTAGCCTTTTGGAAAATCGAATCGATTCAGGATTCAGTTCCCTATGAACATTAATTAATACAAAATCATGTAATGCTATTAAAAGAAAGTAATGATATTATTATATAGTTTAAAAATAATTTAAATAATGTATCAGTGAGAAAAGAAAACAAAGAAAAAAAAATATGATAATGATGAAAAAATGTTATGTGTAATTATAATTCTTATATACATATACAGAAAGTGTTCAGTGTTTATCTGCTTGGTTGTAGTTTTGATATTTTTAAAAACGTCTTAACAGAAAAATAATGATAATGAAAAATGAACTGACTCAAAAAAAAAAAAATAATAATAAAGAAAAAAAAAATATAATAATAAATAAATAAATAACTACATTAACTCATTTCTTATTAAAAATGTTTACTTTTATACTTTAACTTCTTTCAATTTATTACAATTCTATAAAATATTTCCCCAATTATACACCTTGAAATGTGCTTTGTATGAAATAAATAAAATATATTACTAAAGGAAAAATCTTCAAGTTACTAATACCAGGTAGCCAAATAAAAAATATATATTGAATAATATATAAATATATATAAATTTAATTTAAAATAGGACAATAGTTTTATTTATTTGTTTTACAGGTTTTGGTTTGGCAGTTGCCACAGTGTAAAACATGATAAGATTATGAAACAGACAATACATGTTTCAATAAACAAGAATGCCATCTCTACAGTAAATAAAATAAAATTAAAAATAATGATACATAATACATAATGCATAAAGGCCATAACAACATCAAAAGCTGCACAACAGTAATGCTATGTACAACTGCATGGAAAATAGAATTTCTTATCAAATAATGGATGAACAAAAAAACAAAAAATTAATAAAATTAAAATAAAAATCATTTTAAATACTAATATAAGGAAGCTCATCAGAGAATTTTGACAGAAACTAAACAATATATATATAATTTATATAAATGAAGAAATACTGATGAATTTTTTTCCTGCATTTTGTAAAAAATACATTAACTGACATTTATGTGAAATCTGTAAAGTTTATCAATGGTTTCTCACAATGCAGTAAGTTAGACTTATATTTTAACAAAAATATAAATATATATAAACATTGTCTGCAGAAATGATTGTACAGTGAAATTATCTTTAAAAAGACTAGTTTAATTCAAAATAGGTTTTCAGTTCAAATGTTAGAATTTCACTTAATAATTAACAATAATGAACACTGAATATTGTCCAAACAAATTCAAATATTTTCTTTGGATGTTTGAAGAAAATTTTAAACTTCTGTAATGAAATTTTACATCAGAAAATTGACAACAACAACAACAACCAAAAAAAAAGATGTAGAAATCTAAATGCAAAGAGACAAACATTTGGTAATGAATTGTGATTTCAGCAAATTAACAAACAATAATAATAATAATAATAATTCTTATTCAAACGAAAGCAATGATAATGCAAAAATACAAACAAAAATCTTGCTGAAAATTAAACCAAGTGAAATACCCACAATTTAATTTTAAACTGATGAAAAATAAATAAGATGTAATTACTCACAAACAAGCTTATTAAAAACAAACTGCTCAGTTATTAAAGGAAAATAAAACAATTACTAAGTACAACAAACAGCAACTCAAATATAAAAGATATCACACTGCCATTTATTTGTCAAAAATATTTGTAAACGTAACACAGCCTTGTTGAAAAGAATGCCACTAGAATTAATCTTTAGTAATTTCAATATGTGGAAGAAATAATAAATAATACATATACATATTTTTTTAGAATATAACTTATCTTATTTTAATGAATTAGCTTAAATGAAATACAAGCAAAGAAATTTAACTCAACTATAAAAATGAAAACAATGAAAAAGAATAATCACCGTTTTTTGTCTAAAATTTGTTTATCTGGAAAATATTTCATAATTACTAGTCAAGGGAAGCAACCCCAGATGTTACCCATCTCACCACAATCAAGAAAAGTAATTATAAAAATGACCAAATATTTGAGTTTTCATTTTTTAAAGCAAAACTTAAAAAGTCTTTGTTATTTTTTCCTTTTTAGTTACATATAATTTCCTTTTTAATTACATATAATTTATTTTTTAAAATGGTAAATAATTAAATTATTAGAAGATCCAGTTACACTGAAATCACAATTATTACAGTAAAACAATAATAATGAATACAATAAAAATAAAATTAAAATAATCATTTTATTTCAGTTTTCATTATGCTTTGTTCACAAATTATATTCCATAAACATATTGATAAACATGATACTTTTTAAAGATTTTCATAAATTATGTTGCAAACTACAAGCATGAAATAAACATTTAATGTTAAGAATATGACTAGATTTAATTTTCAAAAATGTATATATATATATAAATATATTAAAGTGATGAATACAGAAAAACAATAAAGGTGCATAAGCCTGTGTTTATTATAAATATTTATTTATGTTATCTCTTGTGATTTATAAAGTTACAATTCCAAGATTTACAATAAATTATAATATTAACTCAAAGTGAGACAGGTATCATACTTGTGATAACAACTTAACCAAATGGGACAGTCAAAAATCAAACATGACAGTCAAAATCATAGCATTACCTAATCCGACAGTCAAAAATCTGACATGTCTAACAGTGAAACATTACAGCTTTACGTAACTGCACAGTCAAAACTGAGAAATACTAAACCAGAACATTATTGGAACATTACTAAAGCTATCAGTTAAAATCAGAATAATATCAAATTTGACACTGAAAATCAAAATACTAATAAGCCAAATACAAATATAATTCATAACATTTTTATTAAAAAGAAAGAACAAATGTGTTTTAAAATATTAATGACAAAAACAAGAAATAAGTCAAAATAAAAATGCATAGAGTATTAAAATAATAATAATTAAAAAAATATAATAATAATAATAAATAAAAAAATACATAAAAATAAAACATTATACATGTGTTAGTTTTAATTTTTTAATTATATGTATATTATAGGTTTTGTAACAGGTAACTTTAAAAAAAAATATAATAACAAATTAAAAGTGACAATATGAAGTACAGCTGGTTTGTTTTAGAATTTATTTATTTTATATTATTATTATAATTACTGTGGTATTTCTTTCAACTGAGAATGGGTCAAATCAACAAAACTGGTTAACATGATCAATTCTTACTATGATATTTGAGCAAATAAGCAAGAAGCTGAGGTTATATAAATATAAATGTGTTTGTGTAGGTAGTGTGGTGTGTGTCCCTGTGTATACAATGTATGAATAAAAATGTTTGTAGATTTATATTTGCAGTGCAGTCCAATGTCTTCCAGCCAACCAGAAAAATAAGAAAATATTTATCAAAGACAAAATACATCCTCAAAATTACCACAACATTCAAAGCAAAACCGGCATAAAATAATTATATCTGTACAAATACTATAAAAATTAGAGATGGCATCTTGTCTATTACTCCAAGAAATGTTAAACATTAAATAGAGTTCTTTATGGCCTATTTTATTTGGTCATAAGTTAAAGTCTGGTTTGAACTGTACCAAAAAACCCTGGACCTAAATAATGCTTACAAATGTTTTCATTTACCTATGTCTGGATATTAAATAAATTTGTAAATTTTATTATGTTTTACTGGTTAAAGGTGCTGCCTGTTGTTAAGAATATTTTTTTTTCAGTAATTTCTTTTGAAAAATTTGGTAATCAAAAAACCTAACAAAATATTTTAAATTGATGAATTAATAACAGTAATACTAATAAAAGGAAACCAATATTATTTTTAAGATATTTGGTTTTAATTTATAACTTTCATTTTTATATTTTCAAACAATGGTTTCATAATAATAGTAATAATAGTAAAACAAAAATAATTAATAATGAATCATTTACAATCTGAAAAAAACAAAATAAAAACAACATAAAATAAAAACCATTGTACAGTCAGTTATTCATCGTTATTATTTCTTTATTCTTGTCAATATTTAAAAACAAAATATTGCTTTATAACTAGTATATATGAAACTATCAATTAAAATACCTGCAATTAAATAAAAATAATAAAATAAGAAAGTTAATGAAGAAGATAAAAAAATAACCATCAACTAAAAACATTAGAGAACTTTTTTTTTTCTTTTTGAGATGACAAGGATATAATGACTAATTAAAAAATAGATATTTTGCCTCAATTTGTTAAACTAAACATGCAGAATTTGCATGAGTCAAAAATATTAAAAATGTAATAATAATAATTTAAAAAATAATTTTCCTTTTCTGATAGCTCACAGTTATGCAGATCTATTTTATGGAACTGGAAAGCATAATTAAAAATATGGAGCAGTTTCTATTAAAATATGGAGCAGTATTAATATTAACAAATTATCTTGAGTTATTAATGTAATTAATAAAATATTAAGTTATTTTCGTTGATTTTAAACTGTGCTTCTGATAATTTGAGAATAAATGACTAAACATGATTTTCTAAAATGTTACTGCGAGTTAGTTCTAGTTCAGAAATATGATTTACACTGAGACAAGAAAATCGGGGAGTGTCGTGGGTGCGACCTCCATTTCCGTATTTCTTATGTTTTATGCATCTTCAGCATCACTTAATAAAGAATAAATACATAAAATAAAAACTAATTTAACTTGTCTCATAATATTTTATTATTCATTTGTTTGTTAGTTTGTTATAATCAAAGTAAGTAATTATTATTATTATTATTATTATTATTATTATTATTATTATTAGTAGTAGTAGTAGTAGTAGTAGTAGTAGTAGTATTATGAGCAACTGACCATGGATACTAACTTTTCATAACGTAAGGGAAATAACCCTCTTTTGATAAAACGTCTGCAAATGAATTTTAAATTGTTAAACCATATGAAATAATGAAAGAAAGCAAATACAATTTCCCACCCAAATTAAAAACAAAATCAGTAATAATAAACACCCTGAAAACAATTTTAGATCTTTTTTTTATTTACCAAGAAACAGTAACAGTGAATTAAAAAATCAAATTCAACAGCAAAATTGTAACAAATATAACAATTAATGAATTAAAAATGCCCATAAAAAACATAATACTGATACTGTCAAATTACATGTGCATTATAAACAATGAAAGAAAAACAATGTAAAAAGAAAGTATAATTTAACTACAGTTGTCATTTATTTTTAATTGTTTTAAATTATTACATTGGATAATTAATTACATTATTTAACAGGAGCTAGTATTAAAAATTAATCTAGACACCTGGGTTTTATTTTTAAAGTCTGCACAGTAAATTGATTCGATGCTTTATTTGCTGAGTTTATTTTCTAATTTATGCAGATATATGCAGGCACATAAATGAATGCACTAAAGTACAAACACATACAAGACACAAAACAAACACTGAAAATAACACATATACAAACATTACAATATTCACACAGAAATACACACTCGCACATGCACTTAGGCAAAACCCACAAATACACACAGACATGCCTACATACAAAATGACATACAGACACACACACACATGCAGACATACCAATATACATACTGACATACACATAAGTATCCCCACACATACACACAGACATGCCTACATACAAAATGACATACAGACACACACACACATGCAGACATACCAGTATACATACTGACATACACATACAGTATCCCCACACATACACACAGACATGCCTACATACAAAATGACATACAGACACACACACACACACATGCAGACATACCAATATACATACTGACATACACATACAGTATCCCCACACATACACACAGACATGCCTACATACAAAATGACATACAGACACACACACACACACACATGCAGACATACCAATATACATACTGACATACACATAAGTATCCCCACACATACACACAGACATGCCTACATACAAAATGACATACAGACACACACACACATGCAGACATACCAATATACATACTGACATACACATAAGTATCCCCACACATACACACAGACATGCTTACATACAAAATGACATACAGACACACACACATGCAGACATACCAATATACATACTGACATACACATAAGTATCCCCACACATACACACAGACATGCCTACATACAAAATGACATACAGACACACACACACATGCAGACATACCAATACACATACTGACATACACATAAGTATCCCCACACATACACACAGACATGCCTACATACAAAATGACATACAGACACACACACACATGCAGACATACCAATATACATACTGACATACACATAAGTATCCCCACACATATAGTGCAGAACATAAACGTAATAAATAATAACTTATATTATCAAAAACAGTTCTTATAAAAACACTTCAGTGAAAACAACAAAGATAAAGTAATAGAAATAAACTTTGGTCCATGTATATTACAAAAATATTAG
The DNA here is from genome assembly GCA_012295275.1 of Chrysomallon squamiferum. Taxonomy (NCBI): domain Eukaryota; kingdom Metazoa; phylum Mollusca; class Gastropoda; order Neomphalida; family Peltospiridae; genus Chrysomallon; species Chrysomallon squamiferum. The sequence goes on from CM022677.1 coordinate 4,198,343, forward strand.
TATCAGTGTGTGTGAATTAACAGCATATTTTATCATGTTATTCTGTGTATCAGAAAATGCTGAATAGATCATTAAAAAATCATACGACAAGATGGTAAAAATTGTTAATTTCTATATCAGAATACTGGATAGAGTAGCAATAACTGTAACTATCATCAGATGAAGTGGATGATAATCATCATTTTCTGCATCACTTCTCTGTATTAGATCTGTTAAGTTGTACGGCTAAAATTATCATTCTTTGTATCAGAACATTTTCTACAGAAATTTTTGAAATAATTTTCTATGAAGTGGAATTGACATTATCTACATCAGAAAAAACACTATCAATGTGTGATGCCAATATATTTATTTAATTAATTAATTAATTTATTTATTTATTTATTAGTACTGCAAATCTAACTGGTTTGTAAGTTCTGTGTGGCCCTGGAAGTTGACGAATCTAACTGGTTTGTAAGTTCTGTGTGGCCCTGGAAGTTGATGAATCTAACTGGTTTGTAAGTTCTGTGTGGCCGTGGAAGTTGATGAATCTAACTGGTTTGTAAGTTCTGTGCTGCCCTGGAAGTTGACGAATCTAACTGGTTTGTAAGTTCTGTGTGCCTGGAAGTTGCCCTGGAAGTTCTGTGCTGCCCTGGAAGTTGATGAATCTAACTGGTTTTAATCTAACTGGTTTGATGAAGTAACTGGTTTGTAAGTTCTGTGTGGCCCTGGAAGTTGATGAATCTAACTGGTTTGTAAGTTCTGTGTGCCCTGGAAGTTGACGAATCTAACTGGTTTGTAAGTTCTTCTGTGGGAAGTTCTGTTTGTGGCCCTGGAAGTTGATGAATCTAACTGGTTTGAGTTCTGTGTGGCCCTGGAAGTGATGAATCTAACTGGTTTGTAAGTTCTGTGTGGCCCTGGAAGTTGGAATCTAACTGGTTTTGAGAATTCTGGTTTGTAAGTTCTGTGTGGCCCTGGAAGTTGATGAATCTAACTGGTTTGTAAGTTTTGTAAGGCCTGGAAGTTGATGAATCTAACTGGTTTGTAAGTTCTGTGTGGCCTGGTGGAAGTTGACGAATCTAACCTGGAAGTTGGTTTGTAAGTTTGAATCTAAGTTCTGTGTGGCTGTGCCCTGAAGTTGACGAATCTAACTGGTTTGGAAGTTGATGAATCTAACTGGTTTTGTAAGTTCTGTGTGGCCTGGAAGTTGATGAATCTAACTGGTTAAGTTCTGTGTGGCCCTGGAAGTTGATGAATCTAACTGGTTTGTAAGTTCTAACTGGTTTTGTAAGTTCTGTGTGCCCTGGAAGTTGATGAATCTAACTGGGAAGTTGATGAATCTAACTGGTTTTGTAAGTTCTGTGTGGCCCTGGAAGTTGACGAATCTAACTGGTTTGTAAGTTCTGTGTGGCCCTGGAAGTTGATGAATCTAACTGGTTTGTAAGTTCTGTGTGCCCTGGAAGTTGACGAATCTAACTGGTTTGTAAGTTCTGTGTGGCCCTGGAAGTTGATGAATCTAACTGGTTTGTAAGTTCTGTGTGGCCCTGGAAGTTGACGAATCTAACTGGTTTCTAACTGGTTTGTAAGTTCTGTGGCCCTGGAAGTTGATGAATCTAACTGGTTTGTAAGTTCTGATGAATCTAACTGGTTTGTAAGTTCTGTGTGGCCCTGTTGATGAATCTAACTGGTTTGTAAGTTGGCCTGGAAGAATGTTGATGAATCTAACTGGTTTGTAAGTTCTGTTGGAAGTTGATGTGGCCGTGGAAGTTGATGAATCTAGTTGTGTGTGGCCCTGGAAGTTGATGAGAACTGGTTTGTAAGTTCTGTGGCTGGTTTGGAAGTTGATGAATCTAACTGGTTTGTGAATCTAACTGGTTTGTAAGTTTTGTGGAAAGTTTGTAAGTTTGAATCTAACTGGTTTGTAAGTTCTGTGTGTGGAAGTTGATGAATCTAACTGGTTTGTAAGTTCTGTGTGGCCCTGGAAGTTGTGAATCTAACTGGTTTGAAGAATCTAACTGGTTTTGAGTTGAATCTAACTGGTTTGTAAGTTCTGTTGGCCCTGGAAGTTGATGAATCTAACTGGTTTGTAAGTTCTGTGTGGCCTGGAAGTGATGAATCTAACGAATCTAACTAAGTTCTGTGTGGCCCTGGAAGTTGATGAATCTAACTGGTTTGTAAGTTCTGTGTGGCCCTAACTGGGAAGTGGAAGTTGAATCTAACTGGTTTGTAAGTTCTGTGTGGCCCTGGAAGTTGATGAATCTAACTGGTTTGACGAATCTAACTGGTTTGTAAGTTCTGTGTGGCCCTGGAAGTTGACGAATCTAACTGGTTTGTAAGTTCTGTGTGGAAGTTGACGAATCTAACTGGTTTGTAAGTTCTGTGTGGCCCTGGAAGTTGATGAATCTAACTGGTTTGTAAGTTCTGTGTGGCCCTGGAAGTTGATGAATCTAACTGGTTTGGTTTGGCCCTGGAAGTTGATGAATCTAACTGGTTTGGTTTGTGTTTTGTGTGGCCCTGGAAGTTGATGAATCTAACTGGTTTGTAAGTTCTGTGTTGACGAATCCTGGAAGTTCTGTGTGGCCCTGGAAGTTGATGAATCTAACTGGTTTGTAAGTTCTGTGTGGCCCTGGAAGGAATCTAACTGGTTTGTGTGTGGCCCTGGAAGTTGACGAATCTAACTGGTTTGTAAGTTCTGTGTGGCCCTGGAGTTGACGAATCTAACTGGTTTGTGTTGATGAATCTAACTGGTTTGTAAGTTCTGTGTGCCCTGGAAGTTGATGAATCTAACTGGTTTTTGTAAGTTCTGCCCTGGAAGTTGATGAATCTAACTGGTTTGTAAACTGGTTTGTAAGTTCTGTGTGGCCCTGGAAGTTGATGAATCTAACTGGTTTGTAAGTTCTGTAAGTTCTGTGGCCCTGGAAGTTGAATCTAACTGGTTTGTAAGTTCTGTGCTGCCCTGGAAGTTGACGAATCTAACTGGTTTGTAAGTTCTGTGTGGCCCTGGAAGTTGAATCTAACTGGTTTGTAAGTTCTGTGTGGCCTGGAAGGTGATGAATATAACTGGTTTGTAAGTTCTGTGCTGCCCTGGAAGTTGACGAATCTAACTGGTTTGTAAGTTCTGTTCTACAGCTATGAGATGACAACGAGGTGAGAGTTGTGTTTCAAAAACGTGAGCAGTCTGTAATGGAAGTCAAACTGCACCAACTGGATGGTCACTGGCGAGCTCTGGCACGAAAACTCCAACACCACACTATCAATGTGTGAAGCCAATATATTTATTTAATTAATTAATTAATTTATTTATTTATTTATTAGTACTGCATGGAATACTTAACTCATAGGATTGAACCTCCTTAGTGGACCCATTGTGCTTTTGTTGTTGTTGTTGTTGTGTGTGTTTGTGTGTGACAGTGGAGGCACTGAAGATGAATTCCATTTTGTATCAACTTGTTTATTTTACAATAGCATCTTTAAAGAAATATTTATATACAAGATCATCTATATTTAAAATAATCAATTTTTTGACTTCAGAAAATATAAAAGCTATAAGGAATCTTGATAAATATGTAATTTAATTTGTAACTACATATATATATACGACTATATCTTTATATTTTTATTATCCTAATTCTTATGTTTATTTTTATTTTCCTATATTTGTATTCTGTAATATATTACACAGCTGTTTGGGTTTTATAACTGTATTCTTGTCTGTTTTGTGTTTATAATCTTGCTGATTTTGGCAAATAAATAAACAAACTAAACTGAAACTGAATTGTAGTAATAGTAGTAGTAGAAAGAGCTGCGGTACAGCAGCATCTCACTTTACCGTTTGACTGTGCACACCGTCAGGTAAAACGTCAACTAACAACACATCGACAGATCCTCACCGCTACATTTCTTGCACAGCCCTTGCATTGTCAGACAGGCTGAATGTATACACAGGCCTTGCATTGCCAGACAGGTTGAATGTATACACAGGCCTTGCATTGCTAGACAGGTTGAATGTATACACAGCCCTTGCATTGTCAGACAGGTTGAATGTATACACAGGCCTTGCATTGCCAGACAGGTTGAATGCATACACAGCCCTTGCATTGTCAGACAGGTTGAATGTATACACAGGCCTTGCATTGCCAGACAGGTTGAATGCATACACAGTCCTTACACATTGCCAGACAGGTTGAATGCATTGCCAGACAGGTTGAATGTATACACAGCCCTTGCATTGCCAGACAGGTTGAATGCATTGCCAGACAGGTTGAATGCATACACAGCCCTTGCATTGCCAGACAGGTTGAATGCATACACAGCCCTTGCACTGCCAGACAGGTTGAATGTATACACAGTCCTTGCATTGCCAGACAGGTTGAATGTATACACAGTCCTTGCATTGCCAGACAGGTTGAATGCATACACAGCCCTTGCACTGCCAGACAGGTTGAATGCATTGCCAGACAGGTTGAATGCCAGAATGCATTGCCAGACAGGTTGAATGCATACACAGCCCTTGCACTGCCAGACAGGTTGAATGTATACACAGTCCTTGCATTGCCAGACAGGTTGAATGTATACACAGTCCTTGCATTGCCAGACAGGTTGAATGCATACACAGCCCTTGCACTGCCAGACAGGTTGAATGCATTGCCAGAAAATGTATTAATCCATAAGCGTGCGCTATAATTCTGATTATCTATAAAACAAAATATTGATCTTACTCATTCTGCACTAGTAAATATAAATAATGTGGTCAAATTATAAAATGTCATATTTTTAATCTATCCTCTTCTCACCTACAATCCTACTTTGTTAATTAAAAAAATAATAATCCAGAAACGTATTTAATATTTTCAATATAAACCTCTGACCTACATAGTAAGTTATAACAAAAGATGTTATTATACGATGTAAATGTTTACTTATTCAATTATTTGTTTATTTATTTACTACTACTACTACTACTACTACTACTACTACTACTACTACTATTATTATTATTATTCACTGTGCTTCTCAAATAAATGTCTGGTTCATTTTCACCTTTTTATTTTTATGTAAACCAAAATATAAATAAATACAAAAATACAACATCATGTTATTTTTCACAATAAAGACAAAAAGAGGATTGAAAAGTGGATATCTCCAGTGTACTTGTCTGTGTGAAGCTATAGCTACGTCATAAAATAAACTGACATCCAGACTGGAGCGATGATGTTAACGTTTGAAGTCTTACGGATATTGAGAAGTAAAGAAATCGAATAAATATTAAAATTTTGTTTTCTTTATATTACTATTGTTGTTGTTGTTGTTGTTGTTTTATGTGTGTACTGTAGCATTACAGTAAACATTACAGGTGTGATTTTTACTGTGAAAACACAGTGTACATTCAGAAACGTAGATTGGGCTTCCAGGTTAGCGTGTTTTTATAAACAACAGTAGAATTATATGTGAATATCGAGAAGGCTTCCATACTAATGTGATATTTTATTAACAGAACTTGTTTCACAGAACAGCTAAGAAGGAGTCATTTTACACGGCGTTATGAAAATAAGATGCAACTTCAGAACCGCCATCACTATTTATGTTACATGTTTTATGTTGTAAACAGAGGCGTAGCGGTAATATTATGTATTGAAAACACAGTGTATTGAAAAATAGAGGTATTGTTTTTTAATTAACACTATTAGATAATTTTATTTTGCATAATAAAAAAATAAAAAAATAATAAGCTTACTTTTTCATTAACAGGTATAACGTATCTAACAAGTTGAATAATGAATCGACGTTTAATAATGTGTAATATTCTCTTTTTTTATTTTTTTTTATTTTTTTATTACGATAGTAGAATTGCAGTTGAGAGGTGAGAGGCTAGATTAAGATGAATCAACTTCACCATGTTACTGATATTTGCAAGTGCATCTTTCTTAAATACTAGAAAAGTCTAGAATATAGAGAAACATTAATAGACGTTTTTATTATTAAAAGTAAAGTGAAAAGGCGAGGATGCGCGAGATGAATCTTGTTTATTACAACACAAGTTCTGTAAATATACTGCGCTGTTACAGATTATTTCTTAATTAACTGTAGAAAGTGATATTCTATTATCTCCCCTAAAAATTAAATTGATAATTAGACAATTAATATTCAACTAGATAAAATCTAGAGAGCTATATGTAAATGTAAAATATTACGTTTCTTTCGCTGAATTTAAATGTATTAGTATAAACAGGTCTGGTTGAAGCAAATGCACTATAAATATTGTCGTTGAGTTCCATTATATGTGGTGAACAGCGTTCATCATAATAACAAGAACATTTTTTTTTGTTCATTACTGCAATTTAAAGGACATTTCAGTTGCCGTTTACAGGGACAAATAAATAAATAAATAAATTTATTAATGTTAATATTAATATCTAAGATCCTTCAGTATTTTAGGCATACACAGAACCTCTCCCAGTGAGATAAAATATCATCACTGCTTTATTATCAATGTTTTCTGCAGTGTTTATCATTTCTTTTACTGAAGTTTTAATTACAGCGACACCTGCACTTATCACTGTAATCTGAGAGGTAGATAGGTAGGTGGATAGACAGATAGACAGACAGATAGATGGAGAGTGAGACAGACATACATATATAGAGATAAATCCATAGACAGACATACGGACATACAGACAGAAAAACCCAAAACTGAAATGAATAATTAAAATGACCAATAAAAGAAAAGTTGTGAAAAGCGAGGTTAATGTGATATTATGTAATAATGCATGTACAAACATTTTCTTAGAAGTTCATTTGCCTATGAAATGTAATATGTCTATCTATCTCTATATCCATCAATGTATCTATTATTTAACATAACATAGTATATATACATAAACACCGTCTCTCTGATATGTGTGTGTGTCTATCTCTCTATCTGTTGATACTTGTTTTTTTTCTTTATAATGACGACTGTAATACTGACATAACGACATTAACGATAAAAACAACAACACTAATTGCAATAACACTACTTAAAATGATAAATAAAATAGTAATTCTGAGTAGTTTGGTCCTCAAATTTGTTGTACTGATTATTGCTATATAATCATTGTTTATTAATAATAATTAGTCCTAATCATAATACAAGTCAAATTCAAAACTTCAATCAGCTAAACCTCTTGACAAATATCACACAAGATATACAATATCTTTAAAGTCTGCACCAGCTGGGATTTCAAGATTTGCGCAAGAATCAAGACAATACCAATTTGGGCACGCGTCACATCCTATGAACTCGTCAGAATTCATTCCATCATCAACTCTGCCACAGAGTTCACATTGTTCTTGTGTATCTACTACATCTCTGTCTTCTAGTTCAGGCTCATCATCAACAACTCTGCCACAGAGTTCACATTTTTCTTGTGTATCTACTACATCTCTGTCTTCTAGTTCAGACTCCTCATCAACTCTGCCACAGAGTTCACATTGTTCTTGTGCATCTACTACATCTCTGTCTTCTAGTTCAGGCTCATCATCATCAACGTTTTCTTTGGCTGCATCCATCGGTTCTGCTGTAGCATTCAAATTGAACTGCAGTTTTGACTTTGGTATCTTCTATTTTGTTTTTGTAATTTTGCCTCTAAAACATTTGCTTTCTTTGCCTTTTCTTCCTCCTTCTTCTTCTTCTCTGCCAACTCTTCTTCATTCCTCTTGACACTTTCTTCTTCTGTCAATGCCTCGGATACCTCATCCTTTTGATTTTATTGCCCCAAGTGGTGGGGTTAAATAAAAAGCATATTTCTTGCCTAATTATCACATATTAATCAAGTTTCTCCTGCTGAACTTAAAAAGCGATTATATGTTTACCTGTTATAATTTATCACTAACCTTTTGTCTATAGGACTACAAAATAACACTCACTTTTGAAACCTCAAAATGCAGTATAGCGGCTGCAAGTCATAATATACCTCGGCGGCCAGAATTACCCAAACTTACTACTAGCTTTAAATAAAATAATTTTAGTGAATTAAATAAATTCAGTGAATGATCTCTATTCAGGCGACTTGAATTACTTTCTTTCTATTTTTTTTTTTTTTTTTTTTTTTAATTTTAACTCAACACTCAGTCTTTTTTGTATATTTACCAAGGTGCATGTTAAATAGAGTTGTTTCTCTTAGACCACGAACTTCTGAAATAGAGGTGACGGTAAATAAGATTTGCTGCTTTTAGATGAAAATAAACAATTCTGTATAATGTTTTGTATCAGATAGAACCAGCTTATTAACATGTTTTAACTAATCAGTTTCCTGTATTTTTGGTTTATATAACGTGATATTATTATTTGATGAATTATTGTAAAACTGCATTTAATGTTTTTCAATTAATTTTATTAATTTATTTTATTTATTTATTTCATTTATTTTAGTTGAAAAAGTAGTTCGGAAAGGCGGAAGAGATCACGGTTTTGTAATATGAACAACCATCTTTGTCAGTGTAAATCATAACAAGTTCAGAAAGTAGTCGTAAAATAATATATTTGGAAAATAAAAAACTTCCGTGACCTCACGGAAACTTCCGATCGAAATCCAAGATGGCAGCTTCGAATGCCGATTGATATTTACACACTTTTAAACATATAGACCTTTATAATGCAATAATTCTACATGGATCATTAAAAGTAATTTGGAGAATCATGTCATATAATCAATGCCTCTTATACATAGATGGCTAATATTCTGTAGTAATTGCTGAAAACGTGGTAACATTTATTTTTAATTTTTTTTCTTTTTTTCTGGCGTTGACGTAATATACCATCTCGTACCCATTTCGTACTATTTTGTTTTCCCCTTTTTATTACAACATCGTCAGCCATAAAAAAAAAAAAAAAAATTTAAAAAAATAAGTAAATAAATAAAAATAAAATAAAATAATTGAAATAAAATAAATTCAAATGAAATAAATAGTTTTCGCTGACGCTGGTTGGAAGGATGCATCTATCCATATAGATATACACACACACATACATATATATATATATACACATACACACACATACATACATATATATATATACATACATATACATACATACATACATACATACATATATATATATATATATATATGTATACATACACACATGTGTATAGGAACGATAATGTATTTGTATGTTTAGAAGATGATTAGTATGTATATGTATATAAAAGGATAAGTAACTACATGTGTGTGTGCATGTGTGTGTGAAAAAGGGTGGATAGGTGGTAGATGATAACAGACAGGTAAATTGATAGGCAGAAGAAAGGTAGATAGATTACTAGAAAGATAGATGCAGGGAGGCATGAGTATATACCTGCACATCTGTAAGAACAACTCTGTTGCTTATGTATATGGCATAAATAGACAGATAAATAGATATATTTATAGATAGATAACTAGATAGAAAAAGTGTATTTAAATACTTAAAAAGGATGTAAATAGAGAGAGTGTATACGTATGTATGTGTGTGTGTGCGTGTGTTTTTTTGTGAGTGCAAGATAGACTGGCTATGTATAACTGAGAAGGTGAGATAGATTGATATAGAGATAGTTAGACATTGCATCAGAGATAGACTGATATGTTAGGTAGACAATAATTAGGTACATATAGATAGATATATACAGCTAACATAGATAAACTGATGTGCATATGTGTGCATAAATATGTGTTAGAGAGAATGGGTATTTAAATGTGTGTCAAACATAGTGCTCATTTTTGTGGATTTTTGAGAGAGTCAGATCATTGATAGAGAGATAATAGATTAAATATAAATAAATAAATAGATGAGTGAATAGACTTATGTGTATATATATGTGTGTTAGAGAGGGTAGATATAGACGGATGGACACACACACACACACAAACACATACACAGTATAAAATATAAGTATAAACAATATAAATAGATACATACATACATAGGTTCATAATCACGAGTATTTGTATTTATGTTAGAGGACTGGTATATAACTGAATGTATGAATAAGAGTATGTTTATATGGGTGTTAGATTGCAGTTAGATAGCTAGACTGAAAGAGACTGAGATGTAGGTGTGGTTATATGTATTGTGTGTTACAGAGAGAGAACAGGTATTGACCTCACTATGAAACAGAGAAGTGTGCCATGTGTGTATGATTTTTCAGAGAATGAGAGATAATTATATAAATAAATATATAGATATACACAGACAGACAGACAGAGGATAGTGATGAATAAATGGTTAGCTAGAGAGGTAATGGGAACATGTATATGAGTAAGAAAATCATATGATTTCTTCATTAAAGTCTGTTTCTATGTTAGAAAGAGGTGAGCAGGTGCAAGTTTAAGCTACACCACAGGTTGACCAATAAAGAGACAGATAGATAGACAAATAGAACTTGATGATGAAATAAAACAAATATATAGATAGACAGATAGAAAGATAGAAACATGCAGGTAAGTAAGGATGGATGGAGTGTTAGATGGTGGGATGGATGAAAGTTTTGGTGCAATGAAGAACTGGGAAAATAATAAAAGGATAAAAAGAGGGAATGACGGACTGAAAGGTTTTCAATTATATAAGCAATTACTTTTCAGACATTAACACGTTGTTAACACATAATGTCTTCATTGTAGGTCCATGGAATGGGTGATGTATCATGGGAATTTGGCTTAAAATATAAACTGTGTGATGAGGAATATGTGGAGTTAGGAGAAAGGCATGACTGGAAGTACCAATACATTGTCAATGAGAGATTAGTGATTTCTGGCATTGTTTATAACTCTAGCCTGTGTTTGTCTACACTGAAAGCATAGTCTTCATCTGCTGATTAGAAGGTAAATATGATAAGATAAGAAGTGATTATAATATTGTCTGTTAAATAGCACATTAAACACAGAACCTATAATACTTAATTACACTTAAACATCTTGTAAAATAAAATAATCCATCTAATTAGAGTAATCTGGAGAGTGACAGAGAGAGTAAGAAAGCCAGAGTGAAATATTTATATGTCATAACTTATTCTTAAGTACATACACTTCTGTCTCTACTCTGTTGGTCTGTCTGTCTGTCTGTATATAGAAAGAGCTTTCAAAGTAATGGCACTGTATTCGAAATTAGAAAAAGATAGCAATACCCTATATATGGACTGCTAAAATATATGGAGTGGTATGAGATGGTGTAATTGTTGAAGTAAGTTTTGATTTTGTTATTTTAAATATTTTATTACATTTATGTATGTGTTTGTGTCTGCATGTGTGCATATGTGTGTGCACTCGTGTGTGTGTGTGTGTGTGTGTGCGCGTGCGCGCTACCAAATAAGTATGTGTGGGTAAATTATTATTAAATTTTTCAAAATCTACTTACAAACAATCTTTTTGATTAAGTTTACAAAAACCCTTAATAAATAGTGTAAAAAATTTCATGGAAAATATAATCCTGTTTGTATTTTAGGACAAATTTTTTATTTTTTTATTTTAGATAAGTCTGAAATCAGATTTTCACAAATACTACACAGACAGTAATTATTAAACTATTTAAACAAATAAATAATTTGTTTATCTTTCCAGGTGATTCCAGGCAATGAAATGTTGGTATTAACAGTAAGAATTCCACAGAAATTTGCCAAAGGATTAACAGGATTAATTGAAGTTTATTCTGAAAAGAATCTTACAAAACTTCAACTTGCAGAATCAGAATGTAAGATTTTGTTTACGATTCAGTAAAGTATGATTGTCTCAAGTAGTACCCAGTTAGCTTGAATTGTTCAAATTTAGTTACTGTTATTTTTGTTGTTGTATATCCCCAAACAAACCTTTACTAACAATAAAGTTTATCATCAAAATCACACACAAGCTACTGATATTCTCGTTCTTTTATATGTCATTTTGTACATAGAAAGGATATAAAAAATCAAGGGGAAATGTTAGCCAACATTTTTGCGTATTGTTCTCATACTTTATTATTAGCAAAGTTTCGATGAAAGATAACCAGTAAATAATATTTAAAAATAAAACTTTGATATTTATTCCCATTTAAGATTACAGACATTATACTTGTCTTCATATAAATTTATTTATTTATTTATTTACTTAATTTTTAATTTTTAATTTTTGTTTGTTTTGTTTACATAAAGCAATTTGTAATCTAATACGTGTAATTAAAAGTTATATATTTATCTTTCTTTTCTCTTTCACAGGGTGGCTTAAGAACAGTTCAGCATCACTGTTTAATTATTCGCTTTTTGGTCAGAATTTCAGTTCTCTACAAGATAGGGAATTTATGCCAAAACAGTTTACAAACTTCTCTGAATTTCTGTATATTTTGAATGACAACAACAAGACTAATGTAAATAATTCTAGACAGATTTGTGATAAAAACATTGCTTGTTACTTGAATTACAACTACACCGCAAATGTAACACCAAATCTCAAATCTGAACAAGCTAAAGTGGAAGTCAATGCCATGAAACTGAGTACGTAGATGTTTGTTTACTGTTATTTTATTATTATTTTGCTGTTATTGCTATTGTAGTGTCATTTTACTGTTATTTTATTATTATTTCATTGTCATTGTATTGCTATATAATTGTTATTTAATTATTATATTCTTATTTCAATTTTATTATTTTAATTTTTGTTTTATTTATATTTTATTTTATTTATATTTTATTTTATTTTATTTATATTTTATTTTATTATTATTTCATTGTTATTATAGTGTTATGTTATTTAATTATTATATTCTTATTTCAATTTTATTCTTTTTTTTACTGTAGACATATTTTAAATATTTTTTTATTTTATAGTTATCACATTATTTTTTTTAATATACTGCTTTTGTCATTAAATTGTTAAGGTACTATTATTTAAGTCATTATTTAAGTCATATATATAAAATTGAAAAAAACAAAAAAAAAATTTTTTATATATATATATATATTTTTTTTTATACCAGAAAACATTTCACCACCTGAGTTCATTAAAACAGTTCCAACCTTGAATGTTAATCTGAACTCTCAGGTAATGTTTGTACTGAATGTTTCGAGTTCAATGGTGACTTCTAGTGACCTTGAGATAACTGTCTTATCTGATGTTACAGGTTATTCTTTTAGTAAGTATTTTTACTTTAATTTTGCACATACATACACATATTGGTTTGACATGTAAGTACATCCATATACATATACACAGTTTTATATTTCATACATACTTGTACACATGCTTTTCTATACCTGCCATATGATACCTACATACCATACATACATACATATGTATGTACATATATCATACTAAGATACATGCAATATGCAGAAAGTAATATAGACATGTTTAGGCATAAACATACATGTACACACATAAACATACCAACATACATAAGTATATCTATGCATAAATACTTATATATTGAGATATGCAGGCATTTGTGTGTGTGTGTGTGTGTGTGTGTGTGTGTGTGTGTGTGTGTATGTGTGTGTATACACATGCATGGTTTTGTGTATGTATATATGTAAGCATATTTAGCTATGTAGCTATGATCAAATATAAATGTCTGCTTGAAAGTGTATCACTACTTGTATGAATGTATATATGTCATTATCTCTCTCTCTCTCTCTCTCTCTCTCTCTCTCTCTCTCTCTCTCTCTCTCTCTCTCTCTCTCTCTCTCTCTGTATAGATGTATAATTTTTGTATGTGTATGTATCATTTGGTTTCTTCACAGATCAAACAACAAGAGAGTTTTTCTGGAACATAACACTTCCAGTGAGGAATATTTCCACAACATCTGATGGAGTTCTGAAATTTCTTGTTAAAGACAAGACAAACAACTTGACAGGGCAGTATGTACCAAACATTGTGTTCTGTGGATGTCAGCAGGCTTCACAGTGTTTTTATCAGTTAGTGGAATATTTTTCAAATAACACTAAAGGTAAGGACATTTATTTATTTATTTGTAAAAAAGATTTTCATTGATTGACTGATTTTTTTATTTTTTTATTATTATTTTTTTTATTTATTGTTTGTTTCGTGCCGTTTTCTTTAAATTATTTATTTGTTTATTTACATCTTTTTTATTTGTTTTACTGGGTTTTTTTTTTTAAATTATATGTATTTTATATTCTAATAAATTGTTGTTTTTTTCTCTCAGTATTTCTTTGTATTATATTTCCTAGTAGATAAATAAATAAATCTGTGCTTGTATTCATGTGTATATAAGTAAGTAAATGAATGTGTGTGATAAAGCAACAAATATCTTTCTATACCTACTTATATATAAAAAAAAAATAATAATAATAAAAAAAAAAAAAAAAAAATTAACATTTAAAATTTGGATCAGTTTATAAAATGTTTATTTAGAATAATTATGAATGTTTGTCAGTGCTTTCAGGAATGTTTTACCAAGTTCCCTGTGACTGTCATGGGGAATCTTCTGGCAGATTCTGTGAGGAAATGGTGAATGTGTGTAAACAGAAGTGTTACCCTGAGTCTTGCAAAAACTCATCAAGTGCAACATGTCCTCCATGTCCTGCTGGACTCAAAGGAAATGGAAGCAAATGTTACGGTACATTTTTATTGTGTAAAAATAAAATAAAGCAAATGTGTATTTTATTTTAATATTTAACTATTTTAATATTTTAATATTTTAATATTTTATATTTTATAATTTTAATATTTTATAATTTTAGTATTTTAATATTTTAATTATTAAATTGTCAGTTGTATCAGAAGTGGTTAGCAGAAAAAGAATCAATTATATCTGCCTTCCCATAGAGTGGAATGCACAGTTTGTTTTCTGAAAATTTTAATAAAGTCTATGTGAAAAATATGCATGTTAATGTTAATTTTATTGTTGTTGTTGTTATTATTATTATTATTATTATTATATATTTATTATTATTATTTTATTATTATTTCTATTATTAGTTTTCTTTATTATTATTATTAATGTAACATCTATTTATATTTTATTTACTTGTATATTTATTTTTATTCATTTGTTTATTTATTATTTACATATATTTATTTGTTTAGCTTTATATATATATATATATATATATATATATATATATATATATATATATATCTATATCTGTCTACCTATCTATCAGTCAATATATCTATCTATCTATAAATATATGTTTTATTTATTTATTTATTTTATCTTGTTGAAGTACTTCTTCTGAAACATTCTGATTTCCCAAGCAAACAATTTGTTTTTATTTTATTTATTTTTCTTAGGTGAAGATAAATGTTTACCAGGTAAACATCTGTGTGAACAAATGTGTGAAAATACTGCTGACAGTTTTGTGTGTAAATGTAAAGCAGGCTACTCCCTTGTAAACAAGACACACTGTACAGGTAATTACTTATATGTTTAATATTGGAGACGTAATAAGGTGAAATTCATATACTACAGTAAGAGTTTCAATTTAATATTGAACAGGTAACATGATTTGAATGTTTACATGTGAATTTTTTGTGTTAGTATTTTCCAGGTGAGATTTAAAAAAAAAAAAAAATAATAATATTGTAAAGGTAAAATTTTAAAATTAACATCATATAGTTGAAATTTTAAAATTAGTATTTATTTCAGTACTGTCTTGATTTTGATTATTATTATTATTATTATTATTATTGTTATTATTGTTATGATTATTATTTTCTTTTATTACTGAATATAAATCATTAATATTACTGTTGATATCATCATCATCATCATCATCATCATCATCATCATCATCAATTACCTTCGTTTTGGTACCCAGTAGCTGGAGTGTTATTAATTCATTCATTCATTATCGTCAAGATTTCTGTTTGATGTAAATGAGATATTGTTAAGTTTCTTTTTTCTTTCTTTATTTTTGGTCAGACATTGATGAATGTACAGCTAATGACACATTGTGTACAGACACTGGACACAAATACTGTGTCAACACACCTGGTAGTTGGAGATGTCAGTGTAGATCTGGGTACAAGGGAGACAACTGCAATATTAGTAAGCTTAGAGTAATGGGACTTATTTTACGATAAAAGATTACATTTGAATGTGTTTTTAAGTAATTTAAAAATTAAAAATTAAATTTTTCCTTCATTTTTTGTTTATTTGTAGTGACTGCATATAATTATATGATATTAAAAAAATTTTTTTTTTTTTTTTTTAAACATTAATTTTCTTCTTTATTTTCAGTAAATAAATTTAAAAAAAAAAAAAATTATTTATGTGTGCATGTTGAAACATTAAAATTGTAAAGAATAATTATATCTGTTATTTCTCTCTCTCTCTCTCTCTCTCTCTCTCTCTCTCTCTCTCTCTCTCTATATATATATATATATCTATATATCTCTCTCAGCCTCTGCCTGTCTATCTTTCTATCTGTCTGCCTTTCACTGTCTCACTGTTGTTTGTTTCAATGTAGGGGTGTCTCATGTCTATGGAGGATCTCTAGTTTTTGCTCAAGTTCCTGCTGCAAAACAGGTCTGGACTGATGAAAATTCCATGGCTTTTAAAGATTTGGCAAAACATGTTGAAGCAGTGGTGTGTATCACTTTTTCCTCTTTTGATATCAGTTATATGCTAAAATGGTTTGTTACATAATTCATTATTATTATTATTATATTAATATTTCATATTTATATATAATCTAGTCTATAATGCTTTTATATATACACACACACACATACACACATATAAATCCCATTTTAGTGTAATAAGATTTTTACTTATACAAATCACATGTTACTGTAATAGGTTTTTACACATACAGATCACATGTTAGTGTAAAATGTTTTTTTACATATACAAATCACGTTACTGTAATAAGTTTTTACATATACAAATCACATGTTACTGTAATAAGTTTTTACATATACAAATCACATGTTACTGTAATACGTTTTTACATATACAAATCACATGTTACTGTAATAAGTTTTTACACTTACAAATCACATGTTACATACAAAAATGTTACTGTAATAAGTTTTTACATATACAAATCACATGTTACTGTAATAAGTTTTTACATTTTTACTGTAATAATAATGTTACTGTAATAAGTTTTACATATACAAATCATGTACATGTTACTGTAATAAGTTTTTACATATACAAATACAAATCACATGTTACATACAAATGTTACTGTAATGTTTTTTTACAAATCACACGTTACTGTAATAATGTTTTTACATGTTACTGTAATAAGTTTTTACATATACAAATCATACATTACTGTAATAATGTTTTTACATGTACAAATCACATGTTACTGTAATAAGTTTTTACATGTACAAATCACATGTTACTGTAATAATGTTTTTACATGTACAAATCACACGTTACTGTAATAAGTTTTTACATGTACAAATCACATGTTACTGTAATAATCACATGTTACTGTAATAAAGTTTTACATATACAAATCACACGTTACTGTAATAATGTTTTTACATGTACAAATCACATGTTACTGTAATAAAGTTTTTACATATACAAATCACACGTTACTGTAATAATGTTTTTACACATACAAATCACACGTTACTGTAATAATGTTTTTACATGTACAAATCATGTTCCTATATTTTTATCTGCAGATTAAGAGTGTATTTGAGAAATCAGGTTTGAAATAATTGTTATCTGTAACAGTTGTCAAGTTTGAACTGGTGTCCACTGAAGGGTAAGATTTGTTATCACTAATGCATGTGTGTGTGTGTGTGTGTGTGTGTGTGTGTGTGTGTGATCTGTGTGTCATGTGTGTTGTGTAAGGATTTATATGTGTTTGCTTATTTATATATCAGTTTGTGAAATTATATACTTCAGGTTTGTGCACGTTTTTATATACAAATGTATAATCTGTATATGTGCCTGTATGTTCATATGAATTTATGTGTGTATTTCTTTGTGTGTTTTTATTAGTGTATATGTGAGTCTGTATATAGCTGTTTATATTTATATGAGTAAGTACATATGCGTATGTGTATTTGCCTACATTTGCATTTGCAAGGTAAAAGGCTGACAAACAGAGATTTAGATGAATATTATTCATTGATTTAAATTTCTGATGATTTCATAACATCTTTAAGTTTTCATATATTTAATTTTTCTTAAATCCTTCCAGACAATACAGACAAGATTTACACTTCAAAAAACAACAACAGCAATAGCAACAATATTAACACTTTTATTTATTTTTTACTTGATATCTAGTTCAAGACGAAAACGATCAGTATCTCTAAATAATTACATTAACACTACATATGAAATTGGTCTCAACAAACAAGTTCCTGCAAAAGAACTGAACAGTGTTTTCAATGAAGGTTTTGACAGCAGCTGCAAAAATGGCGGAAAATCCTGTTTGTTTGGAAATGACACATATAATCTTGTAGGTGTTTCAAAAGATCAGTCGGACATCAAAGGTAATTTTCCTGACTCTTTGTTTGAAAGAGTTATTCACTTAATTAGAGTTATCTCCCTTGTGGTCAGGTTTAGTCATGTGATATAAAAAATTATTAGATGTGTGTTTATGGAGAGGTAATAGGGTTATAGTTTCTAGTTTGCAGATTTAAGATTTTTGTGACATATGTTGCCAAGTGATTGTTTTTTGAGAACTTGACAAAAGTCTTAAATTATAGTGAATTATGATGATAATATAATAAGATGATAAGATTCTTGTATTGTTTAATAATAGAAATAATATAATAATAACACTGATATTACTACTGCTACTACTACTGCTACTACTGCTGCTAATAATAATAATAATTAGTAGTAGTAATAGCATCATCATTATCATCATCAACATCATTATTATTATTAAACCTGTGTATTATTATTTATTTTTTTAATCATTGTTTTTTTATTTCATCATAATCACTGTCATTACTATTTATCACATTTCTAACCTGCTACAAACTAAGAAATGATTTTTGTTCTCGCAGACACGTACAATCTGTGTGACAGTGACGACAACAACGACTGTCACGATGCATCAGTGTTTTGTTATTCTGAGAATGGGACTTACTCCTGCAAGTGTAGGGAGGGGTTCAAGCCTTGGCCCATATACAAAAATATCTGTGAAGGTTTGAAAGAGTTATTCATTTTTTTACAGTTATCTCCCTTGTTTTCATATTTAGTTAAGGTGGATTCAGTAAAATATTTGCTTTTATTTGTGAGTGTGTTTGTGTGTGTAATCACATACATACACTGATATATATATATATATATATATATATATACACATATACACTTATACAGACACACACAGAGACACACACACACACACACACACACAGACACACACACTCACAGACACTCAGTCCATTACAAACACATTTAAACTTATTCACGCCATATTTTATAACTTAAAGAATCTTTTTTTTTTTTTTTTTTTGTTTCATAAATATTGCTTGACCTAAATTCACAAACACTGGCCACTATATTTTTGTTTGTGAAATGCAATTTAAAAAATTAAAAAATCCTGTTTACTGATAAATTATTATCTTGTCTTACAGATGTTGATGAATGTTTAGAAAACAAAATTAAACAGCTCTGTGGTGAGGAGGGCATCGACTGTGTCAGCGTTCCTGGCAACTACACCTGCACATGTAAAGATGGATACAAGTGGATGGGTGTCAGTGAAAAGTGTGCATGTAAGTTTCTTTGTTAAAATGTGATTGTTATTTTATTTTTTACACACACAGACACACATGCACACACACATGAACACACTTATACAGAGAGAAGAGAGAGAGAAAGACAGAGAGGTTGCTTTTTTTTTTTTTTTAATGTTTCAACTACTATAGTTTTTTATTATTAATATTAAAAAAGTTTGTCTTGCTCAGTTTTATTTAATTTGTTTTATTTATTTAATTTATTTTTTACGACTATGATTATTTTAATTATTTTAATTTATTATTATTATTATTTTATCTTTCTTTGTATTTAATTTTTTTATTGTTTATTTAGTTATCTATTTTTTATCTATTATTATTATTATTATCAAAATTAGTATTATTATTTGTATTATTATATTTTTTTTAAGTCCTACAATTTCTTTTTTTTCAAATTTATTTTTATATTAGTTACAGTCACAAAATTTAATATAATTTTTGAAAACAAAGGCACACTTTAAATTAATTTAAAAAACAAACATATAATTAAACAAAACATTCCTACTGGATGTGTAGAATAGAATATAAATATCCTCAATGTTTATTTTCAGTGGCAGATGCCTGCAAGTTGAAAAAGCCATGTAAGAATGGGGCAACCTGTGTCAACATTGGTGACAGTACATCTGGATATGCCTGCAAGTAAGAATTAAACTTAACACTGGTCATACAAATACTTAAATTGCATTGTGTATATTTCAAAAAAAAATATATATATTTTCTCACTTAAAAGAGTTAAAAGAGTCTGTGTTAGTACTAATAGTGAAATATATTTAGAGAACTTCAGATTATCATTTATTCTAATTAAAATTGATCTCGTGTTTGCTGAAACAAAAAAAAAAAAAAATTTTTTTTTTTTTTTTAAATGTTCTTCTTCACTTCAGTCTTATTGTTTTCAATACTAATACCAGTGATTGCTAATAGTAAAGTGTGTATGTATTTATATTAATTATTCAAATTATATTTCAGATGTGCATATGGCTGGACTGGTCCAAACTGTGAAAATAAAGACCCTGAAGCAAAAATTAAATTGAAAAAATAAAATTTCTCTTCAGCCAGTCTGGGGAGTCTGGTGTTTATTCTTCTCATTGTTCTCTTGTGTTGTTGGTGCAGGTTTGTCAGTTTACAAGCTTTGTTATAAAACCACAGAACTGTATGTACATACATACATTCATACACACAATACATCTATGAATACACATATACACTAACATAGATGTACACAAAACATGTATACAGGGATACACACACACATGTACACCCATGAAGATATACACTGAAGATACAAGTTTATCTAAACATATTATTCACCCATACAAATAAATATAACTTATTTGCTCATTCATCCTCTGTCTATCTCTCTTTTTCTTTTTCTTTCATTCCTTGATCCAACTGAAAGTATTTTAATTATTATTATTATTATTATAAAAATTTTTTTATATTCGTTGTTGTTATTATAAAAATTATTATTTTTTTTTTTTTTGTTGTTAATTATTATTATTATTATTTTATTATTGTTGTTGTTAATTATTATTATTTTTGTCATAATTTTATTATTATTATAATTTAACTTTATTAATTTATTATTATATATCATCTAATATTAAAAAATACAATTATTAGTCTTGTTAAACAAATGATCAGTCATTATTCTTTTTCACAATAATCCATCATAACATCAGGCTTATTTATTTAAATCTTTTATTTTAATTGTAATATTAATAACACCAAAAATATCATTTTGCACGTCAACAGTATTTTACCCAAATTTGTAAAATTAGAAAATAAAAATGCTTTACATATTTTAAATTTCATATAAAATTTCTTCTTATATATTTTTCATAAGAGGTCATTACAAAGATGACAACAGTTCGAATGAATTTCAAGTTGCTTACCACAGTCGATCAAGTGCTGTTGAATTCCAGCCTGATGTTTATTCCCGTAGTTCAAAGATTCTGTTCGCCTGGGAACCAATACAAATGGATATGAAATGGTAGAGTATGGTAGTAAAATAAATTTGCTTCTTATTGAAGAAGAACAAAGAGTCAAGGTGTGTGAATTTGTTTTGGGGTTTTTTTGCTGAGCAAAATTTTTTGCAGCCTATTGTGACCAGCTTATAAAAATTATAAATTTCATAATTTGTAAAAAAAAAAAAAAAAAAAATCTTTTTTTTTTTAATGTTAAATATTTATTTCTGAAATTAGCAGTTGTGTTGTTAATGTATAATTTGTTTATTTATTTGTTTTGTTAGGGAACTGAAGACATTTCTGCTAATTTTAATCTTAATTTTTTCTGTCAGTGAAATTATTTGAGGTGAATAAATTTCAGTGTTTTTATATATTTTTATGAGAAAAATAATTAAAGAAAAAAAGATAAATAATTATGAAACCTTGTTTGATCTTCATTTTAATAATAATAAATTTAACAAACAAATAACAATTACTTCCTTCTTATTTTAAATATTTTTTTTTTTTTTTTTTTTTTTGATTAAATAAAAAGAAATTCAAATTTTAAATTACAAAAATCTTGATAATTTTTAAAAAAAAAAACAGAAAAATATTTTTTTAAGTTGGTCACATTTTTTTACACCATTGAAAGGAGAGCTTCATCAATATGCAGCAGATTTGAAGTATATCACCACCATTTTGAATAAACAACCAGAATATTTATTTTTCACTTTTTATTTAACAATACACAGCACACAGTATAACATTGCTACCAGACTAATTTCAGTGAAGGTATTATTTTAAATATCTTTTAGCTGAGCATAATTTTGTATGGTGTGTATTATGAATATGTTTTTTGTTAATAAGGTGTTTTTGTTTTTTTTGTTTTTGTATATGTCTTGCATCTGTGTGTGTGTTTGATGTGTGTGTGTGTGTGTGTGTGTGTGTGTGGACTTATGATCATGTGTGTATATGATGTGTGTGTTTGTGTGTGTGTGTGTGTATGTGTGTGTATGTGAGTGTATGTAAATGTGTCAGTGTTTGTGTGTGTGGTGATTGTCAAACCATTCTCTCTCTCTCACACTCTCTCTCTCTCTCTCTCTCTCTCTCTCTCTCTCTATCTCTCTCATCTGAATCTACATTTTCTAAATTCATTAATACAAAAAAAAACAACAGAACTATTTTACATTATTATGATCTATGTTTGAATCATTTAATCTCCTTTAAACATTTAGCAAACATGTATTACACAATTGTGAACTAAATGTACATTCTGACTTGCTATTAATGCATGTGTATTTGATTATTTTAAAAAGAAAAACAAACATTGTATTTGTTATAAAAGTTGATTTACTAATGTATGAAGCATTTGGAAAATATTTTCTAAATGTTTAATATTCTTTTACTAGTATTGAAACTCTTTGATAATGTCTGTTTTTGATATACAGTATATGTATGTGTGTGTGTGTGTGTGTCACAAATAATTTTTTTTTATGTGTGTAAAGAGAGAGAGAAAAAAAATGGGAGATTTTTTTTAATTTTATAAATATATATATATATATTATATATATATATATATATATTATATTATTATATAGATATATACATATAGACATATTTTTACACAGTTAATAAAGTGATTTATTTTTCTTTGCATTTCAGGCAGGATCCCAGTCTTCAAAAGTGACAAAGTTTGATTACAACACACTGAATCAGTATGATAATCCTGCTTATGATCATGTTGATTTTGATGATGAAGCCAACCCAAGACTATAACTAATACTGAACAGTGTCTTAGAAAGACAAAGATCTAAATCTTGAACTTGATAATGCAAATCCACATTCTTTCAAGACATTCCAATCATTCATACACACACACACACACACACACACTGTTAATATGTAATTACATATATATATTTATGCATATATTTAGAAAATTTTTAATAAAACATGAATGCATAAGCAGATATGTTATAAAATAATTGATTACTTTATATTTTCAAAGATTTTGTTATCATTATTATTATTATTATTATTATTATTAATAATTGCTATTACTGTTATAGCATAATTTAGTTTTTGTTATTTATTCTTAATATTATGTTTGTTATTATTTTACTAATATTATATTTTTGATTGATATTTCTGTGGCTTGTTCATAAAATACATAATAATCTGTAATTAATATATAGAGAATAATATTATTAACCGTTTAATTTAACGATTGATTCTTGTATTTTTTTATGTTAATGAAAGAAAAAATAAAAAAAGACCTGCAATTTTCATGTAAAAACTTCTGTTTAGCAGAAGTACTAAATTAATTTATTTCATAAATATAATTATGGATTTCTTTAAAAAATTTTAAAAATAATTATATCCATAGATGAGAATGTCATTTAATATAAAAATTACCTGAATATAATTTTGACCAAAAGATCAAAGCTTGAGCTAGGTGAAACATAAATAAAAAGAATATACCGTTTTTATTTTTATTTTTTAGGCAGTGCAGACTGCTGAAAAACTGTTATTATTATTATTATACATGAAGTTCTTCCATTAAATATATTATTTCTGTCAAAATTCGTTTTATGTCTGTGATATCTTTTCTGTCCAATTTCTCTTGGATTTAAAATAAGTAAATAAATAAATAAATCTCACATCGTTTATTCAAGTTTGATAAAGGTAAAATACACCTGTAGTAAATTCAGTGCTCAACATAATTAACTATGATGTACATTTGTATATTCTTACAGAGGAAACATATCATTGTTTTTATACTGTTTTAATGAGTAAGCGTGTAAATAGCTTATGTGATTAGATGCTTTGTCAAATATAAACCTGTATACATTATATTGTTATTAATAAAATAAAACTATTGATTATTGAATTTTGTTTAATTTGTTGCCTTCGATGAAGCCCCTATAATAATGATGATGATGATGATAATGAGGATGATGATAGATATAAATATATTATCATAACCATTACCATCATTATTACTGTTATTTTTGGTCTCCTTAAAATTATTATTGTTATCATCATCATTCTTCTGTTCCTCCACTTTATCATCATCATCATTACATTAAAGTCCACTTGAAGCAAAAGCTAAAGTT
>CM022677.1:4228052-4258052 GCA_012295275.1 Chrysomallon squamiferum
AAATTTGCCTTATTTTGAGTAGAAAACAGAAACTTTGATTACATCCTGATATGAAAGACGAATGAAAGGTTTGTAAATAAAGATTATTTATATTTCACAAATATCTACATTTATACCAAACGTAGCTATACTAGCAACAGCCAGTGAAATAATCATAAGTAAGTAAATGTAGATTATTTTTCCTATGGATGGGTCACCTCCATGGGTGTTCATGGGCAAAACCGTCTTTCCGTGTGTAGTGGTCCAACAAGAATGGCATGACAGTTGACATGATGCGAAAAGCAGCTCAAACCACAAACTGATAAAAAACACCCGATGAATATAAAGCTGATAATAATTATTAAAACACTATTTACGAAACATCATAAACGTGAAGAATGTGTACACGGTGATACAAATATTTAGTGAATGTTTCTATAAAATACTTCAACAGTTCTGTTATTTTCAGAATCCGTTTCGCAGAGCCCATGGACGTCGACCCATTCGACCAATGAAGGTTGACCCATTCGACGACAGAGACATTCAACCAATGAAGGTTGACCCATTCGATGACAGAGAAATTCAACTAATGGAGGTTGACCCATTCGACGACAGAGACATTCAACTAATGGAGGTTGATCCATTCGATCGACAGAGACATTCAACTAATGGAGGTTGACCCATTCGATGGCAGAGACATTCAACTAATGGAGGTTGACCCATTCGACGACAGAGAAATTCAACCAATGGAGGTTGACCCATTCGACGACAGACATTCAACTAATGGAGGTTGACCCATTCGACGACAGAGACATTCAACTAATGGAGGTTGATCCATTCGACGACAGAGACATTCAACTAATGGACGTCGACCCATTCGATGACAGAGACATTCAACTAATGGAGGTTGATCCATTCGATGACAGAGACATTCAACTAATGGAGGTTGATCCATTCGATGACAGAGACATTCAACTAATGGAGGTTGACCCATTCGATGACAGAGACATTCAACTAATGGAGGTTGACCCATTCGATGACAGAGACATTCAACTAATGGAGGTTGACCCATTCGATGACAGAGAAATTCAACTAATGGAGGTTGACCCATTCGACGACAGAGAAATTCAACTAATGGAGACATTCAACTAATGGAGGTTGACCCATTCGACGACAGAGACATTCAACTAATGGAGGTTGATCCATTCGACGACAGAGACATTCAACTAATGGACGTCGACCCATTCGATGGCAGACACATTCAACTAATGGAGGTTGATCCATTCGATGACAGACACATTCAACTAATGGAGGTTGATCCATTCGATGACAGAGACATTCAACCAATGGAGGTTGACCCATTCGACGACAGAGACATTCAACAAATGGAGGTTGACCCATTCGACGACAGAGACATTCAACCAATGGAGGTTGACCCATTCGACGACAGAGACATTCAACTAATGGAGGTTGATCCATTCGATGACAGAGACATTCAACTAATGGAGGTTGACCCATTCGATGACATTCAACTAAGAGACCCATTCGATGAATTCAACTAATGGAGGTTGACCCATTCGACGACAGAGACATTCAACCAATGGAGGTTGACCCATTCGATGACAGAGACATTCAACTAATGGAGGTTGATCCATTCGATGACAGAGACATTCAACCAATGGAGGTCGACCCATTCGATGACAGAGAAATTCAACTAATGGAGGTTGACCCATTCGACGACAGAGAAATTCAACTAATGGAGGTTGACCCATTCGACGACAGAGAAATTCAACCAATGGAGGTTGACCCATTCGACGACAGAGACATTCAACTAATGGAGGTTGACCCATTCGACGACAGAGACATTCAACTAATGGAGGTTGACCCATTCGATGACAGAGACATTCAACAAATGGAGGTTGACCCATTCGACGACAGAGACATTCAACTAATGGAGGTTGACCCATTCGACGACAGAGACATTCAACTAATGGAGGTTGACCCATTCGACGACAGAGACATTCAACTAATGGAGGTTGACCCATTCGATGACAGAGACATTCAACTAATGGAGGTTGACCCATTCGACGACAGAGACATTCAACAAATGGAGGTTGACCCATTCGATGACAGAGACATTCAACTAATGGAGGTTGACCCATTCGATGACAGAGACATTCAACTAATGGAGGTTGATCCATTCGATGACAGAGAAATTCAACTAATGGAGGTTGACCCATTCGACGACAGAGAAATTCAACCAATGGAGGTTGACCCATTCGACGACAGAGACATTCAACTAATGGAGGTTGACCCATTCGACGACAGAGACATTCAACTAATGGAGGTTGACCCATTCGACGACAGACATTCAACTAATGGAGGTTGACCCATTCGACGACAGAGACATTCAACTAATGGAGGTTGACCCATTCGACGACAGAGACATTCAACTAATGGAGGTTGACCCATTCGACGACAGAGACATTCAACCAATGGAGGTCGACCCATTCGATGACAGAGACATTCAACCAATGGAGGTTGACCCATTCGATGACAGAGACATTCAACAAATGGAGGTTGACCCCATTCGACGACATTCGAGACAGACATTCAACTAATGGAGGTTGACCCATTCGACGACAGAGACATTCAACTAATGGAGGTTGACCCATTCGACGAGACATTCAACTAATGGAGGTTGACCCATTCGACGACAGAGACATTCAACTAATGGAGGTTGACCCATTCGACGACAGAGAAATTCAACTAATGGAGGTTGACCCATTCGACGACAGAGAAATTCAACTAATGGAGGTTGACCCATTCGACGACAGAGACATTCAACCAATGGAGGTTGACCCATTCGACGACAGAGACATTCAACTAATGGAGGTTGACCCATTCGACGACAGAGACATTCAACTAATGGAGGTTGACCCATTCGATGACAGAGACATTCAACTAATGGAGGTTGACCCATTCGACGACAGAGACATTCAACTAATGGAGGTTGACCCATTCGATGACAGAGACATTCAACCAATGGAGGTTGACCCATTCGACGACAGAGACATTCAACTAATGGAGGTTGATCCATTCGACGACAGAGACATTCAACTAATGGAGGTTGACCCATTCGACGACAGATTCAACATTCAACTAATGGAGGTTGACCCATTCAACATTCAACCAATGGAGGTTGACCCATTCGATGACAGAGACATTCAACCAATGGAGGTTGACCCATTCGACGACAGAGACATTCAACCAATGGAGGTTGACCCATTCGACGACAGAGACATTCAACCAATGGAGGTTGACCCATTCGATGACAGACATTCAACCAATGGAGGTTGACCCATTCGATGACAGACATTCAACCAATGGAGGTTGACCCATTCGACGACAGAGACATTCAACCAATGGAGGTTGACCCATTCGACGACAGAGACATTCAACAAATGGAGGTTGACCCATTCGACGACAGAGACATTCAACTAATGGAGGTTGACCCATTCGACGACAGAGACATTCAACCAATGGAGGTTGACCCATTCGACGACAGACATTCAACCAATGGAGGTTGACCCATTCGACGACAGAGACATTCAACCAATGGAGGTTGACCCATTCGACGACAGAGACATTCAACCAATGGAGGTTGACCCATTCGATGACAGAGACATTCAACAATGGAGGTTGACCCATTCGATGACAGAGACATTCAACAAATGGAGGTTGACCCATTCGATGACAGAGACATTCCATTCCATTCGACGACAGAGACATTCAACTAATGGAGGTTGACCCATTCAGAGACATTGACAGAGACATTCGACGACAGACATTCAACTAATGGAGGTTGACCCATTCGATGACTAAGAGACCCATTCGACGACAAATGGAGGTTGACCCATTCGACGACAGAGACATTCAACTAATGGAGGTTGACCCATTCGATGACAGAGACATTCAACAAATGGAGGTTGACCCATTCGACGACAGAGACATTCAACTAATGGAGGTTGACCCATTCGACGACAGAGACATTCAACCAATGGAGGTTGACCCATTCGACGACAGAGACATTCAACTAATGGAGGTTGACCCATTCGATGACAGAGACATTCAACTAATGGAGGTTGACCCATTCGATGACAGAGACATTCAACAAATGGAGGTTGACCCATTCGATGACAGAGACATTCAACTAATGGAGGTTGACCCATTCGATGACAGAGACATTCAACTAATGGAGGTTGACCCATTCGATGACAGAGACATTCAACTAATGGAGGTTGACCCATTCGACGACAGAGACATTCAACCAATGGAGGTTGACCCATTCGACGACAGAGACATTCAACCAATGGAGGTTGACCCATTCGACGACAGAGACATTCAACCAATGGAGGTTGACCCATTCGACGACAGAGACATTCAACTAATGGAGGTTGACCCATTCGACGACAGAGACATTCAACTAATGGAGGTTGACCCATTCGATGACAGAGACATTCAACTAATGGAGGTTGACCCATTCGACGACAGAGAAATTCAACTAATGGAGGTTGACCCATTCGACGACAGAGACATTCAACTAATGGAGGTTGACCCATTCGATGACAGAGACATTCAACTAATGGAGGTTGACCCATTCGATGACAGAGACATTCAACTAATGGAGGTTGACCCATTCGATGACAGAGACATTCAACTAATGGAGGTTGACCCATTCCATTCGACCCATTCGACGACAGACATTCAACTAATGGAGGTTGACCCATTCGACGACAGAGACATTCAACTAATGGAGGTTGACCCATTCGACGACAGACATTCAACTAATGGAGGTTGACCCATTCGACGACAGAGACATTCGTTGACCCATTCGACGACAGACATTCAACTAATGGAGGTTGACCCATTCGACGACAGAGACATTCAACTAATGGACCCATTCGACGACCATTCGACGACGAGACATTCAACTAATGGAGGTTGACCCATTCGACGACAGAGACATTCAACTAATGGAGGTTGACCCATTCGACGACAGAGACATTCAACTAATGGAGGTTGACCCATTCGACGACAGAGACATTCAACTAATGGAGGTTGACCCATTCGACGACAGAGACATTCAACTAATGGAGGTTGACCCATTCGACGACAGAGACATTCAACTAATGGAGGTTGACCCATTCGACGACAGAGACATTCAACTAATGGAGGTTGACCCATTCGACGACAGACATTCAACTAATGGAGGTTGACCCATTCGATGACAGAGACATTCAACTAATGGAGGTTGACCCATTCGACGACAGAGACATTCAACTAATGGAGGTTGACCCATTCGATGACAGACATTCAACTAATGGAGGTTGACCCATTCGATGACAGAGACATTCAACTAATGGAGGTTGACCCATTCGATGACAGAGACATTCAACTAATGGAGGTTGACCCATTCGATGACAGAGACATTCAACCAAATGGAGGTTGACCCATTCGATGACAGAACATTCAACCAATGGAGGTTGACCCATTCGACGACAGAGACATTCAACCAAATGGAGGTTGACCCATTCGATGACAGAGACATTCAACCAATGGAGGTTGACCCATTCGACGACAGAGACATTCAACTAATGGAGGTTGACCCATTCGACGACAGACAATGGAGGTTGACCCATTCGACGACGATTCAACCAATGGACATTCAAACAATGGAGGTTGACCCATTCGACGACAGAGACATTCAACCAATGGAGGTTGACCCATTCGACGACAGAGACATTCAACCAATGGAGGTTGACCCATTCGATGACAGAGACATTCAACAAATGGAGGTTGACCCATTCGATGACAGAGACATTCAACTAATGGAGGTTGACCCATTCGATGACAGAGACATTCAACTAATGGAGGTTGACCCATTCGACGACAGAGACATTCAACCAATGGAGGTTGACCCATTCGATGACAGAGAAATTCAACCAATGGAGGTTGACCCATTCGACGACAGAGACATTCAACCAATGGAGGTTGACCCATTCGACGACAGAGACATTCAACCAATGGAGGTTGACCCATTCGACGACAGAGACATTCAACCAATGGAGGTTGACCCATTCGACGACAGAGACATTCGACGACAGAGACATTCAACCAATGGAGGTTGACCCATTCGACGACAGAGACATTCAACCAATGGAGGTTGACCCATTCGACGACAGAGACATTCAACCAATGCAGGTTGACCCATTCGAGGACAGAGACATTCAACCAAATGACGTCGACGACAGAGACATTCAACCAATGGACGTCGACCCATTCGGAGAAACCATGGATACATCCTGAGTATTAGGTATCATAATAAAATATGTTGAAACATTATTATTTTTCGCAAATATTGTCTACTTTCATATTAGACACTGCTAAACGGCGAATGATGTAAAGATAACATTATATAATAAATAAGCATTTTTCTTTTCTTCTTGTACAGGTGGATTTCTTTGTTCTCCCGATCGTTCACGTCCAGTGCAAGGACACCGACGTCCATGGGCTCCACCCTCTTCCCGTGTATAGCGGGCCACGTGAAAAGCTCGACCTGGAGCTGACTGGAAGTGAAAACCTGGAGCTGACTGGAAGTGAAAACCTGGAGCTGACTGGAAGTGAAAAGAACGACCTGGAGCTGACTGGAAGTGGAAACCTGGAGCTGACTGGAAGTGAAAAGAACGACCTGGAGCTGACTGGAAGTGAAAAGCACAACCTGGAGCTGACTGGAAGTGAAAAGCACAACCTGGAGCTGACTGGAAGTGAAAACCTGGAGCTGACTGGAAGTGAAAAGAACGACCTGGAGCTGACTGGAAGTGAAAAGCACAACCTGGAGCTGACTGGAAGTGAAAAGCACAACCTGGAGCTGACTGGAAGTGAAAACCTGGAGCTGACTGGAAGTGAAAAGAACGACCTGGAGCTGACTGGAAGTGAAAAGCACAACCTGGAGCTGACTGGAAGTGAAAAGCACAACCTGGAGCTGACTGGAAGTGAAAACCTGGAGCTGACTGGAAGTGAAAACCTGCAGCTGACTGGAAGTGAAAAGAACGACCTGGAGCTGACTGGAAGCAACCTGGAGCTGACTGGAAGTGAAAAGCACAACCTGGAGCTGACTGGAAGTGAAAACCTGGAGCTGACTGGAAGTGAAAACCTGGAGCTGACTGG
The DNA here is from genome assembly GCA_012295275.1 of Chrysomallon squamiferum. Lineage (NCBI taxonomy): Eukaryota > Metazoa > Mollusca > Gastropoda > Neomphalida > Peltospiridae > Chrysomallon > Chrysomallon squamiferum. The sequence continues at coordinate 4,235,262 of CM022677.1, forward strand.
AAGTGAAAAGAACGACCTGGAGCTGACTGGAAGTGAAAACCTGGAGCTGACTGGAAGTGAAAAAAAACCTGGAGCTGACTGGAAGTGAAAACCTGGAGCTGACTGGAAGTGAAAAGCAGCTCAAAGCATGAACTGGCAAAAACAACTGATGAACAGAAAAGTTGACAAAATGTTTCAAACACAAAACATCATAAATATGTAAATCATATCAGTCATTTATATCTTGATCAGTGGTGGTTACAGCAAATTAAAGAAGTTTTTTCCTCTCAATGTTGCATTTATGAACATATATTTAAAACAGTAACAATAATTCAGAAATGTTTTCCCAGGGATTTTCCTGTTTATATTCTAAAGATCTCAACTATACAAGTTGGTGCCATGACTACATGTGCAGGTTCCTCCAGACACTGTTGTTCTGTTATATTAGCAGTTATATAATCTGTTACATTAGCACTTCACATAACAGTCGGTATTGATAGTAATAGTCATAATATATATATACACACACACACACACACACACACACACACACACACACACACACACCCACACTATTATCTGAGTAGCAATTACCACTATTACTGATACACTCACTCACTCACACACACACACACATATTATCTGAGTAGTAGCAATTATCACTATTGCTGATATACACACACTAACTCATACTCAGGAATATATAAATATATGTAAAGCTAAAGTTAGAAAATTAATTATGAAAGGCAGAAAAAGACAGAGTAAGAGAGATGTAGTTCTATCTATCAATCTATCTTTCTATCTAAAAATGAAATTCAAGAAAACGAGAGTAAAAACAAAAAATAAACACAGGATAAAAATTACAAATTTTCGGGGAAAAGATTGTCAGATTTCATTCCAGAATTAAAATAACATTTAAAAAAGTATTCTTATTACAATTATAAAATTTCATCATCATACAAAAAATACACCTAGACCAACAACCAGAAACAAACAAAAACAAATAAAGAACCAAAAAAAATATACAGATTATCAGATAAATTAAGAACACTGATTGGATGTTTCTTATGTTTCAACATGGACTCCACAAACTGTGTTATTAACATCCGTAATCCAACTGGCTGAAAGCTTGAGCATTTAGCAGGATTTCTGACTGCTTGACAGACAGGGTCAAGTCTGCAACCTCCAACACTTAAAGCTGTCACATGACTGGTAGAGTTTTTTTCTAAAATTAGACAGAGTAACCAGGAACTTGATTTATAAACTGAATATATATTTTAAGGAAGTTATTGGTTTTGGTGATATATGGACATATGTTTGTGGATGTGTCCCCATGTATACATTTATTTATATTCTTAATTCAGAAATAATCAAACTATATTAATTATTTAAAAAACATTTAAAAAATTACACCAGGCAACAGTTACTTTTAATGAATCAAATGGTACTACTGACCACAAATGGCTTTCACTGCATCTGTACCAGCCATTCTCAACCCATCTAAGTTAATCAGTCAGCGACATCAACAAAGGAATTGTCCAAGAGTTCGAGATTTTAGTTTTGCTTTTCTTAAACTGACATATTTCAAGTTTGTAAATTTCTCTGTGGCCAGTTTCTTTGATAGTCCATCAGCTTCATTAACACCATACACCAGAACTTTGACTTGATTCATCTTGATAAAAATTAGAAAAAAAAAAAAGTGTCCTCTTTGATATACATAACCTGATGCATATTTCTGAGAGAGAGAGAGAGAGAGAGAGAGAGAGAGAGAGAGAGAGAGAGAGAGAGAGAGAGAGAGAGAGAGAGAGAGAGAGAGAGTAATTATTTAAATATTATGAAAATGTATACAGAAAATTTATAATATTTTTAAAAAAATGTTTACTTTAATAAAAATAAAAAAATTACCTGAAGTAAGTTTAACTAAATCGTCAATGACAGATACACAAAGATCAGGATTATTTCCAAAGTCCACATCTTTCCATGGAAAGCTTCTACCAGAAACTCAAACAGCTGGTATGGTTAAACAACTGGAGTTCAGACTTAATTCATGCCAAGAATTTTTGTCCAGTTTGGATTCTGGAATACTTGAAATAAATGAAAAACAGTATTAACAAACTTGGCAACTGTATCTTAACTATCAGCAGAAAAAGAAAAAGTTCAGAAAATATGATAGGATTTCATATCAGTGGAGCTATACTCTTAGCTCTGAAAATAAATAAATAAATTAAATAAATAAATTAATAAATATAATATAATAGAAGGTTCATATCAGCAGATATCAAATTAAACAAGTATAAATAAATAAATAAATAAATAAGAAAGTTAGTAAATTAAAAAAACATATATAATAATGAGAGAGAGAGAGAGAGAGAGAGAGAGAGAGAGAGAGAGAGAGAGAGAGAGAGAGAGAGAGAGAGAAAAAATAGTGGCAGATAAAGAAAATAAATAAAACGACATGACCCAAAAAAGAAGAAGAAGAACAAAACTGAGAGTTTTCAGTTTTGTGTTTTCTTTAAGAGCTGGACTGACACAATGAGAGAAATAATCATTTCCTAGAGAATTACTCAACACATTATACAGAGCTAGAAACAAAACACTCAAGTTGTGCAGCAGTAGCAGCAGCAGTAGTAGTAGTAGTAGTAGTAGTAGTAGTAGTAGTATTAACAGCTGCAGCAGAATTCATAGTGGCGGCAATAGAAGCAGGAAAAGGTAATAGTAGTAGTAGTAATAGTTGTAGTATTATTATTAGTAGTAGTATTAGTAGTAATAGTACTAGTAGTAAAGTAATAGTGGTAATAGTGGTTAGTAGTATTAGTAATTACTAATAGTAGTAATAGTGGTAATTACAGCAGTAACAGTGATTGTGATAACTATGGTAGAATTAGCTTAGGTTGTATAGTACAAGTAGATACAATACATAGAGGTAGTAAATAACTGCAGACACTGCAGTAGTAGTAGTAGTAGTAGTAGTAGTAGTAGTAGTAGCAGTAGTAGTAGATGTAATAATAGTAGTAAAAGTAATATAATTAACGTGTAGTATAAGTAGCAAAATAGAAATAGCAGTGACAGACATAGAGGTAAATAGATATATAAAATAATAATAATTGGTAATAGCTTTAGTGTGTTGAAAGTCACTGTTAATAACTCTTTTTTTTTTCAGTAGTAGAATAACAGTAGTAACAGTGGTAATACCAGAAATAGCAATATTAGTAGATAACAGATAATACTGGATAATTACAAATACTAATTACTGCTACTAATAATAATAGTAACAATAACAATAACAATGGCAGTAATAATATTAATAATAATAATGATGATGACAATACTACTAATAATATTAATAATAAGAAGAAGAAGATGAAGAAGAAGAAAAGAAAATGAAAATTTGTTTTGACAATTATACATATATAAATATAAAATAATGTCTTGCTATTGGCATAAACATTATATTATGAATATGGAATCCTTTAAACTGTTTTTTATTATTATTGTTATTATTATTATTATTGTTATTACTATTACTATTATTATTATTACTATTATCATTATTACTAGTACTACTGCTACTACTACTACTACTACTACTACTATTATTATTATTATTATAAAACATTTTATAACAGTTATAATTAAGATTACTCACAGCACTCTCAGTGTCTGTTTTGTTGGTGGTGAGGCTAAGGAAGATCACTGTTGTGTTAGAACACATTGCCAAACACACAGCTTGGAAAGCCTGGGGTCCAAAACTGTTTCCTGATAAATTAAAAAAAATAATGAAAATACAGAACACTAAATTATTCAGTAGGTTGTAATTTTATATAAAATAATGAAAATGTTGATAATAATTAATGTGAAGTATTATTATGTAATTCAGTATGTTTATATTTTAAATAAATTAAAAATAATAATAACATAAATAAATACATGATAGATATATACATACATTAAGCAGAAAGAAGTTAGAAAGATTTATAAATAAATAAAAATAAATAAAATAGAAACAATCAACTGTCTACTAAAACTTCACTTTTAAGAGCATATTTATAAAACAAAAAAGAAAAAAGAAAAATTCTTCTCACAACTGAAGAAGAAACATGAAGAAGAAATATAACACTAAAACAAGCTTATAAAAAAAAAATAATTGTAATAATAAATAAAGAATAAAATAAAATAATTTGAATTATTAAAATGTAGAAAAATAACTAGAAAGATGGGCAATGCAGTTAAGAGATTGAAAATATTAATACTATAAATAAATAAATAAATAAATATTATATTAAAATTATAATAATAATATAAATACATATACATACATACATTTATTAATAAGAAAAAATTCTAATTTTTTAAATAAAATGAGCAGAAGAACAAAATTCAAAAAAAGAAAAGAAATTAAAATGATAAAAGAAAGAGACTGAAGAAAATAACAAGAATACAAATGGTCAACAGCTTAAAAAAAAAAAAAAAAAAAAAAAAAAAAAAAAAGTATAAGAAATGAATAATAAAAATTATTAAAATAAAAATTAACAATTTAAAATATGAAAAAAGAAAAAGAAAGAAGAATAAGAACCATGAACAGAAACTGGGAGACTGGAAAATAATAATTAAATGGTATATTACAAAAATTTTGCTTATCAATAAAATAACTGAAAATAAATACAGACAAAAGGAACAGACAAGAAGAAAAAGAAGAATATGAGGAAACTGTAATGTAGAAAAATAACAAGAAACAATAATCAGGGTAAATAGATTAAAATAATAAACAATAAAATAGCTTTAAAGATAACACAAAAATGAAAACAAATAAAAATAATATGAAGAAATATGAATAAACACAGGAATAAGAAGAAACAAGAAGACAGAAGAATTAAGATAGTATATGTATATATCCACACATACACACACAGATACATATTTAAAATACATAAAGCAAATAAGTTAAATGAATAAGTTATAGATAAAAGAAAGAAAAATAATAAAATGTCATAAAATAAAATATTACTGAAACAGTAACAAAATGAAGAAATAATACAAATTACAAAAACCAAATGAAAAACATTTAAAATAAAAAATGAAATGATGATGATGACGATGTTTATTATTATTATCAATACCAAATTTAAATAATAATAATAATAATAATAATAATAATAATAATAATAATGATAATGCTGACAATGATAATAATAATAATTAAAAATTATTTTTAAAACTGTTACTGAAATATAGATAAGGTAATCTGCGTTCTTCTGTATGTTTGACAACAACAACTCTATTAAACGGCTAATGACAGTCAATTTAAGAAACAACAGCAATGTAAACAAATATAACTTTAGATGGTCAGTAGTCAAATATAAAATAACTGTAATTAGCATGGACCAATAAGAACGATAATAATATCTGAATTTTTTTTTAAAAATAATCGAAGTTTTTACTAAGTTTAAATCTCTTTATATTTATACTAGACATAATAACAAATTGTTTCGAGATCGGTAATGTCCAATATCTCTGTTAAGAATTCAGTTAACGTTATTATGAGTGGATAAATCATATAAACTTAGATACTATACAATGCAGAAGCTGGCTCCTACATTTTACTTTCCATCCAAATACAATTAGTTTTGGTTTCTCTTATTATTTTTCAAGTTACAAACTTGTTCAGACATCTTCGTATCTTGTTATTATTCAGAGTTACTTCCCTGGACCGACAAGTACTGTACCTGATTCAGAGTGGTACCAATGCACCCAGGTCCCTGTCCCCTACTTCAGCATCACAAAAATCTATTTTCCAGAGAATGGATACAAGAGACTATTGATGATATGAATCAACTGTCTGGTGTCAAGTAATGTCAGGCCTGTGTTAGAATGTTTTCAGAAACCTCTCAACAGTGGCAGGGTATGTTTTTTAGTTTTAGTTTGTGTGTGTGTGTGTGTGTGTGTGTGTGTGTGTGTGAGAGAGAGAGAGAGACATATTGCATGAATGATAATAAGCAAAGAAAATTGCATTTATCAGACATTTAGATTGATAAAAAAAAAGAAAAAAAGAAAAGAAACATGTTCATGTTGGAATTTCTAAAAGCTTGCCATTGATGTTAAATATTTTATTGTAGGTCATGGCAGTATTGTTTAGGTGCTGTTTAGAAAGGGAATTTACATTATGGAGAAGGATGAATCAGCTGTACAGACACTGCAGATTTCCCAATTCCAAGTTGTAAATGTTTATCTTTTTTTTTAATTTCTTAGCTTGAGTAAAATAGGTTTTATAGTAACAACTCTTTACTGATTGTAAAATAGCATAATAACAATCATTTATTTGCTATTGTTTTGTTAATTATTTAAATTATTATCATTATTATCATTATCATCATTATCATTATAATGATTATACAAAGTATATAAAAAATATCCCACACCCCTTTGTGTCTGAATAATCCAGTAACTGGTACCAGTAAAATTTAAATTTTAATAATAACAGAAACATTAGTTATTTATTTTCAGAATGCACATACAGTTCTGATTGATTTGCTGATATTGGCTAGTAAGTTGTTTCAGTAGAAGGTGCTGTCCAGCACTGAGGATAAAGTTTGTACTGCTGCCACTGGAAAGAAAACCTGAACATGTTAATTTGAGTTTGTTTCCTTATGTATTTCTGATTATTCTAAACCCCTAACTCTCTCTCTCTCTCTCTCTCTCTCTCTCTCTCTCTCTCTCTCTCTCTCTCTCTCTCTCTCTCTCTCTCTCTGACAGATGCATATATAACTACAAAGGTAAATAAATAAATTATTGTTGTTTTTCAGAAACTGCTCTGTACACAAGAAGAGCTAATTCTGTGAGCTCACAACAGGAGAGAAATGTCATCAATGAATGTGGCAGAACAGGAACATCTGTAGAGGTTGTTTTTATAGTAGTAGTGTAGTCTTTGCCATTGTTGTAGTAATGTAGTTGTTACAGCCTTAGTACTTGTAGCATTATTATTAATGCTACTTGTTGTATAATGCTGTAACAATCACATTATTATTAATGCTACTTGTTGCATAATGCTGTAACAATCACATTATTATTAATGCTACTTGTTGTATAATGCTGTAACAATCACATTATTATTAATGCTACTTGTTGTATAATGCTGTAACAATCACATTATTATTAATGCTACTTGTTGCATAATGCTGTAACAATTACATTATTATTAATGCTACTTGTTTATTAATTACATTATTATTAATGCTACTTGTTGTATAATGCTGTAACAATTACATTATTATTAATGCTACTTGTTGTATAATGCTGTAACAATTACATTATTATTAATGCTACTTGTTGTATAATGCTGTAACAATCACATTATTATTAATGCTACTTGTTGTATAATGCTGTAACAATTACATTATTATTAATGCTACTTGTTGTATAATGCTGTAGAATTGATCTTAATGATGTTTTAGCTGATGATGCTATCTCCTTAGCTTTGTAATAGTAATGTATCTTGTGAGACTAAAGGTGATTAAAAAAACTGTTGTAGTCAAATTACTGGTTGTAGATGTGGTAGTACTAGTAGTAGCAGTACTGATAGTAGTTGTTTTTAGAGAAATTGTGTAACAAGAAGAGTAGTGTAACAGCAGTGATAGTAGTAGTAACAGTAGTCATAGTTGTGGTTGTAGTAATTATAATAATCTTAGCAAAAAGAAATTCAGGCATAGAAGTAACAGTGAAGACAGTAATAAATATCACTATTATTATTAATGGATGGTAATTTTAGTAATAGGAGTATTATTTCAATAACAGTAACCGTAGTTGAATAAGGAATAACAGGAAATATTAGTTATAGTAATAATGATAACAAAAGTAGTGTTGCAGTAAATGTAGTAGTAGCAGTTTTTTATTTATGTTTTATACAGTATTTTATTTATTTATTTATTTGAGCCAGTCCACCCACCAGTCACACTGACCAGTGCACCCACCAGTCACACTGACCAGTCAGTCCAATCACCAGACCAGTGTCCACCAGTCTAGTCCAACATCAGCATCGACTCAGTTGTGTGAATTGTGTGGTGAACATTGAATCAGCTGACTCAGTTGTGTGAATTGTGGTGACATGAACACGCCAGACGACAACAATTCTTAAGTTGGAGTCTTCCACCAGGTCACCAATCTCAACAGTCAAATGTCAGGAAGAAAAAACTTGAAAAACTTGAACTGCTAAAACCAGCCAAAGGAAAACATTAAAATGAAACCACTTTGCAGAAGATAGTGGCAAAGACAAAAGCCTGGAAATTGAGCAGCAGGTGACTTAGTAACTTCCATTAGCATTGTTTTATTTCTTTTTTCTTATATTTGTCTTACATGTGTACTAGCAGTAATCAAAACAGTTTTGTTTCTAACTCACAGAAATTACATGGCTTAAGGAATGATTTGAAATCAGTTCATAAAGAAAAACAGATCTACTTTTATTAATTTTGTTAAAGGTGTTTCTAATGAAAAATTCTACTTTAACTTTAATTATGTGATTCAAATTCATCTTTGTTTTATCATATGCATGTGTAATGTTGTCTTTGTTTTAAATACATTTTAAAATATACCTTAATAATCATTATTGTAACTATTACCTGAATGCATAGGATAATTGTGGTTTATTCATAAGACAAAATATATTTCATTAGTGGTAAAAATTAAATTGCATTAAAGTGGCAGTAAAGATGTTTTTATTAATCAAATAATTTGTTATTAATGATGTAACTATAACGGTTGTTAAAGGTCAATTAATGATTGTCAGAATAATTTCAAATGTGTTTTCATCATGATAGTATATTAGTATTTCCAGCAGAATCAGTATTAGAAGACCATTTTCTTACTGACTAATGTAATACGATATAGGTTTAAAATGTTTATTTACTTAATATTTCTGGCAGTCATCGTAAACTAGACTAAAAGTCTAAAAGACAGTGTAAATATCAAATTTTACCAAGTTACAGAAGTATTCAAATCTATTAAAAAAAAAAATTCATAATATCTTTTATTGATGTATTGCTGTTTAATCCTTTTATATAAAAGTTAAAAAAAAAAAAAAAAAGAAACAATTATTATTATTAAAATTATATGGAAAAAATAAAATAATGGACTAAAATTCTTGTTGCTAAGTCAGTGAAATATTTTGTTGTAGGATCCTAGACAACAGATTCAAGGTGTGCCACAGCCAGCAGTTCAGTTGAAAATGTTGTAAAACCCATTTTCAGAAACTGTTCACTAGAGCACCAGAATGCTATTACATCACAGTCTTCCCTGTCCAGAGAAAGCTCAACACTTTCAAGAGAAAATCTGTCTAGAAATCTAATTTGAATTTCTAAAACTCAGTGATCTCCAAGAGACTGCATTGTCAATGTGATCAGAACATCCAGTGTACACATTGTACTTCATAGCAGCTTGCACTGTTTTTATCATTGATGTGTGCTTGGTTATTCTAATCTTTCTCACTGAAAGAGGAATGGAGATTCATCATTGCTATGGAATGCCATCTTTGTAAATAAGCTAAAATCTGTGTCATAGTTAACTTTTTTAATCTAATTTTTATATTATTTAAATCAGGATAAATCAAGGGTTTGCTGGGGTAATCATCGTCTAAATATATTTAAAACTATGTAATTAGAGGTATTTCAAGCTTTTATTAAAACAGAATAAAACAACATTTTTTCTTTATATTATTTAAATCAGGGTAAAATCAGTGGTTTGCTTGGGGTAATAAATGTAAATATAATTGAAAATTATGTCATTAGGGGTAATTAGAATTTTTAATACAAAAAAAAAACAAAAAAAAACATTTTTTTCTCTTTATATTTAAATCATGGGAAAATCAAGGGTTTGATGGGATAATCAATGTAAAAATAATTGAAGATTATGTAATTCATGTAATTATAATTTTTTATAGAAATATTGGGGGAAAAAATCTTTATATCGGGGAAAATCAAGGGTTTGTAGGGGGTAATCATTGTGTAAATATATTTAAAATTATGTAATTAGGGGTAATAATATATATATATATATATATATTATATAATTCTCCCCAAAAAGTTTTAAAAAAAACATTATTTCTTCTTAACTTTTTTAAATCCTGACATCTACAAAATCAAACCCATTGCACCTTATCTAAAAAACAGTAATCAGAATGAAAAAATCATGCTGAAATTTCTTAACATTAAAAATGTTAAGGCACATTCAAATATTTTAAAAAAAAAAAAAATAATTAAAGACTAGTTTTTGTCTGTTTTTAGTTTTATTATTTATATACTGATCAATATCTTTGTTATTTGTTGTCAACCAGCAAAAGATAATCTGATTTAATCATTATTTTTTATATATACATTTTGTTCGATTTTACAAAAACAAATAATTAAAGCACTAGAATGAACACTAATCAACAAAAATGGCATTCTGTACATCTCTCTCTCTCTCTCTCTCTCTCTCTCTCTCTCTCTCTCTCTCTCTCTCTCTCTCTCTCTCTCTCTCTCTCTACTCAGTCTTTTTTGGTTATTTACAAACTCAATAAATAGACATATTTCCCTTAGACCATTAATAGATGCTATTTCATATGCATTAATGGTCTAAGGGAAATAACTCTATTTAACGTGTTTGTAAATACAAAAGACAGCTAAATTCTATTTACTACTTTTAGATTTATTCGGCTAATTCTATAAAAAAAAAAAAAAAATAGAGCAAAATATTCAAATATTAATTTAAACAGTTTCTAAACAACCAGTTTCCATTATTTGTTGGTTTTTTTGATTTATTATTATTACTTAATTAATTACTGTAAAATTCCTATTTCGCTTAAAACCCTTTTTTTTTTTTGATTTGCCCCTTGAATAAGAACAATGGATTTTTCATACAACAAATAAATCTTGAGCAGTCAAGATCACTCTGCATAATGTTACTAATCAAACTGAAGTTTATTAAATAGGAAGTATAATTACAATAGCATTTCAAGACAAAATTAAACCTCTATTTTTGTAACAATGCATTCCAATAATGAATTATAGATTATAGTGACATATGCCTTTAAGATTTTGTATTATGAGCCCATTACACTTTTATTTGATGTCACAGACTGTCATAATGAAGCAAATTAATTATAATTTTTTTTTTTTTAGTTTATTATTATTATTATTATTATTATTATTATTATTATTATTATCATCATCATCATACATTGTTTCATTTTCATTTTCTTTAAAATAAAAATTACTGCAAATTAGTTTTTAAAAAAGATACTGGTTTTAACAGAGCTAAAATTATTGTTTTAGACTATTTCATTTCTGCTTTTTTCAAATATCTTTTAATGTTAGTAACAACAATTCAGAATCAAGACAATAATATAATAATAAATCATTAAAATAATCCAATTAATAATTATATTTTTATATCTTACTGTTCATTTTTTAAAAACAAGACAACAATCAAAACACTTGGAACTTGTATTTATTTAAAACAAAACCCCAACAAACAAACAACACTACATATATCTAGAAAGAAATATATATATATATAATAATATACGTACGTATGACCCGACATCACAGAATAAATATAATGACTATTTTGAAAGCTACATTTACGATGAATTTATTATTATAATTATTATTCATAATTCCTAAATGGTTGCCTGGCAGCAGATCTAGAAATCTTGGGTGAATAATAAAAACATTTTTGGCCCAAAATATCAACAGGTAACAGGTCAATTTAAAAAAAAAAAAATTAAAAAAAAAAATTAAAAGCACAAGATCCCTCGTTATTATATATATATAAATTGCACAACAAATTCATAATTTTTTTCCTTCTTGTTTTGTTTTTGTAATCTTTAAATTTGAAACAAAATTAATAATAATAATAATAATAATAATAAAAAAAAAAAAAAAAAGTACATGTACAAATTAAAACCAAGTTTAAACCAGTTGTCATAAATATATCATCAGTAACATGGTTTTGGAAAATAATTTTTTTTAATTTTTAATTATTTAATTCTTTGCTTGTGATAGGTATGTTTCTAAACTAGGAATAAGTATGAAAATATTATCTTTTCCAACAAATCAAATTAAAAACAAAAATATATCATCAGTAACATGGTTTTGGAAAATAAAATGTTTTAATTTTTAATTATTTAATTTTTTGCTTGTGATAGGTATGTTTCTAAACTAGGAATAAGTATGAAAATATTACCTTTTCCCACAAATCAAATTAAAAACAAAAATATCCAACATATAATGATGAGCATGAGTGGTTGCTATTCATGGGGGGGGGCAAGGGGTCATTAAGGGAAGGGGTTAACAATAAAATATTTTTTTAAATTATATTATTGATTAGCAAAATATAATTAACTTACCATATCTAATTAGTTTTCAGATTTTAAAAATAATTATATAAAATTCAGAGATTAAAAATAAAAAAATATTTTTAATGAAGATAATATATATTAACGATTGACTGATAAATGATTATATTTAAAAAAAAATAAAAAAAAATTTCCTCCTGCAAGCAATCCAAGGGACTTAATTTTCAATCATGTGTCATATTAGTTATCTGTTGTGGGTTATTTTGTTTTTTATTAATAAAAAAAAAGAGAATATGACTTGGTCCCAACTTATTATAAATCTGTAAATGTTCATAGCTTACATTTGTGTTTATCATTATCATTTTTATTAGTATTATTTATTTACTAATAGATATTATAAAATTAAAAAAGAAATGAAAAAAACAGAAAAAAAAATGTAGCCATTTGGAAAATCGAATCGATTCAGAATTCAATTCCCTATGAACATTAATTAATACAAAATCATGTAATGCTATTAAAAGAAAGTAATGATATTATTATATAGTTTAAAAATAATTTTAATTTTTTTTTTTATAAAAGTGCTTTTTTCATTTATTTTATCTCTTTTTTTTATTTTAGCATAAAATAAAAATAATGTATCAGTGAGAAAAGAAAACAAAAAAAAAAAAATATGATAATGATGAAAAAATGTTATGTGTAATTATAATTCTTATATACATATACAGAAAGTGTTCAGTGTTTATCTGCTTGGTTGTAGTTTTGATATTTTTAAAAACGTCTTAACAGAAAAATAATGATAATGAAAAATGAACTGACTCAAAAAAAAAAAAAAAGAAAAAAGAAAGAAAAATAAATAATAATAAATAAATAAATAACTACATTAACTCATTTCTTATACTATTATTAAAAATGTTTACTTTTATACTTTAACTTCTTTCCATTTATTACAATTCTATAAAATATTTCCCCAATTATACACCTTGAAATGTGCTTTGTATGAAATAAATAAAATATATTATTAAAGGAAAAATCTTCAAGTTACTAATACCAGGTAGCCAAATAAAAAATATATATTGAATAATATATAAATATATATAAATTTAATTTAAAATAGGACAATAGTTTTATTTATTTGTTTTACAGGTTTTGGTTTGGCAGTTGCCACAGTGTAAAACATGACAAGATTATGAAACAGACAATACATGTTTCAATAAACAAGAATGCCATCTCTACAGTAAATAAAATAAAATTAAAAATAATGATACATAATACATAATGCATAAAGGCCATAACAACATCAAAAGCTGCACAACAGTAATGCTATGTACAACTGCATGGAAAATAGAATTTCTTATCAAATAATGGATGAACAAAAAAACAAAAAATTAATAAAATTAAAATAAAAATCATTTTAAATACTAATATAAGGAAGCTCATCAGAGAATTTTGACAGAAACTAAACAATATATATATAATATATATAAATGAAGAAATACAGATGAATTTTTTTCCTGCATTTTGTAAAAAATACATTAACTGACATTTATGTGAAATCTGTAAAGTTTATGAATGTCACAAAAGCAAATTGTTTTTATAGCAACAGTTTGCTATATATATATATATATATATATATATGTTTTGGATTTAAAACTGTCATCTGTATCACACAATCTAGCATTTTATAATTTAATCAGTTTAATGGATTAATTTTATTAAAATAATTTGGATGACAAAAAACAAAACATTGGATGCAAATTTTGCTTTGTCTATTTTTCAACAGATAATTGCACAATAGGGTAGGGTTGAGTTAAATTGTTAATTTAACTGCAAAATAGTAATGTTAAAAATTAAATTACAAATTTAAGGCGGATATAAAAAGAATAAAAATTAAAATAAAAATAAAATTGAAAAATGATTAATAACAAAATTCTATTTTGGTCCCAAACACATTAAAATAATTATAATAATATAATAAACAAATAAATAAACAAAAATATGAATAAATAGTCATTTAAAATAAAATAATAAAAAAATATATATAAAAAAGGTAATAAATAAACATTAAAAAAATAAATAAATAAATTAAATGAAGTTTTATTTCTTTACATAAATTTATCTCCCTTTATAATCCTTCGCTAGAAAATAAGAATCAGAGGTAGATTTATGATAAACAAAATATAATAACATTTATTTCATAAGTAAATTTTAAAATATAAATAATGTTGGTCTGCTTAATAAATAAATATGGTTTCTCACAATGCAGTAAGTTAGACTGATCTTTTAACAAAAAAATAAATATATATAAACATTCTCTGCTGAAATGATTGTACAGTGAAATTATATTTAAAAAGACTAGTTTAATTCAAAATAGGTTTTCAATTCAAATGTTAGAATTTCACTTAATAATTAACAATAATGAACACTGAATATTGCCCAAACAAATTCAAATATTTTCTTTGGATGTTTGAAGAAAATTTTAAACTTCTGTAATGAAATTTTACAAGAGAAAATTGACAACAACAATAACAAAAAAAAAAGATGTAGAAATCTAAATGCAAAGAGACAAAAATTTGGTAATGAATTGTGATTTCAGCAAATTAACAAACAACAATAATAATAATAATAATAATAATAATAATAATAATAATAATAATTTATTCAAACGAAAGCAATGATAATGCAAAAATACAAACAAAAATCTTGCTGAAAATTAAACCAAGTGAAATAACCACAATTTAATTTTAAACTGATGAAAAAAAAAATAAGATGTAATTACTCACAAACAAGCTTATTAAAAACAAACTGCTCAATTATTAAAGGAAAATAAAACAAGTACAACAAACAGCAACTCAAATATAAAAGATATCACACTGCCATTTATTTGTCAAAAATATTTGTAAACGTAACACAGCCTTGTTGAAAAGAATGCCACTAGAATTAATCTTTAGTAATTTCAATATGTGGAAGAGAAATAATACATATACATATATATATTTTTTTAAATATAACTGATCTTATTTTAATGAATTAGCTTAAATGAAATACAAGCAAAGAAATTTAACTCAACTATAAAAATGAAAAAAAAGAAAAAGAATAATCACCGTTTTTTGTCTAAAATTTGTTTATCTGGAAAATATTTCATAATTACTAGTCAAGGGAAGCAACCCCAGATGTTACCCATCTCACCACAATCAAGAAAAGTAATTATAAAAATGACCAAATATTTGAGTTTTCATTTTTTAAAGCATAACTTAAAAAGTCTTTGTTATTTTTCCTTTTTAGTATTTTTAATTAATAAAAAAATTAAAAAGTTAAGAACTTTCAGTTTTGATTTCATATTCTTTTGTCAATTTCTAAAATAAATATAAATTACATATAATTTATTTTTTTAAAATGGTAAATAATTAAATTATTAGAAGATCCAGTTACACTGAAATCACAATTATTACAGTAAAACAATAATAATGAATACAATAAAAATAAAATTAAAATAATCATTTTATTTCAGTTTTCATTGTGCTTTGTTCACAAATTATATTCCAAAAACATATTTATAAATATGATACTTTTTAAAGATTTTCATAAATTATGTTGCAAACTACAAGCATGAAATAAACATTTCATGTTATGAATATGACTAGATTTAATTTTCAAAAATGTATATATATATATATAAATATATTAAAGTGATGAATACAGAAAAACAATAAAGGTGCATAAGCCTGTGTTTGTTATAAATATTTATTTATGTTATCTCTTGTGATTTATAAAGTTACAATTCCAAGATTTACAATAAATTATAATATTAACTCAAAGTGAGACAGATGTCATACTTGTGATAACAACTTAACCAAATGGGACAGTCAAAAATCAAACATGACAGTCAAAATCATAGTATTACCTAATCCGACAGTCAAAAATCTGACATGTCTAACAGTGAAACATTACAGCTTTACATAACTGCACAGTCAAAACTGAGAAATACTAAACCAGAACATTATGGAACATTACTAAATCTATCAGTTAAAATCAGAATAATATCAAATTTGACACTGAAAATCAAAATACTAATAAGCCAAATACAAATATAATTCATAACATTTTTATTAAAAAGAAAGAACAAATGTGTTTTAAAATATTAATGACAAAAACAAGAAATAAGTCAAAATAAAAATGTATAGAGCATTTAAATAATAATAATAATAAAAAATATAATAATAATAATAAAAAAAAATAATAATAATAATAATAAATAAAAAAATACATAAAAATAAAACATTATACATGTGTTAGTTTTAATTTTTTAATTATATGTATATTATAGGTTTTGTAATAGGTAACTTTAAAAAAAATAATAATAACAAATTAAAAGTGACAATATGAAGTACAGCTGGTTTGTTTTAGAATTAATTTTTTTATATTATTATTATAATTACTGTGGTATTTCTTTCAACTGAGAATGGGTCAAATCAACAAAATGGGTTAACATGATCAATTCTTATTATGATATTTGAGCAAATAAGCAAGAAGCTGAGGTTATATAAATATAAATGTGTTTGTGTAGGTAGTGTGATGTGTGTCCCTGTGTATACAATGTATGTATGAATAAAAATGTTTGTAGATTTATATTTGCAGTGCAGTCCAATGTCTTCCAGCCAACCAGAAAAATAAGAAAATATTTATCAAAGACAAAATATATCCTCAAAATTACCACAACATTCAAAGCAAGACCAGCATATTATAATTATATCTGTACAAATACTATAAAAATTAGAGATGGCATCTTGTCTATTACTTCAAGAAATGTTAAAAATTAAATAGAGTTCTTTATGGCCTATTTTATTTGGTCATAAGTTAAAGTCTGGTTTGAACTGTACCAAAAAACCCTGGACCTAAATAATGCTTACAAATGTTTTCATTTACCTAATTCTGGATATTAAATAAATTTGTAAATTTTATTATGTTTTATTGGTTAAAGGTGCTGCCTGTTGTTAAGAATATTTTTTTTCAGTAATTTCTTTTGAAAAATTTCGTAATCAAAAAACCTAACAAAATATTTTAAGTTGATGAATTAATAACAGTAATACTAATAAAAGGAAACCAATATTATTTTTAAGATATTTGGTTTTAATTTTTAACTTTCATTTTTATATTTTCAAACAGTGGTTTCATAATAATAGTAATAATTGTAAAATAAAAATAATTAATAATGAATCATTTACAATCTGAAAAAAACAAAATAAAAACAACATAAAATAAAAACCATTGTACAGTCAGTTATTAATCGTTATTATTTCTTTATTCTTGTCAATATTTAAAAACAAAATATTGCTTTATAACTAGTATATATGAAACTATCAATTAAAAGACCTGCAATTAAATAAAAATAATAAAATAACAAAGTTAATGAAGAAGACAAAAAAATAACCATCAACTAAAAACTTTAGAGAATTTTTTTTTTTTTTTTTGAGATGACAAGGATATAATGACTAATTAAAAAATAGATATTTTGCCTCAGTTTGTTAAACTAAACATGCAGAATTTGCATTAGTCAAAAATATTAAAAATGTAATAATAATAATTTAAAAAATAATTTTCCTTTTCTGACAGCTCACAGTTATGCAGATCTATTTTATGGAACCGGAAAGCATAATTAAAAATATGGAGCAGTTTCTATTAAAATATGGAGCAGTATTAATATTAACAAATTATCTTGAGTTATTAATGTAATTAATAAAATATTAAGTTATTTTCGTTGATTTTAAACTGTGCTTCTGATAATTTGAGAATAAATGACTAAACATGATTTTCTAAAATGTTACTGCGAGTTAGTTCTAGTTCAGAAATATGATTTACACTGAGACAAGAAAATCGGGGAGTGTCGTGGGTACGACCTCCATTTCCGTATTTCTTATGTTTTATGCATCTTCAGCATCACTTAATAAAGAATAAATACATAAAATAAAAACTAATTTAACTTGTCTCATAATATTTTATTATTCATTTGTTTGTTAGTTTGTTATAATCAAAGTAAGTAAATTAATTATTATTATTATTAGTAGTAGTAGTAGTAGTAGTAGTAGTAGTAGTAGTAGTAGTAGTAGTAGTAGTAGTATTATGAACAACTGACCATGGATACTAACTTTTCATAACTTAAGGGAAATAACCCTCATTTGATAAAACTTCTGCAAATGAATTTTGAATTGTTAAACCATATGAAATAATGAAAGAAAGCAAATACAATTTCCCACCCAAATTAAAAACAAAATCAGTAATAATAAACACCCTGAAAACAATTTTAGATCTTTTTTTTATTTACCAAGAAACACTAACAGTGAATTAAAAAATCAAATTCAACAGCAAAATTGTAACAAATATAACAATTAATGAATTAAAAATGCCCATAAAAAACATAATACTGATACTGTCAAATTACATGTGCATTATAAACAATGAAACAAAAACAATGTAAAAAGAAAATATAATTTAACTACAGTTGTCATTTATTTACACCTGTTTTAAATTATTACATTGGATAATTAATTACATTATTTAACAGGATATAGTATTAAAAATTAATCTAGACACCTGGGTTTTATTTTTAAAGTCTGCACAGTAAACTGATTCGATGCTTTATTTGCTGAGTTTATTTTCTAATTTATGCAGATATATGCAGGCACATAAATGAATGCACTAAAGTACAAACACATACAAGACACAAAACAAACACTGAAAATAACACATATACAAACATTACAATATTCACACAGAAACACACACTCACACATGCACTTAGGCAAAACCCACAAATACACACAGACATGCCTACATACAAAATGACATACAGACACACACACACATGCAGACATACCAATACACATACTGACATACACATACAGTATCCCCACACACACACACATAGACATGCCTACATACAAAATGACATACAGACACACACACACATGCAGACATACCAATATACATACTGACATACACATACAGTATCCCCACACACACACACACACACACAGACATGCCTACATACAAAATGACATACAGACACACACACACATGCAGACAATGCACACATACCAATACACATACAGTATCCCCACACACATACACATGCAGACATACCAATACACATACCAATACACATACAGTATCCCCACACATACACACAGACATGCCTACATACAAAATGACATACAGACACACACACACATGCAGACATACCAATACACATACCAATACACATACAGTATCCCCACACATACACACAGACATGCCTACATACAAAATGACATACACACACACACATGCAGACATACCAATATACATACTGACATACACACACATGCAGTATCCCCACACATACACACAGACATGCCTACATACAAAATGACATACACACACACACACACATGCAGACATACCAATACACATACTGACATACACATAAGTATCCCCACACATACAGTGCAGAACATAAACGTAATAAATAATAACTTATATTATCAAAAACAGTTCTTATAAAAACACTTCAAGTGAAAACAACAAAGATAAAGTAATAGAAATAAACTTTGGTCCATGTATATTACAAAAATATTAGTATCAGTGTGTGTGAATTAACAGCATATTTTATCATGTTATTCTGTGTATCAGAAAATGCTGAATAGATCATTAAAAAAATCATACGACAAGATGGTAAAAATTGTTAATTTCTATATCAGAATACTGGATAGAGTAGCAATAACTGTAACTATCATCAGATGAAGTGGATGATAATCATCATTTTCTGCATCACTTCTCTGTATTAGATCTGTTAAGTTGTACGGCTAAAATTATCATTCTTTGTATCAGAAAATTTTCTACAGAAATTTTTGAAATAATTTTCTATGAAGTGGAATTGACATTATCTACATCAGAAAATACAGACAGGCATAGAAAACTTAACCTCTGTAATCAGAGAAAAACTGGACAGATTATTAACAATACCACTTTATTATCAAGTGGGACAAAAGAAAATATGTCAGAAAATTCAGAATATTAAATAATATTAATTTATCCTAATACAAACTGGAAAAGAGAAAAAATACTATTCTCTCAGAATGTACCTGATAGAAATGTAATTGAAAACAGTTTTCTATCATCAGATAAACTACACAATCACTTTCACCAAGTTCTACTTCAGTGTACACGGGGTGAGCTAATCTGTAAGTGTGACGTTTCCATGACTCCTCTGTGTTCTGCACAATTAGCTCATCCTCTTCTCCACTTCTTGTCTGAGAAAAACATTTCAATATTTAATATTAATGTAATTAGGTATTGGTTTGTACAGTTTGTATTGTTATATTTATCTTTGTTTGTCACCCAGTAGCTGATATGCTTTAAGCATTCATTCATTTATTCATTAAGTTTGTAAAAACAATAGCTATAAAAAATCTCACAGTTATTTAAAAATAAGCTTTCACTCCTGACCATTTCACAAGCAAATGATACCAATACATATAATTACAAATGAAAGGATTTTTTCTGAAATGTTTTATTTTTTATTTTGTTTATCAGTTACCATTAATTTTGTTTAGTTGTTTTGTTATATGTGAGCCTTTCCATGAGCATCAAGGCAAAAACCAGCTACTTTGTTTAAACCTAGGTATCATAATTATGCATATACAGTTTATGAATAGGGAAAGACAGTGAAAGAAAGAAAAAAAGTGAAAGAGCGAATCAGAGAGGCTAGGAGAAAATTAGAGATAGTGAGTTAGAGATAAAAAAGACAATGACATCATCACTATACCTGTCTTTTACCTGCAGTTCTGTACTTTTAACATCAACTTTTATGTTAATCCTTGACACTATGAATGGCAAACAAAACGAGCAAGAGACTGACATACTGGGAGTAGAAGGTAAATCAAATGACATTTATATATAATAAATCAAACACTAATTGGGAGTAGTAAGTAAATCAAATGACATTTATATATAATAAATCAAACAAATTTATATATAATTAATCAAACACTAATTGGGAGTAGTAAGTAAACCAAATGACATTTATATATAATTAATCAAACACTAATTGGGAGTAGTAAGTAAACCAAATGACATTTATATATAATTAATCAAACACTAATTGGGAGTAGTAAGTAAACCAAATGACATTTATATATAATTAATCAAACACTAATTGGGAGTAGTAAGTAAACCAAATGACATTTATATATAATTAATCAAACACTAATTGGAAGTAAACCAAATGACATTTATATATAATTAAATCAAATGACATTTATATATAATTAATCAAACACTAATTGGGAGTAGTAAGTAAATCAAATGACATTTATATATAATTAATCAAACACTAATTGGGAGTAGAAGGTAAATCAAATGACATTTATATATAATTAATCAAACACTAACACTAAGTAAGTGGGACATTTATATATAATTAATCAAACAAATCAAATGACATTTTATATATAATTAATCAAACACTAACTGGGAGTAGAAGGTAAATCAAATGACATTTATATATAATAAATCAAACACTAACTGGGAGTAGAAGATAAATCAAATGACATTTATATATAATAAATCATATATTGATGATTTAAATGGAATACCTCCACTCTGTTGTAGTAATCTATCTCCTTGTCTACAGACACAGAATCAGACATCAGCATCCATGCTATTCCACTGTTTGAACGAGTAACTGGTTCCTGGCAAATCAAAGCAGTTGTAGTAGTAGGAGCAGTAGTAATAGTAGTAGTAGTAGCAGCAGTAGTAGTAGTAGCAGTGGTGGTAGTAGTAGTAGTAGTAGCAGTGGTAGTAGTGGAAGTGGTAATAGTAGTTGTAGTAGCAGTGGTAGTAGTAGTAGTAGTAGTAGCAGTAGTAGTAGTAGGAGGAGGAGTAGTAATAGTAGTGGAAGTGGTAGTAGTAGTAGTAGTAGTAGTAGTAGTAGTAGTAGTAGAGGAGGAGGGGCAGGAGTAATAAAAACAACAGTAGTAGTTGTAGTAGAAGTAGTTGTAGTAGTAGTAATAATAACAATATACATTATAATAAGACTAATAATGATAGCAATAGTAATATTAATAATAATTCTAATAAGACAAATATATAAAATACTACTAATAATAATAATCATAATAAGATATTACATTATATTAACAGTAAAAAAGTACAATATCATAATAATACAAAATAAAATTCTGATTAAATAACAGAATTCTAAAAGAAGAAGAGAAGAATATATAACAATAATAGCTTACCTCTTTAATTTATTAACAATCAAAAATTATAAAAAAAACAAAAACAACAACAAACAATAAAATTAAATATTTACTTGGCAATCTCTGGATTTTTATCACTAAAATAGAAATTTAATTTAAAAAAAAGAAAAAAAGAAAGACAGAAAGAAGTATCTTCACCTTCATAAAAACTACTTCCTCTACAGTGCAGTCTGCCTCAGTGTGGCCCTGGAAGTT
>CM022677.1:4270552-4329318 GCA_012295275.1 Chrysomallon squamiferum
CTGTATGAGTGAAATGTTTTTACTATCACAAAACAAGAATAGAAAATTAACATTCAATATTTCATTAATGAACCTGTAATATTTGTTTTTGTACTTTATTATTATCAAAGATTAGTATTAAAAATAATAATTTCAAAATGAGTAAGAGAAAGATATTTTAGACTGTCTGTTCTTATAAGTACACTTTAACTTTATTATTTATATTTTTCATTCTACAAGCAGGTGTTAAAATTGATACATCTTATTCAAAGGTCATTTCTGCATTAAAATTTAAAAAAAATAAGGTTATACTATAACTCCAGACATCAGTTTTGTGCGTGAATATTCTGTCATGTATGCACTCCAGAGCTAACCACCTGAGTGGCATCTGAAACAGTGAAAAAGAATAAAAACCTGTTTTTCATACATTTTCTTGTTTATAGCATAAAATCTGACTTTAATCTTTTCAAAACTTCACTTCTTCAATGTTCCCTATTATTAAGAAAACAGAATTTAAACTTTTCAATAGTTAAAATATGAATTTGAACCAATTTACCAGTGTTTTTGATTAGTAAGAAATGTGAATTACTGTTCCACTCACTTTTCCACCAGCAGCTCAGTACTCTTCCTCATTGTAATCAAGAAGTTTAGCTAATCCAAAATCTGTGATCTTCACCTGATTCGTGGTTTGTACTGTACAAAGACAAAAAATAAAATAAACATAATGTCAAAACTTTATTTACTATTTCAGTGATTATAATAATATTAATAATAATAATAATAAATTATTATTATTATTATTATTATTATTATTATTATTACAATTATTACTTTTATTACTTTCATTATTACTACTTTCTATTGGATCTAGAAAATTCTGAAGATTATGTTATTGTTTAATTAATTTTTAGTATTTTTACTTTTGTTTACCTGGACATTTCCTCACACACAGAGACCCCAGTGTGAATTTGGCTTCTGGATTAGGCACCATCTTACCAAGGTCAAGGTCATATGTGTACTGCTGGGGACAGTAGGGCACACAGGCACCTTCATTCAGGAAATGACGACAAGACTGAAAAAAAGCATTAAAAAATTAAAAAATGGTAATAGTAATAATAATAATAAATATTACTACTAATAAATTTGGGTTTCAAATGCACACACATGCAATCACAAACAACAGACAGGGTTACATACAGTTTAGTGAGCTAATGTTTGGTCTGAGGTCAAAGTTCAACTCACCAGACAGTCGGTGTTCTTGGTTCCGTTACACCCCCCAGCACACTCGGGGTGACAGCACTGGTTCGGCAGTTTCCCATAGCAACGCCCATCACACGAGTCAGCACACTCCTCTCCATGACTTACTGAACAACAACAACAAACAATATTAGTAATAATAATAACAATAACAATAATAATAATAATAATAATAATAATAATAATAATAATAATAATAATAATAATAATAATAATAATAATAATAATAATAATAATAATAATAATAATAATAACAATAATAACAATAATAATAATAATAATAATAATAATAATAAATAATAATACTAATAATAAAATAATAATAATAATAATAATAATAATAATAATAATAATAATAATAATAATAATAATAATAATAATAAATAATAATAATAATAATAAATAATAATACTACCAGTAATCCAGTACTAGTACTATTACTACTACTAATAATAGAGATAATAATACTTTTTGTAGCAGAATTAGTAGCAGTAATAGTAATAACAATACTACTACTAGTACTGCTACTACTAATACTAATACTAATGCTTCTTGTGTTATTCTGTTTTTTTATTAAGTGTTTAAAATACAGAGCACTTAACATGTATTGTAGATATTGCAAAATGGAGTTATCTCCCTACATTACAAAATGGCTGAAAACAATTTTCCAGTGATTCATATTTTAAAAAAAAAAAAAAAAAAAAAAAAATTAAACAAAAGAGAATAAGCAAAGTAATCAGTATGTATTTATTTTTATTTAAGACTAAACTGATAATTAAATATGTGACACTAACACTGTGACTTATATTTCTGACACTAACACTGTGACTTACATTTCTGACATTGTGACTTACATTTCTAACATTGTGACTTACATTTCTGACACTAACACTGTGACTTACATTTCTGACATTGTGACTTACATTTCTGACACTAACACTGTGACTTACATTTCTGACATTGTGACTTACATTTCTGACACACACTGTGACTTACATTTCTGACACTAACACTGTGACTTACATTTCTGACACTAACACTGTGACTTACATTTCTGACATTGTGACTTACATTTCTGACACTAACACTGTGACTTACATTTCTGACACTGTGACTTACATTTCTGACATTGTGACTTACATTTCTGACACTAACATTGTGACTTACATTTCTGATATTGTGACTTACATTTCTGACACTAACACTGTGACTTACATTTCTAACACTGTCACTTACATTTCTAACACCTGTGACTTACATTTCTGACACATGTTTGGTCCTGGTTGCAAACTGATGTTTCTTTGTTGTTGGCATGTAACAGTTCGGATGACATTCTTCACCTGCAAAATAGATAAATAAACAAACAAATAAATAAATCAATAAAAAATAAAAAAAAAATAAAAAAATAAAAATAAAAATAAAATAGAAATATATGTAAAACAAAGAAACAAAGAATTATTAAAATTCATTAATATCAAAAGGAAAATTTAATAAAATTTAATTATATTAAGAAAAGAGATTTAAATACATATACAGTATTTATTAATAAATGAATGAAATATATACACACACACACACACACACACACACACACACAAACATAATAAAAGACACAGGTTTAAATAAATATAAATATTAATTAACAAATGAATATATGATATAGACATAAGCATGTGTATATGTGAGGGTATATATATGTGTGTGTGTGTATATATGTGTAAGTGTGTATAAGCATGTGTAGGTATGTGTGTATGTGTGTTGTGTATCTGTTATTGTGTGGCTGTGTATACATAAACACGTTTGTTCTAGACATATACATGTGTGTGTGTGTGTGTGTGTGTGTGTACATGTGTGTGTGTGTGTATAAGCATGTGTAGGTATATGTGTATGTGTGTGTGTATCTGTTATTGTGTGGCTGTGTATACATAAACACATGTTTGTGTGTGTGTGTGTGTGTGTGTGTGTGAAATTAAATAATCTAACATTTTCCTATTAAACTCTGACTTTTGTATATTTGATGAGACGAGAAATCTTAAAACAGTACAGGTAACAAAGTTTACCTGAGTAATCACTTTTCTGTTGATTACCCTGTGAGTCAAAATAGACTTTGTTCTTGTAACAGTTACACGTGTTACAACCAGTTAAAGATGATAATGAAGAGAAAAAGTCTGTACAGGATGTGCAAATTTCCACTTTGTTAGACACAGGCATAGAGGAGGTGAAACTGTAAGGGGTGTTGTAGTTTTTATATCAGTGATAATAAAATGAAGGTGACTGTTTTTCAGTGAGGTTTCACCAACAGGATCAGTTTTTGTCTGAGCAAGTAGTAGCATTGTCCTGTTCTGAGTAGAACTTGGTGAATGAATTATCAAAATCTGTGACAGACTTTTTACTATCTATGAGAAGGTATTTATAACATAATTTTTCTTGCTGACCAATGCAAGCAATTATCTGTTTGTTATATCTTCATGATTTACTGGATATACACTGACTGACAGATACACAGACAGACAGACAGACTGGCACACACACAGACAAATACTCACATGGTCAGATATAACCCACTTCATGTTTAAAACAATGACAGACAAATACTCACATTTGTGGGTGTAACCCACTTCATCATCAAAACTGACGGGTGTGTCCATACTGAGGCTGATGTCCTTCCAGTCGATGGTAAACACAAAACACAGCAGATTGTTGAACTGAAAAAATATCTTGCCACGGAGAATTTCTGAAACAGAATACATTTTGAATTATGACATTAATTCCATATAGAGACATTTTATTTTATTTTATTTTTTTTACTGTTTTTATTTCTATTACTTTTTTAAATAAGATTTTATAAACCCTTCCATCCATCCAAATAATGATCTCTCCATCAATACATCTGTATATCCATCTTTAATATCTATCTATATATATATATAAATATATATATATATAAATACATCTATATATATCCATCTTTACATTTATCTATATTATATCCATCTATAAATATATCTATATTATATCCATCTATAAATATATCTCTGTATATCCATATATAAATATATCTGTAAATCTACATATAAATACATATGTATATCCATCTATAAATACATCTGTATGTCCATGTATAAATACATCTGGATGTCCATCATAAATACATATGTATATCTATTTATAAATACATTTATATATTCAATATATTCATCCATGCATCAAATGTTAAAAAATAACAACAAAACTAGACTTAGCTTGTAAATTTATAAGGAGAAGTTCGTGCAATCCAATTATAGCAGTTTTAAAAATAACAACAAAACTAGACTTACCTTGTAAATTTATAAGACAAAGTTCTTGCAGTCCAATTATAGCAGTTTTAAAAATAACAACAAAACTAGACTTACCTTGTAAATTTATAAGACAAAGTTCTTGCAATCCAATTATAGCTGAGTTTTAAAAATAACAACAAAACTAGACTTACCTTGTAAATTTATAAGACAAAGTTTATATAATCCAATTATAGCAGTTTTAAAAATAACAACAAAACTAGACTTACCTTGTAAATTTATAAGGAGAAGTTCTGCAATCCAATTATAGCAGTTTTAAAAATAACAACAAAACTAGACTTACCTTGTAAATTTATAAGACAAAGTTCTTGCAATCCAATTATAGCAGTTTTAAAAATAACAACAAAACTAGACTTACCTTGTAAATTTATAAGGAGAAGTTCGTGCAATCCAATTATAGCAGTTTTAAAAATAACAACAAAACTAGACTTACCTTGTAAATTTATAAGGAGAAGTTTGTGCAATCCAATTATAGCAGTTTTAAAAATAACAACAAAACTAGACTTACCTTGTAAATTTATAAGGAGAAGTTCGTGCAATCCAATTATAGCTGACTTTGTTTGATAGTTCAGGGCTACCAACAGACTGTAGTGTTCCTGTAAGTGTTGGTACAGAGTTTCACCTCGGATTGTTCTCAGACTTGTCAGGGGGATGTGGTGAGCGTACACGCCCACTATCAGGACGTACCCCATCACCTCCTCGATGTTCTCCAGAAAGGACAAGTCGTAGTCGTAGTCGCTGTCAAGAAAAACAATCTCCAAGTTGCCGGCCACGTACGTGCAGTTGGTGTACATTTGTTTGTAAGACTCGTAACAAAAAACTGCATATCCCCTAGCAACCAGGCCCTGAGAAGTACCAGTACACACTGAAATATAAAACACAGTCATTACTATTGTTGTTCTTCTTGTTATTAATGATAATGACTTTAATTAATGACATTATATGCTTTATCTTGAAATAAAACTGATATAATATTGCAACTAACAAAGTTATTATAATACCAATATTACAATATTGTATGATTTATCAAAGGGAGATTATCAAAATGTAATTTTCCTGGCACATAACAGTTAACAGGAAGTAGCAGTTTGATTTAGCACTTGAAAATTATCTGTGTGTGTGTGTGTGTGTGTGTGTGTGTGTGTGAATTTATATATATGTATGCATCATGCAAGTAGGTGTGCTTGTGTTTGTTTTTGTATTTCTGTATATGTTTATTAACAAAAAATCTATTATACATACAAACACTTCTGTAAACAATTTAATTTTTTTTTTTTTTTTTTATCTCTTTTCATAATAATAATAATAATAATAATAATAATAATAATAATAATAATAATAATAATAATAATAATAATAGTACTGGTAGTAGTAGTATGTTAATAATAATAATTAATGTTTAAAAAATAAAAACCTGACGTCTAATTAACTTAAATTCCTGTCATTCTGTAACTTGGAATACAAATCTCTAAAGAATGTCAACATTTATATTTGAATACTGCAGTAAAAAGATTTATATTCATTTGTTAAAGTCAACATTGTAAAGAAAGATTATTATTATTATTAAACTCCATACACACCAGAAAATGAACTTTAAATAACAATTTTTATTTATTTCATTTTATTACCTATTTAATTTTTATTTAATTATTATTTTATTTGTTGTTTATTTGTCTGTAATGTTTATTTTTCATTAATTTAAATTATTTCAATATCAGTTACTATGGTAAACATTTTTTTTTCTGTTGCCAACAAAACCTTGAATGTAAAAAAAAAAAAAAAAAAAAAAAATAGGCCTCACTGTTATTGACCAATGAGAAATTCAAAACAGACCAATCATTTCAATTCATTTTGATTATCTGTAACTTGTCATTCACTTATTTTCTTTTGTAATACCAGAAATCTGCAACATTTAAGTGTCTAACAATTATCTGATAACCCAAACAAGACCTCACAACAATCTCATTGAATCAAAAAAAAACCACCACTAATTACATTATACTGATAACCCAAACAAGACCTCACAACAATCTCATTGAATCAAATAACAATAAAAAACACCACTAATTACATTATACTGATAACCCAAACAAGACCTCACAACAATCTCATTGAATCAAATAACAATAAAAAACACCACTAATTACATTATACTGATAACCCAAACAAGACATCACAACAATCTCATTGAATCAAATAACAATTAAAAACACCACTAATTACATTATACTGATAACCCAAACAAGACCTCACAACAATCTCATTGAATCAAATAACAATTAAAACCACCACTAATTACATTATCTGAATGGACATTCTTGTAACTGACCATCAAAACCAAAAATTATTCTGTCACCTAAAATGGGCCTAATTGTGATTAAACCAATAATAAAAAAAAGAGCAACCCCATGGGAAACTGCAAAATGCAGCACATCTGACCTATTTCCAGCTACTAACTCACCATTATTACTAGCAGCACAACACCTTTTAGTTAATAAATAAATAAATAAAACAAGAAAAAGAAAAGAAGAAACAAGAACAGGAATAAAAGGAGTAAGAAATAATAATTTAAAAAAATATATATATCTCTGTATCTCTCTTTCTCTCTCTCACTGTCTATCTCTCATTCTCTGTCTCTCTCTCTCTCTCTCTCTCTCACTCTCTCTCATAATTATGTTATTTTATTAATATTAAATTTATTTCAAAATTCATTCAGTCTTAGTTTTTTTGTTTTTTTCTCAGTACATAATTGTTTTTGTTTTTATCGTGAATACTTTTGTAAACTTTAAGTGAAATGAAATAAAATAAAACCTTTTTTATAAATTACTCTGTTGTTTGTTTTAACTATTTACTGTAAACATTAAAAATGACAAACAATTTTTAAAACCATTTTTTTTTTTTCCTCTTTTCTGTAGACAATTAATTATTATATAAAATAAAATGATTTTTGAAATTTACTATTTTCTATTAAATGAAATAAATATGGTTTTTGAAATTAGTGTGTTTGTTGTTTGTTTTTAATACTTTCTGTAAACAATTATCAAATGAAATAAAGACAATTTTAAAAACTGTAATTTACTATTTTCTGTAACAATTAATGGAAATAAAACTGATTTTAAAACAACAATGTGCTTGTTTTCTTTTCAGATAATGTATTACCAACACAACTAACATTTATATATATTATGGGGGAGGGTATACAGATCTGCTGAATATGTTTGAGGGGAGGGTTAATTCTCTGGGAAAGGGAAGTGAAACAGTAGATAAGTGCTGGTGTACTAGGATTAGATTAATAATAATTAGATTAATAATAATAATAATAATAATAATAATAATAATAATAATAAAAAAAATTAAAGAATTTAATCTTTATAAATTTTATTTTCGATTCCATTTTTTATTATTTATTTTTAAATTACTTTTTTATTTATATATTTTTTCATTATTATTATTATTATTATTATTATTATTATTATTATTATTATTATTATTATACGTTAAATATAAATATAAAATGAAAAATAAAACTAAAACTAAGGGCCCGGTTAGATATTATACAACGCTACATTTGCCAGGTGAAAACACGTTTTTGAACTCCCTGTCATTTTGGAAAACAAAATTCAACCTACCTTGTTCGTCCGCTAAATTCATCAGTCCAGAGGTAATCCATAGCGAAGTCAAAGACAACACTAAGGCACAGTAAAATGTCATGGCATAAATCAAGCTTCCAAACAATTTTATATTTTTTAAATTACGAAAGTTGTTAAAGTGTCCCCGGTCCGCGCGCTTTCTCTAATAGTCTCGCCGGAACTTCGGAATACTTCGGGATTCTGTGCTCGTGTCGGAAACGACTTGTTCCCCTTGGGTGGGGCGCGCAGCACTTTTCACCCGTGATAAATATAATTAATAATAATAATAATAATAATAATAATAATAATAATAATAATAATAATAGTCAAAAATTAAAGAATTTAATCTTTATAAATTTTATTCTCGATTCCATTTTTTATTATTTATTTTTAAATTACTTTTTTATTTATATATTTTTTTTTTTTTTTATTATTATTATTATTATTATTATTATTATTATTATTATTATTATTATTATACGTTAAATATAAATATAAAATGAAAAATAAAACTAAAACTAAGGCCCCGGTTAGATATCACACAACGCTACATTTGCCAGGTGAAAACGCGCATTTTTGAACTCCATGTCATTTTGGAAAACAGAATTCAACCTACCTTGTTCGTCCGCTAAATTCATCAGTCCAGAGGTAATCCATAGCGAAGTGAAAGACAACACTAAGGCAAAGACAATTTTCATGGTAAATCAAGCTTACATACACAATTTTGAATTACTATAGTTGTTAAAGTGTCCCCGGTGCGCGCCCTTTCACTAATAGTCTCGCCGGAACTTCGCAATACTTCGGGATGCTGTGGCCGTGACGTCATGCATATTTTCTAACTGATTAATTATTATTATTTCAATGAATTATAACATTGCCCCTACTTTTTAAATGACCAAGTCGAAATGATCTACCAACAGTAAAAACGCAAAACATTTATCTATTTATTTTATTTATTTATACTAAGTATACTTATATTTACAATATATGTTGTTGTAATTGCATAACAGCGTGAACCTGTATGGCACAATAGAAGTCTGTACATGTTTGGCCTTCACCTTACTCTGATAAAGTGCACTTGCACTTGCAGAATGGATGATACGTTTTTTTTTTAGTGTCATGCGATCTACCCACACTGTCTATGCGATCATTTCGTGAAAATAAACGTTTTCAACGTTTACAAAAGGTGTCCAGTGTGACGCAACATTTTCAAAAATCTGCCCGGGGTCGGGACAAATATTTCAACGTGTCCCCAAATGTGCGCCCCGCGCCACGTCGGGTTAATCCACTTTCAAAAAGGTATCCCTGCATTTTGGACGAAATAAACGTTTCCAACATTTTTACAAAGGTTGAAAAAGACGTGTGGCACTATGCCTGGGGTCGGGACAAAAATTTCAACGTGTCCTGAAAAGGTGACGGGCCGTCGGGTCCAGTGTGGCAAAGACGTTTCCAACATTTCAAAAGAAGCTGCACCTTTTGAAAATAACGTGTCAAAAAAAAAAACAAAAACATTTGCTGGAAAAATGTGTGTGTATTGAAAATCACTTTCATATATGAAATATATTTTTTATCATCCCCAAAATGAAATATTCGAAAAAAAAAAAATAAATCGTTATTCTGACCACATAATATAGATATTATCTTATTTTTTGTTTTTCTTAATTCTCATTTCATTTTAGCTAATAAAGAATCATAACCATCATCAACAAGAAATAAAATGCGAGTATTTCCACCTATTTTATTTAAGTTTACGAGATTATTTCAAGATGTTAAACTGACGTAATCATTATCAATCATTCGTTCTTTATGAATATATGAGTAATACAATAACTGTCATTTATAGATATATAAAATAAAGATTCGGACGCTGTATCTGTCATTTACAAATATGTATGATACATAAAATATAATTTCAAAAATTTTAATATCGGAAAATAGCTTTTCAGTTTAAAAATATTTCTTACCTGAAGCAATGTTGTAATAAAATTAACTCCGTTACTCAGTTCCAAATTTAATTTAATATAATTACTTATATTTTTTAATTCAGTAGATACAGAATGAAAACAGTCTTACCCCTTTCCATGTTGTAATTACTGTAAATGTTGTAGCTGTTTGTAATTCTGGTTACAGCTAACGGAATGGCGAGGTATCAAGGTTATATCAGAAAAATAATTAAGAAAACGCGCATCATATTTTTACATGTTCCGTCATTTTATCTATAGCGGGATCTTTTCTTTATTATTTTCTAATGAATTAAGATCAGTTAATCTATTGTAGACCAGAGATCTGAACCGTGAGTTGAGTGAAAGAATCTGAGATCAAAAACAGGTTAACATGAAATGTTAAACGTACCTGAAACAATGGTGTTTATTCTTTCAAATTAGTATATCAGTGTTGTGGGGAGGTATAATCATTTACAGTATGAATGACAGCAAAATAGCACTGTTACAAAAGACTTGAAAGCCGCCATTTTAATCCTTATGTCACGTAATGTAATGTAATGATTGATTGTTGTTGTTGTTGTTGTTGTTGTTGTTGTTGTTGTTGTTGTTGTTGTTGTTATTATTATTTATTATTTATTGTTGTTGTTGTTGTTGTTGTTGGGGGGTTTTGTTTTTTTTTTTTTTTTTTTAAAGACGCTAGAAGAATTTTTTTAGTAAGTCGATACAGATTACCCATCCAATTTTGATCTCAAACGTCATAAAAAAAATACCAGAACGAAAGACAATCTAAAAAGAAACCTCTGTGTCATAGTATATTACAAAAACAAATCTATGATTCTCTGCAAATAAAAAAAAATTAACGAAGAGAAATTATGTTTCCCTTGCTACCAGTGACGTTCATCAAATCCAAAAGTAATTTCCAGTGGTTTCCTTATACAGATGCCTAATTCTGTTTCCTGTCATTTATTGTTTTAAAATTATTAATTGTCTTTTCATTTAAAAACAAACAAACAAATAAGTAAACAACATCAAGGAGCAAAAAACAAACAAACAAAAACAATACCCTCAAACAACAGAAAACAATAGAAAAACTAAATAACAAAAAACATATATATGTAATTTTTAATAAATTTTATATATACGTATAGAAATTAAATCTTACGTATATTTAAACGAAATTAGATTTAGAAATTAAACATAGAAATTTCCATTTTCTTTTTTTTTAATCCACATATTAAACTGCCTTGTTATCCTGACATCTGAAAAAATTATGTAAGATGAGCCTATATTTTTTCTAACAATATTCTTTTTCACTAGAATTTTATTTAAAATGATGGGTGTGTTGTATGGAGTAAATTTATATCTATATCTGTATATAAAGAATATTATTGGAATTACTAACTGTATATTTATTTATTTAAAACATTTCTTCTCATTCTTCTTCTTATTACCATAATTATTGTTGTTCTTGTTAATATTTTTTATAATTATTGTTTTTTTTTTTTTTTTTTTTTTTTTTTTTTTTCTGTACCGCCCTGCTTAATGTTTCTATTCTCTTTAAGATATTTTTACAAATTTGTTCTTAATAAAACTGTGGTTTTGCCGTAAAGCGTTCCCTCAGATAATCTATTGTCTTTGTTTTTAGATGTTAAGGTAACTCAAAGTAATGTTATTTTGGATCAGTTGTTTAGAAATAGTTCAGCATTTATTGAGCATACTTTTTCTCTCTCAGAACTGTATTTAATCACTGACAAGACATGCTCTTATGATTATTTTGTCTATGTGGATGTGTTAAACGATGTCAGTTATATAAAGTAAAAAGTTCAGGATAAGACGTATCTGCCGAGTGATCCCACCCCTAACACATTTGTACTAGGGAGAGATATGCACAAATATCTCGGAATTTGTTAGAGACAATTCCCTTATGTTATGATTAGATTACTTTTTTCTTTTAAATATATAGAATAAGAAGATTTATTTTTGGCTCTAACAATTTACGTTAGCATACGCTTATTCACACACATACACAAACTCATACACATATGTGCACCTATACGCACACACACACAGTATAAACTCACACACGCATACACACACATTATCATTATTATTATTATTATTATTATTATTATTATATGGACAAAACTGTTGAGAACTATGTAATAATACACACACCTCGGAGCTGTCTCTGGCGTTTTTCTTTACTGCATATTAAATAACAACAAGACTACCTTTTATGATAAAACAAGGATGCAATGCAGTAAGACACTTTGTTGATATATTTATATGTTTGGCTATTCATGATGCCTGCAAAAGAATATTCAGTGGATTTTTAATCCTTCTTGTGAATACCACCATGAATTTTTGTACATGATTACTTCAACAATAATGAATATGGCTCAACCATGAAGGTTTCCTCTGGGATTATTTTAAGCAATGCAAAATTATGGAAAATACAATGGAGATAACATCAGTATCTTGCAGATTTATTCTGGAAACAATGTTCTAGAGAATATCACAACAAGAGAGACAAAAATGGTTTAATTTTCACAAACATATATATCTGATGAAATGTTCAATCTAATTTAAAGAATTACATCAAGATGAATTTATATTGTGTCCCATGTGTTACCTCTACTACTACTAATACTACTGCTGCCACTACTACCCCACTAGAATTACTCCTACTACTACTATTACGACTGCCAGCACAGTCACCACTACAACTAACCTATTTTGCAATTATTACTTCTCTTGTAACCACAAGGACAACAGCAGCCTTCTCAACAGCCTCTGCCATTTCATCTTTAGTGGATTCTTTCATGTTGTCCACATCCATCCACACATGATAATTAGCTCTCTTCACAGCCTCTTTTATCTGAGACGCAAACAAGACCACATAACTCTTATTACAAAATAATACATTTTAACATTTTGTGTTATACAAGTTTCCATCAGTATAAATAATCTTCAAACTGAAAACATAAATACTATAATATTTAAAAAGTATTGTTCTGACAGGAAAATTAGCTATTGTTAAATATCTTTTTATAAAGCAGACTACTTAGGAAAACAATTCTGTAAAGTATAGCCTGTAGGTACATTTTAATCAGTAAGTTGAAGTAAATAAACAAATGAATTTAGTAACAGCAATAAATAAGTGTATGTGCGTTCAAAGACAAGCATTCATGTCAATACATAGATAGAAATACACACACGCACACGCATGCTCACATACATAAACGCCTGTAACCTCTTCATACACGAATAATATAAATAATATAAACGTACTAATATATATATATTATATATATATATATATATATATATATATATATATACATATATATATATATATATATATATATATATATATATATATATATATATATATATATATATATATATATATATATATATATATATATATATATATATATATATATATATATATATATATATATATACATACATACATATACACATACATATATACACATATTCAAGCATATACATATATATAATATTTTTTTACAGGTATGACTTTCTTTTGATCCGGCCATGCATAGCTTATCATAATGTGTCCAGTGGGTTTCTTTTCTGGTGAAGCATTCTTTTTCATGGCATCTGGAATAAACATTAACAATCATGTAATTTATTAATAGAAATATGTTGCAAATACTGTTAGTACTTTTTTATATTAGCTTCCATACTTATTATTAATTTGATTATTATTATTGTTGTTGTTGTTATTATTAACAAAAAAAAATCAAAAAATTAAAAATCAAAAATAGATATGTTTGCTGCTTCTTGTATTTTTCCTGTTAATACCATTACCACCAGTGCTTCTGCTATTATTACTCTAACTTCTTCTGTTACTATTGCTAGAACCATTAGTACAATAATTATCACTAATTACAATAGTTACTGCTACTGCTGCTACTAATACTGCCACTACTATTACTAATAAAATACTGGTCGTTTACTGCTACTTCTAAAACTGCAATTACCATGGTACACTACTTGAATAACTTACCATTATGTATCTTTAATTTAGCCGATAAATCATTAATTTCCGATTCCTACGTAGATTCCATCAATATCATTTCCACAACGGAAACATTTTGTCACATTTTGAGAATTATCTGAGTATCCACAAGCATTACATTTCCTGTCTGAGGCTGAACAAAAAATATATATATGTCTGAGGGGAAAAACTGTATAGCTATATCTATGTATTTTGAAGTACGAAAATGTTTGATATTTTGTTTCTTGTTCTTTACGGTGATACAATATATAATAAAATATTTTGGTTTCATTATTAAAATTATTTATTAGAGGTCAACAGAAATGTAGCTTGTTCATTCAGCCCAGCATTAGTACCTCAGAAGCTCCCAAAGATTTGAAAGATCCTGTAAGAGAACTTGTTGATCAGTTTCACAATGCTGAAGAAGTGCTCTTCTTATTTACACAGAAAATTTGCTTTCTTATTCCCTGAATTTTGCCTGCCAAGTAGTTCGACCAGGCCGGGCTTTTATTAGACGGATAATTGATGCAACAAGAGGAGTCACTAAACCACATCACAACATCTGGGTTACACAAAGTATGAAGAGAGATTTTAAAATGTGGTTAGATTTTCTAGAGCACTGCAATGGGATTACAGTCATGCCCGACATGTTCTGGACCAGCAGTAACTCCTTGGAATGTTTATCGATCTCTTTCCTGTCTTAGTCGCTTTAACTGTTTGGGGGAATAGGTTCAATAACAAAAAGTAAGTGTTTCATACTGACAGTGAGGCAGTAGTAATTGTAGTCAATAAGAAAACATCAAAGTGTCCCATGGTAATGTCCTTGATGAAATTTGTTTTAATAACTTTAAACAGAAAATTCTGATAAAACCCAAAATCATTCCAGGCAGACAGAATGTAATAGCAGACGCAATTTCTTGTTGTCAGTTGGGAAAGTTCGGAAGCTGGAGCCAGAAGCAGTGTGGAGGCAGACAGGTACTAAAGAATTCAGTGGCAGGTCAGACACGGAGAACTTGCCATAATGCTGAAAAACAACTGGAAAAATTTCGATTTCGATTTGGATTTCCTCCACTATGGCTAATGCCTGTAGATCACTTAGTCCAGCTCATTGCTTTCTTGTCATTACAGCAATTAGCCCCATCTACTGTAAAAAACATATATTAGTGGGATAAGTATTTGGCACAAATCTAAGGGGGAGGGGGACCATACAAGGCATTTAGTTTTATTTCAAAACTCCTTGAAGGACTATGTAGGAGACGTGCAGGACTACACCTATCAATTTTGGAGAAAATTTTGGCTGCATCTTCAACTATTTGTTCAACTCAGTTCGAGGCCAATTTATTTGAAACAGCTTTCAAACTGGCCTTTTTTGCATTTTTACGGGTGGGGGAAATAACAGCCAGAACACAGGAGGACAATTCGAACAGACCCATCGGGGTACAGGATGATATCTTCAAGTTTAGATCTGGAGAAAAACACCTGAACCAGCTGACACTTCTCATAAGAGAATCGAAGAATGATCAAAGAGGTATTGGTTATCTACTCTATCTGGACAGTTTCGCAAGTGAAAACGTCAGTCCAGTGCGAGGTTTCCAATCATGATGTGAGACTGGTTCAACCCAGCTTCTTACTCATTATAATGGTAAGTCATTAACTAGGTACCAGTTTAACATGTTGTCAACCGTATATTACAGTTTATAAAGTAAAAGTTCAATGTTGTAAATCATATAGCTTTAGTATAGGTGCAGCAGCATTAGCTGCAGCGAGAGTTTAGCAGAGGATACAAGTAAACCCTGGGGCAGGTGACAACCGGGGGCTTACAGTAGGTAGGTATATTCGGGTGTAATTTGTTTATGTCATTTAAATAATACAATTGCTGATTGTAGGGAAGCATGAAGTGTAGTTTAATCGGATCTTCCATTATCCACTGGGCAGGAATCCAGGCACCGGCAACCTAGGTTTGCAGCAGGCAGGTACCGATGTAAAATGGTATGATAACAGAGGAATGTGGTCTTCGCAGCTAGACAGTTTCATTTCAGAGAAGTTGAAACACCAGCCCCCACCTAATGCTGTCATTTTACAACTGGGTTCGAATGACATGGTAACGACGAAGTCCAGGGAGCTGATTCAGAGCATCACTTGCTCGGTCCTACGACTCAGAGCACTGCTCCCCTCTATGAGGATCACATGGTCAGTTATGCTACCTCGCCTTTACAGGCTAAACAGCCAAAGCAGGTAGACAAGAGTGAACAGCGAGCAGATCACGAGCAGAGGGAGGAGCAGTCACTGGGCACCCAGCAGTGCGAGATCTCGATTTGCTCAGGACTGTCACTTGTCATTCACGGGAAATGCACTGTACCTGGAAGGAATGCAGAAAGCAGTGGTTTTTGGTGGGGCAAGGTGTTTCCACGAGGTGAGTGGATGGCGGGACCCCCCGGAGACAGCTGCAGAGCTAAGGTTCATCTGGTCCAGGGTGAGGTTCCATCTACTGACCTGTAGGGGAACAGGTCATTCATTACCAAAGGATTCACTGGCAGGTGCCTTAAGAATTCGGGTCCCAAGGGGAGTGGTTCAACCCACCTACGAATCAGCGAGGGGGAAGGTAAGGTAATGTAAATATACTTGATCTTCGGGGCCGAAGATGGGTTACCGAGTGGGCTGGTTTAATTAGGGAACCTTGGCTCTTGCCCACTCTGATTAAACTTCCAGGAAGGTATAAGCAGCCAACCATGCACACCAGGTTGGTACTGACAAGCCACAAACTCTACTGTGAGTGCAGTCAGTATGTCTCCAGTGTGTTCTGGGTTATTAGTTTTATTCAGCTGCGTCCAGTTTTTTTATCCAACAATAAAATGGTTTGGAGGTATTCATGTAAATGTAAATAATTGTATATCATGAAAGGTCTCACTTGTACATAGTTTTGTAAATAAAGATATATGTTATCATTTTTAGTGTTTATTATCTGGGCATTAATTAGAGATATCTGCTTGAATATTTACCAATGTGTTTATTTAATATTGCCAATAAATCGAGCGCTTCAAATTCGTATCCATGCAAGTTTCCCAGTAAATTAACTCTTGCACAGTGTAGAGAAAAAAAGTAATATATATGACACACACACACACACACACACACACACACACACACACACGGACGCACACACACAAACACACATGAAATAAAATAAAATATTTAAAAATAATAACAAAAACGAAACAAAAACAAAATTAAATTAAATAAATGAATGATCACACTAAATTAAAAGGATACAATGTGTGTACCTAAGTGTATGTGTGCATATTTATGTGTGTGTAGAATAGAGAAGTTATAACCATTGTTTCCTGTTCCATAAACGTCCGTATTTAATGCATTTTTTAAATAATTAGTTCACAAAAGTAATTAGGAGTACGTGCTAGCAAGATAGACTCAGACGACTCCTAGTAGTATTTATACTGGTCTTTTACTGCTACTGCTACAACCACCACAATTACTATTATACACTGCTCAAATACTTACCAAGCGTTTCAAATTTGTCTCTTGCGCAGCCTAGGAAAACAATTACATATACATATATAATAAAGTAAAATGTTAAAAAATAATAACAAAAACAAAACAAAAATATAAATAAATAAATAAAACATCATACTAAATTAAAATGATGCAATATCTGTATATGTGTGTGGGTCAGTCTGTGTATGTATGTATATACATGTTTTGCGTAGAATAGAGAAGTTATAATCATTGTTTCCTATTCCATAAAGGCCAGTATTGAATGTTTTTTACTTCATAAAAGTGATCAGAAGGGAGCAAGTGCTAGCAAGATAGCACAAGACGAGTGACTGCTATTGGGAACTTTGATTAACACTGGGAACTGTATGGTTTTGTCACATGCCACATAAGGCAGTTGCTGTCTAGAATTTAAGCAAGGAATCTGGTCCTTGATAGTAGGACCTTAAATTACTGTTAGTCAAGGTAAGCATGTTTATATTTGTTAATAATATAATTCATGATGTGCTATAGAATATCTGACATCAATAATTAATATAGACTTATTGCTTTCATTTTAATATATCTGCTAAAGAGAACAGTTAAGAGTATTATGTATAAAAGATGGGACAATAATTATATTTTACTGCCCACTTTCATTTGTGGACTTTCATTCATATCGAATATGCTGGCGCACAGTTAATTCAGCGTCTTCGCATAGTTTTAAGTAACAGTAACTCAACTGTGTTAGTGTTCACATGGAAATAGATTTTAAAAATAAACATGATTCACAGAGTATTTTCTCAGTAAACGCAGCTGACATAATTATTTGTTATTTCTGTTCAGGTGGCGACACTGGTTCTGTGGGGTAAGTGTTACTGACATCACTACTTATATGATTGCATATGTTTTATATTTATGTGTAATTGTTAATTTACATGTGCTAGTGTTTGTGTCTTTATGATAAGAGTTAATCTAATCGTTAAATATAAATGTCTCAGGACGTTCATATATATATGTATTTAAAAGGCTTATGATTCAATTATTATTATATGACACTTTCATTTATGTATAAAGGATTTTTATAGAGACTTTTATATATTGTAATTCGTTCTATTTATCAAAAGCGGCAGAAATCATCACAGGCAGATGTATCGTATTAATATTAGCATGCTAGGTGTCCATGCGCCAGATAAACACAAAGATTTCTGAGTCGCTTATTTAAAAAAAAAAATAATAATAAATGAGTCTGTGTAAAAGAGAAAAACGAATTAATCATTCCATTGTCTAATTAAAAAAAGCTCACAGGAAAATCAGCAAGTTTTAACTCCACATCTAAGCTGCGTTATTAATCGCTCCATGTTTGTCTGAAATGGATATCTGCCACTGAAGTCAAAAAACATTTTAGTCCCTACGAGAATTCCCAGCCAACCATCAGGTTTGTAATCTTTCTCCATCAGAAGTGGTATGACAGCGTTCTTTCGTTCAAATGAATATTCACCTTCTATTCATTGTAATACGGAATGTATAGTTACTTCACGAATAAATAATCTATAATACACACACATACGAGAGAGAAAGATAGGTGTGTACATATATCTATATTTATCTATATAGATACATACAGACAGACAGACAGACAATGATGTACAAATTACACATTGCTCACAGATAAAAACGCGCTCACTAATATACTCGCTCGCACTCATGGACCTATAAGAACTAATCAAGTGAAAATGTCAAATGTATTACGTATTTTGACAGAGATGCTTTTTTCTCAAAGTACTAAAGTGTTTCACTGTGCATTAAAGACACAAGAAACAAAGTTATTTTTTATTAGCGCCAAATCCGACTTAGCACATTGTTTAAATTCATTCACGACAGATTTAGTTTTAATAAAGAATCAACCGATTCCTGTCTCTACCGAGTTCAACTCGAGGCTCAAAGTCATAAATTTTGTGAAATGAGGAAAACGAAAAAAATGTAAATACAAAGAAGCTAAATTAATTAATTAAAAATGACAAAAACAACAAAAAATAATAAATAAATAACTGTATGAATGAATGAATGAATAATAATAATAATGATAATAAATCACATTTCTCTTTAATACACGATTTATTTCGTTTATTATTATTATTATTATTATTATTATTATTATTATTATTATTATTATTATTATTATTATTTAATACACAGGTGTTAATTTCATTTAAAATTTAACTTTACAAACAATGAATATCCAAAGTAAAAATATTACAAAATACTAAACAGATAATCCTAATTTGTATTTAGATTTTATAAATTTTGTACCTTCACTTACGAGTTTAATTCGTTCCATGACCCAACTCGTAACTCAATTTGCTCGTATATCAAATCAATATCCCCAACTGAAATTAATTGAAATATCATTAATCCGTTCCAGCCCATCCAAAACCACCCAATTTTTTTTGTAACGTGTTTTTAAATAAGCAAAAAGTATGTATAAATGACAAATAAAAAAAAAAAATAAAAAAAAAAAAGTATCTAAAGAAATAACCTGGTTTTGTAAAGTGTATTAAATTTAATGCCTTTGGCTGGAGTTACAGCCTTTTTCGACTCCTTTTGCTTCAGTATAGTATATATCGTACATCGTACAAATACTACGCTGGTACTGGCTAGCCAAGTCGACTACACGCACACTTTGATCATGTTTTTCTATGATTTCATGCTTTCATTCAATAGACAGTCGCACATCTGAAACTCGCTCGTAACTCAGATGTTGGCTCGTAACTCAAATCAATAAATGTACCGGGCAACTGCTCTTAACTCGAAAACCTCGTAAATCAAAGTATCACTCTATAGACAATTCTAATAAATTAAATTAAAAAAAAAAAAAAAAAAAATGATTCAGTGAAATAATAATAATAATAATAAATACTTCAGTGGATTTCTGTAAGTAATCATTCAAATCTGGAAAATTCCATGCAATGGGTTCAAAGTCACATGGTTTATTGTGAAGAACTTTACTTAAGTTGAAGAGGAAATAATGATTAAATATGTAAGTAAAAACTATTAACTGACATATACACATTATTACTAAACTAATTGTTTTTTTGGTGGGATAACAAACCCTGCAAAATGCAGTCACAAAGAAGAGGTCTTTTTAGACAGTGTCTGTTTTACAGAGGATTGTACTAACTGGACAAATTTCAGACACTACACATTTGGACTTGTAACAACTGGATTGCTAATACAAAGACTGATGTAGCAGATTTATTTGTGTAATAAATATTCCGTGAAATTCTTCAAGCAGTTTTCTACTATTTGGTCTTACTGGGACCAGTTTCAGTATAAGGGACCATAAGTAACTGAGAGTTGCATGTGTTAGCAGCAGTTGTGTTCTTTGACAGTGGTGGTGACGAGGATGGTAATAATAATTACAATAACAATAAACATAATAATACAAATCTAATGAGAAATGAAGTAGTGATTGTAAAAACGATGGATCAAAGTAGTGACTGTGGAGGAATAATAATAATAA
This sequence comes from Chrysomallon squamiferum, assembly GCA_012295275.1. NCBI lineage: Eukaryota > Metazoa > Mollusca > Gastropoda > Neomphalida > Peltospiridae > Chrysomallon > Chrysomallon squamiferum. The sequence continues at coordinate 4,291,732 of CM022677.1, forward strand.
TAATATATAATAATAATAATAATAATAATAATAATAATAATAATAATAATAATAATAATAAAAGAAGAAGTTAATAGTTCCCTTAAGAAGAAATAATAATAATAATAATAAATTAATTAATTAATAGAAACAAAAAATTCTGTAAAACAATAGATAGTTCATTTATACAGATACAAAATTATTTTTCCTCAGTGTAGTTACGGCCATGGTATGTATGTAATATGTATATTGCAATCGGACATTTTATTCAGATCATTTTGTACAGAAATTAATTATTAATCTAATTAGTAAGTTAAAAGCCTGGTTTAACTTGTGGTACATATAAAAATAATGTGTTATATAATAAAACAGCTGACGAAATCCCCACGAATGTGTCAACTGCGCATGTGCGAAAAAGTCTCATGGCGATACTGGAGCGCAAATAACTGCATCGATCGAAGGTAGGTTGAAAAACTACTTCTTGAGCTGAAATCTCGCTGATGATTTTCCAAAACATGTTCAGTTTTAACTTTTGTATCCGTGGTAAATCAATGAATGTCTCTTTTGGGGTCTTTTAATAGATGAATTAATAAAAAACGGGCGAGGAAAATTTCAGTAAAACAAAATTAGTCACCAACATTACAACTTTAAAAGTGCTAATTATAATTATTATATTAATATATTTTTTTTTTTTTTTGTTTTTTTTTTTTTTTTTTTTTTTTTTTTTTTTTTAAATAAGTTATTTCAGATTTTACAGTTTGAGATGGATAAATAATAAAAGAGTCTTCGAAATAATATTTTAACCTTAAACCTGTTAACGTACACTATTTATTTTCGACATACATTTATTAAAGTATAATAAATTATAATACATTTTTGTAATAATGAACGTTTGTTAATGTATTTTTAATGTTAAATTATTTCAGTTAAAACGGAATCAACAGAAAGTGATATAACCTGAAATAAGAGTCATGTCGTAAGTATTACATTTTTATTTTTTTCTAAATTTTTATTTTTTATTTTTCATTATTTTAGTCGTCAGAAAATAAAAATATTTGGAAAATTAATATAAAGTGTTTTAGAATAGGTTGAGTAAAATATAAATTAAAGGGAAGCAATCTGACAGGTGGTGAAAAGGAAATTATATCTAAGTACTGAGGCCCATAAAAGGCTAACTTTCTGATTCTCTTTAAGGAAAGAAATTTTAGCTTCATATTTTTAGGCTAGATTATTACTAAAACTATCTGACAGAACTGATTTGGTTATAAAACACAAATGTTCACTGACAGATGTAGTGTTGTGCATAAGTTTGATGATGCACACAGCTAACTCCCTAGTTTTATGTCCCCTCCTCTCCCCCACCCCAACCAAAAAAAAACCCAAACTAGGAAATGTGAAAAAGAATCATATTTTAAATATTTAAAAAATAAATTAAAATTGACAAATAAATCTTTTATTCAAATTAAATATAAATGAACTACATTGATTATTTGTAATTTCAGTGTTTGAAATGAACTCTCTTGTAAGAAATGTTTTTTAAAACTTTTTCTTTTTTTCACCTAAAATGAGAGATTTCTTTTTTCTGTACTAATTAAACCAAAGTGAGTTAATCTCTCTTGTGACTTAGACGTGTTTTTATTAATTTAAGCTTTGCAAATGCAATGATAAGTTGTATGCAGTGTAAACTGTAGAGAAGACATCCTTTCTGACCATCAGCAAAGTCTAGATTGTTTTCAGACAGAAATGTAGTTTCTGCAGCTGTAACAAGTATGACGAGGTCAATAATTTCATGTTTAATTTTGATATATCCTTTTGGTTTATATTGTATTATTTTCATCATCAAGCTATATAAAACTGGATTCATCAAATATCAAAACTTTTTTTGTAAGAATGCTAAAAAAACCTTTAAATACAGTGCTTGCAGTTTAAATGAAACATAATCAGTATATAGCATAACTTAACCTGATAATACAGTTTTTAAAAGTGAATCACAAATTTTCCAACAGTTTAGTTAGTGAAAGATTTGTTAGTGTCACGTGATCACTTACTGCTGCTTTTTTGTTTTGTCTTCACAGTTTTCATTTAACACTCTCTCTCGTTTGTTTTGTCTTCATACACACAGTTTTAACACTCTCTCTGGTTTATTTAAAATAAAAAAATAGCAGTGAGGTACAATCACATTCAAACAAGGTTTCAGGACTGTAAAATAGGTTAATGATTTCAGATGTGTGATATGTTAAGTAGTCTGGATTAATTCTTCATTTTGAAATGTGTTTCTGTAACCAAGAGTCTGGAAGCATTTTCTCATCACTTTAGTATTTCAGGTTTATTCCTGCATCTTTGTCACCTAATAACAAACCAGAGAACAAATTTTATATACATATAAATGTGTGTATAAATGTTGTTATAACTTTTGCAAAACCTATTGAGTTGATGTTCTTAACCATTGTTGCTTGAAATGATACAAGAAATAAATATCAAAAATATTTTATTTAAGAAAAACATTTTAGATTAAGTTAGAAACTCTAGCTGTTAAATTTAAAACATATATCTCTTTTTATTCTTTTATTTATTTTATTATGTATTGAAATTATTTCAGTGTGAGCTCTATTCTGGGAGGCTTTGCGACATTCTCCAAGCTCAGCTCAAGTAAGGATGATGACTGGGTGGACCGGTTCAATCATCTGTACACTGTTGTGTTGCTGGCTGCTGGTGTCCAGCTCATTTCACAGCGTCCATGGTCGCGTTTACTAAATCATTCTGCTGGGTGAATGGCACGTACTACGTCCCGATACACGAAGGAATCCCAGACAAGCACTCTGAGAGAGAGGAGCGACACCTGCCCTACTACCAGTGGGTGCCTGTCATTCTCTTGTTCATGGCTTTCCTCTTCAAGCTGCCTGCTGTCATGTGGCGTCTGCTGAGTACAAATTGTGGAATCAGTTTGGAGCAGGTTGTGAACATCATCACAGAGCTGCAGCTGAGTTCAGCTGAGAAGAGAGACGAGACAACAAAGCGAGTGGTACAGTACATGAGCAGGTTGTGAACATCATCACAGAGCTGCAGCTGAGTTCAGCTGAGAAGAGAGACGAGACAACAAAGCGAGTGGTACAGTACATGAGCAGGTTGTGAACATCATCACAGAGCTGCAGCTGAGTTCAGCTGAGAGAAGAGAGACGAGACAACAAAGCGAGTGGTACAGTACATGAGCAGGTTGTGAACATCATCACAGAGCTGCAGCTGAGTTCAGCTGAGAAGAGAGACGAGACAACAAAGCGAGTGGTACAGTACATGAGCAGGTTGTGAACATCATCACAGAGCTGCAGCTGAGTTCAGCTGAGAAGAGAGACGAGACAACAAAGCGAGTTGTACAGTACATGAGCAGGTGGCTGGAGATAAAGAAAAGCTACAAAAAAAAGAGTTTTCTTCAGCACTTGTCTAAATGTTTCGTGTTTCTCTCACAGAAACACGCAGGGATGTATCTAACTGGGCTCTACATGTTCATAAAGCTTCTGTACGTTGCAAATGTCGTGGGCCAGTTTTTCCTTCTGAATGCTTTTCTTGGAGAATGGTACAGCGTGTATGGTTTAGAAATCGTGTCGGGCTTGATAAATGATCATTCGTGGACTGAATGGACTGGCAAAGAAATTTGCTGATCAGTATCTCTGTGACGACGGAGTCTTTGTTCTGAGACTGATTGTGAAAAACACGAGTGAAATTCTCTTTTCTGATGTAATTAAAAGTTTGTGGTTAACTTACAAAAATAAACGCAGTAAAATAGAAGCAGAGACATCACTGTGAAGAGAAATGTGTAAGAAGAAACTTAAAACTGGACAGATAGCAATTTGACTTATCAACAAAAAAACACTGTAGTCTTAGTTGCCAATATATGTTTGTTAATATATATATATATGGAAATTCTGTCTTCTTCCAATTTCTCAAAAATTGTATTTGCCAAGCAGTGTACACCATTTTTGTTGATTTGAATATATATATATATATATCATCTCCAGATCTGATTGCAAATTGTTTAATAACAGGGATTATTTCTCCTTTATTTTATTACATTATTAAAAGAAAGGGCTTTTGATTACATTTTATTTCTTTTGTAAAGTTATTGGTGTTTTTTTGTTGTTTTTTTTAATTTATTATTTTATTTGCTGGTCTTTGACAAGTAAATAAAATAAATTTTTTTTTAAATAATATATATTAAGTTTTTATTTCATGAGCAAAGTTAATCAAAGAGTAAAATGATCAGTATAAATTAATATTATCAAATCATTAAGAATTCTATGAATTCTTTAGTTGATTTTTTTATTTTATTTTTTCTTCGTGTAAGTTTTGAAATATACCAGACAACTATTGTTTTCACCTTTTTAATTTGTCTTTTGTTATTTTACATTATTAAAAAGAAACAGCTTTTGATTACATTTTCTTTTCTTTTGTAAAGTGGTTGTTTTTTTTTTTTTTTTCTTGTTTTTTTCATTTATTATTTTATTTACTTGTCTTTTTACAGTAAAAAAAAAGAAAAATGATTTCAGATTAAACTTTTCTGGTTTAGAAGATTTGGTAAATGTATATATATATATATATTTTTTTTTAAATTTTTTTTTTTCCTGAGTAAAGGCAATCAGAGTAAGATGATTAGTATAAATATCTATTAATTATTAAATCATTAAGTATTCTGTGAATTCTTTTTTATTTTGAAAAGAAAAAGGTGAGATTATTTTTCTTTTAGGTATGTAATGTTTGTTTCTTTACATACATATTTTAATATATAAAAAATATTTTTTAATTTTGTTACTGAGTATGAGTTTTTGGATTAAACTTTTGTTTGAAGATTTGGTATAAATTAATATTAATTATCAAATCATTAAGAATTCTGTGAATTCTTTTCATTTTTTTTCAATTTTTTCATCATGTAAGTTTGTTATTAAGTACAAGTTTTTGGATTAAACTTTTCTCTGACGATTTGGTATAAATTAATACTAATTATCAAATCATTAAGAATTGTGTGAAGTTTTTGGATTAAACGTTTCTCTGGTTTCAGAATAAATTATTATTTTTTAAAGTATTTAATTTAGATCATTTTTCATTATCATACCATAAGTACTGGATGTACTGGCTTCATCTATTTAAATTTTCCTGTTATTGCACTGAAATGTAATTACTGAAATGTAATTACTAGAAGACTGCTTTTTATTCTTTTTTAACTTTGTTATATTTTCCTAATAAAAGTTTTAAAACATTATTTGGTTGTTTATCTCACATTAATATTTCCAGTGGCTGGTAAAACAGCATAGTTTTTGATAAATGAAGATATTAGCTGTAACAGGAAACATTCTAAAATATACACTATGAAATATTGAGACAATAAGAGAAAAAACAACAACACAAATATTTTCTCTAATCATTTATTTTTAACAAAAACACAAATGAAAATGCATTAAAAATATAAAAAAATTATTATTTTCCCATACAAAACTTAACATCATACCTTGATGCAAAAACAAGAGGAACAAATAAAAAATACTGAAAATTATTACTGAGCATTCATGTGCGTATTTCACAACCATGTTTAAACAGTTGAAAGATATATGTTAATTTAAAATAAAAATGACTGAAATGGAACGAGAAAAGAATATGAAAGAGGAAAAAAATGGTTAAATCAATTTAAATATTTTCATTTAAAAGAGAAAAATAACATAAATGAAATATTGCTAGAAGTTTACAATAAATTATTTTAGGCTTATTTTATACCAAAAACATTATTTTAACATTATTTTATTAAATTACAACTTAATTAATCTTATGTATTACACATATTTATTATATTTCAAAACATTTTTTTTTTTTTTTGACATAAGAAAAAAAAAGAAAAGAAAACAGAACACAACCCCCACCAAATCAACATGTTCTGTTTAAAACATTGATATTTGTTACTCAGAATAATTCAGTAACAGAATTAACATTTATATATGAAGACTTTTAATGTTGATTTCAAAACTGCTGTAACCCAAATATTGCAAACATTTATCATTAAAAAAGAGAACTTTCAAGAAAACAAAAAGTTCATAATAATAATAATAATAATAATAATAATAATAATAATAATAATAAAATAAAATTATTAAATATTTAAGTACTGACTGTTAATGACATCTGAATGTAAGTTGTTTACACAAGCAGACACACCCTGCCTCACCAACACATGCACATCTAATGCACAGACACACAGAGGTAAATTCAGAGAGTTCACAGAATATGAACAACTCTCTCTCTCTCTCTCCCTCCCTCTGTCCCTCCCTTCCCCCAGGCACACACACACACACACACACACACACACACACACACACCATGCACAAATCTAGGAAATGTTAAATAGTAAGTACATTTTTAATATAACACTTTTATCACATTCCAGATAAGAAAATAAAATACTATTTAAAAAAAATAAAAAGTAAGGAACCAAGAAATGCATATAGTATTGAATATTCACTAGACATAATTAGCTGATATAATGCTGGTCAAAAGTTTCCAAACAATATGGATGCCATCCATATTTTACTCATGTATTGTCAAAGATACATCTTAAAAACATTAAAACGGCTTTATAAAGTAAATTATTCACACAGCCTAGTATCAACGAATAAAGTAAAATTAATATATTTTAAAAATGCCATCTTGAACATATAATAGACAAAATTTTCAATCAAGTTAGAAAACAAACAAATGAATTTTAAACAAAGAAAATAAAACATAACAACCTTTCAAACTACCATTTCTCATCAGATTGAGAATTTTATGGCAAAATTCTGTATTATCAAGAATGTAATTAAAAACAAACAAAACTAAGGTAAAATAAAAAGTCCCATCTTATTAAAATTTAGCATATCTAATAATATTAAATAATAAAAATAGTAATAAAGTAAAACATAACAATAATAATAATGATAAAAATGAAAATAATGATGATGATAATAAAAATAAAATAAGAGTTGTAAAAAAATTCAGTGAATGTGACAGTAAGTAAGAAAAGAAAAACACTACTCAAAACATTTAGTAACAATTATCTTCTTTTTCTAATTATAGAATACATTTCTTAATTATTATTTTATACTGAATTTTTTTTTTACGTTATTTTATATACCTGATTTTTTAATGATTTTTAAAAATATATAAATGTATTTAAATATGATTTCAGGGAAAAGTATGTGATCACTTTTGAACATGCTAATTTTGATTTATTACATGATAATTGATAAATAAAACAATAACTCATCAGTATTAAATAATTTCTTATCACAGAAACATTCTTAATTTCAGTGAGATAATTAAGAAAAAAAGAAAAAAAAAAAAATAAAAAAAAAAAAAAAAACTGAAACTAAAGTATAAGAAATTATATATTGATAAATTTGTTTATTGTCGCTGTTGAGTCACTCCACTAAAGTATATTGATTAACATTTTGTTATAGACTATACCCTATGTTTTATTGACATGCACAAATATTTAAATCTTGTTAAAAAGAACACCTACATTTCACTTGGTCAGTATAGAAATTTACTAAAATTATTTTCAATTTATATTAAAAAAAAAAAAAAATTAATAAATAATAAATAACTAACTAGTAAAAACATTATTTGCAAAAACATTTATTTTACATTATATTAATGAGCTGCATGTTGATGAATGTACAAATTTATAAAGATGAAGACAGATTTAAAATAACATAAAAATACACTTTCTTCTCAAGACTCTGTATTTGAGGTAATATCTAGTATGACAGATATGAAATATGTAATATGTATTTACTTACAAAACCTATGAATCATTTTATTGGGTATTTCTTCAGGTCCTACACAACAAATTTTTATAATTCATCAGTTTCTGCTGTGAAAGAACACAAAGCCTTGTACAGACATCCTCCAGCACAGAACAGAATTATAAAGTGTTTAACATCAGACTCAGCCAGCTCCTAGATAAACAAACAAACAAGCAAATAAATAAATAAATAAATAAAAATAAATAAATAAATAAGTTGATCAATAAAAATATATTTAAATACACCATAAATCAATAAACATATAAATAATATTGTATTAACATGGCAATAATGTATAAAAAGTAAATAAATAAATATAATTACATTACATATAATATTCAAAAGTAACTAAAGTAAAGCTGATTTGTTGTGGAGTAATAACAACAGTATAAAATTAATATCATTATTAATGAATAAAATTATACACCTAATCTATAGATATAACTCTCCCACTTCTCCCTCTCAGGTATTTCTACAACTTTCTAAAAATAAATAACAATTATCTATCAAGTAGACAGGATCAGAAAGATAATTCTCTTATAAAAGCTTAAAAATTTAAGTTGTAATTTGAATAAAATAAAAATAAACAGTAACAACAAACAATAATAAAATAGTGTAGATTAAAAGGAGTGACAATAATCATAAAAAAATATTAATTCAATTAAAAAAATTAAGTATGTCTTTTAAAAACAAACAATAATAAGAAAATCAAATATAATGAAAGAATAATTCCTACTGCTAAAGTTTAAAGATCAAAGAAAAACAGATTTCAGTTTTTCTGGTCCATTTAATTTAGCAATGGCTTAATTAGGTTTAGACAATAATAATAATAAGTAGGGATTTAAAAATAAGAAAATTAATAAACAAATGAGTAGGCTTTTTTAACCAAAACATAAACTAAAAATAAATATTTAAAATACAATTTAACAGAGGATAATTTACAATATTACAGGCCTGTTTTAATAACTGATATTATAAATCTAGACGACAACAATAATGATGATGATGATGAAGAAATTTAAAATGAAGACATTTTAACTTATTTTTTATTTTAATTTATCTATATAATCAGAAAATATGAGATATGTAAAAGTAAACCTCACAGACTGAGTAAATTAGTGTAAAGTGCTGTCATACTCAGTCTGTCAGAATTTTTTGTGTGGATTACCGTGTGATTATTGAAAATAAATGAAAATGAAAATAAAATAATGATAATAATGATGATATGATGATGATAATAATAAAGATAAAAATGCTAAAACAAAAAAAAAAAAAACAAGAATGTGTTTAAGTTAAAGAAAAATAAAGTCTAATATAGATGACAGGCTGATGAAAATAGATGTGGATGACTAAATGAAGAAATGATAAACATGCTTTAAACTAATGGATGAAAAAATTGTCTAATTTTACTTATAAAAGTTGAACTTAATGAATATATGTGATGCTATAATGGACCTACTGTATTTTGTATATTCCAGTTTTAGTGGTACCAGCTTTTCCTAATAATAAAGTATAACAATATTTTAACAAGCTTATATGTAAAGGATGACTTACCCAATATTTTATATTATTTTTTATTTTAATTGATCTATATAATCCAAAAAATATAAGAAATGTAAAAGTAAACCTCAAAGACTGAGTAAATTGGTGTAAAATGCTGATGTACACAGTCTGTTAGAGCTTTTTGTATGAAATAATAATGTTACAATAGAAAATAAATGTAGAAGTAACTTTACTTATTATTGTACTTTCCTTGTACTAATCTGCTTTTCTTACTCTGTATTGAGAATACACGCAACACAAAAACTGAGAAGAATGTAAATTGATAGTTAAACAACTGAATTAATGTGTGTTTTTCATACCAGGTTTTTCAGAAACTTCTCTGTCTGTTCTGCTGTCTGTGTGTGTCCCATTCTGAAGTTTAGATAACAACAATTGTCTGTTTTGTGCTATGTGTCTGAAAAAGTAAAAACAAACAATTTATTTCTTTACTGTTTTTATTTAAACATTATTTACTGTTATATGTGCATATCAATACCATTTACTGATACAAATGAATGTTTGTAGACAAAAATATATTTCATCTATTAGATTTCAATTGTTCATACATGCATACACAGTCTGAGTTAATGAATAATTAAAAATAAATATTTAAAAAAATGGTCTAAAGTGGTTTACCAAAATATAAATGTAAATTCTGAATCAAAAAACAAATCAGTATCTTTGAAAAATTAAATATTATAACCTGATTATTGATAAATATAAATGTTGCTAAAATATAACAAATATGAAATAAAGAAGAAATATTTTATTTAAGAACATACACAGCTTGTTTTTACTAGTCCTTTCCATTTTAAAAGGTAAACAACAAAACAGCTAATGAAAAAGAAAACATGTTTCTGCAAAATGAACTGACACCCTTTTTAAACAAGAAACTAAAAATCTGTTTTTAATATACATTTTTCCAGAGAAAACAAAACACATACCTTGATCTTAGCAATATCAGGTGTGGATCAACAGCTAGATTGTTAAATAACTTTATTAGTCCTCCATGTAGGACTGACCCTAGAACCCAACAAACTCTAACCACTGAGCCAGTCTATCCATCACTACAAACTTAACAAAGTGAATTAAGTGAATACTTACGGAGAAGAGTTTGATTTGTTTAGTTCTTATTTAGTTTTGTTGTGTTGCTAATGACTACTTGGTGTTTTGTGACATCTGACCTCCCGTTACCATAGCGATATGCTGAATTAAAATTAATATAAATAATAATAAACCCTGCAATATAAGGTGTCTGTTAAAATAAATCTTTGTAAAAATTCCTTTAATATTAACTTTCTTTATTAGCAGCCTGGGAAATACTGACTATTATATACTTTAAAGCCTGAAATCATCCATTTTAAATAATAAACAAGTATTTACCCAGGTAAAAGCATGTTCAGTATATACACTAAAACTGAATATTACAAATACCAATTTTTCATAAATTAATATAATAAAAGATGTAATACAATTTTGCACTTAGAACAAACATTTTTTTTTAAATATCACAAGAGAGAGAGAGAGAGAGAGAGAGAGAGAGAGAGAGAGAGAGAGAGAGAGAGAGAGAGAGAGAGAGAGAGAGATGTCATGCAGTGACACTGTGTGAAGGGGTGGCAGTTCCAGTCTGGTAACAGGAAAGTTAAACATTTTAAAATACTGATGAAATATGAAGCTGCTTCTTTTGTTTTATAATATAGAAATAAACATTTACAACAAAATAATCACATTTACATAAATATGTATGTGTGTAATGTGTGTGGAAGTGCATGTCTATGTGTTTGCATGATCACTTACTGATAAGTTATCTACAAACTGCAACTTCATATATTAAATTAAATTAAACTTCATTAGTTTCAGAATAATGAGAAATATGTAAGAAAACAAACTCAAATTCATCAGCTCAGAATTGTTCTCTTTTGCAATGGCAGCAGTACAAACTTTATTTAACCAGAAAACAACTGTGTCCTCAGTGTCTGATGGAAGTTCACTGGATGTGTTAAAAATTACATGTTTAATAGACAGGTTTAGCACAGACGTAACTTTCATGTACTGATTTTCTTGATATGGGACAAGCCTATATGTATGTGTTTGTGTATAGCAATGTTTTGAAACATTATAAAGAGTGAGTCTGGTTTTTATGATTTTCTTTAATTATAGTTGGCAATATAAACATTGAACATGTTCAAACCAAATGTACATATATTATATGTCCAAATAAATTTGTTCATAAGTTCTAGAGCTGCAGTTACTTCCCTTCATTCACCTGACACAATACAAGCTTTGTTCTTTACATGGAAACTAAACTGAAAGTGAGTTATGGCCATGTCTCATACTGTAAGTCTGTATGCAGTCAAATACAAAATAAATAAAAATAAAAACTACACTTACCTGATGGCTTGGACAGCAGGTTCTGCTGAAACAACTTCACTGGCATACGCCAACATCAGCACATCAATTAGAGCAATATGTTCATTCTGAAAAAGTAACAATAAAAAAATAACAATAAAGATAATAAATAAATAAATAGTACTTCTGTTATAATTTAAATATCAATTTTACTGAGTAATGCACAATCTTTATAATGATAATAACAAAAATAATTAATATCAGCAAATAAGTGATTATCATTACACTGTTTGATAATTAATAAACAATTGTTACAAAACTTATTTTACTCTCTAAGACAAAAAAAATAAAATAAAAAACTCATGATGTAAATTCACTTTCTAGACAGCACCTGACTAAAACCGCAGTGACCTACATAAAATATTGTCCAAAAAAGAAGATTACCCTGCAACACAGTAACAGATCATCCTCATAATCATAATAGCAATAATAATAATAATAATAATAATAAAGATAATAATCATGATGATTGTGAAAATTAACAACAATAGTAACCACAACAACAACAACAATAATAGTAGTAGCAGTAGTAGTAGTAATAGTAATAATAATAGTAAAAATAACAATAATAACACAACAATAACTATAATAATAATTTACTTTATACATTTTCATCTATTATTGATTATAGTAAGTTTATTATGTTATATATTAATGAGAAAAAGAAGGGATTAATGTTTTATTTAACAACATATATATATAGCATTGTATGAAGGAATAAGGTAATATATTTTAGTTTTATTCTATAAATAACTAGCTGAACTGAACTGTAGAAATAAGCTGTCGTGACAGGAAACATAAATCTCTTCACAGATCAGTTTCTGATCATTTAGTGTTCTGTGTTTGATGAAATAATTCCAAGGTTTATAAAAAGTAAGACGCTAGAGATAATTAAAACAAAAGAACAATGCATATTTAGAACATAAATCTTGAAAGAATAAGAAATGAACCTGGTGTTCTACAGACGGAGACATTTGATGATTATTTGGTTTCTACCAGGGTAGACGACAATGCCAGATTTCCTTTGATTTTGTGCAACCATCAACTGACCACTGGTCCTAGAACTACGAATAATGTGCAGGGTTTTCATTCCAGAATGAACCGGTCAATTCATCGTCTAAACATCATCTAATCATAAACACATTTATAGAGTTGATAAAAGGAATAGAAACATCAGAACGTGCTAAACTGAGACAGGTAATAATTAAAAAAATGAAATATAATAATAATAATAATAATAATAATAATAATAATAATAATAATAACAATAACAATAATAATAATAATAATAACAATAATAATAATAAGAAGAAGAAGAAGAAATAAATAAGTAAATAAATAAATATATAAATAAAGAAAATAAAAAATGTTTTGAATATGTATATTTAAATCATCTACCTATCACAAACCTAACTTTAACCAACAATGAAAAATATATTAAATTAAGGTAATTTTTTTTCTTGTTCTTATTATTATTTATATATATATTTCTTAACTTCCACCGAGTTTTACAATTTTAGAATTTCTTGAGATCAGTTTATATTTAAAATATCCCTAACACTAACCATTTCTCTTATACTGAGATTAATTTAAATTTAAACTTAATCCTAACAAAAATTACTAATTGATGGATCCAAAAGCAGTTTTAAATTTGTTGGTAACTGCAAGTCTCATTCAGAACCAATTCAACTGAAACACAAAGACTATCAGTTATATGGAGTAATTTGTTTTTAATTTGTTACATCTGATTAATGCTGTATTTATAAGTAATCATACACTAATGTAATAAAACATAAAAATAAAATATTTTCTAGAGCATTAAATACTTAATTATATAGAGATTTGTTTTATATTTCTAAATTATAGTTGTCTTTATAACTGTAAAAATTAATGAAAAAATCTAGAGGAAAAGGTTAAATTTGTACATTTGATTGAAAAATCAAAAACAACATTTTCATATGTTTTCTGTTATGAACTGAGAACAATTAAAACACAGTTGAAATATAAAATAAATGTCTGTCACTAAGACAATGTATTTAATGTTTTGTATAAGCAATAAAGAAGTTGGTAATGTTTCATAGTAATATATGAAACCCAAATACAAATTCATTCCTTGCTCTAGGAAACAGAATCAAGTTAATCCTTTGTCAGTACAAAATGAGCTGTTAAGACTTGACTTATTCTTGTCAGTAATTATTAGTGCTGAGTTTTGAAACCACAAAGAGAGATTTTAACACAGAGCCTATTTCTGTCAGAAAGTATAGATGTCATTAACGCTGATTTAAAATCAGCATAAAATGAGATTTTAAAATTGGACTTCATTTGTGTCAGGAACTGAAGTTTCCTTAATACTGAAAGCAACTATTCTTAGTCATAATAATTATAAGCTTTAGTCAAAGTTGTGTCCCTTTGCTTATATAAAAATGTATTCTCAAGGCAATTAATTCATCTTCACTCATTTCTGTTCCATCATTTATTCCAGTATAATCATTCTGTGAAAAAGAGGTAACATGTTCTCCAGTCAATTAAGTACACTCTCCAGTTGTTTAATTTCTTCATCACTTGAACTGTTTCCTGAACTTTATTTTATCCATCTTCTTGTTTCTTACAAGCCATTTTCTTCAGTTATGCTGAATAATACCAGAAACATTTATTAGTTTTAATAAACATAATTATAACATCAGATTAAATACACGATGCAATTATAAAAATTACTTGTTTGTCCACTGTTTTGTTATCTGCTTTCCATTCACTTTTACACCTTTTAATGTTGTAAATGAAACAAGTGTTGTATAAAACATCAAAAACATTTATATGAAAAGAAAGTAGGAAACTATCAGGAAGAAATCCATTCTGTTAAATGTGTGTGTGTGTGTGCGTGTGCATGTGTGTGTGTGTGTGTGTATGTGAATACATACATATTTACAGAAATAACTCACTTTCAGATGTTTCTTTAAGTCTTTCTACTATAAGTTATCTTGATAACCAAAATCATTATTACATTTATCTGAAACAATGAAATTTTAAAGGACAAATCAGATAGTTTTTAATTATTGCTTAGAGACAGAATTAGATAATATTAACTGTTCAGAAGACAGATTTGACTAAACTGACATAAAAATTGAAACTGAGTAACAATTCATAATGTTTTTAAAAATAATAATAATAAATGAAAATAAAGCTATTCAAAAAAAAAAAATAATAATAATGAAGTGTAAAAATAATAATATAAATAAAATGAAACAACAGTAACTAAATAGGTAACTAAATACATAAATTATCAACTGATTATGAAATATAAATAAATTAAATAGAATGTTTCACAATCATCAGTTGTTCCTATTGCAAAATGAATGATCGTGTTGTTTCAAACTGTTATATGAGAAAAAAATAATGAGAAAACTGTAGGTTTTATTAAAACAAAATGTAAAGTTTCAGAATTATCAGAGATGTACACACAGAAAAGAGTTAAATATACGTCCTAGGGTACTATTTGTGATATTCAACCAAATAGTTTTCCTCCTAGGATATTCCAGTTTTTGAGACACAGGAGCTTGGCAGAGCCTAAATGTAAAAGATGCTATAACTTATAGTATAAGAGCAAAAAAAAAAAAAAAAAATCTGCAAAAAGCAAAAATATATTCATTCAGACATTTGGGGGAATGTGTGCTACCATTACTGTGACATCAGTTCACCTCTAGTTTCTGAGAGGTGTGGCTTGATCTCATAAACCTGCATTTCTACTAGATCTGTTTGAAGGAAAACTGGTTCATGTTTGTCAAGGATATCTGAAAGAGCAGAATGAGAATTTATTCAAGCAGTGGTTACTGTTGATCAAACACTTAGTTCTGTCGAGTTAAATACATCTGCTGATTATATTGCACAAATTAACTGGATCAAAAAGAATCTGTGAGAAGCACAGAAAAGTGATCCATCTTTGAAAGGGGTGTGGTCAAAAATAGTGCATTAAAAACAATCTTTCAAACCAGAGTGAATGTTTTTTATGTGCTCAGTGCTGAGGAAGAAAGTGAAAAGTTTGAATGTTTTCAGTTGCAATTTAGAATATACAGACAGCAAATACCAAGTTTAAGTCCTGAATGTGTGTTTGTGGGTCATCTGGGGTGAACAAAAACATATCTGCAGATTGCATCAGACCTTTATTGGCCAGAAATGTATCACAAGACAAAGGAATTTGTCAAAAGTGGAAAGGTGTCTCAGAAAAATGGGAAAACAAATCAGGTTATTACCCTGGCACCCCTAAAATTGGTACCAGTCAGTGGACCTGTTTTTTCAAAAGTAACAGCTGATATTGTGGGACCACTAGCCAGGGTAATGAGTATCTGTAGACAATAATGTGTGTGAATACTAGGTTCCAGAGGCAATCCCATTACATAAGATGACAGCTAGTGTAGCAGCAAAAGCTCTGATAAAATATTTCATGAAAACTGGTTTACCAGATGAAATTCAGTCTGATCAAAGCTCAAATTTCACGTGAAAATTGTTTCAGCAAGTCATGGTTCTGTTAGGAATACATCAGGAGACACAAAAGTGAGTTGGTAAATATTGTAAATTTGGATAATAGATGATTGGACAAATCTGGTGTACTTTATTAATCAGACAACAGGACAGTAAAATAAAGAACTCCATATTGTCAAATATCATGCAAATAGTACTACCAAGTGTGATGATGGAGAAAATTCCTACAGAATCTCTTAGTCATGTCTGATGTATTTATCAAGTTCACTCTAGTGGTTCACACAAGAGATCAGAAGGCTTCATACACAGTGAAGTTGCTAGTGGTTTCACATCTTAAATACTAACCTATTAATTTATAGTTATGACTAAACTTATTTTCATGTTTACTTACTTCACAACAGCTACAAATGTCATGAACATTTCATGCAGTTTCTTTCTTTTCTTCAGATTTGCCATCTTCAGTCTCTGTGTGGCTGTTCCCAGTGAATCTTCTTCCTTGTAGTGGGACACATTTTCTCT
The DNA here is from genome assembly GCA_012295275.1 of Chrysomallon squamiferum. Taxonomy (NCBI): domain Eukaryota; kingdom Metazoa; phylum Mollusca; class Gastropoda; order Neomphalida; family Peltospiridae; genus Chrysomallon; species Chrysomallon squamiferum. The sequence continues at coordinate 4,308,480 of CM022677.1, forward strand.
CCCTGCACAAAGTGTCTGTGCATGGTGTTCTGTTTTTCTATAGTCCAACTTACATTTCTAACCCTAACCCTAACCCTACCTTACCATTACCCCTAATGTAACCCTCTAACCCTAACCCTACCTTACCATTACCCCTAAATGTAACTCTGTAACTCTAACCCTAACCCTACCTTACCATTACCCCTAAATGTAACTCTGTAACTCTAACCCTAACCCTACCTTACCATTACCCCAACTGTAACTCTCTAATCCTAACCCTAACCCTGACACCCTACCCTAAGCCAAACCTCAAACTCTCTGACCCTAACTTCAACCCCAAACACTAAACCATAACCCCTTTCCTTACCTTAAACAGACCCCTAATCCTAACCCAAACCCTCTAACCCAAGCCTAACCCTAAACCTTACCCTTACCCTTACCCCAAACTTACTATAATTTTATTCAGGAAAGTAAATAGAATTTAAACTTACTAACTTTACTTAGAGAGATGGATAGACAGATAAGAAGATATAGTAGATAGATATATATAATAATATTTACTATCTTATTTCCATTGTTACACATTCTTTCTTACTTTTAATTTTGTTTAGCACTCTTTAGATATATTGGTATTACATTTCAACAACTGAAGCTTAAAACATTGTAACTTGGCCAGAAATAGGAGGACTACGTTCACCTAAAATATTGTGTTATTACTACTAGTATGTACAACTCCTATCTGTCTCCTATCTTGTAGATCTGATGTTACACTGGATTTCTCCTGAATGTCAGATGAAGTAAGCAACACTGACAGTTACTGTGTTCACTCGTTACCTCTTTGTACTGGAATAAACAAGTCAAAGATAATTATTTAAATAGTTGTAACTATGAGATAACAAAAGCCAGTGATAACACTGTTTACCTGTAGCACTTTCCATTCATTAACAGCAGTTAACAGAGTATGTTCTTCAGACTGGTAAATGAAGCTTTATCAAACAGTTTTTTACTATAAATGTTGAAAAATTAAGACAAGAGTGGGATAGAGAAAAACGCCTTTATTCTTAATTTCACTAAACCATATGAACAAAGAAAAGAACAAAGAATTATTTTCTTTGTAATTTAAAAACAAAAAATACAAACATTATCATTTTGAATTTCTAGAAAAAAGGAAACATCTACTGGAATAAAAAAATGAGAAAAAAGACCTGAACTTATTAAATAATATGAAATTAGTCTGGAATATGGAGTTAAACAGTGAATAGATTGCTTCATGTTTATCAGCAGCATTACTCTTTAACATGTTTTGAAAGTATAATTTAATATTTCAACAAGTGGTGAATATGTAATTATTTGAGACTTTCAGTTTGACTGGTAATAGTTATTTTTGTAATCCAAAAAGCCAAAGCACCACAAGTGGTGAATATGTAATTAATGACTAAATTTAAAGTTTTTACTGCTCATTAGTTCATTAAACCACTGAACTGCTTTAGTTAATACTAGTCTTTGCTTAAAACATTAACAAATATCTACTTCATTGAATTTTATTTCAGTGGATTCTTCCAAATCACCAGTATTCCAGTATTACTTATATCTTTTAACTTCAAAAACAGGAGCCATTACTAATACAAAATGTATTGGAAGAAAGTTACCACTTATAAATTTGACTGTACTTGCTCATGTTTCTAACAAATAAATCTTTATGTTTCACATTAAATATAGCAAAATGAAACACAGTGAAACAAAGCAATAAAGAAGCAAAAGGTAAATGAATATAAATTAATTATTAGTAGCTTTTGAAAGAAAAAATAAACAAAAAAGAAAATAAACAATAATAAATAAAAAATAAAATATTTAAGTTAAATGAAGTTTCAGGAAGGTACAATGAAAAAGATGTATATAGTTTCAACTGTCACTGGTAAGAAAAGAATATATTGTTTTCCTCTAAACAAATATTCATCCTTTTGAATGAGAAAATCTGTTATACCAATAGTAATAGTAATAGTAATAGTAATAATTAAATAGCTGACAAAACTGCTTTAGAGGCAGATATTTTAAAATGTGTTTTAACAACTCACTTTTGTCTGTGCCTGATGAAGTAACATAAATATATAAATAAATAGTAGTCACTGAAATACATTTAAAGATATAGTCAACATAAATAAATAAATAGTAGTCACTGAAATACATTTAAAGCCACAATCTACAGCTGCTATTGTTAAACAGTTACAGTCTTTCTTGGAATTTGTGATTAAATGTTTCCTAGATAAAGGAAAAACAGAAACTTTATTTTATTTTTTGTTTAACAACACACTGAATGTATTTTAATCTACACTGATTATAATTTTATTTATTTTATTTTTTGTTTAACAACACACTGAATGTATTTAAATCTACACTGATTACAATTCTTTTTGGCTGAAGATTTTACTGATACAGAGATAAAATCTTGGTGCGATCTCATAGACAGGACAGCACCTTCCACGGTTTTTCATAAACTCACAGTGTAGATGTGACAGGGATGGAAAATAGCCAAAGGGAGAAACGAGATCATTCAAGCTTTAACTTTCCTTCAGCAGACTCAGACAAAGCCAGGGATTTCCAACGTTGGCCACAGCGCCCCCTGGTGGGCGTTGGTGAGTTACAAGGGGGCGCTGTGAGTCTTTTCTCTATTGGGGGTGGGCCAAACGCACATAAGGGGGCGTTATCTAAAATACATTGTATGACAAATTTAAATATTACTGTGTAAAATAAGCTACAGTTCTATGAATTGTTCACACAAGAATAGTAACAAGCAGAACTATAAAAAGTAACATTTACTCTTGTACACAACAATCTCGCTGTGTGAACACAACAATCTCGCTGTGTGAACACAACAATCTCGCTGTGTGAACACAACAATCTCGCTGTGTGAACACAACAATCTCGCTGTGTGAACACAACAATCTCGCTGCATGAACACAACAATCTCGCTGCATGAACACAACAATCTTGCTGTATGAACGGCGTGACGTTGCTGACTGCAGCTCAGTCAGGGTTGTGCACGCGGCTGTGACAGTGTTTTTACTCTCAAACTGGGGATCAGGATGAAAGTTCCAAACATAAAAGTGATAAAACAAACAGCTGTGTGTTCTAGGTCACTGAATGATTGATTTATGTGTGATAATGTGTGATGTTACTGGTCTGTGACTGCAGAGTGGGTGTCAGTGCTGCTACAGTTAATTCTTCAAACTGAAATCTCATAAATCAGACATTAAAATGCAATTTAAAATGCAAGTTATTAAAATGCAATTTAAAACAAGTTAAAAATACATTTGGTATGTTTTAATGAATTTGGCGTGTTTTAGTTCGAAGGTTATTGCTTGCAAGTAAGCAGTCAGTTACAGTTATTGTCAAACAGTCGAGTTAGTTGGAAGACAACAACTACAAAGGTTGCTTACAATCATTTAATTAACTTAGCCTTATTAGAATTCTTCTACTTCAAATATCAAAAAATACATTGTTTATAAAAAAAAAAAAAATTGTTAATAAAACGTTTAGTTCAAATTAGACATGCTTACTTAAATTGCTATGGTGATATTCTTTGTTTGCCTCTGTTTTACTTATTTTCAGTGAATGTATTTAACAACCCATGATCAAGACTGATAGCTCATCAAAACGAAAGTGCAGACAATACAGTGTTGAATATCTGAAGTATGGATTTATCAGTTCTGCAAATAATAAGCAACGACTGATGAGCGTCTTTGTGAGAAAGTGCTCACCAGCGAGGCAATGAAACCATCCAGGCTTTCCAAGCACTTTAAAAAGATGAATCCTCACAAAGAGAGTTTGTCAGACTTTCCAAGCACTTTAAAAAGATGAATCCTCACAAAGAGAGTTTGTCAGACTTTCCAAGCACTTTAAAAAGATGAATCCTCACAAAGAGAGTTTGTCAGACTTTACAAGCACTTTAAAAAGATGAATCCTCACAAAAGAGTTTGTCAGACTTTCACAACAGCAACACCATCGTCTCCCTTGTGGCAAAACAATCACAAAAAAAGCAATGATGGACTTATTTGTTCATACAACATCTCAAAAATGACTGCTAGGTCAGGAAAGCCGCGTTCAATTGGAGAGGGAAACAGGAATAGGTGAAATGCCACAGCCGGCATACCACAAAGAAACTAAACCAGCAATAAACACACCTTTCCTGATCAAGACAGAAACAGACAAAACAGAGTTACCACCCTTCAAGCCACAGCAAACGACCACTACAAACAACACACGCACATCTACACCAACGGATCCAAAAAGCCAGACAACAGGAGAGTAGGATTCACCTTCATAGCCCAAGATCACACAAACAAACCCACATGCAAACAATTCAGCCGCATCAGAAATCACCTTTTGGCATACACGGCCGAACTGGTCGCCATCATCAGAGCCATGCTGTGGGTAAAACACAACAACAACAAACACGCAGTCATATTCTCAGTCTAAGTTCCATGATCTGAATACAATCCGGACATTCCAGCAGACCAGACCTACTCAGCAGAATACAACATCTACACGAGGACATACAACACAACAACAAACAACTAACCATCAAGTGGCTCCCAGCACATGTCAGCATCACCAGCAACGAACTCGCCAACCACTACACCAAAGAGTCACTCAGCATTAAAGACAAAGACATCTGCACAGACATACATTACGGAATAAACGAAATTGTCTCCATCGCTGCCAAACATTACGACAAACAGTGGCAAAACGAATGGAACAACACCAAAAACACATGGCACTTAAACATCAAACCATTCGCCAAAACACTCTAAATCACACTCGCACACAAACTACACAACAACAATCTCACCATAGCCAGAACTGGTTACTTGACCAATTTAAATACAAATATCACAACACCACATCACCCAACTGCAGCTGTGGACTCTGAAGCCATGAAACACTACTTGTTTCATTGTCAAAATTTCGCTGAGGAAAGACAAGCACTACGCAATACACTGGAGGAACTAAAAACTGAGTTCACGCTCCAACACATCCTGGCACCAAACGTGAAAGACAGAGAGTTAGTCCTCACTGCAGTAACAACATACATTCTGAACACAAAACACAAACTTTAAACTTTTTTTTTTTTTTCTTTTTTGACACCAAAACAAACAACAATTGAATGAATTTATTGACTTACAGATTGGTTGGCTGAACAGCTGATGGATCTATGGATGGATCAACTGACTGACGAATCAATTTGAATGGCCAATTAAATTAATAATTAAAAACAAGGATAAACGTACTATACGTACCCATTTTCAGGCAATACTAACCCAGTTATGTTTTTTTATTTTTGTTTTTTTCAATTTATTTTTTTTTATAATTTAATTAATTGAAATTTTTTTTTTCATATTCTAAATCTTAGCTACAGGATTTATAACATTTTAAATTAAAATAAAATAACATGTCAATAAGTTAACTACGTTTATGTTCTTATTTGTTTTAGTTGCAGGTGTTTATAGTATCTTTTAAAACAATAAAAAGACAATTGGCAAAACAAAAAATATAAAAAAAAATAACAGGTTTGGACTACGTGGACCAGAAGGAAGCAGCCAAAAAGAAACAACAACAGCAGCAGCGAAGAGCAGAACAAGCAGGACACAAACAACACACAAACAACACAGAGCCGGTGATGACTGGGAGATTGTGCCGGAGACCACAGGGGGCGAAACATCGTAACCGCCTCGTTACGATCCGATACACTCCCTTGTGTCCTGCAATCGTGGCAAGAACCCACTCTCTAACTCTTACCTTACCCAAAACTCTTTTCTGTGACAGACACGACAGCTGACCTGTCAGAAAGCTTCACAACAGCTTGCTCTGATTAGCACGTTCATTCTTTTCCATTCCATTTCATAAAGAGGTTGCAATGGAAAGAAATGACCGTTGTTTTGTACAGTCAAGTTGCACAGTGAAATCTACGAAAGCGAAAGAAATTCAAATTTCATTGGAACTCAATGGTGCCATTAAGAATGGAAGTAGATACAGGTGCTTCTGTGTCGATAATTTCTAATAAGAGTTATCAGGAAAAATTGAAGAAAACAGTGTCATTGAAATCAACATTGATTGTATTGAAAACTTATACAGATGAAGTGGTGCCAGTCCTGGAGCAAATTGAGGTGACTGTTAAATATGGAAAGCAGAAAAAACTTTTACCTTTAATTGTGGTGAAAGGAAATGGACCAACTTTGTTTGGATGGAATTGGTTCCAAAACATTCAGTTGGACTGGAACAGTATTAAGATTTTTTGACAAATTCATGTTTTTTGCATGCAGTTTGTTGCATTTTTTCATTTCCATATATTTCATTTTTGTTCATAGAGTACTTTGTTAAAAATTAGTTATACAAACTTTCTTCGGTCGCTTTCAACTTTATTCTTAAATAAATCATTACATGTATTGTAAGGGGTGCGAGAAGACATTAAAATATTTTAGGGGTGCGGGGCATTAAAAAGGTTGGGAACCAGTTTTAGATAAATCAGCTTCTCAGCTCTCTGAACCAAATATACATTAATAAATGAACAAAATATATATTAATTAATGAACCAAATATACATTAATCAATGAACAAAATATACATTAATTAATGAACAAAATATACATTAATAAATGAACAAAATATACATTAATTAATAAACAAAATATATATTAATCAATGAACAAAATATACATTAATTAATAAACAAAATATATATTAATCAATGAATCAAAATATACATTAATTAATAAACAAAATATATATTAATCAATGAACAAAATATACATTAATTAATAAACAAAATATATATTAATCAATGAACAAAATATACATTAATTAATAAACAAAATATATATTAATTAATGAATCAAATATACATTAATTAATGAATCAAATATACATTAATAAATGAACAAAATATACATTAATTAATAAACAAAATATACATTAATTAATAAACAAAATATATATTAATTAATGAATCAAACACACATTAATCGATGAATGACACTTTTTTTAGAGGAGGATACTATGACATTAGTATGTGTTTACAGAAGATCAGCTCTGTGAGAAAGAATGACACTTTTTTTAGAGGAGGATACTATGACATTAGTATGTGTTTACAGAAGATCAGCTCTGTGAGAAAGGCTGACAGGGTTTCTTGTACGCTATCTCATGTTTACAGAAGATCAGCTCTGTGAGAAAGGCTGACAGGTTTTCTTGTAAGCTATCTCATGTTTACAGAAGATCAGCTCTGTGAGAAAGGCTGACAGGTTTTCTTGTATGCTATCTCGTGTTTACAGGAGATCCTTGTAGGTGAAGTACACAAAGTTGATGGTAAGATGCTGATCACAGAATGTTTTGATGAGGCATAGATTACATAAAGAATTAACTAATCCTAACCCATCTTCCTAACATGTATCTGAAAAATAAATAAATAATAAATAAAGCAATTAGTATTTAATAATAGAGAGAGAGAGAGAGAGAGAGAGAGAGAGAGAGAGAGAGAGAGAGAGAGAGAGAGAGAGAGATTTTCAATTTAGATCATATTCAAAAGCAAAAGAAAAAACAGATCTAATACTAAAATACGAATTTGTCGATTATGAAATTTAAAAAAAAGACCCTAAGACAATGCCTCTCTTAATCAGATATTAACTTTCAGCAATTTAATATATGCTAAATTTTAAAATTACCATCTCATTTATTATTTTATTTGCAAAAACTGTTCTAAAACAAACCATGAAAACTGAGAGACTGCAGACAATAGAAACTTCAGACAATAGGAACTGTACATCCGTCTCTACATCTTTTAGTATGTCTGTCATCACAGGAACAGTGACACTGTGTGAAGGGCTGGCAGTTCCAGTCTGGTAACAGGAAAGTTAAACATTTTAAAATACTGATGAAATATAAAGTTGCTTCTTTTGTTTTATAATATAGAAATAAACATTTACAACAAAATAATCACATTTACATAAATATGTATGTGTGTAATATGTGTGTAAGTGCATGTCTATGTGTTTGCATGATCACTTACTGATAAGTTATCTACAAACTGCATCTTCATATATTAAATTAAATTAAACTTCATTAGGTTTAGAATAATGAGAAATATGTAAGAAAACAAACTCAAATTCACCAGCTCAGAATTGTTCTCTTTTGCAATGGCAGCAGTACAAACTTTATTTAACCAGAAAACAACTGTGACCTCAGTGTCTGATGGAAGTTCACTGGTTGTGTTAAAAGTTGTAATTCAACTGAAAGTTTTAAAATTACATGTTCAATAGAGAGGTTTAGCACAGACGTAACTTTCACATACTGATTTTCTTGATATGGGACAAGCCTATATGTATGTGTTTATGTATAGCAATGTTTTGAAACATTATAAAGGATGAGTCTTGTTTTTATGATTTTCTTTAATGTTTGTTAACTAGGCAACAAAAATACTGAACATGTTTTAACCAAATGTGCATATATTATATATCCAAATAAAGTGTTTATAAGTTCTAGAGCTGCAGTTACTTCCCTTCCTTTATCTGACACAATACAAGCTTTGCTCTTTACATGGAAGCTAAACTGAAAGTGAGTTATGGACATGACTCATACAGTAAGGTCAGTATGCAATCAGATATGTGAGCAGATTACATCTATGCTAAACCTCACTAATATGCTGAATGTAAAGACTGAGGTCTCATTACATTATATTAGAAATTATACAAAAATATGCACCCTTTTGTTTTTTTTCTCTCTCTCTCTCTCTCATACATTCAAATGCATCAATCATTTAATATTCAAAGTAGAACAATCAAAGCTTTTAAATACAGATTGTCATTGACCTCTGAACTGAAAAGCAATTGATAATACAGTGATACTTTCCAAAAAACTATCTGAACCAAATAAATAAACTTTAACAAAGTAAAAGAGGTTTTCAATTTCTTATTTTTTTAAATTTAATTTATGTATTTAATAAACAAACAAAAAATGTCAATAAAATATAAATGTAAATGCAAATGTAAATGTAAATGTAAATATAAATAAAAACTACAGCTTACCTGATGGCTTGGACAGCATGTTCTGCTGAAACAACTTCACTGGTTTATGTCATCATCAGCACATCAATTAGAGGAATATGTGCATTCTGAAAAAAATGACAATGAATAAAATAATAACACAGATAATAAATAAACAGCTATAAATAATCCTTATAATGATAATAATAAAAATAATTTACAAAACAATGACAGATCACTGATTTCATTTACTGTTTTATAATGAATAAAGAACTTTTACAAAATTTAATAAGACACAAAAATAAAATAAAAAGTCATTCCATGAGAATGGTTTCTGTAAAGCTGATTCATCCTTCTCCATGATGTAAAAAATTTAGACAGCACCTGAATAACACTTCAGTGATCTAAAAAATATTTCAATAGTAAATATAAAGTTTAGTAATTTTTTATAAAATTTTTATCAATCTCCATTTGTTGATATTTGGATTTTTTATTTACTTGTTGACTGGGATCCCACAGCATACACAAATTTTCTCCCAATCAGACCAGTGGTGTGGGAGATATGGCCCACCTAATTTTCTGAAAAGATTTTTTGGCTTGATACCAAAATGGATTGTGCAACCACCAATCATCATCATCATAGAACCCTCATATCTCAAGAACTATTGGGCCAAGCGATATTCAATAATAATTAAATTTTTCATTGTTACTGAAATGCAAAATGAAAAACAATTAATGTTTTATTTAACAACATATAAATATAGCATTGTATTTTTCCTTTTGTCTTAAACATGTGTTATGAAGAAATGAGATAATTTGTTTTCAAAGAGTCATGCAATAATATATTTTTAATTTTATTCCATTAATGACTAGCTGAACTGTACCATAGAAAAAAGTGTCATGAGAGGAAACACAAATCTCTTAATTGACAATTTTCAGATCATTTAATTTTTCTATTTTTGATGAAATAATTCTAAGGTTTATAAAAAGTAAGACACTAGAGATAATTAAAACAAAACAACAATGCATATAATAACTTTAATAATTAGAACAAATCTTGAAAGATAAAAAAATTATAAAATATTTCACTCACATCTGATTTTTCATAAAATGGTTCTTTAAATTCATTTGGAACATTTTCTCCATATACTTTCTGCAGATCTCTGCCAATGATGAAATCTGGCCTGAACAACGTGAAAAATAAATAAACATGAGTAATGATTTTAAGAAGAATATGAAAAATAATCATAAAGATTAAAACAATAATAATAATAATAATAATAATAATAATAATAATAATAATAATAATAAATTAACAAATTAATAATAAAAAGTTGCAGTAGTAATAAGAAGCAAAATAAAACAAAGAAAAAATTAAATAAATAAATGAAATATGACAATTAGTAAATGAAAAAAGGAAGGGAAACTGAGAAGAAATGTCCATCACTATCTTATAATATAATATATTACTTGATTTAAACAATTAAATATTTACAAGTAAACCATTTCTACCTTGCTGGCATTTCTTTTATTTTTTTTATTATTCCAGACGTAATCAATGAATAATTCAGACTTGAAGTTTTATAATCCTTTATCAGTTTATGATTTATCAAGTTTATGGAATAGTTGACTAACACAGGTCCGTAAATCATCAAACGTAAACATTCTGGTTGTAAAGGCTTGCCAGCTACTTACTTTGAAATGGCTTCATCCACTTTTGAAAACTACCAAATGTAAATAAAATCATTAATTATGTTCTTACTTACCCTGCCAGACAAAAACAATCAACACAAGATATCACCGTCGGGCTCATATCCACGTGGATCTCATGAGGTTTTTCGCTTTTCTTCAACGACCGGTCCGATTTAACTGACGTAAAACTGGTGCCGTCATCATTCAAAAGCATGTTAACAATGTAATCTTCACTAAACTACCTGAATCCTTACTGACAGCTTTTCAAAGATATAGTGGTATCTCTTAAATAATCCAGAGAGAAATTCACCGGCAGATTGTGTAAGCGATTCGTCCGCCATTGTTTTAAGCTTGTGTAACCGAGCAGTGATAGAGTTACATCCCTTTTGGGGGCGGAGTTATAATGTCAGCTGAGGTCATTACAACCGTATACACCCTGCTTCATACTACTGTGACAAATACAGCAGACTTCAGTGATAATGTATGTCAGTATACGCAGCCATTATTTGTGTGTATAAACACATGCATTTAAAAAATGTCTCTGTTTATTTATGTGTTTATTTAATCTGATTTATATTTCTTTCGGCATGCCAGTGATCATCACTTTAAACCTGCAGGGTTAGTTAACTCACATACACAGAATTATGTAAATATAATTATATATCATATGCATAACATACACACTAATATATGTACCTGCATGTATACTATTGAATGTTATTTTTAAAAAACAATCCTATTTGTGGTATTATTATAGGTTTTGAGATAACATGGAAACATAATGATGTTTTATATTACTGTCTGAACTGAAATCAGTTCTTCCACATTTGAAACACACACACACACACACACACAGAAAATGAAAATAATTAAAGATGGAAATAATGTTAATGGATTAACAGCTTTGATACCATGTTAATGGATAAATTTTTTATTTATTTTTTATTTTTTTTTATATTAAATTTTAGTTTTATTTATTATCTTTTTATCTACAGTTTTTTGTTTTTATTTTTTATTAACTTTTTTGTAGTTTTATTTTCTCTTTTATGTTACTGACATCATCTACAGTTCTTTTGTTTTTATTTTTTTTATTATTCTTTTTAAGTATATATTAATATTTTCTCTTATTATGTTACAGATATCATCTACAGTTCTTTTGTTTTTTTATTTTTGTATTATTCTTTTTAAGTGTATATTAATATTTTCTCTTATTATGTTACAGATATCATCTGAATTGTTTTATTTTGATTTGTTTGTCCCATTATATTTGTATAATGATTAAAATATGTTATGACACACTATGTATTTAAATATTTAATTAATTTTAAATTTATTTTTCTTTACAGAGGATATGAAACTGTTTCCTGCAGTGATGACTTGGGGATGTTCTGTTCTTACACAAACACCTGTAACTGAAGCAGTTAAATTTGTCACTGTTAATCAAGGACTTAACTCGTTAAAGGTAAATGTTTAAAAATTTGTGAAGAACCAGTAATATTCTTGTATGAGTGTTAAAGTCAAAGAATGAGGAATTTTCATTCAGTTTACTGTTGTTGTTGTTATTTTCACAGTATTTATTATTATAAACTAAATTGTTGTAGGATTCAGGTCAGTGTTATGAACTTAATGGAAAAAAAAATCACAACATTTTTTATTCAGCTTATTATTAATGTTGTTTTCTTTCATCTTCTTGTTTTCTTATTATTATTATTATTATTATTATTATTATTATTATTATTATTATCATCATCATCATCATCAGTATATATATATATTATTTGAATAATTATTATTATATGCTATGTTCATTCATTCATGATTTCTCATGTTGCATATAAAACATCCTTTAATTGCCAGTGAAGAACTTTCATAGAGGAATTTCTCTTTGTACAATTTCTATTCATAAATTTAGTTTTATACTTAAGAAATATTAATATTTAAAAACTTTTAACATGACATTAATGATTCACTGTAAATGTAATCATTCTACATATATGAATCATGATAACCAGTAATATTAAAAAAGTACAGAGATATTATTAAATATTCATTTTTATTCTTATTTATATACAGCCTTTATAGCAGAACTCTTTGCTATTTCATCCTGGTTTAACATCTGTAAGTTCTGAAATCAGGAAACTGAAATGAACTCAGACTGGACAAAGTTCTGTACCAAAACATCATGGAAAGTAAAACCTGCACAAACTATTGTAAGTTTGTCTTTATTATTATGTTTATTAGATTAATATTATTCTTATTGTGTGTGTGTGTGTGTTTGTTGGGAGGATTGTTTAAGAATGTTGGTAATGAGATAAAAGACATGGAAAATGTTGGATCAACTCAGGTAAAATTATAATTATAATTAACCTTTATGATTTCAGAACATTATTACCCTGTACAAGTGACAGAATTAAATATTTTAAAATGTAAGCAGTTGTCACATAATGTTACTAAACAAATCCTATCACCTTACTATAATAATACTGATAAATAAATAATAAATTAACTTTACAAAATCAAATTCAATATTTATTAAATATGTTGCAGTAGCTTTAGTAAAGAGAGAGAGAGAGAGAGAGAGAGAGAGAGAGAGAGAGAGAGAGAGAGAGAGAGTATATATATATCGAGCCATACATTTCAATATGTATATGTACCTGCACTATCTTTTATTTATTTATTTATTTTCTGTAGTTACTTACCTGTTTCCTTATTTATTTATTTATTTATTTATTTATTTTAGTTTATCCAGAACATGGCAAAAGGAATATATTAGTCACCAGTGCTTCACCATATATCAGCAGTGTTCCTTCACCATGGCAACATCCACTGGTTGTGTAGTCAGTTCTTATGTTTTCTCCAGGTAACAGATTTTATTTTTTGTGTTAGAGTTATCTGCCTTTGCAAATTTCTGTTTTATTATTTTAGCTTTTTGAACTATTCTATTTGTATTGTTATTTTTGTTTGTTTTATTTTAAATAACATATTATGATTTCATTATTTGATTAGTAGTATTAAGGTCTTTACAAAAATTAGTTATATATGTTATTGTTATTTCAGTTAATTTTATTATTATTTAATATGTATGTTATTCTTATTACAATTAATTTTATTATTACTTATTATATATGTTATTATTATTACAGTTAATTTTATTATTACTTATTATATATGTTATTACAGTTAATTTTATTATTACTTGTTTTAGTGTGATTATTTCAGAATGTTCAAAGAGTGGCTATCACAATATGAGAGGTCACCAGTGTGATGTATGTGACTCATCAATGCTGTAGAAATGAAAAACACAAAATATAAATCTTGTAAGTCATTACCAGTCATTAAAACATCACATCAACTATTTTTAGATTCACCAAAGTTAAACCTGATTTGTTTTTTCTTGATTCATTTGCTGGTAAAGTTTGAATTCCTTCTAAACTTTTTTTTTCAGTTAAGTATGTCAATTCTAAAGATTTCAACATTTGTTTGGTGGGGTATGAATTTAATAGTTAACATTTATTTATGGTTGTCATTATATAAGAAAATGCTAAATTATTAGAATATTTTAATAAGTAAATAATTTTAGTGGTTTTACCAAATAGTAGTATTCAGCTTAATGATAACTGTTCTTATCCATTTGTATGAGACCAGTATATTCACACACACACACACACACACACACACACACACACACTGACTCATCCTATATATATTTATTTGTATTTCATCGCTGACTTAGAAAACAACTATCTTGAAGCAGGATCTTGTTTCCTTCTTCTTTCGTGATTATTATTTTATTCCTTACCCTCCTCTACCCTGTCTACAACCCTCATTTTAAAAAATTATTAAATTATGTTTGCTGTTTATTAAAATATTTTAATTTCTTTCATTTATTTATTTATTTATTTATTGATTTATTATTTTGAATATTTTAATTTACACTTACTTTTTATTACATTTATAAGAAAAGTGAAAGTTAAATAGTTAACTTGTATGTGTGTGTGCTCTTGTTTTGTAATTAAAGCTACATTATTTTTGTATTTTCTTTATTTAATGTTCAGTGATAATTCTTGCTTATATGGACATACCTGGAAACCCTCTTGGTCTTTTCAAAGATGTCACAGAAAGATCTCTGGCCTTGTTAATGGAAATGTGAGTGGATTTCCTAAAAATGTTGTCATGTGTTTCTAATTCTGCAGCAAATTTAGTTGTGATAGTTCCCTGTATTACATCTCTTTCAGGGAATGATATTTCATTTAATAAGAAATAAAAGGTTTAATGTTTTAATTAAAAAAATATTTTTTTAATTCTTTCTGTCATTTTGAAACAATGTAAATAAAATGATATAAAAGGTTGTGACTTAAAATCATGACTAGAAAATTACATTGCAACCTTACTGAATACTTTCATTATGTTGTTTTGATAACCATACAAATGCAAACTTTACTTCTGTGAATGAACTGTTTTATATTCTTAAACAACAAAAAAAATCCACACATTTATTTAAGTATTTTATTAACTTGTAATGGTAATGGATGCACTATTTCTTACTAGAAACAAAATTAATGAAATAATAATATATTTCTTTATTTCTTTCTTTATTTATTTCTTTATTTATTTATATATTTTTTGTTTGTTTGATGAAATTAATAAATTGTAAATTATTTCAAGATTATGAACATCTTGTACAGGTAGCAGTTCTGTATTTGACAGGTACAATCTCCATGGAGACCAGTACACTCAGACTGGTGAACTAAGAAAAAGGGAGGTAATTCATCAGGTCACATTGCAGCAGGTGTTAAGAGTCTGTGATATGAAACACTGGTTTTACACTCTTCACGCAGAATTCCAGGACATCACATACCCTCTTGTTTGCATGTTCCTTCCAAACAAGACTCAAGCTACATATGTCTCAGTTTTTCAACTCTTGAAGATTGAAGCAGAAAAAAACTTCAATTTGAAGCCACAGATTATCTAGACCGACTTTGAGAAAGATGTCTCCAGTGCAGCAGTGAAAGAGTTCAAGGAGATGTTTTTTCAGCAGTGCACAAGCTCTGTGAAGAAAGATTCAGCATATTGGTCATACAAAGAAGATTCTGGTAACAGTAGTGTAAGATTTAGAAGCACCTAGTTAAAGTTCTTAGTGATTAGGTAAAAGACAATGTGTAGTAATATACTGACAGATTAGTCTTGAAGTTTGTTTTCATTAATATATATTCTATAAAATGTTAAATGCCTTCAGTTATTTTACACCTAATATCAAACTATATTATAGTATATAATTAATTTATTTTTGTTTTTAATTTACTTTTTTATTTGTTTTATATTTATTTATTATTTTTTTGTTTTGAGGATTTAGATTTTATATTAAAATAAACTAATGTAGTATTAATTAATTCACAGTGCAGGAAAACTATAGTCATACTGGTGAAAATACTGTTTATTAATGTTTAATATATTTGTATTATTTTATTTTATATTTTTAATTATCTTTTAATTTATTAAACATCCTTTTTTAGTTTTGGTTGTAGAGTTCATAACAATTAATAATGGCATTTAATCAAAAATATTTGTATTTATTACAGGGATTCTTGAAAGGTCCTGGTGGATAATGGAGTTATTGAAACTGTGTTCAAGTCTGTTTCAGGAATGTTTGATTTGACGTCTGCTCTGAATTCCAATCACAGACAGAACCCAGCTTGAATCCATCCCCAGAGATGTTGCTGTGTTCTGGTGGGTTGCTTCCAGCACATTCAAGTCCACAAACAGAGTTCAGCAGCTGCAGTTGTCAGTGGTAATATTTTTACTCACAGTTTTAATATGTTAATGATACACAACACAACACAACTGAGTTGAGGTATTTTTACTCAGTTGTCAGTGGTAATATTTTTACTCACAGTTTTAATATGTTAATGATACTCACCACAACTGAGAGGAAAGCTGCTCAGTTGTCAGTGGTAATATTTTTACTCACAGTTTTAATATGTTAATGATACACAACACAACTTATTTATTTATATATTTTGTTGGCTTTTGGTTTTTAAAATTATTTTTATTTATTTTATTTGATATATATTTTTTATTATTTATTTTTTTTGTTGTTGTTGTTATACTTATTAACATTTGTTTAAATTAAATGGAATTTATTTCAAATAAATATTTAAAATGTTAGTTTTATTTTCAGTGTTATTACTGAAGATTGACTGTACTGAAGCAGTGCTGGAGAAAAAAGTTCATGTTTTCTCTGATCACATGAAAACAGGTTTACTTTCTCAGCTGTTTTCATTAATACAACAGAATTAATTGACCATTCATTACATGTGGGTTTTTCAAGCACTGAGTGTGAAAAGATGAACATGATATGAACATAAATTCAGATTATAAGAGAGTTGTATTCACTTTTTTTAAATTATTTATTTTATATATTGTTTTTGCTTTAACTATAGATATATAAATAAATAAATATGCAAATAGTTTTTTTTAATTATTATTTTCAGATATGATTTGTTTGCTGTTTCTTCATAATTAATTTTTATATTTATATTCGTATTATTTTTTATTATTTTTATTTAAATAAAAATGTGTTTTGTCTTATTTTATTTTTATAAATTCCTTCAGGATCATTAATATAAATAATTTGTGTTTTTCAGAATCCAGTGTCAGATCAGCCCAGGAGACAGTCTACCACTCTGAGCTGACAACAAAAACAGAGGAAGAATTTTCTGTGAAACATCCAGTCAGATGTGAGAAGTCAGCCATTGATTAGAAAGTGAGTGAATTTGTTACACAGAGCTTACATTTAGATTTAGTAACTGAAATACACACATACAGTCATGTTAACATTTAGATTTAGAAACTGAAATACACACATACAGTCATTTGTTACACATGTTAACATTTAGATTTAGTAACTGAAATACACACATACAGTCATGTTAACATTTAGATTTAGAAACTGAAATACACACATACAGTCATGTTAACATTTAGATTTAGAAACTGAAAAACATACAGTCATGTTAACATTTAGATTTAGAAACTGAAAACATACAGTCATGTTAACATTTAGATTTAGAAACTGAAATACACACATACAGTCATGTTAACATTTAGATTTAGAAACTGAAATACACACATACAGTCATGTTAACATTTAGATTTAGAAACTGAAATACACACATACAGTCATGTTAACATTTAGATTTAGAAACTGAAATACACACATACAGTCATGTTAACATTTAGATTTAGAAACTGAAATACACACATACAGTCATGTTAACATTTTAAATGTTAACTTAGTACATTAATATCAAGAAAGTGAATGATACTTTGTAGAATTATTTCATCTATACTTCAAACTTGATTTATTCAAACTTGTGTGTTAAAGTCAGATGTCCCCTTTCAATACTTTAGCTAACTTTTAAATAATAATTTGCTTTTGTTTCCAGTGAATGAAAGGATTATTAATGATACATTTTTTTATTTTTTTTATTACTTTACTGGATAAACTAGACATGCTGACCAGAAAAATGTCAAATAATTAAGTCACAACCCATTTGAATCATATCTAATCTTTATTTTACATGTAAAATTGTATAATCCACATTAATATTGTTGGTACAACTCAGAATATTATTTTATTTTAATTAAAACTTTTACATTTCTTAAATTTTCTGCTGGTTCTTTTATGATGAGCTTGGTTTGAGAATGAAAGAAAACATGTGAGAAGTGATATCCTCTGATTCTAAAATCACTTCTCAATTTCCCCTCCAAGTTCTTCAAGTTTTCTGATCACTCTGAACTAAGAAAATGAAACATCTCAACAACAAATATGAAGAACTGAATTCTTGGATAAAGTTGAAAGCTTTTAGAAAGTTTCACACCAAAATAACATTTTAAAAACATTACTAGTGTGAATCATGGACTGTTCTTACTGAAGAATGTGTAATGTGACATGGTTTTAGACTCAGTCACAGTGTTGTTGATGAAATCAGATGTACACAGAATGTTTGTACCAGACACAGCACCAAGTACAGTCAAGTCTGTGAAAAAAAAAATATTTAAAAAAAAAAGGCTAAATCTAGAAATCTTTAACTGCTGCAAATCTTATGGCTCAAGGGAGATAATTTTATTTATATATTTATTTATTGATTTATTTTTATTTTAAAGAATAATCAACTTAATCACGTAATCCAAATATAAAATAACAAAGAATATAAAGATTTCTGTTAAAGATTAAAAAGAAAAAAAACAAAGTATGTTAATAAAACATAAAGTGGAAGATGATACGTTGTTTGTAAGCTATATTATAAAGAAATTTTCTTAATGAATAATTTGCACATCACATTACCACATTATAGTTGTTTCTTAATTTTTTTTTTTTTTTTTTCTAACCAAATGTCTTGATATTGTTATTTTATTTTGTTAATATATTTTTATTAACAAAACAGAAATCTTGGTATTTTTGTGTTTTATAGCACTCAGCTCTTCAACAGCTTATGAAACATTTTATACCATGTTTTTTTTTTTTTTTTCAAAATTTCTAATTTAGGATTATTGTGTTTTCTGTTGTTTATTACATATTTTTAGCTAGCAGTTTCATCAGCTTGGGAAACAATTTCATAAGAGTGGAGAACTTTTTTATTTACATAGTTTTGAAATAATTGTAGAAGTAATAGATGTAATTGTGGAGATAGTGATACAAATAATAGTTACACCGATAGATAGATGTAAGTATGTTTTAACATTATGACTGGGTTAAGGAAAACAGGTCTGGACTGATTTCAGTATTCTATACCTGGTTTATGTTCAACAAAGATCTTTTTTATGGATTTCCCTGCAAATGTACACATGTATATTAATATTAATTTGCTATTTTAAAAACAAATGTAAATCATTTTGATACTTTTATAATATTTAAATAGTTTATTCACATCTATGAGTTTATTTATATCTCTGTCTGTCTGAGTATTGTTATGTTAAATACTAAGTTACATGTTGTGTCTGTTAAAGTCATGTCTCATAAAGCCATATTTCTATTGTGTTTTTTTGTTTATATATGAGTACATTGTTTATCCAAAATGTCTTCTTACTGCGTCGGATATATTTGGGTTCCTTAGCAACGCAATAACATTCATGATTTGGGAACTGATCAACGAGAAGTTGACTGTTTTTAGGATTAAAATAGAAACTATTATAAGGAGGCAAATAAATAAAGCATAGTTATGTGTGTGTGTGTGTGTGTGTGTGTGTGTGTGTGTGAGAGAGAGAGAGAGAGAGAGAGAGAGAGAGAGAGAGAGAGAGAGAGATGTCAATACACTGTTTAAATATTATAAAAGTATCAAAATTATTTACAATTTTACAGCAGAAATCGAATAATCAGCCTACTGGTGAAGCCGCTTTGTCTCTCAAAGGCGAGGTCCGAGCAATGTCACCAAAATTACAATAAAAGTAAAGAAAACATGTAATTGAGATGACGTACATATATTCCGTTTTCATAGCAATAGTAGTACACGTGTTTCATGACTAGTTACATATATATTACAATGTAATGATTACAGCTATATTACCAATATCATCCAGTTAGTCGTTCAATTTCAGACAGGATTTATTGTTTCCAGTGTGGGGGTGTGTCTGTGTGTGGGTGTGGGTGTGTCTGTGTGTGTGTGTGTGGGTGTCTGTGTATGGGTGGGTGTGCGCATTTTCTCTCGAGTACAACATGTACGTTATTCGTGGTGGTGAATGATAACCAAGAAAGACCTGATTCCAGCAAGATTATTTTTCAGATTTAAAAATATATTAATTAATTAATTAATGATGATAATACTACTACTACTATTACTACAACTAGTACTACTAACAGCAACACCAACAATAACAATAATAATAATAATAATAATAATAATAATAACAACAACAACAACAACAACAATAATAATAATAATAATAATTAATTAATTAATAATATTAAGGTGTATTTCACAGAAAATAATAGCTTTTTTATTCATTGAGATTTGTCACACACACATAAACAAAAATGTTTTCTGTTTCTTTTCTTAGATCTTTTTCTCTATATATTTTATTATTTCTGTGTTAGTCTTTACATGGACTGAGCGATAACTAAATAGCAATACGTAACT
>CM022677.1:4329518-4509132 GCA_012295275.1 Chrysomallon squamiferum
ATGCACACACAGATTATAAATATACAAACATATACAATAAACATACACATAATATAATATATGCACACACAGATTATAGATACATATACAAACATACAATAAACATACATAATATAATATAATATATGCACACACAGATTATAGATACATATACAAACATATACAATAAACATAAACATAATATAATATATGCACATACAGATTATAGATAAATATACAAACATATACAATAAACATACACATAATATAATATATGCAGATATATATATACAAACATATATAGATAATATATACAAAACATATACAATAAACATACACATAATATAATATATGCACACACAGATTATAGATACATATACAAACATATACAATAAACATACACATAATATAATATATGCACATGCAGATTATAGATACATATACAAACATATACAATAAACATACACATAATATAATATATGCACATACAGATACATAGATACATATACAAACATATACAATAAACATAATAATATATGCATACAGATTATAGATACATATACAAACATATACAATAAACATACACATAATATATATGCACACACAATAGATACATATACAAACATATAAATAAACATATATAATATATGCACACATACAGATTATAGATACATATACAAACATATACAATAAATACACATAATATAATATATGCACATGCAGATTATAGATACATATACAAACATATACAATAAACATACACATATATATGCACATGCAGATTATAGATACATATACAAACATATACAATAAACATACATATAAATATATGCACACACAGATTATAGATATACATATACAAACATATACAATAAACATATACACATATAATATATGCACACACAGATTATACAAACATATACAAACATATACAATAAACATACACATAATATAATATATGCACACACAGATTATAGATACATATACAAACATATACAATAAACATACACATAATATAATATATGCACACACAGATTATAGATACATATACAAACATATACAATATACATAATATATAATATATACATACATATGCAATTATAGATATATACAAACATATACAATAAACATACATATAATATATATACATGCAGATTATAGATACATATACAAACATATACAATAAACACATAATACATAATATAATATATATACAAAACATGTACAATAAACATATAATATATACATAATACATAACAATAAACAATAAACATACATAATATAATATATGCACATGCAGATTATAGATACATATACAAACATATACAATAAACATACACATAATATAATATATGCACACACAGATTATAGATACATATACAAACATATACAATAAACATACACATATATAATATATGCACATGCAGATATAGATACATATACAAACATATAAATAAACATACATACATAATATAATATATGCACATAGATTATACATACATATACAAAAACATACACATAATAAATATATAATATAATATACAATAAACATATATACATTATATACATATACAATAATATGCAACACAGATTATAGATACATATACAAACATATACAATAAACATACATATGCACATGCATATATATATATATAAAACATATATACATATACATATACACATAATTATAGAACATATACAAACATATAATAAATGCACATAATAGATTATAGATACATATACAAACATATAAAATAAACATACACATAATATATATATATGCACATAGATTATAGATACATATACAAACATATACAATAAACATACACATAATATAATATAATATATTATACAAATATATATAAAAACATACAATAAACAATAAACATACACATAATATAATATATATATACATACAGATTATAATACATATACATACATAAAATATAATAAACATATAATATAATATATATATATATACATGCACATATAATATATATACAAATATATATATAATACATATATACATATATATAATATATATATATAATATACAATAATAATACATATATAAAATATATGCATACACATAATATATATACATATATAAAACATATACAAACATATAAACATACATACACAATATAATAATATATGCACACACAGATTATAGATACATATATAAACATATACAATAAACATACACATAATATATATATGCACACATACATACATATACAAACATATACAATAAACATACACATAATATATGCACACACAGATATATAGATACATATATAAACATACAAACATATATACAAACATAAACATACATATATATATAATATATGCACATGCAGATTATAGATACATATACAAACATATACAATAAACATATACACATAATATAATATATATGCATTATACATATACAAACATATAATAAACATACATAAAACATATTATAATAATATAAACATACAATAAATATAATATATATATATACACACAGATTATAGATACATATACAAACATATACAATAAACATACACATAATATAATATATGCACACACAATAAACATATATATAATATATGATTATAGATACATATACAAACATATACAATAAACATACACATAATATAATATATGCACATATACAGATTATATATATATGCAACATATATACAAACATATACAAACATATACAATAAACATAATAATATAATATATGCACATGCAGATTATAGATACATATACAAACATATACAATAAACATACACATATATATATATATATGCACATACAGATTATATATATATACAAACATATACAAAAACATACAAATATATATATGCATTATACAAACATATACAAACATACATATATATATAATATATAATACATACAGATTATAGATACATATACAAACATATACAAAACATACATATACAATATACATATAATATATATATACAAACATATACAATAAACATATATATATATACAAACAAACATATAACATATATAATATACATATAACATAATATATAGATACATATACAAACATATACAATAAAATATACATATACATATATAATATATGCACATATAGATACATTATATATATATACAAACATATACAATAAACATATACATATAATATAATATATGATATACAATTATAATATATAATACATATACAAATATATAATAAATAATATATATACATATAATATATATATATATACAAACATATAAATAAACATACATAATATATATATATATGCACACATATATAAATATACAAACATAAACAAACAAACATAATATAATATATATATATATATATATACATATACAAACATATACAAAAACATACACAAAATATAATATATATATGCACACACAGATTATATACATATAAACATATACAATAAACATACATAATATAATATATGCACATACATTATATATACATATACAATAAACATACATATAATATATATATATACATAATAATACATATACAAACATATACAATAAACATACACATATAATATATATACACACACAGATTATAAACATATACAAACATACAATAAACATACACATAATATATGCATATAGATAATAAAACATATACATAAACATACACATAATATAATATATGCACACACAGATTATAGATACATATAAAACATATATAAAAATATACATAATATAATATATGCACATATTATAGATACATATACAAACATATACAATAAACATATATATATAATATATGCACATATTATAGATATATATACAAACATATACAATATACATACACATAATATACATATATAATATATGCACATATACATATACATACATATACAAACATATATACAATAAACATACAACATATAATATATATATGCATATGCACATATGCATATATACAAATATACAATAAACATATATAAAATATGCATATTATAATAATATATAAATATAACAATAAACATAAATATAATATACATGCAGATTATAGATACATATACAAACATATACAATAAACATACACATAATATAATATATGCACATATTATAGATACATATACAAACATATACAATAAACAACACATAATATATATATGCACACAGATTATAGATACATATACAAACATATACAATAAACATACATAATATAATATATGCACACATAAGATTATATACATATACAAACATATACAATAAACATACACATAATATAATATATACACATATAGATATATAAATACATATACAAATATATAAATAAGATATATATACATATACAAACATAAATAAAAACATACATATAATATATACATATACAAACATATATATAAACATATATAATAAACAAACATAATATAATATACATGCATATTAATATACATATACAAACATACAATAAACAAACATACATATAATATATATGCACACACAGATTATAGATACATATACAAACATATACAATAAACATACACATAATATAATATACATATATATATACATATATATACATATACAAACATATAATATATATATACACATATAATAATATATGCACACACAGATTATAGATACATATACAAACATATACAATAAACATACACATAATATATATGCACACAGATTATAGATACATATATAAACATATAAAATAAACATACATAATAAATATATACATACAGATTATAGATAAATATACAAACATACAATATACATAATATATATATATGCAGATTATATATACATATACAAATATACAATAAACATACACATATAAATATAATATATGCACAACATATATATACAAACATATACAATAAACATACACATAATATAATATATGCACACAGATTATAGATACATATACAAACATATACAATAAAACATACACATAATATATACACACATTATATATATATACAAACATAATATACAAATACATACATATATACATAATAATATAATAATATGCATACATATAATATATACATACATATATAATATATATACAAACATAAACATAATATAATAATATATATATGCACATTATATATATATATATACAAACATATACAATAAACATATACATATATAATATAATATATTATATATATATATATTATACAAAACATATACAATAAACATACATATAATATAATATATGCACACACAGATTATATACATATATATACAAATATAATAAAATACATATATATATATATACAATACATTATACAACATATACAATACATACATAAACATAATATAATATATACACACATAGATTATATACAATACATATACAAAAACATATACAATAAACATACACATAATATAATATATATGCACATACAGATTATAGATATACATATACAAACATATACAATAAACATACATAATATATAATATATATATACATATATACAGATATATATATACATATACAAAATATATACAATAAACATAAACATAATATAATATATGCAATATAGAGATTATAGATACATATACAAACATATACAATAAACATACACATAATATAATATATGCACACACAGATTATAGATACATATACAAACATATACAATAAACATACACATAATATAATATATGCACACACATAGATTATAGATACATATACAAACATATACAATAAACATACATAATATAATATATATATGCACACACAGATTATAGATACATATACAAACATATACAATAAACATACACATAATATAATATATGCACATACAGATTATATACATATACAAACATATACAATAAACATACACATAATATAATATATGCACACAGATTATATATATATACATATATAAATACATATAATATAATATATGCACACATAATATATATAAATATATAAACATACACATATATATATGCATATACAAACATATACATATATAATACATAAATACACATATATAATATATGCACACGCAGATTATACATATACAAACATATACAATAAACATACACAATATAATATATGCACACAAGATTATACAAATATACAAACATATACAATAAACATACACATAATAATATATGCACATTATAGATTATAGATACAAACATATACAATAATACATATATAATAAACACATATATATATATGCATATATATATTATAGATACATATATTAACATATATAATAAAACATACACATAATATATATATATGCACACACAGATTATATATATATACAAACATATAATAAACATACATATAATATATGCACATGCAGATTATAGATACATATATACATATACAATAAACATATAATATATATATGCACACACAGATTATAGATATATACAAACATATACAATAAACATACACATAATAATATATGCACATATAGATTATAGATACATATACAAACATATACAATAAATACACATAATATAATATATGCACACAAAGATATAGATACATATACAAACATATATATTAAACATACAATCAGTGCTCAATGTTCTTGGTTGTTTTCTCTTTTTGTTTCTTGTTATATTTATAAAATTTCTAATCTTTTCTTTTTGGTTCTTTATTATTTTGTATCTTCTTATCCTTCTTTCTTTTTGTTATATTTATTATCTGTCACACACACACAAACACACACACACACACACACACACACACACACACACACACACACACAAAACTAAAACCTCACTGAATTTAACTGAATTTATAGACTCATCATTGACGAACACGTGTTGAAGGAAATCACTGAAATAGCACGTCTCGTTTTCCTAAATTACAAAACACTCGTCACCTCTCTGTTCTAGAAATACACGTTTTTCTAAATTACAAAATACTCGTCACCACGCTGTTCTAGAAATACCACGTCTCGTTTTTCTAAATTACAAAATACTCGTCACCTCTCTGTTCTAGAAATACCACGTCACGTTTTACTAAATTACAAAACACTCGTCACCTCTCTGTTCTAGAAATACACGTTTTTCTAAATTACAAAATACTCGTCACCACGCTGTTCTAGAAATACCACGTCTCGTTTTTCTAAATTACAAAATACTCGTCACCTCTCTGTTCTAGAAATACCACGTTTTTCTAAATTACAAAACACTCGTCACCTCGCTGTTCTAGAAATACCACGTTTTTCTAAATTACAAAATACTCGTCACCACGCTGTTCTAGAAATACCACGTCTCGTTTTTCTAAATTACAAAATACTCGTCACCACGCTGTTCTAGAAATACCACGTCACGTTTTTCTAAATTACAAAATACTCGTCACCACGCTGTTCTAGAAATACCACGTCTCGTTTTTCTAAATTACAAAATACTCGTCACCTCTCTGTTCTAGAAATACCACGTCACGTTTTTCTAAATTACAAAATACTCGTCACCTCTCTGTTCTAGAAATACCACGTCACGTTTTTCTAAATTACAAAATACTCGTCACCTCTCTGTTCTAGAAATACCACGTCACGTTTTACTAAATTACAAAACACTCGTCACCTCTCTGTTCTAGAAATACCACGTTTTTCTAAATTACAAAATACTCGTCACCTCTCTGTTCTAGAAATACCACGTCACGTTTTACTAAATTACAAAATACTCGTCACCTCTCTGTTCTAGAAATACCACGTTTTTCTAAATTACAAAATACTCGTCACCTCTCTGTTCTAGAAATACCACGTCACGTTTTACTAAATTACAAAATACTCGTCACCTCTCTGTTCTAGAAATACCACGTTTTACTAAATTACAAAACACTCGTCACCTCTCTGTTCTAGAAATACCACGTTTTTCTAAATTACAAAATACTCGTCACCTCGCTGTTCTAGAAATACCACGTCACGTTTTACTAAATTACAAAATACTCGTCACCTCTCTGTTCTAGAAATACCACGTCACGTTTTTCTAAATTACCAAATACTCGTCACCTCTCTGTTCTAGAAATACCACGTTTTTCTAAATTACAAAACACTCGTAACCTCGCTGTTCTAGAAATACCACGTTTTTCTAAATTACAAAATACTCGTCACCACGCTGTTCTAGAAATACCACGTCACGTTTTTCTAAATTACAAAACAGTCGTCACCTCGCTGTATATATTTTAATGCACGTAACATTTATTTATTTTAAATAATGTTCTTTTACATAAATTAAATGGAAAATTATTGTTGAAAAGAGCTTCTGTATTTTTTATATAAAAATCTAGAGAAACAAAAATAATAACAACAATAATAATAATTAATAAGATTATTACATATATTCAAGATAATAACATCAATAATAAAATGAAATTACAAATACAAAAATTATAAACAACGTTTTTGTCAAATAATTAAGTTGTTTTATTATTTTCCGATTTATTTATTCTGTTTTCAAAATTAATTTCTGCTGAAATTATTGCGAGAAATAGTATCTGATTTGATATGTTTTATTTATTGTTATTTTATACTTATATATGTATAATAACTTGGGACGAGTAAAAAAAGAAGTTACTGGTTCAGATGAGTTATCTCCCTTTTCAGCGCGAATGATGGTTTTCACAATTTTTGAAGTTGTACTATTTTCCTTACGGAGCTACCGCTTGTTAATTTACAGAATTAATCAGTTCATCAATAATAATAAGAAGTTAACAATAAACACGTAAAATAGTATTTTGGTGACAAAACAATAGAAATATAAATATTTTTCTAAACTATTAGAGTGCTATAAATGGTTTCTCTCCTGGGCTCCGTTGTCGATATAGCACACCTCAAGTCGTCTTCCACATTTAATTTATTTCGGTACTTGTTTTTAAGGATGAGAAGTTGGGAGAATGCTGCTTCACATAAGTCAGTTGTTGGGAACGGCAATAAATTCCTTATTGCGATTTCTGATATTACTGGGAATTTTTGGAAACTTTTTGCCCAAAATTCTTGTAGTTGCAGTTCACCAAACCATGATTTAGCTTCAAAATTGTTTGTTAA
The DNA here is from genome assembly GCA_012295275.1 of Chrysomallon squamiferum. Taxonomy (NCBI): domain Eukaryota; kingdom Metazoa; phylum Mollusca; class Gastropoda; order Neomphalida; family Peltospiridae; genus Chrysomallon; species Chrysomallon squamiferum. Next base: position 4,338,512 of record CM022677.1, read on the forward strand.
GTCGACGAACTCTTCTTCTGCTGCTTCAGGGACATCAGATACACTGGCATTGAAAGGGTTGATTGTAAGGGAGAAAGATTTGCAACATTCATCAGGAAAATAACTTCTTATTTGAACAGTAAGATTTTCCAAATGCTCTTGTATCAAGCCATATAAGTCATCGATGTTAATTTCATTTGCCGCTTCTTCAACAAATTGGGCAAGTGTTGGGAACATGTATAATTTCTTTTCGTTAATTTTGGTGATCCAGAGTTCCAATTTCATTTTGAAAGACGATAGCTTTTCAGACAAAGATATTATCGTACTTTCCTTACCCTGTAATCCTGTATTAATACTATTAAATATCTCAAAAATGTCGACCAGGTATGCCAATTTGCACAACGTAAATTCATCCGTAAACAATGATTCATATTCGCTTGCATTTTGAGAAGCGAGAAATATTTGCAGCTCTCCTCTCAATTCAAAAAATCTCTTCAACGCCTTTCCTTTCGAGAGCCACCTTACCTCTGTGTGAAACAATAGTGCTTCATGCGTTGAACCCAAATATTCACATAAAACTTTGAAGAGCCGTGTTGTAAGTGGCCTTGATTTAACGACATTTACTGCTTTAATCACTCGGTTAAGCACTTCTTTGAATGGTTCAGGTAACGTCTTGGTAGCTAATACTTGTCGATGAATCATGCATTGAGTCCCAATTATTTCTGGAGTCACTTTTTTAACTAACGATTAGAAGCCAGACTTACAGCCGAGCATTGCAGGTGCCCCGTCAGTACAAACTCCGCACAATTTCTCACATTCGATTGAATGTTCTTTGAAGAAATCATCAATTAAATAAAAAATATCAGCAGCAATAGTTGAAGTTTGCAGAGGCTTACAAAACAAGAAATCTTCTTTAATTTTTTCATTTTTATAATAACGAACATACACAAGAAGTTGTGCAAAGTTTGTCACATCAGTAGTTTCATCAAGCTGTATGCTGAACAGCCCAGTTGGAGTTTCTTTTAATTCTTGAATAATTTGGCATAAAATATCCTCGGACACATCTGTTATCCTTTGTTTTACTGTATTGTTTGACACGGATAGAGGCGATAATTTATTTACTGCTTCAGGACCGATCATGAGACGTACAATATCTTTGGTGCATGGAAAACTAAGATTCTCAGCTGTTGTGTGTGGTTTTTTAGCATGTGCTGTTCTTAATCCAACCGTGTATGAAGCTTCAACGCCAACAACTTTTGCTTTAAAAAAGTCAATACTTTTATCTTTCAAATCAGGGTGCTTAGTTTGGAGATGTCTTTGAAGTTTAGCTGGTTTCATAGACTCATGAGCAAGAACTTCCAAACATACTACTCACTGTGGTCTTTCCACACCTGCAATAACTATGTCAGTGAATCCCCACTTCAAGAAATCATCGCTGTACTTTCTCTTTCTTACACTCATTTTTAAAGGGTTAAGAGTCACTCAAACAAAACTAACTACGTGTCACTGCAAGTGCGAGTACAACACTAGGTAAGTGGGAGGCAGTGTTGCCAGATGGCTCATACAGAAATCGACTAGAACTAGCTTTGAAAATGGCTAAAAACTGGCTAGACTTAATAGTAAATGGATAAAGAAAACGGCTCAATTTATCTGTGCATTTTTATGAATAGTTTCTCAAGTATTCTTACAAAAAATCTAGCCACTAAATGAGGTTTTTTTCGGCCAGATGCTGTCAAATTTGGCTAAATCTAGCCGGAAATCAACTAATTTGGCAACACTGGTGGGAGGAGCCACAGTGGTGGCGCGACCAAAACAAAACAGAAACCAAACATGTTCAATACTGGCTCAGACGTTGTGTTGAGTGACTTAGGGAACTGTTACATTTAGTTTCATAGTATGAATTTATATAACTGTCTTAATATGTTTTTCACCGTGTTTTATATAATATTCACATTCGGCTCAAAATCAATTAACGACCCCATGGCATTGAAACATGGGAAAGTTCAGAATCTTTACGTCAGACAGTTATCGGTTGGTTCGCGGAACAAGTTATTACAAGCGTAACATTTAAAAAGACTAAACACATTGTCGGAGACTTGTAAACAAGATGAACGAATATTAAAACGTAAGTTTACAAAATGTAATTTCTTTCTATAACAATTAAAAGTATTTTCATGATAAAAATAACATTTATAAAAAATATTTTAAAATAGCCTCCCTTAACCTGCGTTTTAATAGAACGTGCGCAATAGCGCTCCATTTTAAGTGTTCAGAGCATGTGACGAACTTAACTAGATTTTAATTAGGACTGACGGAATCTTAACAGTGTGTTGACAGTGAGTATAAACCATTTTGTAAACCAATATTTACAACTATATTATTATTATTACCGGGCTAGACCTATTGTTAAAATGTATTTCTTTCTGCAGTCAAATGTTTGATTCAGAATTTTTTACTTTTTGAAGTTTTTCGCCCAGGATGTACGTAAACGGATACACAGTCATTTCATAAGCAAAAATGCAAAAACATGCAGTGAAAAGAAAAAATAATATGATTAAATCTTGCAAATATATTAATGATATTTAATTACTTAATTATTATATTTGTTTCTACAACATGACCTTAGGAAGTTTCCTTCATATAACTACTGTTAATTATTTATTTTAATTTTCTTCTTTTTCTTTATTTATTTAGTTATTTCACCCGCAGTGATAAAGTTACTGCTTTTCCGGTTCGGTTAGAGTAAAATAATTTCTGTTAAAATGATAATAATAATAATAATAATAATAATAATAATAATAATAATAATAATAAATATAAAAAAAAAAATTATCTCAATGGTAAAATAAATTAACATCACCAATCATAGAACAGTTAAACAATTTACAATTCAGAGTTAAATACAACAAACACATTGTGTAATGCATTTTTAATTAATATTTGATATTAATATCAATTTACTGATGTCTGGGCTGGGGTGGAGGTCAGTGTGAATGGTTTTACTATTTTCTCTTCATGGTTTGTTATATAATAATATGTGTTTAATTTTCAGTTTCTAACAGCAGTAAAATGACAGATTCTGTAAGTTTGTTTTCTGTAAATTATATTTTAAAACCCACACACACATACTAACACACACACACACACAAACACAAATTTGGGAACTGACATAAGCAGTGAAAGGAAGTGAAGAAGAATTGTTATCAAAATGCTTAAATATTTTAAATTTCATTAAAAGCTGATTATATTTTATTTTATATTGTTTTCTTTATTATTATTATTATTATTATTAGTTTCATTATTATATTTGTTGTTATTACTATTGTTGTTGTTTTCACCATCATTATTGTTATTGTTACATCATCATCATCATCATCATCACCATAATCATCATTGTGACCTCATTCTCTAGTCTGGGTCAACAAGACAAATGACCTCTGACCCAGCTGTTACCAATCAGAGAGTTGCTTCTGACCAGCCTGAGCTTACAGTGTTTAATAAGGTGAGACTGTCTTATATTGTTTTATTACACTATGTTAAAACTACAGAAAACATCAGAATTAAAATATACATTCAAAGACACTAACAAGGTGAGACTGTCTTATATTGTTTTATTACACTATGTTAAAACTACAGAAAACATCAGAATTAAAATATACAGTCAAAGACAGTAATAAGGTGAGACTGTCTTATACTGTTTTATTACACTAAGTTAAAACTACAGAAAACATCAGAATTAAAATATACAGTCAAAGACAGTAATAAGGAAATAAATAAATAAATAAATAAATAAATAAGATGAACAAGACAGAAAAGAAACTGATACATATTAATTGCTCAGAACTGATGAATTTAACATTTAACAATGAACTAGAATTATTTTATTTTTTAGAAGTGTAGACATCTTACTGACTTTATTTATATGTTAAATATAAAAAACATTGCGGTGGTTTTAACAAATTTTCTAACAAACTTACCATAAACCTGCCTTCATTATGAACTTTGTTTGTTTTTTGTCATAATTAGCATAATTCTGTTAGAATAATGAACTTTGTTTGTTTTTAGGCATAATTAGCATAATTCTGTTAGAATAATGAACTTTGTTTGTTTTTTGTCATAATTAGCATAATTCTGTTAGAATAATGAACTTTGTTTGTTTTTAATTAGTTTAATTTTGTTTTTGTCATAAATAGCATTCTGTTATATAATGAACTTTGTTTGTTTTTTGTCATAATTAACATAATTCTGTTAGAATAATGAACTTTGTTTTTTTTGTCATAATTAGCATAATTCTGTTAGAATAATGAACTTTGTTTGTTTTTTGTCATAATTAACATAATTCTGTTAGAATAATGAACTTTGTTTTTTGTCATAATTAACATAATTCTGTTAGAATAATGAACTTTGTTTTTTGTCATAATTAGCATAATTCTGTTAGAATAATGAACTTTGTTTTTTTTTTGTCATAATTAACATAATTCTGTTAGAATAATGAACTTTGTTTGTTTTTTGTCATAATTAGCATAATTCTGTTAGAATAATGAACTCTGTTTGTTTTTTGTCATAATTAACATAATTCTGTTAGAATAATGAACTTTGTTTGTTTTTTGTCATAACTGTCTCATGCGAGTTGAACTCAGTGTTGTTGTAGTTGCAGGGGATGCCAGCCAGGCAGCTTCGATTTTGCAGGAACTCAGCACTTCTCACATTATTGCCATCGATTGAGAAAATGCGTTTAGGTCAAATGATGACAATATGTGCGTTTTCTTCTTTTTCAACTGTTTTTAGCTTTTTAATATTTTATTTTGTAGTGTTCAAGATGAGTTTATCCCAGATAAATAAAAACAGTCTGTCTAGAGGGTTCTGTGTATGTTTATACAAAACATGTTTCTCTTGAATCTCTTCTACATAATAATAACTAATAGCAAAGACAGATTAGTTTTTAAATTTAACTGTAATTTCTATCTTTATTATTATTATACTTTAGTGGACATTACAGATGGATTATTTTTGTTTATTTATTTATTTATTTATTTATTTATTTATTTATTTATTTATTTATTTATTTATTTATTTATTTATTTATTTATTTATTTATTTATGTATTTATTTGTTTATTTATTTATGTATTTATTTATTTATGTGTTATTATTTATTTACTAACTTATTTATTAATTTTTATTCACATTTCAATTCAATGTAATAGGGATGCATCCTTTAGACACTGCCTATACCAGAACCTTCGTATCTGCAAACGTGAGTTAGTCAGATCCCAGTTCATTGAGATGAAAACTTTAACTGTATTTTTGTTCTTGAAAAAGTAAATTGTATACAAATATTTGATTCACACCATATTATTAGCAGTTAGATAACTGTAAGCTAAAAAAAAAAAAAAAATTAACTGCAGATTTAGAAACAATGTACATTCAGAAACTTTTTAAAATTATAATATTCTTTCTTAAACATGAATTTTCAGCAATGTCTGTCCATCCTATATATATAAATATATCAGTAATTATTTGTTTTAAATTTTAAAATATTTATTTAGGCCAGTTTTGGCAGTCATTATAGAGAAAGTCTGGATTGTGTGTTCATTTAAAAATTGCCAACTTGTTGAGGAAAAATGGATCAAACAATTATTTTGTATAAAACATTTCTATTATATTATGATTAATGTTCTTATTGTCATTTGCTGATAACTTTTATAACTTTAGCTTTCATGTTGAGTAAACCTGTCTTTTCTAATCAGTAATCTTAGTCACAGTTATAACTGATGAAATTAACTGAATCATCATTAAGTATTAAGAAGCCAAATGGCAGACATTTTGACATTTTACTTCTTGTTGTTGTTTGAAGCTGTAATAGATTTTTGTGTGTTCTGTTGTGTTACTGAATTGTATGTTACTGAATTGTATTTCAGGTGAGGGGCAGACTTCCTGCTTTTGAAGAACTATTAACGAGTGAAAACGAACAGGAAGATCACAGGAAGACCAAACAGAAAACAAAATGTCTGTTGAAAGTAAGTGCTGTCTTGTCTTCATTATTGTTGTTATGCTTTTTCTTATATTATTGTTGTTGTTATTATCATGATTTTGTTACATTATTATTTTTGCTATTATTACCATTTTTCGTTTTATTGTTATTTTGTTTTTATTAGTTTTTTCTTTTTATCATATTTATTTTTGTTAAAATACTGCTTTTTATCATTATTTTGTTTTATTACTGTCTTTTGCTATGTTATTTTGTTATTACTGTTTTTTGTTTTATTATTATTATTATAATCCTTTATTATCCTTTTTTTTATTATCATTGTTGTTATACTTCTTGCTGCTGTTTTTGTATAACTGAATTAGCTTCAGGTTTTTTTCAAAATCAAATCCATGAAACCATTTTTATTAATGTACAAATATTTCTCACTGCTTAACTGTGTTTTTCTTATCTTTGAAAATAAAAATCCTGTCACTACAGAAAAAAAAAAAAAAAATGAATAAAAATAAAAATGAGTTGTAATTTGTATAAAACATCATATTGATGGTGTAATTATGTTTAAATAAATAATAAATAAATATTATTGTTTCATTATTTTTTAAAAGGATTATACCTAGTGAAAGGGGTTATGCAAATATTTCTTTATGTAAGACTTTAATTAGTTACATGGAGTTTCAGTCTGTACTGACAGATGTCTGTTAATAGATGTTCTGATGACCTTTCCTTAAAGACATGTTTAAATTGGTTGGTGTATTAAGATGAATAAAGATAAAATGTCATTTTGAATATTTTTACTTTCAGACACCATGTGAAACATTACACACACCTCGTAAGTTGTAGTAGTAGTTGTATTAGCAGTAATTGTAGTTGTATTAGCAGTAGTAGTAGTTGTTGCTGCATTAGTAGTAATAGTAGTTGTTGTGGTTGTCATATTTATGTTGTTCTGACTTAAACCATTTCTCTAGAAACATTGAGATCTAGAAAATTACATATTTTTAGTTTTATTGGCAATAGAAGTAGTAGTCATAGTTATGAAAACTATAATTCTATGTGAATAATAATTGCTGCTGTAGTGGTAGTTGTAGTGTAGTAAAAATGATGATATTAACAGAAGTCAGTTAGTTGTTACAATGATAATAAGGCTGATAGTTTGTGTGTAAAATACTGAGACAACGGATTTAAAAGTATAATCAATATAAAATGTCATCATTTTTGTATTTGAATAAAAATCTGCTTAAATATGTTTATGTTAATTTATTAAGCAGATATTTTTTCTTTTCTTGCACAGCAGAAAAAGGTGCTAAAAAGAGGAAGACGGCGCAGTGATGTTGTCACAAAACAGGACAGTGACCCAAGCTGTAATTAGGTCACACTGAAAGAGCCAGTTTTCAAAAATAATGTCGTAATGTTTGCTTCTCAGAGTTCATCTTTCGTTTTTCTTCTTCATAACTGAAGTAAAGTTGTGTTATTTTTAGTACATCAAAGTGGATGGTATGTACTGTGCTATCTTGTAAAATAAATAAACCTTTTTTGTTAATCATTTTGTCGGATTATTAATAAAGCTTTGAGAACCAAAACTGGATTTTTTTATTTTTTTATTTATTATTTATTTATTTATTTATTTACTTATTTAAAAATATAAGATTAATAAAGTAAAATATTACTACTATTATTATAATTTCATCTTCTTCTTCTTTTTCTTCTTATTATTATTGTTATGGATTTATTTATGTCAGTTTCTCTTTGGACAGATTATTTCAAGCTCAAATTACCCTTGATACAGTCTATCGTTTTCCTTTCTAAGATCTCCGTGCTTTTTATATTTATTAAATGAGAAACATCTTACACTGTTCACACACACACACACACACACACACACACTCACACACACACACACACACACACACACACACACACACACACACACACACACACACACACACACACACACACACACACACACACACACACACACACACACACACACACACACACACACACACACACACACACACACACACACACACACACACACACACACACTCACACACACACACACACACACACACACACACACACACACACACACTTGTTATTACTGAGTAGACAATAAGAAAACAATAGTGTGTTGTAAGTGGCTAAATGCGGTGAATTTTATAAAAATTCTGTTACATTATGAAAAGTAGGCTGTAATAGTTTGCACTGATGATTAATTCCTGATTTTTAGCTGACAAATTAACTATGTTAATGAACGTAATAGGCAGCCATTTGGTAATGCACGAGAAAATTCGAAGAAATCACTGTAAAATGTACCCAGTAATACAGAACTATTTAATCTTTCTTCTTTCTCAAAGATTATATTAAAAAATATTTATAGGTGAAAATAAAAAAACGTATTTTGATATTTAATAAAAATTTTGCGTATTTTATGAAAATATTGACCCCTTCAATGCTATAATGTAACGCTCCGCTCCTCACTTTCAAAATGGCGGGAGAATTTATTCCATATTTGACAGGGGTGTTGGGTTGTTAGTTGCACTGTACTTGTAGGGGCTAGAAACAATTCATTCTTCTATTGGTTTTACGTTGTTACACTTTTTATTATTAAAATCAAATATAATATTTAGTATACTTTACACAATACATACTTATTTATCTTTGTCAAGTGGGGATCAACTATATATAAATTTCTTTTCAAATGTTAAGAAAGCAATACATTATTTTCATTTTCTGTGTTGAGAGATGGGTGCGTGTGTGTCTATATTATATGCAAATAAGGTCGAGGTGATTACATTGGATAATAAAATGTTGATAGTTGACTTTCATAGTCTCTGTTTTAACATTTGACAACAGTTAAATAACAATTGTTGAAACCAGAAACATAAATGTACAAGAACAGGAAAAATTTGATATTTCTGGTGCCACGTTTGTTTCAAGATGTAACATAATTACTGGTTCACTTTTTCACATTTTAGCAGCAAAATTCAAAATGCTAATTGTTTCTAGAAGGTATGATATATTTTAAAAATGTTTGTGTGAAGTTTTGAGTGAATTCCCTAATAACAGGGTTGAATAAAAAAAAAAAAAAATGACTGAACGAATATATAAATAAATACTATTTGTCATAAAGGGTTTATGAAAAACAGATTTTCAATGCAAAATTCATTTTTAATATTTAATATATATATATATATATATATACACACAGAGAGAGAGAGAGAGAGAGAGAGAGAGAGAGAGAGAGAGAGAGAGAGAGAGAGAGAGAGAGAGAGAGAGAGAGAGAGATGACATCTTTTGAGGTTGGATACATCTACCACTGAAGACGTACTTGTTCATCAGTTGTCAGTTTCAGCGGATATTTATTTCTGTCTTTTGTAAATTTAATCAAATAAATTTACTTCCAAACAATGTTTGCATCAACATCGTCACATCATCATCATCACTGTCGTGTAAAACTGTCGTCACTCAGACCCAGAGAGTTACAACAACAGCTGTCGGCAGATTTCCCTTTCGTTTCAGATGTTCTGCCTGCATCGCCGCCGTCGTGGTTGTTATTTACTGAAGTGCAGGAATCATGTCTGCCATGTAGATTTGATCCCAAACAACAACAAAACCCCCCAAAAAGAAACACGATAAAAAGTCAAGATGAACAAAACAATATTTTTCGTTTGTGACCGTCCACTAATAAAAATATTTTTCACTTTACTAAGATTTTTGAATAATTCTAGCTAAAAATATATCATTCAAAACACAACACAAAATAATTTGAAACATTTATTAGAATAAGAAATCGAAGCTTAATAATAATAATAATAATAATAATAATAATAATAATAATAATAATAATAATAATAAACAAGATTCGACTTGTACCGCATAAATGAACTTGAGCTTAAATATGTTTGAAACGGCGCCATTTAAAAATGTGTTCATCACTGAGTACGTAGACAGTTTGATACACAAACAAACAAATAAGCTGTCAGTTATACATTTTATTTTACACAATGATTTATTCGAATAGATTTAAAAATACAGTGTTTATATCTCTCACTGTTTTACAGTGTGCAGTATGAAACACGGAACAATATGATAGTGCCGCATGAGTAGTCTCCCTTCTTATTTTACCAATGTCATAACATTAGAAAAAAACAATTAAAAACAAAATAATAATAAATTTGTTTTTATTAGTATTTATCTGTAATAGATCAAGTCGTAAAAGTTGCATTAGCTTCATCTGTTCTTAAATAAATAATTTGTTAAGTAAATATATGTATTAAACTGTGATATCGGTATTAACTTCAAATTCTCTTTTCGTAAATATTAATTTTAACTGCTTTTATTTATTTATTTATTTATTTATTTATTTAGATGTAACCGAACCCGAAAGCTCAATCGATGATTACTGATTTCAAGTCTGCTTCACGAAGTACCGAAGCGATCGATATCAGGGAGAACTGGTAAAGAGACTTCACGTGCATGGCTGTGTTAACCGGTTTCGTCATCACCACTGAAAGTGTTGCAAAGCCTATTTAAGAGAGGACGGAAACCTTCTTCTTTGATAGTCTTCGTTTTATCATTTTTGTCGCCCTCTTTCATTTAACAGACATGGCCAACACACGACGCACTTTAAAATTGGAAGAACGTATTCATGCTGTTAAAAGTTATTATTTGTCGGAGAGGAGTTATAAAAATGTTACTGATCATTGGAATGAATCGTTTGATACACCACCTCCATCAAAATCGTCAATCTACGAATTGTTACAAAAATTCAAACGAACTGACAACGTCGCCGACGCGTATAAACCTGGTGCACCAAGAACAATGAGGACAACTGCCAACCAGGAATTAGTAGCATCATCATACGTCAACAGCCTCGCAAATCCCAGAGACGTGCTTCTGCAGAGCTGCGCATATCACGATCGTCTTTACAACGCATCACGTCAAATATTGGCTTGCACCCATATCGTCCGCGGGAACTCCAGGCTCAAACAAAAAGTAACTGAATCAACCATTGAACGATGTCATCACTGTATTACAAATAATGGTTACATCTGGGCCACCCTGTATATTGTAAAACAATGACAAAAAAACAACAACAAACAAACAAGTACAACACAGTTTTTAAAATCAATTTTAAGGTTTGAAATATTTCTTACTCTTACTACTCAGATTTAAATTGTTTCATGACAAGATCAGAAAAAATCAGTTAATTTTTTATTGAATGTAAAATATTAGGTATTCTTCGCAAGGTTGGAGTATGCATAAAGACTTAATCACTGAACAGTAACTCAAATCATTGAGCTACAAATGATGAGGCTTGAACCAGCTGTCTGTTATTTTTCAAGCCAGTGTCCTAACCTATATATATATATATATATATATATATAATTGCTGTCTGGTCCTATGAATGAAGTTATATGTACAAACACAAATGTACACATCCATGCAGATAAGAACATACAGATTATTCAGTTAGCAGCTAAAGATCATTGATATGTACCATCCCACATACAGGAGAGTACATACCATAGTCATTATTATATCAGTGCAAAGAATGCCAAATCCAGCTCTCTTGAAAACAGAAAACTAATTTATTGAACATATATATTTTCACAACAGCTAACTTATGCCCTTCATAATAAATATATATAGGAATTATCCCCCTTGATGCTAGATTCTTCATTCATTCATTCATTCATTTCATTGCTATTAACTAATAGGAAATTTATATTTACGATGCTATCTTATGAATTAAACTTTTCATTCAAATGGTTACATTTTGTTGGGTTTTTCTAAATAATACATTCACTCTGGTTTGAAAGATTGTTTTTAATGCACTACTTTGACCACACCCCTTTCAAAGATGGATCACTTTTCTGTGCTTCTCACCGATTGTTTTTGATCCAGTTAATTTGTGCAATATAATCAGCAGATGTATTTAACTCAACAGAACTAAGTGTTTGATCAACAGTAACCACTGCTTGAATACATTCTCATTCTGCTCTTTCAGATATCCTTGACAAACATGAACCAGTTTTCCTTCAAACAGATCTAGTAGAAATGCAGGTTTATGAGATCAAGCCACACCTCTCAGAAACTAGAGGTGAACTGATGTCACAGTAATGGTAGCACACATTCCCCCAAATGTCTGAATGATTATATTTTTGCTTTTTGCAGAGTTATTATTATTTTTTTTTTTTAGCTCTTATACGATAAGTTATAGCATCTTTTACATTTAGGCTCTGCCTAGCTCCTATGTCCCAAACACTGGAACATCCTAGGAGGATAACTATTTGGTTGAATATCACAAATAGTATCCTCGGATGTATATTTAACTCTTTTCTGTGTATACATCTCTGGTAATTCTGAAATTTTATCATTACATTTAGTCTTAATAAAACCTACAGTTTTCTTATTATTTTTTTCTCGTATAACAGTTTGAAACAACACGATCATTCATTTTGCAATAGGAACAACTGATGATCGTGTAACATTCTATTTGATTTATTTATATTTCATAATCAGTTGATAATTTATGTATTTAGTTAGCTATTTAGTTACTGTTGTTTCATTTTATTTATATTATTATTTTTAAACTTCATTATTATTAAAAAAAAATTGAATAGCTTTATTTTCATTTATTATTATTATTTTTAAAAACATTATAAATTGTTACTCAGTTTCAATTTTTACGTCAGTTTAGTCAAATCTCTCTTCTGAACAGTTAATATTATCTAATTCTGTCAGTTTAGTCAAATCTCTCTTCTGAACAGTTAATATTATCTAATTCTGTCAGTTTAGTCAAATCTCTCTTCTGAACAGTTAATATTATCTAATTCTGTCAGTTTAGTCTCTCTTCTGAACAGTTAATATTATCTAATTCTGTCAGTTTAGTCTCTCTTCTGAACAGTTAATATTATCTAATTCTGTCTCTAAGCAATAATTAAAAACTATCTGAGTTGTCCTTTAAAATTTCATTATTTCAGATAAATGCAATAATGATTTTGGTTATCAAGATAACTTATAGTAGAAAGACTTAAAGAAACATCAGAAAGTGAGTTATTTCTGTACATATGTATGTATTCACACACACACACACACACACACACACACACACACACACACACACACACACACACACACACACACATTTAACAGAATGGATTTCTTCCTGATAGTTTCCTACTTTCTTTTCATATAAATGTTTTTGATGTTTTATACAACACTTGTTTCATTTACAACATTAAAAGGTGTGAAAGTGAATGGAAAGCAGATAACAAAACAGTGGACAAACAAGTAATTTTTATAATTGCATCGTGTATTTAATCTGATGTTATAATTATGTTTATTAATACTAATAAATGTTTCTGGTATTATTCAGAATAAATGAAGAAAATGGCTTGTAAGAAACAAGAAGATGGATAAAATAAAGTTCAAGTGATGAAGAAATTAAACAACTGGAGTGTGTACTTAATTGACTGGAGAACATGTTACCTCTTTTTCACAGAATGGTTATACTGGAATTAATGATGGAACAGAAATGAGTGAAGATGAATTAATTGCCTTGAGAATACATTTTTATATAAGCAAAGGGACACAACTTTGACTAAAGCTTATAATTATTATGACTAAGAATAGTTGCATTCAGTATTAATTAATGAAACTTCAGTTCCTGACACAAATGAAGTACAATTTTAAAATCTCATTTTATGCTGATTTTAAATCAGTGTTAATGACATCTATACTTTCTGACAGAAATAGGTTCTGTGTTAAAATCTCTCTTTGTGGTTTCAAAACTCAGCACTAATAATTAATGACAAAAATAAGTCAAGTCTTAACAGCTCATTTTGTACTGACAAAGGATTAACTTGATTCTGTTTCCTAGAGCAAGGAATGAATTTGTATTTGGGTTTCATATATTACTATGAAACATTACCAACTTCTTTATTGCTTATACAAAAATTAAATACATTGTCTTAGTGACAGACATTTATTTACCGTATATACTTGTGTACAAGGCGACCTTATGTATAAGTCGATGTGTATTTTAAGACCAAAAATTGCGTCATTTTAGGTATTACTTGTGTATAAGTCGACTGTAGATTCCAGGCACCGTCACTATTTTTAGACCAGTGTGACAGTGCCATGAAGGCCTACATTGTACGCCTACTGTAATATAACTTGCACGAGCTGTAACTTGCACGAACATCCCATAATAACGTAAATACATGTATTACACAAGCTATAGCCTAAATGTATCATAAATAGTATCTCTTTAATGTAATAGGTCTAACATGGAGACCTAACTTACCGTTATATTTAGTCGATTTGTCGGTAGTGGATATTAATGACGATTGCAATATTATTTCACCAAATTCTTTACAATTACACAAGTGAGTTTTGTTTATGAAATTAGGACCGATATTTAGTGCAATTTGGCAGAGAAGTCTGCATTCCTAGATCATTGCAAGACGCCGTAAGGCATAACGCCGTACTGACGGTTTTTTGCTTTAAAATGTATTTTTATGTCATTAAACGGAAGAATATCATGTTTTACATTCATATTTGGTTTTGTTATTTAATTTTTCAAAAATTTTTATACGATAAAATTATATTTTTGAAAAGCTGAAAGACTGCGATTATTTTAGATGCATCCCGTAGCAAAAAATAGTCAAAATGGCGACTCTTCAGCAACAGCTACAAAAGCATTACCTATGTATAAGTCGACCCCCAAAATATTACCTTAATATAGTCTCCCAAAAATTCGACTTATACACAGGTATATACGGTACTCCATATAACTGATAGTCTTTGTGTTTCAGCTGAATTGGTTCTGAATGAGACTTGCAGTTACCAACAAATTTAAAACTGCTTTTGGATCCACCAATTAGTAATTTTTGTTAGGATTAAGTTTAAACTTAAATCAATCTCAGTATAAGAGAAATGGTTAGTGTTAGTGATATTTTAAATATAAACTGATCTCAAGAAATTCTAAAATTGTAAAACTCGGTGGAAGTTAAGAAATATATATATAAATAATAATAAGAACAAGAAAAAAAAAAACCTTAATTTAATATATTTTTCATTGTTGGTTAAAGTTAGGTTTGTGATAGGGTAGATGATTTAAATATACATATTCAAAACATTTTTTATTTTCTTTATTTATATATTTATTTATTTACTTATTTATTTATTTCTTCTTCTTCTTCTTCTTATTATTATTATTATTATTATTATTATTATTATTATTATTATTATATTTTCATTTTTTAATTATTACCTGTCTCAGTTTAGCACGTTCTGATGTTTCTGTTCCTTTTATCAATTCTATAAATGTGTATGTATTTAGACGATGAATTGACCGGTTCATTCTGGAATGAAAACCCTGCACATTATTCGTAGTTCTAGGACCAGTGGTCAGTTGATGGTTGCACAAAATTTGAGGAAATCTGGCGTCATCGTCTACCCTGGTAGAAACCAAATAATCATCAAATGTCTCCATCTGTAGAACACCAGGTTCATTTCTTATTCTTTCAAGATTTATGTTCTAATTATTAAAGTTACTATATGCATTGTTCTTTTGTTTTAATTATCTCTAGCGTCTTACTTTTTATAAACCTTAGAATTATTTCATCAAAAACAGAACACTAAATGATCAGAAAATGATCTGTGAAGAGACTTGTTTCCTGTCATGAAAGCTTATTTCTACAGTTCAGTTCAGCTAGTTATTTATAGAATAAAACTAAAATATATTACCTTATTCCTTCATAGTATGTGTTTAATACAAAAATACAATGCTTTATATATATGTTGTTAAATAAAACATTAATCCCTTCTTTTTCTCATTAATATATAACATATTAAACTTACTATAATCAATAATAGATGAAAATGTATAAAGTAAATTATTATTATAGTTATTGTTGTGTTATTATTGTTATTTTTACTATTATTATTACTATTACTACTACTACTGCTACTACTATTATTGTTGTTGTGGTTACTATTGTTGTTAATTTTTACAATCATCATGATTATTATCTTTATTATTATTATTATTATTATTATTATTATTATTATTATTATTATTATTATTATTATTATTATTATTATTATTATTATTATTGCTATTATGATGATGATCTCTTACTGTGTTGCAGGATAATCTTCTTTTTCAGACAATATTTTACGTAGGTCACTGCAGTTTTAGTCAGGTGCTGTCTAGAAAGTGAGTTTACATCATGAGTTTTTTATTTTATTTTTTTTGTCTTAGAGAGTAAAATAAGTTTTGTGACAATTGTTTATTAATTATCAAACAGTGTAATGATAATCACTTATTTGCTGATATTAATTATTTTTGTTATTATCATTATAAAGATTGTGCATTACTCATTAAAATTGATATTTGAATTATAACAGAAGTACTATTTATTTATTTATTATCTTTATTGTTATTTTTTTATTGTTACTTTTTCAGAATGAACATATAGCTCTAATTGATGTGCTGATGTTGGCATACGCCCGTGAAGTTGTTTCAGCAGAACATGCTGTCCAAGCCATCAGGTAAGCTGTAGTTTTTATTTATTTATTTATTTTATATTTGTATTTGTATTTTTGTTTATTAAATACTAAAGTTAAATAAAAAAAAAAACCTCTTTTTACTAAAATGAGATTACTGGCTTGTTAAAGTTTATTTATTTTGTTCAGTTAGTGTTTTGGAAAGTATCACTGTATGATAAATTGTGTTTCAGTTCAGAGGTTAATGACAAGCTGTATTTAAAGGCTTTTATCTTCTACTTTGAATATTAAGTGATTGCTGAAAAGAACGAGAAGAATTATGTCGATAGCATTTAAACAAATAAGTGTACGAATGCATGAGAGAGAGAGAGAGAGAGAGAGAGAGAGAGAGAGAGAGAGAGAGAGAGAGAGAGAGAGAGAGAGAGAGAGAGAGAGAGAGAGAATGAAGAGACACAGGGAGAGGTAAAAGAAGAATGATATGTAGGGGTGCATATTTTGTATAATTTATTATATGACGTAATGAGACCTCAGTCTTTACATTCAGCATATTAGTGAGGTTTAGTATAGATGTAATCTGTTCATGTATCTGATTGCATACAGACTTACAGTATGAGACCTCAGTCTTTACATTCAGCATATTAGTGAGGTTTAGCATAGATGTAACCTGTTCATGTAACTGACTGCATACAGACTTACAGTATGAGACATGTACATAACTCACTTTCAGTTTAGTTTCCATGTAAAGAACAAAGCTTGTATTGTAATAAGTTAAAGAAGGGAAGTAACTGCAGCTCTAGAACTTATGAACAAATTTATTTGGACATATAATATATGTACATTTGGTTTGAACATGTTCAATGTTTATATTGCCAAATATAATTAAAGAAAATCATAAAAACCAGACTCACCCTTTATAATGTTTCAAAACATTGCTATACATACAAACACATACATATAAGGCTTGTCCCATATCAAGAAAATCAGTATGTGAAAGTTATGTCTGTGCTAAACCTCTCTATTGAACATGTAATTTTAAAACTTTCAGTTGAATTACAACTTTTAACACAACCAGTGAACTTCCATCAGACACTGAGGACACAGTTGTTTTCTGGTTAAATAAAGTTTGTACTGCTGCCATTGCAAAAGAGAACAAATCTGAGCAGGTGAATTTTTGTTTGTTTTCTTACATATTTCTCATTATTCTAAACCTAATGAAGCTTAATTTAATTTAATATATGAAGTTGCAGTTTGTAGATAACTTATCAGTAAGTGATCATGCAAACACATAGACATGCACTTACACACACATTACACACATACATATTTATGTAAATGTGATTATTTTGTTGTAAATGTTTATTTCTATATTATAAAACAAAAGAAGCAGCTTCATATTTCATCAGTATTTTAAAATGTTTAACTTTCCTGTTACCAGACTGGAACTGCCAGCCCTTCACACAGTGTCACTGTTCCTGTGATGACAGACATACTAAAAGATGTAGACACAGATGTACAGTTCCTGTTGTCTGAAGTTTCTGCATGTCATCTCTCTCTCTCTCTCTCTCTCTCTCTCTCTCTCTCTCTCTCTCTCTCTCTCTCTCTCTCTCTCTCTCTCTCTCTCTCGTGTTATCAACAAAAAATGTTTGTTCTAAGTGCAAAATTGTATTACATCTTTTATTATATTAATTTATGAAAAATTGGTATTTGTAATATTCAGTTTTAGTGTATATACTGAATATGCTTTTACCTGGGTAAATATTTGTTTATTATTTAAAATGGATGATTTCAGGCTTTAAAATATCCTTATATAATAGTCAGTATTTCTAAGGCTGCTAATAAAGAAAGTTAATATTAAAGGAATTTTTACAAAGATTTATTTTAACAGACACCTTATATTGCAGGGTTTATTATTATTTATATTAATTTTAATTCAGCATATCGCTATGGTAACAGGAGGTCAGATGTCACAAAACACCAAGTAGTCATTAGCAACACAACAAAACTAAACAAGAACTAAACAAATCAAACTCTTCTCCGTAAGTATTCACTTAATTCACTTTGTTAAGTTTGTAGTGATGGATAGACTGGCTCAGTGGTTAGAGTTTGTTGGGTTCTAGGGTCAGTCCTACGTGGAGGACTAATAAAGTTATTTACCAATCTAGCCACTGATCTGTGACTGATATTAGTAACATCATGTTATATGTTTTGTTTTCTGTGGAAAGATGTATATTAAAAACAGATTTTTAGTTTGTTGTTTAAAAAGGGTGTCAGTTCATATTGCAGAAACAGGTTTTCTTTTTCATTAGCTGTTTTGTTGTTTACCTTTTAAAATGGAAAGGACTAGTAAAAACAAGCTGTGTGTGTTGTTAAATAAAATATTTCTTCTTTATTTCATATTTGTTATATTTTAGCAACATTTATATTTATCAATAATCAGGTTATAATACTATATTTTTCAAAGATACTGATTTGTTTTTTTTATTCAGAATTTACATTTATATTTTGGTAAACCACTTTAGACTATTTTTTTAAATATTTATTTTTAATTATTCATTAACTCAGACTGTGTATGCATATATGCACAACTGAAATCTAATAGCTGAAATATATTTTTGTCTACAAACATTCATTTGTATCAGTAAATGGTATTGATATGCACATATAACAGTAAATAATGTTTAAATAAAAACAATAAAGAAATAAATTGTTTGTTTTTACTTTTTCAGACACACAGCACAAAACAGACAAGTGTTGTTATCTAAACTTCAGAATGGGACACACACAGACAGCAGAACAGACAGAGAAGTTTCTAAAAAAAACTGGTATGAAAAACACACATTAATTCAGTTGTTTAACTATCAATTTACATTCTTCTCAGTTTTTGTGTTGTGTGTATTCTCAATACAGAGTAAGAAAAGCAGATTAGTACAAGGAAAGTCTACAATAACAAGTAAAGTTACTTCTACATTTATTTCTCTCGTAACATTTTTATTTCATACAAAAAGCTCTAACAGACTGTGTATATCAGCATTTTACAACAATTTACTCAGTCTTTGAGGTTTACTTTTACATTTCTTATATTTTTGGATTATATAGATCAATTAAAATAAAAAATAAAATAAAATATTGGGTAAGTCATCCTTTACATATAAGCTTGTTAAAATATTGTTACACTTTATTATTATGAAAAGCTGGTACCACTAAAACTGGAATATACAAAATACAGTAGGTCCATTATAGCATCACATATATTCATAAAGTTCAACTTTTATAAGTAAAATTAGACAATTTTTTCATCCATTAGTTTAAAGCATGTTTATCATTTCTTCATTTAGTCATCCACATCTGTTTTCATCATCCTGTCATCTATATTAGACTTTATTTTTTTTAACTTAAACACATTCTTGATTTTTTTTTTTTTTTTTTTTTAGCATTATTATCTTTATTATCATCATCATCATCATCATCATCATCATCATTATTATTATTTTTTTTTTATTTTCATTTATTTTCAATAATCACATGGTACTCCACACAAAAAATTCTAACAGACTGAGTATGACAGCACTTTACACTAATTTACTCAGTCTGTGAGGTTTACTTTTACATATCTCATATGTTCTGATTATATAGATAAATTAAAATAAAAAATAAGTTAAAATGTCTTCATTTTAAATTTCTTCATCATCATCATCATTATTGTTGTCGTCTAGATTTATAATATCAGTTATTAAAACAGGCCTGTAATATTGTAAATTATCCTCTCTGTTCAATTGTATTTTAAATATTTATTTTTAGGTTATGTTTTGGTTAAAAAAGCCTACTCATTTGTTTATTAATTTTCTTATTTTTAAATCCCTACTTATTATTATTATTGTCTAAACCAAATTAAGCCATTGCTAAATTAAATGGACCAGAAAAAGTGAAATCTGTTTTTCTTTGATCTTTAAACTTTAGCAGTAGGAATTATTCTTTCATTATATTTGATTTTCTTATTATTGTTTGTTTTAAAAAGACATACTTAATTTTTTTAATTGAATTAATATTTTTTTAGGATTATTCTCACTCCTTTTAATCTACAGTATTTTATTATTGTTTGTTATTACTGTTTATTTTTATTTTATTCAAATTACAACTTAAATTTTTAGATTTTATAAGAGAATTATCTTTCTGATCCTGTCTACTTGATAGATAATTGTTATTTATTTTAGAAAGTTGTAGAAATACCTGAGAGGGGAAGTGGGAGAGTTATATCTATAGATTAGATGTGTAATTTTATTCATTAATAATGATATTAATTTTATACTGTTGTTATTACTCCACAACAAATCAGCTTTACTTTAGTTACTTTTGAATATGTAATTATATTTATTTATTTACTTTTTATACATTATTGTCATGTTAATACAATATTATTTATATGTTTATTGATTTATGGTGTATTTAAAGATATTTGTATTGATCAACTTATTTATTTATTTATTTATTGATTGATTGATTTATTTGCTTGTTTGTTTGTTTATCTAGGAGCTGGCTGAGTCTGATGTTAAACACTTTGTAATTCTGTTCTGTGACGGAGGATGTCAGTACAAGGCTTTGTGTTCTTTCACAGCAGAAACTGATGAATTATAAAAATTTGTTGTGTAGGACCTGAATAAATACCCAATAAAATGATTCATAGGTTTTGTAAGTAAGTACATATTACATATTTCATATCTGTCATACTAGATATTACCTCAAATACAGTCTTGATAAGAAAGTGTATTTTTATGTTATTTCAAATCTGTCTTCATCTTTATAAATTTGTACATTCCTCAACATGCATTTCCAATATAGTACAACCTCTGTAAAACAGACACTGTCTAAAAAAGACAACAACAAACCGGCAAGAAAAGAAAGAGTTTACTAATAATGTTTATACGTCAGTTAACAGTTTTTACTTACATATTTATTCTTGTCCATTTTTTTGTCTTCAACTGAACTAAATTATCACTTGTGCTAAACAGCTCTTTGCTGATCTTCACAATAAACCATGTGACTTTGAACCCACTGCATGGAATTTTCCACATTTGAATGTATGCAAGAATTGCTTGTTCAGAAGCTTATAAAAAACACACTGAAGTATTTATTAATTATTATTATCAGAGACAACACATTGTTATGGTTTGTGTATCAAGGAAGCTGGTCTCTGAAACATTGGATTAGTGGTTAGCCCATACTGATAAATGTTTAGAATATACTGATCAGTATTTAGAAGATGGATGAGTGATTAGAAAAAATGGATCAGTGATAATCACACATGGATTATTGGTTTCAGAAGGTGATTGACAGCTGGTTGGTTGCAGGAACACTATCTCTCTCTCTCTCTCTCTCTCTCAAAAATTTCTTTCACATTATAAGACAATGAAAATGTTTTTAGGGGCAGAATAAAAAGCAATGGGAAATTAACAGTGTAAAATGAATATTCATTTCCAGTGCATATGTAAACATTCTTATATTTATTAAAAACTAACATCTAGTGTTTATCATTGCTACATAATAACAAAATTTAATTTATAGTTCTACATTTTCACCAGCCATGCTATTTTATATCACTTTTTTATTTATTTATTTCTGTTATTGTTTATGATGGACTTTTTCTGTCAGTCTCTATATTTTAATATTTCTCTTTTTTTATTTACATAATTATTAATAATTGATTTATATAAGTAATTAATTTAATGATATGATTTCTTTTGGTTTTGTTTTAGAAAGAAGTAAAAAAGAAATAAATATAAAATGATTTTAAGCTTCTTCACCAGTAAAAAACAAACAAATGCATCATTCCATTTCTGTTTGCAGGGAGATGAGTTCCTGCGTCTGCCCAGACACACAAAACACTGATTTGATTCGCAGTCTGAATGTGGCTGCTGATGGACCTGAGGTTGTTGTGGAAGCTGATGAAAGTTTACAACTTCTACTTGAACCTGGAGACGAAGCAGCAGACAATTCACCTGCTGATGTGAGAAAACAACTTTTAATGATAATTGTATCAATTAATGTGATTTAGATTAGTTTTGTAGTAAGGTATGTACTCTCTCTCTCTCTCTCTCTCTCTCTCTCTCTCTCTCTCTCTCTCTCTCTCTCTCTCTCTCTCTCTCTCTCTCTCTCATACACTCATTTCATGGTGTCTACTGGTTATTCAGAAAGAAGGTAAGGTAAAGCAAATCAGATTTTGTACTTACACTCAAATGTTAAGAATTTTATATTTTATTGAAACAAAACCATGTTAAAATACTACATATGAAAATCAGTAAGAAGTGATTTCAAGGAGAAAATAAATGAGGAATATGTAGAGATAAAAATAAAATGAAAGTGTAATATAAAAAAATGGGTATATGTAGAGATAAAAATAAAATAAAAATCTAATGTAACAAAAATGGGGTATATGTAGAGATAAAAATAAAAGTAGCTGATTTCAATTCAGGTTTAATGTGCAGTTTTAAAGCTGATTTTAAATATGCTAATGCAACATGCTAATTTAAACATGCTGACTAGACTTCACAGTTTTATACAAGCAAATTTCAACTTTAAAATATAAATACGCCAATGGAAAATGCTAATGTGAATGTGCCAGTTAAAAGATGCTTATTTAAATAGGCTAATGTAAAAAATATTTTTATTCATTTAAATTCTGATATATATATAATCTAGAAATGATGAGCTTAAAATAATTCATAATTTGTAGAACATTCAGATCTTTGATTCATAGGGTGTAAAATAAAATCTACAGTGAACTCATGATATTTCAAATCACTGTTTGTCAGATATAGCTAGCTGCAAGTTCTTCAGACGGGAAACATTTTTAACATGATTAATCAGGCTGCATCACAGTTTCAGCATTCCAAACTGATTTAAACTATGTGCTACTGTCTATTGCTTCTCAATTATAAATGACTTACTTATTTAAAAAAAGAAGAGTTGTGTTTTATACCTGTGGAATTTTCCAGTTGTGTTTCATGATGAATTTAAGTTCTACAGGGCTAAATGAGAAAGAAACAATTATTTCAAAATAAAACTCATGAAGACGTCCTTCAGTAAAAACCATGTTCTGTTTTTGTTACCAGAAACTGGTGGCAGGAATATTTTCTTCCTTTTTTATTATTTTTATTATTTTATCTTTTTATTATTATTATTATTATTATTATTATTATTATTATTATTATTATTATTATATTATTATTATTATTATTATTATTATTATTATTATTATTATTATTATTATTATTATTATTATTACTAATTAACCAGTTTTAAGTTTTAAAACTGTGATGAGCAATCATGTCTACAATACACATGATCAGCAGTTCACAACAATTTCATTAATAAAGAAATTAACTTTTTACATTTTTACACACACCAATAAAATCTCATCCTTAATAAAAGATAAATATGATATTAATTATATTAATAAAATTTGTTTCAGTAAATTTCTTACAGAAATCCTCGAAGAGGGTTTGCAGAAATGTTTGGCTATAGAACTAGTGTTTGGTTTCACTTTTTTACTATTTGCATACACAATGGATGCATAATGATTATTCATAACTGTACAGATTTTTTTAAAGAAATTTTTAAAAGTGTATTTCTGTTATCAAGTTAAAAACTAAACCATATAGAAATCTCTAAAACACATCATTTTGAATAATTTTAGATTGATGATAATATTAAGGACATTAATCCAGAAAACAATGTTATATAGGTAGAGAAATATTAGATTATATCTAAATCAAAATAATATCAAAAAAATGTACTACTTACAGTTTTCATCTAACTTAATGTAGTTTCATTTAGCTACATGTAATGCTTTGTATACATATATAAATAAGATAATCTCTATCTTTTAAAATAAACTGTCATCATCAATCATTATGATTATTATTATTATTATTATTAGGTACATGAATAATTATATTAATACTATGAATATTTTATTAATACATAAGGACATGGTATTATTTATTAATATTTGGTACATTTAATAAATGGTTTTATTTAGATGTTGTGTAATTTTTAATTTAATAAACTGAGTTACACTAAATATTTGTCATCTAGGCAAGATAACTGTACAGTGAAATTTGTGTCTAAATTTAATAAACCTGTGTCTAAATAACTAAAAATCCTTGTCATCTGTGCAAGAAAACTGTGTCTAAATAACTGTATAGTGAAATACTGTGTCTAAATAACTGTATAGTGAAATCCTGTGTCTAAATAACTGTATAGTGAAATACTGTGTCTAAATAACTGTATAGTGAAATCCTGTGTCTAAATAACTGTAAATTTTAGTCACATAATTTTACACTGTGCATCTCATAAAAGCTTGCAGATTTATAACTGGGTTTGTTTGTTCTTGTGTATTTGTATTTTATTTATTACAAGTCACACACTTCTAAAATACATGTTTACATTGATTTATTTTTGTAATGTTGTTTTTTCTTTCATTATACATTTTATTACATTACATTGTAATATGTGTTTTTCTTACTTAATTTTATTTGTTTCTGCTTGCTTAATCTCTGTCTTGTTTTAAAAATATTAATTAACAATAATTAATAATATGTCAAATATAATAATAATAAAAAATGACATTTATGAGTGAAATAAATATAGATTGTAAAATAAGCTATAAATAATTGATAAAACAGTAATAGTTAAATCTAATGTTTTGGTTTGTTTCATGCTATATATAGACTGCATAGATTAAATATTTGTTTTAATTAAATTGTCTTTTCCTTTCTGGTTTTTTTTTTTTTTTTTTTTTTTTTTCAATTTTTTTTGTTTCTTGATTCACAATATTTTGAATTTAATTTTTTCATTTTTATATATATATATATTTCATTTTATTTATTTTATCATTATTTAATTTATTTTTCCTTACATATCCAAATGTGAGATATTTCATCATCATAGGTTATTCCCCCATCCTGATTTGCCTGCCCCTGTTTTTTCTCACCATATTTTCATTCATAAAGCATTTTCACTGCATTTAATTGATTAAAAATGAACTTTTTTCTCTCCATTTTCATATGAATTCACTATGATTCCAGTTGTTTGCATTGCCTGTAGATATATATATATATATATATACATTTCACTTAATTTCATTTAATTTTCATTATTATTTACAACCAATAGTTTTGAAATTTATGTTACATATTTTTATGATACCTTTAACAAAAAAATAAAAAAAATAATAAAAATAATAATAATAATAATTGCTTGTGTCAAATATAATTATCTATAAGCCTCTAATATTATGTATAATTCTGTTTCTTTTCTTTTTGTAATTTTTGTTTCAGATTTCTTGTATTTGCTTTTTACACTTGAATATTGGCTGTGATACTGATAGCCTTACCTTGTTGCTGTAAACAGGCAGTTATCTGTATATAAAAATCTCAAAGCGTGTTTCAAATTTGTTGTGTTTTTATTTTTGTTACCTCACTGTTAACTAAACTGTGAGGATTGAAAAAGTTCTTCATTACAAGCTAACACTCAAATAACACTCAAATAACACTCAAATAACACTCAAATAACACTCAAACCAAAACTCAAACCAAACCAAAAGCTGAAGCAAACAAGCCTCAAGTTGTGGGTCTGTGGCTGGCACACTTTAAATCAAACATCAAAAGTCAGCTAGAAGATAAAGCACGCAGTGCGGCATATACATTTTGTGTCATACATTGTGCATGTTTTATGTTTTATCTCTGTTATGTTTATTAGTGTGTGTGTATCTATGTAAGTATACATTGTATGTGTATTTATCTTTATATGTGTAAAACATTTTTATCTATTTAAGTAAACATTGTGTGTGTTTTATATGTTCATTCTATGTTTGTATCTGTTTGTTTCTATATAAGTAAACTTTGTGCTTATGTTGTATGTTTTCTTCTGTATGCGTATCACCATGTGTGTGTCTATATACAGCTCTGTGTATCTATCCAGGAATGTATTGTTTTTGTTTTTCTGTAGGATATCTGTATTGCTGTCTATATCAACAATGCCATTAGTAATAATAATAGTAGTAGTAGTAGTAGTAGTAGTAGTAGTAGTAGTAGTAGAAATAGTAGTAGTAGTAGTAATAATAATAAATAGTAATAATAATAATAATAATAATAATAATAATAAGTAGTAATAATAAAAATAATAATAATAATAATAATAATAATAATAATAATAATAATAATAATAATAAACGAAGTAGAAGGAGAAAAGCAAACATTAAAGCAGTAGTTTAATATATGTGTGTGTGGATGTGTGTGTGTGTGTGTGTGTGTGCGCGATCCCGCTTCTGTGTTTGAACATGTTTGTGTGTAAATGTTGATATATATATATATTTGTGTATTTACTTGTGCGTGTTTTATGTTTTATCTCTGTTATGTTTATCACTGTGTGTGTATCTATATAAGTATACATTGTTGTGTTTTTTATGTTTTCCTCCATAATATATGTATCACTGTGTGTATAATCTATATAAGTATACATTGTATGTGTATTTATCAGTCTCTCTGTTATATGTGTAAAACTATTTTTGCCTATTTAAGTAAACATTGTGTGTGTTTTATATGTTTATTCTATGTTTGTATCTGTTTGTATCTATAGAAGTATATGTTTTGTGTCTACATATCTGTTATGTATACAGCTCTGTGTATCTATCTAGGAATATATTGTTGTTTTTTTATTTTTTTTTTTTTTTTTTTTTTTTTTTTTTTTTTTTTTTTTGTTTTTTCTGTATGATGTCTGTATGGCTGTCAACAATGATAGTAGTAGTAGTAGTTGTAGTAGTAGTAGTAGTAGTAGTAGTAGTAGTAGTAGTAGTAGTAGTTGTAGTAGTAGTAGTAGTAGTAGTAGTAGTAGTAGTAGTAGTAGTAGTAGTAGTAGTAGTAGTAGTTGTAGTAGTAGTAGTTGTTGTAGTAGTAGTAGTAGTAGTAATAGAAGTAGTAATAATAATAATACTACGAAGAAGAAGAAAAGCAAACACTGAAACAGTAGTTTAATATATATGTGTGTGTGTGCGTGTGTGTGTGCCTGCTTCTATCTGTGTATGAACATATTTGTGTGTCAATGTTGCTCTACGTATATTTGTGTATATGTATTTATACAGGAATCAATATTCTGTTTTGTTACGTTTAGAATGAGAAGAATCGGAAAGCAGTGGTATGCGTGTGGGTATATATACATATATGTGTGTGTATATGAGGCTATCTATGTCGTATTTATGTTACTGTGTACGTAGATAAAATTATTACTTAAATGTTCATATTCCTGCTGTTATTGTTAGTGTTGTAAAATAAATAAACTGATCAAAAAACTTTTAACAACAACAAAAATCAGAATAAACTAAAAAATAATAAGTAAATAAAAAAAATACTTCAGATCGCAGTTCCGCCCATGTGCCCCTGCTACGTGAATATTGTGAATTGTTCCCTACTCAAACTAACTTGAACGTGCACACTGAATAAAGACGAAACATGATCGCTAACACCCGGATTTAAAACACGTGTCTGTAGACCTCAAGTGAGGTATCTAGTTTCACATCTAGTCACGTTTTTAATACTTCGATTGAGGGTTGTTTTATTTTGTTTGTTTGTTTTGTTTGTTGTTTTTTTTAATTTTTTTTCTTTGCTTAATAATTTTCGTTTGTGCGGTTGTTTCTCTTATTATATTTTTGTTTTGTGTGTGTGAGTCTTTTTTCTTCTTTCTTTTTGTTTGTTTATTCATTTGTTTGCATTAACAGAATAAATAATTAAATAATTAAAAAATTAAACTTAATTTAACGTCTAAGACAGAAGTTTATAAAATATCTCAAGCAGAATAGTTGAGAATGCTAATGATCGCCAAAACAATAATCTGTATTAGCTGTTAATACTAAATTTATAATAAAACTCAACAGTGAACTACTTTGTACTATACTGATACTATACACATTAATTATATTATACACACAGACATACACACACACATACAGCTAGGTGAATATATAGGTAGCTATGCAGACAAAGAGATGACGAAACAATGTAAAATAGTTTTAAAATTTAAATGAAATAATGACAGAAGAATTTTATTTGTTATCATATAAATATTTTATTACAGTTTTGTTCGATTATACTTGAATATGTACAAATATATTTTAAATACAACATTCTTTTAAATAAACTACTTTATAAAATAATAGAATTGTTTAGATGGAGAGAAAGAGAGAGAGAGATTAAATGACAAAACTGGGTGAAAATTTCAAAAGTAATTCATAATAAATAAATAACATATTTAAAAAAAAAAATAAGTAAACAAATTAACTAAATTAATTACCTTACAATAAATAAATAACTGATTTTCTGTTTACTTATCAGAAAGAAATGTCTGTGGACTTTCAACTTCAAAACAGTTCAGTGAAACTAAGTTAGCAGACAGTTTGAAGTTTACTTTTGACACCATGTAAATATTTTTCATTGTACTCTCCCACGTACAAGTTGTTGACATCACAACAGACACACAAAGGTTCGGACAGTCCGTCCTGGTCAGTGAGGATGTCACGTGTAATGTTACCATCTCGTGAAAACTGAACAACACATTTTCTACTAAAATCACAAACAAAAAGATTCCCCTCCCTGTCACTTGTAACACCTGTCAAGTCTCTCAGTTTGTCTGAATCACGTGACTCCCATTTGACGTCACCTGATATTTACATTTGACACAACAGTCAGACAGTGATCGTGAACTGTGAGACACGACGGACTGGGGATCAAATCTGCTGAGATAGAATCAATGAACTGACATCTGACTCTGATTTTCTTGTCAGCAAATCTTCCCCCAATTTTATCATTTTTTCGTTTTCCTCAATCAGATGTTTGTGTTCATTGAATAATTTGTCTATTTCTGAGTTTACAAAGTTCTGAGATTTTTCTATTTCTCTTATTAACCTGTCTTGTTCTTTGTGGACTGCGGCAGTAAAATCTGTGATTAGTGTGTTACCAATCCTTCTGACCTCTTCTGTGGTGTCCACGACACTGATGTCGACGGCTTGGAGAAGTTGCTCAATCTTTTCATCCATCTCTGTCTGAAGAATTTCTATAAAGTTTTTCAGAAACAGAACTCAGAAGTGACTTGTGACCTCCCTTTTGAGCTGAAGTAAATAAATAAATGAATAAATAAATAAATAATCAATCAGTCAATTAATTAATTAATTAATTAATAAAGATATGCCTACAATGTGAAGCTTTAGAATTTATGTTATCAACTACTTTTAAAAATCTGAGTAGAAAAATGACATAAAGTTTCCTCTATTTCTTTAGGTTGTGATGGTTAATATACGGCATAAATATCTTTAGTTAAACAATCACTAATTTTTTTTTTTTTTATTAGTATTTTGTTGTAACGAATCTAAACACAACACAGCTAACACGAATATATTTAGTTAAACCCTCACTAAATGTTTGTTTTAGTATTTTGTTGTAACGAATCTAAACATAACACAGTCATTATAAACGTGTGTATGGGTTCTATTCGAGTAATAATATATTATGTATTAAATACATTATATCATTCATTATAAACATGTGTGTATTCGTTTTATAATATTTTGTTGTAACGAATCTAAACATAATATCATTCATTATAAACATGTGTGTATGGGTTCTATTCGAGTAATAATATATTATGTATTAAATACATAATATCATTCACTATAAACATGTGTGTATGGGTTCTATTCGAGTAATAATATATTATGTATTAAATACATTATATCATTCATTATAAACATGTGTGTATGGGTTCTATTCGAGTAATAATATATTATGTATTAAATACATTATATCATTCACTATAAACATGTGTGTATGGGTTCATTTCGAGTAATAATATATTATGTATTAAATACATAATATCATTCACTATAAACATGTGTGTATGGGTTCTATTCGAGTAATAATATATTATGTATTAAATACATTATATCATTCATTATAAACATGTGTGTATGGGTTCTATTTGAGTAATAATATATTAGGTATTTAATACATATCTTATATCATTCATTATAAACATGTATGTATGGGTTCTCTGCGAGTAATAATATATTAGGTATTTAATACATATCTTATATCATTCATTATAAACGTGTGAATGGGTTCTTTTTGACCAGTGAGCTGCGGTAGAGGGGTTGGAATACACGGTTTTCTTTACACAGAATAAAAACACAAGTAACTGCGTTGCATTCCTCTGTTTGCACCGACTGAAAACACAGTTTTGCACTAATTTTCCTGTCTGTTTTTGTGCTGGTTTGACTCCCCCTTCTTTATCGTTTCGTACTCCGATGATTCGTACTCCGAATAAATAACTTGACAGATAATTCAAATTGTTCATTATACGTTTCCTTCCATTTTATGTTTTATATTTTATTAACACACTTTTACTGGGTAAATCTTTACCAGAAGTCTTAGTATCTTATGTTTTGATAGATGATTAAGTACATTATTATTTCAAATCAATTTAAAAAATAAATAAATGAAATAAAACATTATCTCATATGAACCAAACACTTTTCAATCTAAAATGTGTAGCTTTTTTAACACAATCATCAAGGATTCTAACATCAATCAATTTAAAAAAAATAATTTCTATTTATCTCATACTTGACTACTTGGTCCTGTGTCTGATCCAAACATTCTGAATACTGATCTACATCTGATTACAAGTTGCGTGAACAACATTGTGACTTTGAATCTATATTCACAGTTTTTAAATTGCTCAGTAAATGTAGTGTATGCTTCACACAAGTAACAGTTTTTAAAACATTTCAATATTCTCCAAACATTCAGTTCTTCACATTTGTTTTTGAGATGTTCATCTTCTGTTTGCTTAGTTCAGGATCATCAGACAACTTTAAAAACTTGGAGGCAAACTTGACAAGGTCATTTAGAATCAAAGCCACTTCTCAGTGTATTCATTCTTTCTCAAAACAAGCTCATGATAAAGAACCCTGGAGAATTTTTTTTTAAAAGTTATAATTAAAATATAAATAATATTCAGAGTTATATAAATTATATTGAAATGTCCTTGATTATAAATATTTACCTGGAAATGAAGACTATACAATATGACAGGTAAAATGAAGACTAGATGTAATTGAAATGAGATGTGTTGAGACTTAACAGTAGAAAGTTGAGATGAGAAGTAACAGACTGTAGTATCAGTCTTCATTTCTGCAGTCTGTTACTGAAAACTGAAAACACAAACAGCTGTGTTAATTAAAGTGAAAATGTAGATGTTTTTCTCTCACACTTTCATTATCAATAATAACAATAATGTCCATCATCTGAAGCAGACCTTTTCAAATTATTTTTCACTTGTAATCAGAAAGTTATTTTAGTGAACTTCATGGTTACTGAAAGGTCTGAGAGACAAGTTCACATTTATTTACCAATCAAGCAGCCTGTTAAACTAGCATGATGGGTGATGTGAAACATCTGACAGTCAACTGTAACTCTCCTCTGATTTCTCTGCTTTCTTGTGTGAGAATTTGCTGTGTTTAGATTTCTGTACTCTGTGTACAGCAACCAGCTTGTGTCTGAAAAATAAAACATTGAAAACAAAACAGATGCTAGCATTATAAATGTAATGTACACACAGTTTACTTACCAATCACTCAGTCTGTTAACTAGCACTGGGTGTGTGATGTAAAACATCTGATAGTATTACAAATGTAATGTACACACAGTTTACTTACCAATCACTCAGTCTGTTAACTAGCACTGGATGTGTGATGTAAAACATCTGATACTATTACAAATGTAATGTACACACAGTTTACTTACCAATCACTCAGTCTGTTAACTAGCACTGGATGTGTGATGTAAAACATCTGATACTATTACAAATGTAATGTACACACAGTTTACTTACCAATCACTCAGTCTGTTAACTAGCACTGGATGTGTGATGTAAAACATCTGATAGTATTACAAATGTAATGTACACACAGTTTACTTACCAATCACTCAGTCTGTTAACTAGCACTGGATGTGTGATGTAAAACATCTGATAGTATTACAAATGTAATGTACACACAGTTTACTTACCAATCACTCAGTCTGTTAACTAGCACTGGATGTGTGATGTAAAACATCTGATAGTAACAGTATTACAAATGTAATGTACACACAGTTTACTTACCAATCACTCAGTCTGTTAACTAGCACTGGATGTGTGATGTAAAACATCTGATATTACAAAAGCCGATATTACAAATGTACACACACAGTTTACAAATGTAAACTGTACATCACAGTTTACTTAATGTACCAATCACTCAGTCTGTTAACTAGCACTGGATGTGTGATGTAAAACATCTGATACTATTACAAATGTAATGTACACACAGTTTACTTACCAATCACTCAGTCTGTTAACTAGCACTGGATGTGTGATGTAAAACATCTGATAGTATTACAAATGTAATGTACACACAGTTTACTTACCAATCACTCAGTCTGTTAACTAGCACTGGATGTGTGATGTAAAACATCTGATAGTATTACAAATGTAATGTACACACAGTTTACTTACCAATCACTCAGTCTGTTAACTAGCACTGGATGTGTGATGTAAAACATCTGATAGTATTACAGGATGTGTGATGTAAAACATCTGATAGTATTACAAATGTGTGATGTAAAACATCTGATAGTATTACAAAATGTAATGTACACACAGTTTACCAATCACTCAGTCTGTTAACTAGCAATGTGTGATGTAAAACATCTGATAGTATTACAAATGTAATGTACACACAGTTTACTTACCAATCACTCAGTCTGTTAACTAGCACTGGATGTGTGATGGATGTAAACATCTGATCTGATAAATGTAACCAATCACTGAGTCTGTTAACTAGCTGGATTCTGAATAACAGTATTACAAATGTAATGTACACACAGTTTACAAACTAGCACTGGATGTGTGATGTAAAACATCTGATACAGTATTACAAATGTAATGTACACACAGTTTACTTACCAATCACTCAGTCTGTTAACTAGCACTGGATGTGTGATGTAAAACATCTGATAGTATTACAAATGTAATGTACACACAGTTTACTTACCAATCACTCAGTCTGTTAACTAGCACTGGATGTGTGATGTAAAACATCTGATAGTATCAGTATTACAAATGTAATGTACACACAGTTTACTTACCAATCACTGAGTCTGTTAACTAGCACTGGATGTGTGATGTAAAACATCTGATAGTAACAGTATTATTACAAATGTAATGTACACACAGTTTACTTACCAATCACTCAGTCTGTTAACTAGCACTGGATGTGTGATGTAAAACATCTGATAGTATTACAAATGTAATGTACACACAGTTTACTTACCAATCACTGAGTCTGTTAACTAGCACTGGATGTGTGATGTAAAACATCTGATAGTATTACAAATGTAATGTACACACAGTTTACTTACCAATCACTCAGTCTGTTAACTAGCACTGGATGTGTGATGTAAAACATCTGATAGTAACAGTATTACAAATGTAATGTACACACAGTTTACTTACCAATCACTCAGTCTGTTAACTAGCACTGGATGTGTGATGTAAAACATCTGATAGTATTACAAATGTAATGTACACACAGTTTACTTACCAATCACTCAGTCTGTTAACTAGCACTGGATGTGTGATGTAAAACATCTGATAGTATTACAAATGTAATGTACACACAGTTTACTTACCAATCACTCAGTCTGTTAACTAGCACTGGATGTGTGATGTAAAACATCTGATAGTATTAACTAGCACTGGATGTGTGATGTAAAACATCTGATAGTATTACAAATGTAATGTACACACAGTTTACTTACCAATCACTCAGTCTGTTAACTAGCACTGGATGTGTGATGTAAAACATCTGATAGTAACAGTATTACAAATGTAATGTACACACAGTTTACTTACCAATCACTCAGTCTGTTAACTAGCACTGGATGTGTGATGTAAAACATCTGATAGTAACAGTATTACAAATGTAATGTACACACAGTTTACTTACCAATCACTGAGTCTGTTAACTAGCACTGGATGTGTGATGTAAAACATCTGATAGTAACAGTATTACAAATGTAATGTACACACAGTTTACTTACCAATCACTGAGTCTGTTAACTAGCACTGGATGTGTGATGTAAAACATCTGATAGTAACAGTATTACAAATGTAATGTACACACAGTTTACTTACCAATCACTCAGTCTGTTAACTAGCACTGGATGTGTGATGTAAAACATCTGATAGTAACAGTATTACAAATGTAATGTACACACAGTTTACTTACCAATCACTCAGTCTGTTAACTAGCACTGGATGTGTGATGTAAAACATCTGATAGTATTACAAATGTAATGTACACACAGTTTACTTACCAATCACTCAGTCTGTTAACTAGCACTGGATGTGTGATGTAAAACATCTGATAGTTTACAAATCAGTCTGTTAATGTACTGGATGTGTGACACACATCTGTTTATTACAAATGTAATGTACACAAGTTTACACTCAGTCTCTGTTAACTAGCACTGGATGTGTGATGTAAAACATCTGATAGTATTACAAATGTAATGTACACACAGTTTACTTACCAATCACTCAGTCTGTTAACTAGCACTGGATGTGTGATGTAAAACATCTGATAGTATTACAAATGTAATGTACACACAGTTTACTTACCAATCACTCAGTCTGTTAACTAGCACTGGATGTGTGATGTAAAACATCTGATAGTATTACAAATGTAATGTACACACAGTTTACTTACCAATCACTCAGTCTGTTAACTAGCACTGGATGTGTGATGTAAAACATCTGATAGTAACAGTATTACAAATGTAATGTACACACAGTTTACTTACCAATCACTGAGTCTGTTAACTAGCACTGGATGTGTGATGTAAAACATCTGACAGTAACAGTATCAGAAATATATTTTGATCATTTTAAATCAGAGTAATATTTTCAACAGTAAAGAAGAACAGTTAATTTAACTGAAATAAAATTAAGTGAAAGTGCATTTCAGTGTCTCATCTACACCTATCAGTATTTACATAGAAACAATAAAATTATATATAATAATATTAATATTAAAACATTCTCAGGTGGCATTAAGTAATTTATTATTTTAAAGTTTATAAAATCTGGTAGTAAACTGAATTACATGTCCATTATATCTTTTTCTCTCAAATTTCCCTCAAAATCTAGAATTGGCAAACTGATTGTTCTTCCATCAATTGCACACTGCAGACTGGGTCAAGTGGTCAACCTTTTTCTGGTCAGCCAGGGCTTGTTTATACTGCAAAGTAAATAAATAAAAATAATTGGTCCAAAAAAAAATCAAAAACAAAAACTACATTTTTATCAGTGATAACCCTCAACTGAGAGTACTAGACTGTCTCCTGGGCTGATCTGATTCTGACAAACACAAATTATTTATATTACTGATTCAGAAAGAATTTTGAAACACGACAAGAACAACAACTACTACTTCTAATAATAATAATAATAAAATAATAACAACAATAATAATAAAAAAATATAAAAATAAACTAATTAAGCAATTAAAAATAAAGAACAAATAAATGGAACCTTAAAAAAAAGTAATATTTCAAAAAATATAATAAATAAAATATATATTATTTTATAACAAATAAAGAAATAAAAATTAAAAGTAATACAGCTATCTGTTGAAATGAATGCCTCACCTGAATTTACTGTTATATAATGTTTATACTCACTTCTCATTAGTGTTTTGTTTTTTGACATTCTGCTAGAAAACCTGCAAGTTACAGTCAATTAATTCTGTCTAGTGCATTAATGAAACAAGTTTTTACTTTCTGAATGTTTTATCAGGTGAAACAAAAACAAATAAAAACACAAAGAACCCACATTTATCAGTTTTGCCTGATTACTATGGATTTTGTCCTTGCTGACTTTCTCTCTTTTTTTAATTTCTTGTTTTGTTTTATAATGTTTTATTTCTTTGTTATAAAATATGAATTACTAGTATCCCATTTCACGAACCTCTCCAAATCAATCGAGTATATACATATTATTCAAACTGCTGTATTTCTAAAAAATAACAGAAAGAAATAATTTAAAAAATAAAAAAATAAAAAAATATAAAATTCTTTCATATTTTGAAACAACAGAAACTTGATAAAGGTTATGTCAGTTTTTCCCAGACTTTCTTTGTGTCATTTTGTAGTGTTTGTTTTAAAATGTATACTCAACATTTGGAAACTCTAGCACAAGTAGTTATCATACATCATCTTTCTAAAAATGTTAGGATAGTACAAAAAAGATGAATGATAAAAAAAATAAACAAATGAAGTTTAAAAACCATATTTCCATTTATTATGTCTGTTGGGGTTATGTTATGTATCATTATCATGTAATCTGTGTATATGCATTTCCTTTTACAAAAACCCTGAAACATTTATCTGAAAAAATTAAC
This sequence comes from Chrysomallon squamiferum, assembly GCA_012295275.1. NCBI lineage: Eukaryota > Metazoa > Mollusca > Gastropoda > Neomphalida > Peltospiridae > Chrysomallon > Chrysomallon squamiferum. The sequence continues at coordinate 4,375,542 of CM022677.1, forward strand.
TTTTTTATGTATATTTTCTAACACAATTTTGTTTATTAAAATTGTGTTATTTTTCATCCAGTGTGACACTTAAATGTATCCAGTCACACAGACACAGCTTTAAACTTTACATCTTAAACATTCTAGCAAATTCCTCAGCTTTTCTAAATAACACAGACCCAGATACTGGGAGATTTTTACCCCTCGCAAGTTTTAACCATTTCAAAGTTCCAGTTTGTGTGTTAAATTCAGATAGACATTTATTTGCAGAATAGAAAAAAAAAAAAAAGCATTATTTATCTCAGATAATTACTATTACGTTACACTTTCAGAATTTGTTATTTTATCATCTTACCATTTCAAATTATTACTTGAAAATATAAATGTTTCCATATTTTAATAGTCAAATCCTGCATTAATATTAAACAATTAGTGTAAGTAATGTAACTTGTTTATCTCTTAATTGAGTGTAATGAATCATAATCTCAGTGAGAAGGAAGAAACTTGATTCAAAAGGATGAAGACAAACAAATGGATCTGAAAATAAAATATCATGATACTGTATATAGCCCGTATATACTGTTTTTTTTCTATTCTGCAAATAAATGTCTATGTAAATTTAACATACAAACTGGAACTTTGAAATGGTTAAAACATACAAAGGGTAATTTTCTTATTTCAATTCTTTTCAAATATCCAAGTCGACTATTTAAGATTTTATTTCTGATATAAGTGTGTACAGTCTATATATCTGCTATTAACGTTCTTATTTCAGTTATTTGCAAACACCACAAGTAAACTATTTAAATTTTAGCTTTTATGTTCCCTTTGTGATATAAATGTAAGTTTGCCTAATATATAACTGTATTATAAAATACAAACGATCTGATACTTGAACATAAAAATAAAATTTTATTAAGAAGTTCAAGCTTACCTTATTCTACTTCTGCATCTTCAAAATCAGTCAGGGTCATGGACTGGACATGTTTGATACTTTGAGGTGAGGAGGAAACTTACTGATAGTCACCATGTTGAGAGTTTTCTGTTTGTGTTTAGTTTCACAGGACAAAGTAGGACTGCGTTTCTGAAAGTGAAGATGTTGATAAAACTCTAAGGATTAAACAAAAAAAAGTTTTAAATTACCAAACAGATTTACACATACAGTAGAAATGTTGGTATGGTTATCAGTTTAATGTGTTTGATCATAACCATAATAAGGTAAAGGCAACATGAAGATCATTTATATCTTAGATTACACAGTAACATAACACAAAATGACATATTGTACCTCAGTAGATTTTGTGAATCTCACCATTTTAAAAGTAAATATGATTTACAAAATATAATATCAAAAGCTGACAAAAACTCAAGATGTCACTGGATCACATGACTTCATGATCAAATTCACAACTTCTAATGTATGCTATGTCACCTGTATGCTGATTAAGTAGATTACTTTCAAATCAGTTACTAAAGCTGCAGAGAATTTCTACTACCTTTTTCTATGTATGAGCGGCTTTTGTCTGCCGGTGCATTTTTTGATTGGACGGGTTTTTGTCCTGAGGGGCTTTTGGCTGTGTTCACAGTTTTACATCTTAGTTATATTAACAAACAATGTGCTTCATCAGTAAATTAACAAATGTTAAATACTTAATTTGAAAAGTCGGTCATGAAAGTTTCTATTTACTCAAATCAACTAATTTGCACATTAAAATGACTTACTTACTAAGGCCTGCTGTCCAGTGACTGTCCACCTGACACACATGAGATGTCAAAGTCAGGTCTGAGGCAGTCAAATGTTATTTTACAGTCAGGAAGAACCATGAGATGTTCGGCAAATTTCTGTAGGGAAAAAAAAACAGAATTTTGTTTTACGTTTTAATTTGCCACTAGTTATATAGATAAACAGTTATTGCTGATGATATGAAAAAGATATCTAGACTAATTCATTGAACAAAAAGTATGTTAAGAATTGTTCAATCTCTACATTATTTAGTTGTTATTTAAAATTTCAATAATTTTGAAAAGCAATTATTTATGAAGAAACATGACATAAGAAAAATAATATTAATAATAAAATAATTCAAAAAAGGAGGGAACTCACCCAGGATATCTAATAGTGGCAGAGTTGATGATGGAATGAATTCTGACGAGTTCATAGGATGTGACGCGTGCCCAAATTGGTATTGTCTTGATTCTTGCGCAAATCTTGAAATCCCAGCGGTGCAGACTAAAGATATTGTATTCTTGTGTGATATTTGTCAAGGAATTTAGTTTATTGAAGTTTTGAATTTGACTTGTATTATTGATTAGGACTAATTATTATTAGTAGTAAACAATGATTATATAGCAATAATCAGTACAACAAATCTGAGGACCAAACTACTCAGAATTACTATTTTATTTATCATTTTAAGTAGTATTATTGCAATTAGTGTTGTTGTTTAAGCAAAATAAAAAAGTTATGGTTTAAGCGAGACAACTCCACTTAACGGCTAAGCCAACACGGATTATCTCCACTTAGTGGGGATAAAAAGTTCGCACATCCACGCCTAAACTGACATTTTTGTGGCAGGAAAAAGGGGGGTGGGGCGTGGCATTTCAAGATGGCGGCACTCAGGGGCGTGTCGTGCGGACGGAAGTGACGTCATGGATGTCGGGAATTACCGGAACGTGTCGGAAGGACGGGTTCGAGCACGCCCGTCGTGGCTAGTTCCTTTTTTTTTTTTAAATATTATTTAATCAGACGGAATAGTATGAAAATAGAGTGAAAAGAATAGAAAAATCTACAGATCTTTTTTTGTTTCGTTAATAGTTAACTAATTCTGATGACATAAATTTCTTTTTTATAAAAATAATTTTAATGAGTCTTGTTTATCCAGATAAAATATATTACAACTGACTTAACACTTAAAATGTTCTTATTTCCATAGGAAATTCTATCACAGTCTCTAACATGAATAAAGAATATTATTCTAGAAGAACTTACTTTTTTCTTCTTCTTCTTATGAATATCTATTACTGACATTTTCAACTTGAAACAAATGTCATACTGTCTTTCAAGCTGATGATTATGCACGTTATGTCAGTAAGCACAAGGCTCGAAATTTAAAAAAACAAACATTATGGTTTAGTCGCCTAAAAAGTATTTTTTGGAGCATCTTTTTTTTTTCCTATAAGTTATAAAACAAGAGCCACTATTAATAATTTTGTAGCAAATATTTTTATCACATAAAAGGTTTGTTCGTAGTTCGATCATTTGAAAGTATCGGCTTACCTTAATTTGTCAACATGTAAAATGAAATACGAAAATTCTTTATTAATTAAAATAGCCACAAAAATTTAGTCCTAGTTATACAAATCAGCTGGTAAGACATTTTCAAACAAACCTTGACAAAAATAGAATTATATAATAATAATAATCATAATAATAAGAAGAATAAGGATAAGAATCAGAATAATAATTTATAGTATTATACGCTTGGATTTTTCAAAAGAAATAACAATTAAAGGAAAGCAACGTGAAATGACTGAGTAAAGTTTAGCGTGGGAAAACGAAAAACAATAGCAAATACAAGGTTATAGAGTTATCTTCCATGATAACTTGTTCCATTAACCAACCGATAATTATTAACATAAAGATCTAAAAGTTCGCTAAATGTGTTCGTTGGCTTCACTTTAGCCAATTAAAGGTGGAATTGAAAAGGAAAAACAATAGCAAACAATTAGTTTCAGAGCTATCTCCTATGATAACTTGTTCCGTTAACCAACCGATAATCCTTTAAAGCAGTGTTTATAAATAGATGTTAGCAAATTATGTAAGCCGATACTTCCAACTTACGGAACTATGGGCACTCGTTTTATGTGAAATAAATATTTCGATAAAATTATTATAAAATTATTATCTTGTGTTATAACTTTTAGAAAAAAACAGGTCACCCAAATAATATTTTTTGGGGCGAATAACCATAATATTTCCAACATCCCAGTCGCCTAAACCGAACTTTGGTCGCATTTGGCGACCTGCTGACTGGCCATTTCGAGCAATGCATAATTATCTCTCTTAAGAAATCTGTCTGTAATATAAATTGTTATTTTAATACTGTTTAAATATTTCAGTCGGAAGATGTGACTAATTGCTTCTCAGAAAAATGACCAAGCTATTGGATTCAAAAGATAGTCACTACTGAGCTATCACACGTAACATCTACTGTAACATTGTCAGATACCCAGTCTGATGATCTTCCAGACGACATATGACATACAGCCCACGGTCATAGCCGTAACCCAGCGTTAAATTCTCCTAAATATCTCCCCGATAATGATAATCTGTTTAGTAAACCATAAGTGAGAATGTTGATTCAGTGATCAGTTCTCCCCTTCAATTTACTTGCGGTCCTTTTATTGAGACAGAGCAGTATGTGAATATGACAGCTGATGCAGAAGAGATGCTGTATCTTTTATTTTTTTTAAATTTTGTTTTCTTATTTTTTGTTTTTTATTTATATTTTTGTTTTTGGAAACAATACATATTTTCAGCTGATGTTATTCTATTGTAAAAATATAGTTTAAGCGCATTTTAGCTACATTCTCACAATAGTCTTAGAATGTTAGAAGTCGAGTTAGACAGAGTAGTAATTTCACATCTCTATAATTAATTCTGAATAGAAGGTGTGGCTCGGATTTGATCTCGAAGCCTGTTAGTTCAATATTTGGATGATAGCACTCACTGTTAAAATATTTGTTTTGCGTTACTGTTGCAGAATGATTAATGACTGACTGTGAGGAAAGGTGTCAGTTTATGTAGTGTCTCAGGCAAAAGCCAGAATGTTGTTGGTTTTGTCTACTTTTTCTTTTTGTCCTCGTGTTTCTGTGTCACTTTTTCCTCTCTCATAATCTTCCTGACTCCATTTTTTTTTTTTTTTTTTTTTTTTTTTTTTTTTTGCCATCAGTTCTTTTTCCTGGGATCATTATTATTGTTAGTGTTAGTGTTAGTGTTACTGTTACTGTTATTGTTGTTGTTGTTGTTGTTTTTATATTATTCTTAATGTTTTTAATTTTTGTTATTGCTATTATTATTATTTACTTTTATTACTATTACAGTTATTTTTTGTTTTAAATAAATATAATTTTTTCCGTGTCTATTCTTGCCTTGTTTTTTCATTATTAGTACAGTTTTAAGATAAATTTGAATGAACTGTTACGAATACAATAAACATCCCTACCAAAAAATTTGAACACATTTCTGTAACAGTAATCTAAATATTCCAATGAAGAAATTTGTGAATGTTTTTTTATAATTTTCATTACAGTTTATTTATCTTGAACTCGGTAGTCCCTGAAAAACATGCTGTGTTGGTTAAACGGAACATGATTATTGTAAACACTCGTGTGAAAACAACTGTGATTTCTTCACGTGATGATAATGTGAATTCTCTTAACCCACTTGACTGCTCACTGTAAATCATAAAACAAAAGACCTGAATTGACCTTTTTAGTTTGCGTACATGAACTTACATGATTAATCTAAAATTCAGCTGGTATTTATCAAATTATTTAATTAAGAATATATCATTATTTTGTTTAAACACTGAGAAAAGCTAGTTAATAATCTTGAATGAAATTCCATATTTATTCAGTAATATAACCGATAATCTCTAATTAATATAATTTTAAAATGCCACATAAATAATAAAGACGTTATAAAACTAGGTTCTTATTTTTGGTATCGATGGGTAACATTATCATTGTAAACAGCGATATTCTTTAGATAACTGTGGTTTTAAAAAAGTTCACGATTTCTCATGTAATTATAAATAAAAAAGAAGTATTTAATTTTTATCTCGACAGAAACAATACACTAAGAATAAATCTGATTTCTCTGATAAATTTACGAGGCCTAATAAAAAATTCGAAGTCATTTTTATATCCACACACAGAGCAGTTCTAATGAAACTAGCGTCGACAATATATAGGAAGCTTCCGTTTTTACAGAAAAATAAAAATAAAATTAAAATTAAAAATATTAAGGTGTTATTATTGTTGTGGTTATTCAGCTGTTGACAAAGAGAGGACTTTGACAACTGTCTCCTTCATTGTTATATAGATTATTACTGGTGAAGCGGTTATATTAATATCTAATGTAGTAAGAGAACTTCAGGTATAATAAGAAATGTAAAGAATATTACACTATACAACTTGCGCTGATGTACACCTTTTAATGAATGTAATGAAAAAATTAAATTTCGCATAATAAAATAAAAATTTATCAGGTAATCATTACACACTATCGTGATTCCAAGGAATTAACTATGATATTTTTCAATATAACCTGGTATAAATATACGATATTAATAAATATGAGATTAACATTTGTCAACACACTTAACGTACAAACTGTAAATATCACCGCTCATAATTAATTTTCATCTTTTTCTTTTTATAACGCCATGAAGAATTATCATTTATAACTGTCAGTAATGTCTAATAGATTAACTGTAGTCTTAATAATATTTAAGATCCAAGTACAGTAAAATTACACCTGTTTGTTATACGGTTTAGAATTAGCAAAGTAAAATATCACGTTACGTTTAATAAAATGGACACTTCGAAGCGTATCTGTAGTTAGTTGCTCAATGTTCTGCTGTGTGTGTTTTTCAGTGAAACATGTTTCTGTGGTTATAAAATGTCACACTAGATGCGCTCTCTTTATTTCTCGATATATTTTTGAGTCACATACAAAGCTAGTATTATTTATAAAAACATTATATTTCTGAATGTTCACAGTGAAATCATACCTGTAATTTTCAATATAATTTGTCGTATAACTAACTTAATATCATCTCATTCAAGAAGGATAGTTGAGAAATTCAGAAATAAAGAGACCTTCCAGATTCCAATTCTCTGTTACTAACATAATCAGGATTAGATTTTAGCTGCACCTGAGATTGTACTGATAATTAAATATTGATTTTCTTTTCCTATAGAGGTGTTTATTGAAAAGCTGAGGTTGCATTGTTAGATATTAGCAAATAATTAATTATATATGAAGTGATATTCATTTTAATATTTCTAGTTCAGAACTACAATGAATATTCAGGAATAAAATATCGCAACCAGATAAAAATGATATTTCATTAGCAACTGTGATAGTTATGTGATAGTCTCAACTGAAATTTGACTGTTGTGTTTACTACATCAGATCAGAATAATTTGTTACTACGTTATTTTGTTAAGAAAATACACTATTTACATCGATCATTTTACGCTGCTTAATTTTTACACGTCATCACAGTCTAACTAGTATTACATGTTATTAGCTTGATCCACAGAATACTGAATGGCATCCTGAAAGATAACAGTGGATTCTTTAATAGTCCAGTCAGTCTGCATGAGGTACGTCGTGTGATCCAGCACAAACTGCAATCTCTCTCTCTCTCTCTCTCTCTCTCTCTCTCTCTCTCTCTCTCTCTCTCTCTCTCTCTCTCTCTCTCTCTCTCTCTCTCTCTCTCTCTCTCTCTATATATATATATATATATATATATATATATATTTTTTTTTTCAAGTTTACCAAATTTGCTCAATACACTTACCAAATTTAAATTGACGTTTTATTTACTACGCGAAATAATTTGATTAATCTGAAATTCAGCAGTATTTTGAAGTTTATTATTTTTAAACAGGAATATATTTGTTTCATATGCATTATTAAATCATGAATAATTTTATTACCATCGATTTATATAGGTTTCATCGGAAATTAAATATATGTACAGGAGATACTTAACTTTTATTCTATACTGAGAAACAAAATGCAATACTAAAACCCCGTGTAAATATTACATAAATAGTGCACACGTTATTAAAATTTAATGAAAGTAGAGAATATTTGCGAAAAATAATAATGTTTCAACATATTTTATTATGAGAGGCAAAACTATCAGTATAAGTAGCGGCATTCTTAAGTAAAACTGTCACTTTATTTTTGCTTGTTTATAATTATGTGTGATGTTACCACCAACAAAACAGACACTGAGAGTGCTGTGAGTAATCTTAATTATAACTGTTATAAAATGTTTTATAATAATAATAACAGTAATAATAATAAAAATAATAATAATAATGATGATTTATAGTGTAAACTACTAATATATGATTTATAATGTAAACTGCGTTCGTTTTACAAAATAAACGTGATAGCTTTGTATACATAATGGAATATCATTTAATTTTTCTTCTATTTTTTTATAAATAATAATAATAATAATAATAATAATAATAATTAACAAAATTAAATTAAATTCTATATTACGCTCTACATTTCCCAGAATACAGGTATTCTCTATAATCGATGTAATTATCATTTTAATATGAGGTGATACATAATTTATGACGTTAATGTTGCGCCTTCTAACGTGTTCTGCTTTTAGCAGAAGGTAAGAATATAGAGAAGGGTACAGATTAATAATCTTTTCTAAAACTGTATGAGATGTAAGATGTTATAAAGGAAAAGTTGAGTGGACGCGAGGTTAGGCTGATCTCTTTTTATTAACTGAATACAAACTATGAAAGGGTCATATCAACCTTTTTCCTTTTCTATCTATCTATCTATCTATCTATCTATCTATCTATCTATCATTAAAACAGGTAATAATGATATATTTTAATATAGGACAGGCACAGTCAGAAAATAAGAATAATAGCGAATAAAAAAACTAAATCGAATGATAAGGAGTACACCAATAACGTTAGCAACAACGCCGGTATGATGGCAATGACGTCGATATTAATAGAAATATTAAGAAAATATTTTAATACAGAATGCGCACGTTACAAAATAAGAATAAAAGCGAATAAAAAGCGAAAAAGAATAGTGAAGTGTACACCAAGACGTTAACAACAATGCTGGAACGACGGCAATGACGGCCTCATTAGTAGAAAGAGTAATGATATTTTTTAACGTAGGATGTGACACTGACTGCAATAGTTAATAAAAGCCAAAAGAATAAGGTGAGATACCCCGAGAACATTATTAGAATTTGTATAATATGTATAAATAAATACAAGTTCCAAGTGATTTGATTGTTGTCTTGTTTTTAAAAAATGAACAATAAGATATAAAAATATAATTATTAATTGGATTATTTTAATAATTTATTATTATATTATTGTCTTGATTCTGAATTGTTCTTATTAACATTAAAATATATTTGTAAAAAGCAGAAATTAAATAGTCAAAAACAATAATTTTAGCTCTGTTAAAACCAGTATCTTTTTTAAAAACAGATTTGCAGTAATTTTTATTTTAAAGAAAATGAAAATGAAACGATGTATGTATGTATATAATAATATAATCATAATCATAATCATAATCATAATCATAATCATAATAACAATAATAATAAACTAAAAAAAATTATAATTAATTTGCTTCATTATGGTTTCATTATGACAGTCTGTGACATCAAATAAAAGTGTAATGGGCTCATAATACAAAATCTTAAAGGCATATGTCACTATAATCTATAATTCATTATTGGAATGCATTGTTACAAAAATAGAGGTTTAGTTTTGTCTTGAAATGCTATTGTAATTATACTTCCTATTTAATAAACTTCAGTTTGATTAGTAACATTATGCAGAGTGATCTTGACTGCTCAAGGTTTATATGTTGTATGAAAAATTCATTGTTCTTATTCAAGGGGCAAATCGGAAAAAAAAAGGGTTTTAAGCGAAATAGGAATTTTACAGTAATTAATTAAGTAATAATAATAAATTAAATAAACCAACAAATAATGGAAACTCGTTGTTTAGAAACTGTTGAAATTAATGTTAGAATATTTTGCTCGACTTTTCTTCTTTTTTTTAATAGAATTAGCCGAATTCATCTAAAAGTAGTAAATAGAATTTAGCTGTCTTTCCTATTTTTACAAACACGTTAAACAGAGTTATTTCCCTTAGACCATTAATGCATATGAAATGGCATCTATCAATGGTCTAAGGGAAATAACTCTATTTATCGAGTTTGTAAATAACCAAAAAAGACTGAGTACAGAGAGAGAGAGAGAGAGAGAGAGAGAGAGAGAGAGAGAGAGAGAGAGAGAGAGAGAGAGAGAGAGATGTACAGAATGCCATTTTTGTTGATTAGTGTTCATTCTAGTGCTTTAATTATTTGTTTTTGTAAAATCGAACAAAATGTATATATAAAAAATAATGATTAAATCAGATGATCTTTTGCTGGTTGACATCAAATACCGAAGATATTGATCAGTATATAAATAATAAAACTAAAAACAGACAAAAACTAGTCTTTATTTATTTATTTTTGTTTTAAAATATTTGAATGTGCCTTAACATTTTTAATGTTAAGAAATTTCAGCATTTTTCCATTCTGATTACTGTTTTTTAGATAAGATGCAATGGGTTTGATTTTGTAGATGTCAGGATTTTAAAAAGTTAAGAAGAAATAATGTGTTTTTTTAACTTTTTGGGGAGAGTTACATATATATATATATATTATTACCCCTAATTACATAATTTTAAATATATTTACACAATGATTACCCCCTACAAACCCTTGATTTCCCCTGATATACAGATTTTTTTCCCCAATATTTTTATAAAAAATTATAATTACATGAATTACATAATCTTCAATTATTTTTACATTGATTACCCCATCAAACCCTTGATTTTCCCATGATTTAAATATAAAGAGAAAAAAATGTTTTTGTTTTTTTTGTACAAAAAAATCTAATTACCCCATATGACATAATTTTCAATTATATTTACATTGATTATCCCCAGCAAACCACTGATTTTACCCTGATTTAAATAATATAAAGAAAAAATGTTGTTTTATTGTGTTTTAATAAAAGCTTCAAATACCTCTAATTACATAGTTTTAAATATATTTAGACAATGATTACCCCAGCAAACCCTTGATTTATCCTGATTTAAATAATATAAAAATTAGATTAAAAAAGTTAACTATCACACAGATTTTAGCTTATTTACAAAGATGGCATTCCATAGCAACGATGAATCTCCATTCCTCTTTCAGTGAGAAAAATTAGAATAACCAAGCACACATCAATGATAAAAACAGTGCAAGCTGCTATGAAGTACAATGTGTACACTGGATGTTCTGATGACAATGTAGTCTCTTGGAGATCATTGAGTTTTCTAAATTCAAATTACATTTCAGACAGATTTTCTCTTGAAAGTGTTGAGCTTTCTCTGGACAGGGAAGACTGTGATGTAATAGCATTCTGGTGCTTTAGTTAACCTTGTCTGAAAATGGGTCTTACAATATTTTCAACTGAACTGCTGGCTGAGGCAGCTTGAATCTGTTGTCTAGGATCCTACAACAAAATATAATATTCATTAATAAACTAAACATAAAATAAAGTGCAAGCAGAATTGTTTTGTCAGCTCTAAATGCATTTCACGGTCTTAGCAAGAAACATTTTACTCCACATTTTTATTTTTTCCATAAAACTTTAATAATAACAATAATTTATTAAATGTTTTTATATTCTCAATTTAAATCAGTTTAATATTATTTTTTTAATTTTGATATAAAAGGATTAAAATAGCAATACATCAGTAAAAGTGATAATGAAAAATATGTTTTAATATATTTGAATGATTCTTTAACTTTGTAAAATTTGATATTTACACTTTTAGAGTTTAAGATGACTGCTAGGAATATTAAGTAAATAAACATTTTAAACTATATAGCTATTACATTACACAATACGGATTCTACTTGAAATACTAATATACTAACAAATTATTTGATTAATTAAAATATTTAATTATAACATTCTTTCCTGCCACGTTAATGTAATTTAATTTTTGCCATTAATGAAATATATTGTCTCATAAATAAACCAGAATTATTTTCTGCATTCAACCAATAGTTACAATAAAGAATCCTTTATATATAATTTAAAATGTATTTAAAACAAAGACTATATTACACATGCATGAGATAAAATAAGAAAATAAGCTAAATCTTTCAAGACAATTCTTCCATCTGTCTACAAACTTTCAAAATATTGTAAACATCTTTAGCCCTACCACATAAAGTATTAAATGTATGGATTACAGGGAGATATTAATAAAAGCAAATTTCAAATTTATACAAATGTTCTGTTCCCTACTCTATTAGGCTGGCATGCAAATTATTACAAGGTTTACACTGATTCTTTACTACTAATGTTCAGTGCATCATTTTGCAAAAACACAAATGTATTATATTTTCATGTATGCTGCTTAAATCAGTATAACATTTTGTGTAGAATTTTGTGAAAGACTGAAGAAATATTTAAAACTGAAGTAAAATGGAAAGGTTTACAATGAATAATGTATTTAAATACCTGCTGGACAGCACCAAATACTTCAACTCTACTGGAGACTCAAGCTGCTCTTTGTTCCAAAATGTCAATTCGAATTTGAATTTAATAACAAGCTGATTTAAATTCTGAAAACATACAGTTTAAATCCACAGACTAGTATATTGTTTTTTTCTATTCCTATAAATATATGTGATACCAGATGAAAGATCATTCAGTAAATACTCTCATTTCCTTGTTATAAAATGATTTAATAAATTAAGTCATATGAATCAATAAAATTAGAGTAAATTAAAAATTGAAATATAACTTTTAAAATCTTTTCTTTGTATTCTAATGAGATCTAATTATTCAGTTATCAATTCAAATTATTTACTGAGAGATAATTTAAAGTTAGATAACAAATATGTCTAAAATAAATTTGAATCACATAATTAAAGCTAAAGTAGAATTTTTCATTCAGAAAGACCTTCAACAAATTTAACACAGATCTGTATTTATCTATGAACTGATTTCACACACACCTCAACATCATTCCTTAAGCCATGCATTTAATACCACCTTGAAAATGACCAAGGTATAACCAGACTTGCTAATCATTATTCATTGTCAAAAATCCCACAATAAAGGGCAACTGATTATTTCTGATAACTGTTACTGAATCACAACAATTTGTATAAATGTTTAGAACTTGGCAGAAAAAACTATGTGATTGCAGTCATTTTGATTACATATTGCATTACCTTTCTGGGACAGCACAGTACTGACTCTATACATCTAATTTTAGATTTGATTAAAAATACAAGTTTATAATCTGGCTACAACAATAAACTTATCCAGAATAATAATCTTTTAATCCAAAAAGATCATTTTAGAATGAGATGATATAATTAATGCAAACCACAAAAAAGTTGTTTATGCCTGCAGATTGTTTTGTTATATTTAATATATGTCTGCTAACTTTATCATATATATATCATAAAGTTAGCAGATTTGATTCCTGAACAAGGAAATGACCCAGCTGATAAAAAAAAATCATTGAACAAAATAATGCATACAATCACATGATACTGCAACACTAACAATTTATGAATTGAAAACCTTGATTATTTTTTATTTAGCATTGTGCCTTACAGAGAACAAAATAAAGAGAATTCTGCCATTTTAACTAAGTCTTCTTCTTCATGAATGAAAATTACCTGTGATGCAAACAACTGAATTACCCTGAATAAAAATGGTGTGCAAATATTTATTTTAGTCAAGTAGTGGTGTCACTTCATTTGCTGAATGGAAAAGTTTTGTGCCATTTTAATTTTTATTTTAACTTAACCTCTTAATTTTGTTCTATTATTGCTTTATTTATTCTTTGCATTTTATTATTGTTTTGAATTTATTCTACTCAAAATCAATTAGCTTAATATAAAAAACAATATAGTTGCGAATGTGAAACTGTAGAAAAAGCTTTATCATTAAGTTCTGGTTTATATTTTTGAACAAAATTATTAAAATTCCATTGATCACATTATTAGAGAAATTAAAGAAAATCAAAATTAGTATTTCAAAGAAAACATTTTTAACAGTAGCAATTGTTTTTAGCTCTCTTAACAATACTTATTATAACACTTTTGTTATATTCAAAGAACTAAAAACTCAATATGTAAAATGATAAAAATAGTAGAAATAATCATATAAGTGTATAATTAAGTTGTACATCACTATCAAGTCTCAGACAAAAATGTAACAAGATTTAATTTTTTTAATGGTATTTTTAGCATTTGAATGAAGTTGAAATGATCTGCAAATGATTTATTTTATGAATTCAGTGGAAAATAAACTGACAGAATTCTTACTGATCTTTTAACTAGATAAGAAATGTAACACAATCAGTGACAATGTAACAACATGGAATATTCAAACAGTTTACATATATTAGTTACTTTCGGGTATATCTTATATCTTGCATGCGACCTCATATCAGATTAAACATCAATACATATAATGACCCCTTCATATATAGAAAATTTAATTCTATGAAAGTGACTTGAAGAATTCCTATATTTAAAGTTTTTTGAAACAGATCAGGGTTTTTCATTAATTATAAATACATTCACAAACACATATATACACATACAATTATCAAATTATATAATTATAATTATGTTGTAATAGTTCTAACAGACTGTGTTTAAAAAACAAACTTATTCCAGATTTAATTACTATACAATGTTTTACCAGTGCAACACAAACACATACACATAATACATACTAGGCTTGCAACTCACCAACATTTGTGAAGGTTTGGATTTGTCCACGTTTTCGGGTGAGATGATCTGAATGGTCACAATCAGTTTTACACATAATCACCTGCAACACCAGAAAGATTTTTTTATACTTATAGAGAGTGAAAATAAATAAATATATAATGTGTAATCCACCAGATTCCTAGTTGATATTCTCAGTAATAGTTGAAATGCATATTAATAAGAACAAACAATCAAAAAAAACAACAGTCACCCAGTGTTACTTCTGGAGTTAACAAAAAGCCAACAAACTGCCAACACAATCCAGCCCATTAAGAAAAGATTTAAGGAAAAACGAAGAAAAGAAAAATGTGTTTCTTCATAACTGTGTGATATTGACAATCTAATTATCATTTACAGTTTGTTATACAAATAAACCTTAAGTCTGAAAATTGACCTCTTGTTTGTCTTTATCCATCCAAGAAAGAAAAGCAATACATTTTTCTGTGTATCATTTCTGGCACCATCTATAAACATAATAAATAAAACATAATTAAAACTTTACTTACCTTTCCACCATTTTCTGCATATTCAGCAGGCTTATTGTCATCCATTCTGAAACAGAAATAACAGGGTAATAAATCCAATAAGTCAGCAGGTAATTTAAATATTTTGGAAAATAACAAAGAAATGTATATAAAATAATTAAAAAAACAATTGAAAATTACAATGTTTCCCTCAATGCAACAACTATCACAGCAGCAGTAACACAAACCTTAAACCTGTAGCATCTCAAAGATCAACAATCTTTGAAGAGTGGCCTTTGTCATTGAAGACCTGACAACAGAAATGTCTCTTTCTCAATGGGCTCAGTCATCCAGTACTCAATCTCTGCAGCTACCTGCATACTTGATTTCAGTACATGCAGCCTGTTCCATTGTTTTGTTGATGCGATTGTAGCTGCTGTCAGTTTCTATTAAACTTTCAGCAGGTTCATAGTTTATTGGTACACACACTCGCTTACCGTCATTTATAACAACTTTCAAGGGCTTATTTCATTTGAAAAAAAGGGATGGCAAAGTCTACCTCTGTGTTTTCAATACACAGACATGATGATGGTTGATATAAGGCTTGAAGTAGTACACAATCAATCAAAGACACTCTCAAAATAACCACATGGAATTAGACTTGGGAGATGACTGTACTGCCTTGGAAGCAGGGAGTGGTTATTGTCTGAAAGTGAGCATGTGTAGGTCTGTTTTTTATTTTATTTACTTTATTTTGAGCCTGTTGGGTTGCCATTTTGGATTCTGGGGCAGTATTGTTTTAATATATTTGAAGTTATGTTATAAACTTTTTGGGCAATATAAACTATCACAGCTGACTGGGTACAATTAAACATAACTACTGTTCTTGTTACGTTTATCATAAAAATTTCTCTAAAAACAACTAATATTAGTACTATACTATAACTACTATCACCACTACAACCAGTAATTTGACTATGACCCTTTTTTTTAATCACCATGAGTCTCTCAAGATGTATTCTATTACAAAGCTATGGAGACAGCATCATCAACTAAAACATCACCAAGGTCAATTCTGCAACATTACTATTAGTACTATTATTAATAATGCTGCAAGTACTAATGCTGTAACATCTACATTACTACAACAATAGCAATGACTAATACTATTACTATAACAATAACAGCCTCTACAGATGCTCCTTTCTGCCATATTCTTTGATGACATTTCTCTCTTGTGATGAGCTCACAGAATTAGCTCTTCTTGTGTACAGAGCAGTTTATTTATCTTTTTAGTTATGTATGAGTCTGTCACAGAGAGAGAGATCATGAAACATTTACATGTACATATCCTATTCAAAACCAAAACAGAAAACCAGTCCTAATATAAATTATGTTGATTAACTAGTTATTAAGACTCATATATTTAACCTGATTCATTATTTTATTTACAAACATTGTGGTATTAAACTAACCATGAAAATTGAGAGACTGCAGACAATAGAAACTACAGACAACAGCTACTGTACATCCATCTCCAATGTATTTTAGTATGTCTGTCATTACAGGAATAGTGATAGGAAAGTTTGTGGAAACAGGAAAGTTAAACATTTTAAAATATTCTGTTTTAAAATATAGACATTTACAACAAGCTAATCAGGTCTGTATGAATGGAAGTGTATGTCATCTGCCAAGTGTGTGTGAATAATAAGAAAACAAACTCAAATTCAGTTTCTTTCCTCTTTTCCAGTGGCAGAAGTACAGCACCTTCTACTGAAACAACTTCACTAGCCAACATCACAACATCAGTTATGTACATTCAGAAAAAAAAAAAATACAAATAAAATAATAAAATTAATAAACTGTTATAAATAAATAACTAATGTTTCTGTTATTATTAAAATTCAAATTGTACTGGTACCAGTTATTGGATTATTCAGACACAAAGGGGTGTGGGATATTTTTGATATACTTTGTACAATCATTATAATGATAATGATGATAATGGAAATAATTTAAATAATTAACAAAACAATAGCAAAGAAGCGATTATTATTATGGTATTTTACAATGAGTAAAGAGATGTTACTATAAAATTTGTTTTACTTTCTAAGAAATAAAAATAAGATAAAAAACTTACAACTTGGGATTGTGCAGTCTGCAGAGTCTGTACAGCTGATTCATCCTTCTCCATAATGTAAATTCCCTTTCTAGACAGCGACTGGACAATACTGCAATTTAATATCAATGGTAAATAAAGTTTTTAGAAATTCCAACATGAACATGATTCTTTTTTTTATGAATCTACATTTGTCTGATAAATGTAATTTTGTTTGCTTATTATCATTCATGCAATATGTCTCACACATACACGTGCATCAGCTTGTTTTCACAAAACTGCAGACTTCAGTGGTGCTCTGCCCTTTCCTTCTTGTTCCTGTCTATGCTGAATGTAAACCATCAATATATCCATATTATAGATATCCCAGCAGCATTTGCACTCTACACAGTGGTTCTGGTCAGTGATTGTGTAGCTGGATGAGAATTTATAAAATATTTCACTCAGATCTGATTTTTCATAGAAGCATTCTTTAAATAAATTTGGAATATTTTCTCCATATGACCTAGAAAACATCAAAAATAAACAAATATTAATAATGATATGAAAAATAAAATGAATAATAATAATAAAGATTAAAAAAATAATAATAACAAAAAATAAAACATAATAATAATAATTAATAGTAATAATAAGAAGAAGATAAAAAACAAGGAAGTACAACAAAACAAAACAAAATGTAAATAAATTAAAACTGACAATTAAGAAAAGAAGGAAAACAAAGAACAGTTATCACTGAGGATAACAAATTATGCATGTGTGTGTGTGTGTGTGTGTGTGTGTGTGTGTGTGTCTAAGTGTTAAATATTATTATAGGAAATAATTTTATTAATATTTTTCAGTGTCAACATGTGAAATAACCTGGTCATATTTTTCTTAAATTTTTATTCATCATTACTTGTTTTTAATGTTAACATTGAGCTATACAGGTATTTAGCTTTAATAATATGAAAGCATTTAGGGCCCCACCAATTATAAACTTTAATATATTTAAAAAAAATTAAATATGTTTAATAAACTATAGAGCAAGTCAGCAATTTAACATAAATCTTTTTAAAAAATAATTCATAAATAAACTGACAGAAAACAACATGTCAAACAAAATTAGCATATTTTCTTTTAATAGTTTTATTAGTTTATTTCAAGAAAATAATAATAATAATAAATAAATAAAGCCTTTGACAGTTGACACATAGATGTTGTGTAGTGTTTACTTTGGTGTGTGCTACACATGTCAATTTATTTTAAAACAAATGTAATTACTGGCCACACAAAAATGTGCCCCTGGTAGGATGATACATCAAAATTAAAGACTAAACATGATTTCTTGTTTATATGACGTTGTTTATGCTGTTCACATTAGTACAACCACTGGTGAATTTTATTATTAATCAAGTGTCGTTATGAAATATTTGATGCAACTGTTTTGTTGCAAGATAATGTGATTACCACAATTATGTAGAAGATTCTTCGAACATCAAATAAAAAAGTAAATCTGTAAACACCGACACTCATCCCGCATTCAAAACAAATAAAATAAAATAAAGCAGCATAACAACCTTTATTAAAAATACGTGCTAATTATAAATCGATGTGGTTCTCCTTTTATTTATTTATTTGTTATTATTTTTGTTTATCTTATTATAAGCCAATTGTTGACCGTAAGCTTCAAATAAACAGTGTTGCTATTTTTTTCCCCTACTTTTTCTTCCTTCTTATTATTTTTATTAATGCACCAAATAAAATCAGAAAGCTTCGAACTCACACTGCAATAACTTGCTTATTACTGTCCAGGAATATACCATTCTTTTATATACGTCTGAAAACAAGGTCTGAAAAAATAAAAAATATTCTTTTGCCTTTTATTAAGTCTTGCAATTAGTGTCCTATTTTATTCGCTGTTATTCTTCTTTTCTGGTCGTGCCCCTCCTGTATTAAAATATATTGTTAACATTTCTGTGAATGAAGCCGTCGTTACCGTCGTCTTATCTGTCACTGTTACTTGAGCAAGACTACCGCCACTACTGCTGACCTCCACTGTTACTTCAGCAAAACTACTGATCTGCCAGTTACTTCAGAAATACTATAACTATTATACCTGTTGTCACTAGTATTACTACTGCAACTACTATAACACACTACTTCTTCTATTATATTACTACTATTATTACTATTACTGCTACTGCTGTTATGTCTACATATATTACACAGAATAATAATAATCAGTTTAAATATTATTGGAATACATTTCTAAATAACTATAATATTATCCCTTGTACTTCAGTTATTAATATTAAACTGTGGAGACAGCTGTAGATAGTAATGTTTAAGTTAGCTCTCTCTATTCAGAAAATAAATCTCATTTCAAAAGAAAAAAAGGAAAGCTTTTCAATCTAATCACACACACACACACACACACACACACACACACACACACACTCTCAAACACACACATGCAGACATTCTATCTCTCTCTCACACACACACACACACACAGAAACATACAATACATAGATAACACAAACATAAAACACTTGCATGCAGTCAAAAACCTGACTTCACATCACTGACACCACATGACTTCTCACAAACACTACATTCTCTGACAACACTTGCATGCACACATAACATTTGTCAGAGGAGAGAGAAATAACATTCATTTACACATCACCTGCATTTTCATTACATTACATGCATACACATAGAGACAAAACATACGCATTTATATAAACCACAGAATTACATGAAAACACATAAAGAAACACATGATACATGATCAAATACAACACATACACAAACATGAAACAAATACACATGTACATAGAAACACATGACACATGATCAAATACAACACATACACAAAAACATGAAACAAATACACATGTACATAGAAACACATGACACATGATCAAATACAACACATACACAAACATGAAACAAATACACATGTACATAGAAACACATGACACATGATCAAATACAACACATACACAAACATGAAACAAATACACATGTACATAGAAACACATGACACATGATCAAATACAACACATACACAAAAACATGAAACAAATACATACACATGTACATAGAAACACATGACACATGATCAAATACAACACATACACAAACATGAAACAAATACACATGTACATAGAAACACATGACACATGATCAAATACAACACATACACAGATAAACATGAAACAAATACACATGTACATAGAAACACATGACACATGATCAAATACAACACATACACAAAAACATGAAAACAAATACACATGTACATAGAAACACATGACACATGATCAAATACAACACATACACAAAAACATGAAACAAATACACATGTACATAGAAACACATGACACATGATCAAATACAACACATACACAAACATGAAACATGACAAATGAAAAAAAACAACATGTACAAACATAGAAACACAAATGACATGACATCACAAACACAACACATACACAAACATGAAACATGAAAAAATACACATGTACATAGAAACACATGACATGATCAAATACAACACATACACAAACATGAAACAAAATTAAAAAATGATACATAGAAACACATGACACATGATCAAATACAACACATACACAAACATGAAACAAATACACATGTACATAGAAACACATGACACATGATCAAATACAACACATACACAAACATGAAACAAATACACATGTACATAGAAACACACACAACATGATCAAATACAACACATACACAAACAACATGAAACAATTTACATGTGACATAGAAACACATGACACATGATACAAAACATGAACAACTGTATTGCCTTATATGATGAATACTGCAACAACTGTATTTCTTCCTTATATATGAATAATAGTTTAATAAATTTTTATATTAAAATAAAGAGAGCAGAATGAAATGTTAATTTAAATAGCGAAAACACACACACACACACACACACACACACACACACACACAAACATACGCACACACACACCCACACACACACACACACCCTGGTGTTTATGTTGATTCATTTTGTTCTGAATTTCATTTTGAATTTTTATTTTTTACATTATCAGATATAAGTTCATTTAAACAAGAATTAAGTACAGAGATGATGAAATAACATTTTACATGCTACAAACACAAACATACACCTCTAGACCCACAAACACTTAAACAACAACACATATATTACCATGTTCTCTTTCTGCAGATTTTCTGCTTCCAGCCTGAACAGTGACAGTGAGATACACAAACTCTGCTTTCTTCCAGTCTGAACAGTGACAGTGAGATACACAAACTCTGCTTTCTTCCAGCCTGAACAGTGACAGTGAGATACACAAACTCTGCTTTCTTCCAGTCTGAACAGTGACAGTGAGATACACAAACTGTGCTTTCTTCCAGTCTGAACAGTGACAGTGAGATACACAAACTCTGCTTTCTTCCAGTCTGAACAGTGACAGTGAGATACACAAACTCTGCTTTCTTCCAGTCTGAACAGTGACAGTGAGATACACAAACTCTGCTTTCTTCCAGTCTGAACAGTGACAGTGAGATACACAAACTCTGCTTTCTTCCAGTCTGAACAGTGACAGTGAGATACACAAACTGTGCTTTCTTCCAGTCTGAACAGTGACAGTGAGATACACAAACTCTGCTTTCTTCCAGTCTGAACAGTGACAGTGAGATACACAAACTCTGCTTTCTTCCAGTCTGAACAGTGACAGTGAGATACACAAACTCTGCTTTCTTCCAGTCTGAACAGTGACAGTGAGATACACAAACTCTGCTTTCTTCCAGTCTGAACAGTGACAGTGAGATACACAAACTCTGCTTTCTTCCAGTCTGAACAGTGACAGTGAGATACACAAACTCTGCTTTCTTCCAGCTTGTGACAGGGAAGCCCTGTAAGAAAATAATGTTTAGAGATTGAATTTTAATTTAAAAAACAAAACAATAAAAATCTTATTAAGAAGAATAAATAAACCTAACTGGAAAGAATTAGGTATAAATAAATAGAAATGAAATTAATAATAATAATAATAATAATAATAATAATAATAATAATAATAATAATAATAATTGATTAAAACACAACATAAAATCATTTTGAAGTATAGAAAAATAAATGAATTAAGATATACAAAAAGTAATAATAGTGATTACATTTAAGTAGAAAAATTATATGTAAGCAAAAATGTTTTTTAGATGTTATGGAAAGGTATAGTACTAAAGAAAATAAAAAGATAAAAAGAGTTAATTTAAGTAAGTATATAATTAAAAAAATAATTATAAAAGTGATAACAAACAAACAAAATAAAGTAGATGTTAAATTAATAGAAAAATGTTAAAAAAAGAAAATAAATAAACAAAAATAAATCTTTCTACACGTGTGTGTATGTGTGTGTCCCCCATATATTTATAATATCTCATGGTAACCTTTATCATATGTCTGTAACGTATATGCATTTATATTATTTGTGTGTGTGTGTATGGATAATAAAAATATATGGATAATATATGGATAATAAAAAGATGTGGGTTTTTTTAAATTCTAAATGTATATAACACTGTATATAATGACAGAGATAATGAGAGAGGAAACTAAACTATTATTATTATTATTATTATTATTATTATTATTATTATTATTATTATTATTATTATTATTATTAACATTACTTGCTTACCAGAAAGGTGGCTTCAAATGCACCTTCTCATGATTAGTGAAGAATTTAACTGAACCTGTCTGTGGATGAGATAAAACATAATTCAGTGGATGCAATGTTAGTATAGATCTTAACAACTATCATATATGACTTCTGCACCTGCACACACACACACACACACACAAATAAAAATACACACAAAAAAAGATTGATATACAGATAGACAGACTCACACAGAGAGAGAGAGAGAGAGAGAGAGAGAGAGAGAGAGAGAGAGAGAGAGAGAGAGAGAGAGAGAGAGAGAGAGATTTTTTCGGCCATGAATGTTTTTTCCTCTGGATTCTCAGCACATAGTAATCTGTATGTAAATCAACAAAAATAAATGTGTTACTTATTATTGTCCTTTTGTTTTAATAAAATATCTATTTTAGTTTCTGATTCTGATTTCTAATCATGATAATAATTTATATCCAGTTTCTTAATATGCTATATTAATATAATAGCTATTTTAATATTTGAAATAAATTTGTTTAGTAATATAAACAGTTTAGAAAATATTTTACTAATAAAATTACAGTATAAACAGGTAAACACTGTCTGCCTCTGTAGTTACTGTCTCAGAGATGTCACTGCTTTACAGGTTTGTCTCTGTAGTTACTGTCTCAGAGATGTCACTGCTTGTACAGGTTTGTCTCTGTAGTTACTGTCTCAGAGATGTCATTGCTTGTACAGGTTTGTCTCTGTAGTTACTGTCTCAGAGATGTCATTGCTTGTACAGGTTTGTCTCTGTAGTTACTGTCTCAGAGATGTCACTGCTTTACAGGTTTGTCTCTGTAGTTACTGTCTCAGAGATGTCACTGCTTGTACAGGTTTGTCTCTGTAGTTACTGTCTCAGAGATGTCACTGCTTGTACAGGTTTGTCTCTGTAGTTACTGTCTCAGAGATGTCACTGCTTGTACAGGTTTGTCTCTGTAGTTACTGTCTCAGAGATGTCACTGCTTTACAGGTTTGTCTCTGTAGTTACTGTCTCAGAGATGTCACTGCTTGTACAGGTTTGTCTCTGTAGTTACTGTCTCAGAGATGTCACTGCTTGTACAGGTTTGTCTCTGTAGTTACTGTCTCAGAGATGTCACTGCTTTACAGGTTTGTCTCTGTAGTTACTGTCTCAGAGATGTCACTGCTTTACAGGTTTGTCTCTGTAGTTACTGTCTCAGAGATGTCACTGCTTGTACAGGTTTGTCTCTGTAGTTACTGTCTCAGAGATGTCACTGCTTTACAGGTTTGTCTCTGTAGTTACTGTCTCAGAGATGTCACTGTCTTTGTCTCTGAGATGTCTCAGAGATGTCACTGCTTGTACAGGTTTGTCTCTGTAGTTACTGTCTCAGAGATGTCACTGCTTTACAGGTTTGTCTCTGTAGTTACTCAGAGATGTCACTGCTTGTACAGGTTTGTC
Organism: Chrysomallon squamiferum; assembly: GCA_012295275.1. Classification (NCBI taxonomy): domain Eukaryota; kingdom Metazoa; phylum Mollusca; class Gastropoda; order Neomphalida; family Peltospiridae; genus Chrysomallon; species Chrysomallon squamiferum. Next base: position 4,399,897 of record CM022677.1, read on the forward strand.
TCTGTAGTTACTGTCTCAGAGATGTCACTGCTTGTACAGGTTTGTCTCTGTAGTTACTGTCTCAGAGATGTCACTGCTTGTACAGGTTTGTCTCTGTAGTTACTGTCTCAGAGATGTCACTGCTTTACAGGTTTGTCTCTGTAGTTACTGTCTCAGAGATGTCACTGCTTGTACAGGTTTGTCTCTGTAGTTACTGTCTCAGAGATGTCACTGCTTGTACAGGTTTGTCTCTGTAGTTACTGTCTCAGAGATGTCACTGCTTTACAGGTTTGTCTTGTAGTTACTGTCTCAGAGATGTCAGGTTTTTGTCTCTGTAGTTACTGTCTCATATATGTCACTGCTTGTCTCAGAGATGTCACTGCTTGTACAGGTTTGTCTCTGTAGTTACTGTCTCAGAGATGTCACTGCTTGTACAGGTTTGTCTCTGTAGTTACTGTCTCAGAGATGTCACTGCTTGTACAGGTTTGTCTCTGTAGTTACTGTCTCAGAGATGTCACTGCTTGTACAGGTTTGTCTCTGTAGTTACTGTCTCAGAGATGTCACTGCTTGTACAGGTTTGTCTCTGTAGTTACTGTCTCAGAGATGTCACTGCTTTTACAGGTTTGTCTCTGTAGTTACTGTCTCAGAGATGTCACTGCTTGTACAGGTTTGTCTCTGTAGTTACTGTCTCAGAGATGTCACTGCTTTACAGGTTTGTCTCTGTAGTTACTGTCTCAGAGATGTCACTGCTTTACAGGTTTGTCTCTGTAGTTACTGTCTCAGAGATGTCACTGCTTGTACAGGTTTGTCTCTGTAGCTACTGTCTCAGAGATGTCACTGCTTTACAGGTTTGTCTCTGTAGTTACTGTCTCAGAGATGTCACTGCTTGTACAGGTTTGTCTCTGTAGTTACTGTCTCAGAGATGTCACTGCTTGTACAGGTTTGTCTCTGTAGTTACTGTCTCAGAGATGTCACTGCTTTACAGGTTTGTCTCTGTAGTTACTGTCTCAGAGATGTCACTGCTTGTACAGGTTTGTCTCTGTAGTTACTGTCTCAGAGATGTCACTGCTTGTACAGGTTTGTCTCTGTAGTTACTGTCTCAGAGATGTCACTGCTTTACAGGTTTGTCTCTGTAGTTACTGTCTCATAGATTTGTTGTACAGGTTTGTCTCTGTAGTTACTGTCTCATAGATGTCACTGCTTGTACAGGTTTGTCTCTGTAGTTACTGTCTCAGAGATGTCACTGCTTGTACAGGTTTGTCTCTGTAGTTACTGTCTCAGAGATGTCACTGCTTGTACAGGTTTGTCTCTGTAGTTACTGTCTCAGAGATGTCACTGCTTGTACAGGTTTGTCTCTGTAGTTACTGTCTCAGAGATGTCACTGCTTTACAGGTTTGTCTCTGTAGTTACTGTCTCAGAGATGTCACTGCTTGTACAGGTTTGTCTCTGTAGTTACTGTCTCAGAGATGTCACTGCTTGTACAGGTTTGTCTCTGTAGTTACTGTCTCAGAGATGTCACTGCTTGTACAGGTTTGTCTCTGTATTTGCTGTCTCAGAGATTGTATCAGTTTGTAGATTGCTTGTATCAGTTTGTAGCTAGTCCATTCAGGCCATTCTTCAGCTCAAAAAGTAAATATTATTTTGGTGTTGACAGTTAAGAAAAGAACAGCATTCACTTATACAATTATAATGTCAATATCATTTTGACATACTTAGAGATCTTTTTTAAAACAACAACTTAATTATTATTTACTCTCTCTCTCTCTCTCATATATAGTTCTTGAAGAGTTGTCATGGTTACAAATTCTGATAACGCGTGTTGTCCATTATCTAGTCCTATTACCAGTCTGAGTAGCAGCTCCACATGTTGCAGAACAGACACCATAAACAGACGAGCTCCATGCTCCCCAGGCTGGACAGGGATTTTGTGCTGAACACGATTTAGTTTTTGTTTCAGTTTGAGGTGATTTGTCTCCACACCAATTACCACCTTGCACATCATTCTCACAAATTCTTTTTTCTCTTTTGTCAGAGCCACAGGTTACTGAGCATGCTGTAACTGCACTGAATGCTGACCATGAACCCCAAAACAAAATATAAATCATTTTTACTCATATACGAGGAACTTACAAACATAAAAACAGTTATAGTGATTTTTTTATGTGAAGAACCCAGATCTTTTATTATCTTAATTAAATAACAAATATATGTTCAGACTGTACAAGATATTCCAAGATATATTAATATCTTAATCAAAGAACAGTTATAACAAATGTTTTAATGAAACGTTAAAAGAAAATCAAGTAAATAACACTTTGATTTTATAAAAGAAAACATTTTTTTTTATAAATGGAATATATGTATCACTTTAGAAATGTGCTGCTTAATGCTTTACTATTGTGATTATCAACAAACCTAATGTAATTCATTAGCCTTAAAGTTTCACCAAATCATCAACAACTGAAACAGCCATATTTCTTTTTTAGTGAAATAAATATTTTGTTATTTAAATCATTTTTCACTTTTGTAGGCAGAAAAGTAATTTTATTCCTCAGATTACTTAATGACAATACCTTTACTCACAATGTAGAGATTGTTATTTATTGTTATCTTAGAATAGATGCATAAATGCATCACAGGAAACAACATGCCCACCTGTCTGTATATAATTTGTTTAAAAGAAAATTACAGTATCAGTATAATTAGTGCTTGTTACCTGGACATAAGACATTTGTTTCACATGCTTCTTGAAGATTCCTCTTCGTATCTGTGCATGTTCATATCTCAAATCTTGTTCCAGTGCCTCTACCACGTTTCACTACAACTACCCAGTCTCTGAAGTGACCATGCAGACCAGGCACCATCAACTTTAAGCGTGAAATTAAAGAATAAATAAATTAATATATAAATATATAAATAAATATATTAAAAATGAGAATTAAATAGTCTTTAATTGCACTTGAAATCTAGTACTGAGATGATTTTCTTTTATGTAGAAGTTGAATAACACTTTAACTTGCCTGCACAAAGCTTAGTGAGTGTTTCAATTGTTCTGCCAGTACAGAATAGTCTGCTGCTGTCAATACATGAGTTGCTGAGGATCCAATTCTAAGATATATTAATATCTTTAAGACAGGTTATTGATCAGCTATGCAAAATTATCTCTGAATTAATGTTATACTGATCATGTTATAAGGCAGATAAAAATTATTTATACCTCAAAGTATTTAACAAATATAAATTGTTTGACAAGATAAATATATGTAATTATTTAAAATCATATTACAAAAATTATTTTTAAAATCTCTAATAATGCTTGCAGGAGGCACTGGATTGGAAAATGGATGAAAAACAAATAAAAAATAAATAAATAAATGCATAGCTTAATTTATGTGTTTGTGTGTGTATGTGTGTTTTTGTATGCAAATGTGTACACCAACACACACACACACCAATGTAAACACACATCATGGATTCATATATATTTTATTTATACTCATCAATATTCAGTCCATTCTCAGCAGCTTACCTCTATCACACAGTGTGTGAGTGAATGCGTGCATGTGTATGTATGTGTATGCACAGATAGATAGATAGATCAGATAGATCCTGAAGTCACTATCAGTAATTGCAATATATCATCACTAGATAAGTTTCTATATTTTTCAGTCAGTAAACAAAAACAATGTTACTTTTTTTAATATTTAATTACCAGTTTAATCTTAAAAGGCCCTAGTGCTTGTACAAACTTCAGTTTATCAGTAGCTCCATCCATATGCAGGACAGACAGTCGGTGTGTGGGTGACTAGGATAAAAACGGGTGAGCTTAGGGTCCCAGACAGAAAAGGTGAGTTGAACACATGCCCTCCCACCCTACCCCGGAAGCACGGGCTGTCTGCCAGGGGAAAGTGTTCTCACCTATTTTTATCTATCTGCCCCCTGCCCTAGTCCCCGGCATTTTTCGAGATTCCATTTATCCCATACAGATAATTAGCGTACGTAAGCTTAGTGAGTACATCTCATGTAAGGCTAAAGACGCGAGCACATAGCACTAAAGGGAGATAACTCTAATCAGTATAATTTTTACTTTATTTAGTGAGTACCTCTCACATAAGGGAGATAACTTTAATCAATATAACTTTTACTTTGCTTAGTGAGTACATCTCATGTAAGGGACACAATTCTAATCTATGTTTGTGAACACATATCACTAAAGGGAGATAACGCTAATCAATATAATTTTTACTATGCTTAGTGAATGCATCTCAAGTAAGGGATTTAACTTTAATCTATGTTTGTGAACACATATCACTAAAGGGAGATAACACTAATCGATATAATTTTTACTTGGCAGAGTAAACTCCTCCCACTTCTGGTGACACATCACGGGGTATGTCATATTATATATAAAGAAAGTGATTTTTACACAACCTTTCATAGATGAATTTGATAAATAAAGTACTGCTGTGGAACCTCCAAAAACGCTGAGATTCAATCCCACTATCTCACACACATGAACCTGCTGACAAGAAACTTTAAAGTTTCAGCTTGGTTCTGTACTTCACAAGCTGTGAGAGTGCAGGGCAGACAGCCAGCGTGTGGGGGACTAGGGCAGGGGGGGGCGTTTTTATTTCTTAAACTATTATTTTTATTATTCTGCTATTACAATCTTCTACTGTGTGAATAATTTTTTTATTAGAATTATTTTTTCTTAACTTTGCTGAATAATTAAACAGCATTTCTTTAGCACTTAACTAAACAAATTAAATGAAACAGAAATCTAAATTAGAAAATATAATTATTTTTTTTATTATTTTCTTTTTTCAAAATTTGTTTTGTTTTTGTTAATGCTGTTAGCCATTATCATCCTTATATTCATTCCTGTTAATGGACAACAGAGTTATTTCTCTTAGACTACTTTGTCTATGAAATTGACTAATTATTATTATTATAGTAGTAGTAGTAGTAGTAGTAGTAGTAGTAGTAGTAGTAGTAGTATCTCTCTTTGTTTGTGTGTTCTTAGTTTATTTCATATATTTAAAATGTTTCTTTACTAAAAATTAATGCTATTCAGAATAAAAATAAGAATTTAAATTTATTAATTTATAGATTCCGTTTTGATACATGAAAATTTGTATATTTCATTTATTATGATTAGAGAAAGAGAGATTTGGCTTTCATTACAACTGTAAGATTGTATGTTTTCATAAAAATTTCATTTCACAGCAAAAATGTAGTATAAAAATTTCAAATACATGTAAATACTGTTTTTCAGCCTTTTCATACTGATACATTATTTAAATTTCACAAATATAATGATTTCTAGAGCATGACATCAATTCAGGTGTTCAAAAGTTTAATTAAGTTTGTGTGTGTGTGCGTGCGTATGTGCGTTTCATCTATCTTTCAGTTTTGTTTGTTTTTATTTTTGTTGTTGATATTATTGCTAACATTGTTATTATTGTTATTGTAGTACATAATTATACTATTTTTATTATTGTTGTTATTGCTAATAGTGGTGTTATAGCTGTCGCTTTTGCTGCTGGTTAATGTTGCTTTAGGTAGAATTGATAAGTTTGTGTGGAGAGAAGAAAGCGAGTTACAGAGAGAGTTAGAGAGAAAAAGACAGAGACAGAGAAAAACACATGGAGAGAGATACAGTCAGAGACAGACAGCTAGACAGAGAGAAAGAGAGACAGAGACACAGTTAGTGTCAGAGAGACAGAGAGAAAGAATGAGTCAGAGAGACATAGACAGAGAGACACACAGAGATACAGAGACAGACAGACAGAGAGACAGAGAGAAAGAGAGACAAAGACAGAGAGGAAGAGGGACAGAGAGACAGAGACACAGATAGAGTGTCAGACAGACAGAGAGAAAGAGTGAGACAGAGAGAAAAAGAGAGAGAAAGAGAGTCAGAGAGACAGAGAGGAAGAGGGACAGAGATAGAGGGAGAAAGAGACAGAGAGAAAAAGAGACAGGGACATAGCAATACAGAGAGATAGAGACAGGGAGAGAGTCAGACAGAGAGACAGAAATACTGAGAGAGTCAGAGAAAGAAAGATATAGCACAGAGAAAAAGAGAGATTCAGAGAGAGACAGAGACAGAGGGAGAAAGACAGAAACAAATATACATAGACAGAGAGATATAGAGAGAGACCAAGAAAGAAAGAGAGAGACAGAAACAGAGACAAAGAGAGAAAAGAGAGAGACAGAGATAGACAGAGAAAGAGAGACAGTGATAGAGAGAGAGTCAGAGAGAGAGAGAGAGAGACAGACAGACAGAAAGAGACTAACCATTTAACAAATACTAACTCTTACTAACATCCCCTACGTGTACTGAACCTCACCGTGGTGTAGGGTGGCAACATTTCCAAAGGGAATGGCTAATTAGTACATTAATATAATAACATTTAATTGGTTAGATAGATAGACAGATAGATAGATTATGACAGATAAATAGAAATACCTACATACAGAGATAGTTAATGAAGATAGATGAACAGATGGATACATAAGGTATTGCTACTTTTCCTAATTTCGATTTAATTTGAAAGCCCTTTCTATATAGAGAGAGACAGAGAGGCCAACAGAGTATAGACAGACGTGTATGTACTTAAGAATAAGTTATGACATATAAATATCTCCCTCTTGCTTTCTTACTCTCTCTCTCTCACTCTCCAAATTACTTACCTGCATATTTCTATCTATCTATCTGTCTATCTATATATTTGTTTTATTTCATCATCAGTTTCTCTGGCTATTTGTCTATCTATGTATCTGTCTGTTTGTTGATCAACCTGTGGTGTAGCTTAATGTTATTACGTGTCTAGCTAACCATTTATTCATTGCTATATACATTTACCTATCTATCCTCTGTCTGTCTGTTTATAACTATATCTATCTATCTATCTATCTATCTATTTATTTATTTATTTATATAATTATCTCTCATTTTCTGAAAAATCATACACAGGGCATACTTCACACTTCATACACACAGGGCAGAGTTACCTCAAAAGTCTTCCAAGCTGGTCAAGAAAATCCTTGGAAATGCTGGAGCCAAAGTTTGTGCTGGGGGTATGATAGCTATATTTATACAACTATTTTGTTTCGTGTATGAGTCTGTTTCTTACTATTATTTCACGATCAGGCAATTTTGTGGATTTTGTACATTCCCCTTTTTTTAGCCAGATTTATCTAAATAAACAAATATAGAAATGAAAATTAATAAAATAAAAATAACAATAACAATAAATAAAAAAAATAAGCATCAAGCTTATCATTCTAAATCTTAAATAACTAATGTTTAAATAACTAATGTTTACCTATTCCAGGCTAGAAGCATATTATTAATTTCACAATAAAATCTTTGGGAAGAAATATCTCAGCCATGGAAAATGATTATAAATTATCAATGAATTACACTTTAACAATGTTGTAATGCTGACTTTATTTATCTGGATAAGCAGCAAAAGTAACTTTAAAAACAACTAAATCCTTTGCCTGAGCAAACCTTATAATTAATGAGTTAAGCCATTACAAGCCCTGCATTCCTATGTACTTAAACACATTACTATTATTTATTATTATAAAATACATACCACTAACTTCAGAACAGTTTTCTGTTTTACTGACTTCCTCTGTCTGTCTAGTATCAGTATCAGATGAATTTGTCATCTTCAGGGTTCTTTTTTCATAATCACCTGCAAAACCAGAAAGAGATTTATTTTCAGCTTGCACAATTAAATTTGCAAAACAAGATTACATTTTAGCAATTTTGGAAGTAAAGCTGATTAGCCACAATTAACTAACTCAAAATTGTTTCCAGCTTACAGGTTGTTTTATCTGTATTCATTTTTATTTCATCTTTCATCTTCAACTTCTACAATGATCTAACAGACTGTTTTGGCAGGCATCCCGGCTATTATTATAATATATGATCCTAAAATTGGGATAGAATTATATCTCATAGGAAAAAACAAATTTATAAATAAAAGTTAAAGAAAGGTGTTAATCCCAAATCTGCACTAATTACTTCTGCTAGTTAGATTCTTCAATGAAATGAACGTCAGATCTATATCTGATGGATGCTATTAATTTAAATGTTATGATATACATGCAGAGAAGTTTTGAATGCCAGTATTTAAAAATATATATATATAAATAAATTAAATATTAAAAATAAAAAAATAAAATAAATATAAATAAAATTTGTCTGAAAGCTTGTAATTTTAAACTTTTATTTGCAGTTGTAAAATTACTTAAAATAAAAAAACAAACAAATAAAGCATTTTCTAATAACCTAACAAACTGAAGAGGCAAATTTTAACATAAATACTATAACCAAACTGATTAAAACAAAAAACAGATGAATACAGAAATGTGACTGTACAAATTATTTATAATTTTAATTACAATGAAAATAAATTTCAACTTTACAAACAAACAAACAACAAAACACAACATTTATTATATGGCCTGAAAAATAATATTAATTTATTGGTATCTAAGTATCATTCTATGAATTCTATGAAAAAATAAATAAATATATATTCAAAATAGCTAACCTGAAATATATTTTCAATGATATATTTATCTAATTATATAAACATAAAACAACTTCCAGTAAGATATAACATGGAATTAAACAAATAAATGATTACATTTTCTTTGATATATTATTAGAAAATTATTACCAGTATGAAAAAGGAATATTTATTTCCTAATTAAATTTTAATTATTAATTTCTTAATAAAAAAATTAAGGCAAACAACTGTCCTTGAGCTTATACTTTGAAGTTATATCCTTGATATTATTAAAATTATATATTCTGCTGGAATTTTTAAAAACAGTTCATATTTTATTATACCGTAATAAAATTGATGTGATGATGACATCTGTTTTAAAAAGATTATTAAGTTTTGCTATGTTTGTGCAAGACATATCTTTACTTAAAAACTGTTAAGGTTTATTATGACAAAAAGTGCAAGAATTGGTAACATTTTTTTATAAAAAAATTATAGATTTCCTTAATTGTTAGGATGAACATTGAGTTTTAATAAACTATATGATATAAAAATACAGTTTTGTCTTAACACAAAAGTTTGTCTTAATAATAATAATAATATAAATAATAATAATACTAATAATAATAATAATAATAATAATAATAATAATAATATTATTATTATTATTATTATTATTATTATTATTATTATTATTATTATATTAGCATTAGCATAATCACCACCACTATTATCATAATAACTACTGTTACTATGTTTTCTTAGATGCTCATTACTAAGAACTGACAGGTAATAATATGAAAAGCTAGTTCACCTTCTGTGTATTGCCTTGACGTCTCCAAAGCTTTTCCAAATGATGCAGCTGTTGCATAACCCTTTAGGAAAGAAAGAAAATAAAACAAAATATGAAATTACATTCCTGTATAAAATTATGTGATCAACCAAGCTTTTAAAATATAATTCTAATTTTGTTACTGATGTTGATATATAATATATATATATATATAGTTTTCTCTCTGTTTTACTAATTTCCTGTAGTACATTACATATTTAAAATGATTCTACACAAATCAAAGCTGAACATAACCTTAAGAAAAGATATTTGTTTTGTAAACATTTTCTCTATAATCCTTAAATTCACCATCTTTAAATATAATCGTCAAACAGCTGTACTGTTGATAAGAAAACAGGAGAGTGAAAATAAATAAATTTGTGTTTTGCTAGTTAATATTGTCAGTAACAGTAACGTGTGAACACAGAAAGTGAAGGTATGTGTGTTATACTTGATAAATCTAAAAAGTGTTTTATTTAACTGATTAAAAAGCTCATTTTGATTTTTATTAAGACCAATAGTAAATAAATAAATGAAATGCACAACAATTAATGTTTTTACTTTAGTAAAAATTGAGAAGGAAAAATGCCTATTGTTAACCAAACTTACAAAAACATACTTTTTAACAATTACTGGCTAATGATCATGTACTTAAAATATATAATCATCATTCTTATCTTTACATTTTATTTTACTATGATCATGTGTGAAAACTTGATAGCAAAACATGATTAAATCTTTACTTACCTTTTCACTGCTACCATTTTCTGCATATTCAGCAGGCTTATTGTCATCCATTCTGAAACAAAAATAAAAGGATAATAAATCCAATAAGTCAGTAGGCAATTTAAATATTTTGGAAAAACACAAAGAATTACTAAGAAATGTATTTAAAATAATTTTAAAAATAATAGTTAAAAAAATTATTCATTGCAAATGCAGCTTGATGATTTACGGAGTTCACTGACAGGTTTCATACAGCAATGTGGTCACAACAAGGGAAGGACCTCTGCCTGTTGTGGAACAATGAAATATAAATTCACTACCTAAATCTTATTGTTTTAGTTTAAGCAGCTGCATATCACCATGATGAAAATGACAAATGAGTTGAGAAAAGAAAACAAAGAAATAAAATAATAATTAGCTACCGTGTCAAAGTATTTGGCATTGTGATGTTTATCTACTCTTGTCACCTTGACCATCACAGTGATCAGTGTCTTCCTCGATCAAGGTTGATAATTTTATTGAGTGTCTGAAAATGTAAGCTGTAAGTTATTTAAGAGTTTGCGTAGAAAAATAAATGATTTAGGAAAACAAAAAATGGACAGACACAGAAAAAGAATATCAATTTTAAGGATTACATTCTGTAACAACCATAAAATAAAAAAGACCACAACATTTAGTGCAAAACTACTTAAAATTCTATAAATAAATATAATAAATACAAAAATGTTAATAACTATTTCTGTGTAACCTTTTCATAAACAGTGTAACTTTTAGTCACCACAGAAAATATATTAATATTTTTGGTTTCTCTGTTTCATCAATCAGCTTATATGTTTTTACTGCAAAATATTTTTAAATGCAGACCTTTCAAACAAAAATGAAATTTTATTCTTCTTATTCAAATATTTTCACTGACCATTTCTGATAAATGATTTAATTAGACTTTCTAATAATTACTGACACATATACAAGTATTGAAACTAAGCAGGTTTTTCATTCTTAAATAAAATTCATAAAAGTATTATCAGATATTAACAGCTCTACATCAACCAGCAAATTTTGAAATATACTTTTTTTTCTATTAATTAAAATAAGAAATAATGTACTTATCTAACAATACAATAAGAGGAGTTTTAACAACCAGACTATTCCTAGGAAAAACATACTTAATGATACTATATGGCTATCACTTGGGTTGAATGTAAAAATAAAACTAATATTTTCTTGCCTATTTCTGTATTTTAAATTGATACATCAAATATCAGTTTTAGTACACCACAAATAAACAAATCAGTTCATGACAATTTGTCTTCAGTGTGTCCATTATAACATATGCTGTCTTAATCCAACCCTATTTTAATTCTTTTTCAAAAGATTTGAAATCTGAACCCCAGTAATCAGTCTAATAATATAAAAATATTCAATTAGTAAATCTTTAAAAATATAATCAATAACTGGCTTTGTGCATTACTTATATTAAGATCTGTTGTTGTTGTTGTTTTTTTTTAAAAGAAATATCTCAATATTGATATACACTGACTTATTTTTATATTAAAAGTTTTATTTCTCATTTTATTATTGTTGTTATTGCATGATAGTTTCAGAATCACAATTAAATAATAATTAAAATAGCTTTATCTTTTTATTATTGTTGTTTTTGTACATATTTTTAGAATTACACTAAATATTATTAAAATAGTTTTATTTAACTTTTTATTGTTTTTGTAGTTATTAATGGATCACATTTTAGTATTATGTTAAATATTATTAAAATAGTTTTATTGTCATCGTTATTGTTTTTGTTCTTGTCATACTTTGGTCTATGTGTATCAAAAAAGGGAGGGAATCAAGAATCCACTGTTGACATGAATTCATATAAGTAAAATGAAATAGACTTTAAATATCCCTCTCTATCTTACTGTGTTTTTCTATGTATCCATTGGTATGAATTTTGTCTTTTTATCTGCCCATCAAACTCTAAGTAAATCAATCACTCACACCATGTATATCTAAACATTCCTCTAAATCCTTTTCCATGCATCCATACTCTCTCTCTCTCTCTCTCTCTCTCTCTCTCTCTCTCTATATATATATATACACACACACACACACACACACACACACACACACACACACACATACATGCATATGAATATATATACATTTACTCCTCCTTTCACGTTAAATTCACAGCCACTCCTCAAAAACACACAAGAACATTCTCCTTCACATACATACAAACATTTCTGTAACAGAACAATGTACTCAAATTACATACCTATATGCCAACACGAATTTCCATATTGTCATATATGCATGTACCAACATATCATTTTCTTTTTTATCTATCTGTTCACATTCTGATCCATCAATAACCATCCATACATCATCTGTCCATCTCTGCAGCTACTTCCCTGCATAACTACCTTACAACTTCTGTATGTCTGTCCATTTATAACACAAGCACATTCTCATTCACACATTCTAGCACATCTAACACATGTACCTGCACTTCCATATACATGTAGTTACCCATCTTCCTATCCATCACTCTCTATCTCTCTTTGTATCTATCCATCAAACTGCTGAGTTATCTGTTGTACACACAAACCTACCTGTGTACCTACCTATCTGCTTCTTCTATCTTATCTAGTTTTCTTTTATCTTGTCCATCCATGCATATACAAACACATAACCATCCACCAATCATCTACCCAACTCCCTCTACATATCTAACTATGTCTACATACCTACATTACAGCCTGTCTTTCTTTTTGTCCACCTACACACACACTGTATCTACATAACTTTATATATTTTCTTTCTCACTTTCCAAAGTAGTTGTTATTATCACTGTGTATCTTCCTCTCTATTAATTATTTACTTAATTACTTACTTTTACCTCCACCCTATTTTCTCTAATACATCTATTTAGAAAGGGCGCTTACCTGGAAACTTATCCATATTTCATCCTATCTACTGGGCTTCTTGTTTACAATAAAAGTTGATATAACCTTTACACCTCATCTTTTCAATATTAGTCTGTGATGTAGATAATAATACATCTCCTTAATTTCTTCTCACTTCTTCCTTTTTAATAGAAAAACAACAAAAAAGACATTAATCTTCACTTTTCACTATGGACTTTTTATAAAGTATACCACTCTGAATATTATTTTAATAAAGGCATTTTTATTTTTGTTTTATATTTTCAGGGTTTTTATAATAAGAAGTGCTAATGATAATCATCCATTCATTCTAAATGGCTTCTCTACTTGTCTCCAAGTGTTTCAAGTTTTCTGATCACACTGAACTAAGCAAGCAGAAGAAATAGAAGAAAATGAAACATCTCAACAAAAAATAAAAAGAAGCTGAATGCTTGGAGAATACTGAGAACTTCTAGAATAATCCACAGCAAACAAAAGTTTAAAAACATTACTTGTGTGAGTCATGGACTACTTACTGAATAATTTATAAAACTGTGAAAGTGTGTTTTCAGACTGGAAGTCAGTGTTGTTCATACAAGATATAGTTACATACAGACCAGTATACATAATGTTTGGACCAGACACAGCACCAAGTTCAGTCAGGTCTGTGAAAAAAAAGACTTTAGTTTTCAAAAATGATTTACGTTAGAAATCCTTGATTACTGCTTTGAAAAAAAAATACACATTTTATATAAAGGTGTTTGGTCCAGGGGAGATAATTTCGTTTTTCTGTTTTATTTTTTTGTTTTTCTTATTTTGTTTTTAAACAAAATCTACTAAATTATCTATATCAAATATAAAATAACAAAGAACACTTAGACTTCTGGTAAAGATGTACCCAATAAAGGTATCTTAATAAAACATAAAATGGAAATAAATAATTTTGTGTGTTTCTGAAGATAAAATCAGACAAATTTTCTGAAAAAATAATTTTCAGATTACAAATTATTTATTGAGCTTTTAAGTTTTTTGTAAACAAATATCTTAGTTATTTCATTTTGTATATTTTATTATTTTACTTTTGTTGGATAGATCAGAAATCTTGGTATTTTTATATTTTACAGCACCCTTTGCTCTCATCTTAAAAACCTTATAAACATTTTAAAACATTTTTAATTTAAAAGTTCAGTATTTTATAAAATGCTTTTCTAAATTTTTATGTAAGGAATTATATGACATTTTTCTAAAATTAAGTTTTTTGTATGAAAGAGTAGTTCTGATATTAATTTGTTTTCTTGTTGAAATAAACATTTTGAATTATTTTGTATTCTGTTTTTAATTTAATATTTTTAGCTAACATTATCAAGCATCCTAACATGAGGAATATTTTTATTTACATAGTTTTGGCACATTAACCTAAACTTAATAAATATTACAAATTTTTATATATTAGTAGCTGTACAAAATTATTTGAATTTTCTGATTCAGGGTGAGTGCATGAAATGTCTGTAACACAGTAAGAAAAAAAAAACACAGACTAGTTTAGACTGTTTATTTTAAGAAAAGTAATTAAAATTTGATTACATATATTTATTTATTTGTATTTTAAAAACTGAAAAGCAAAACAGATTTCACCCATTTTATCCAGTCAGTAAGAGATATAAACATTTACTCAGTCTGTCAGGAATTGTTCTTTACACTGTCAAACTAGAAGTGAAAACATCAGCCTAAGAGACACACACTGATGTACTGGGTGAACCAAAACATATTTTCTGAACTTTAACACCTCATATTTCCTATGTCACAGTTTGATGTGTAGATTGGGAAAACAATTCCTGACTGCAGCACTGTGAGAAGACAGCAACTGTTACAGTCTCTGATACTGCATTGTCCCACTCTGCTGTATGAGTCAGGTAAAGGACTAGCTCAGTCCTTCGTATCGTCAGTGTGGCGAGACATCACTCTCATGAACACTGCCTTCCCAAGTTTCTGTCTCATCTTGTTCTGCTGTTTTCTTCTCTCTGTTTCCTTTCTCTTCTCGTCCAGCTTCAGTTTCAGACGTCACCTGCTCTTCAACTTCCTGTCTGTTGTATTTGCCACCGTCATGCACTGTCCTCTCAGTCATCTGCCAAGTGCTTTCATTTGACAACATAACAAATGAAGTGTTTAAACAAACATCAGCTTATTTTCACAAGAACACAGACTTCAACAGCACTCTGCCGTTTACATGTTGTTTCTGTCCATGTAAACCATCACAGAACCATCAACATCGCTATCTTCTGCAACAGGAACAGAGGGTAAGGAAACTTCAACACAAACATCCGGATTAATGTAAAACACTTCATAGCCTCTGTTTGCCATCTGACATTGACCTTCACCTACATTATTTTCAGTTATCCGTGGTGTTAGCCGAGTGTCAGACAATGGACCGACACTTACTGGTTCATCTGACAGACAACTCTGTGTGGTGTTGAGGTCCAGAGAGGCAGTGGCTTCCACAGTTGTGTCCCCTTGACTTGGAAATCCATCAGCTGTGACATGTGATGTGTGAGGAAATTTCCTAGACATTGTTGGAGATGTTGTCCTGTTTCTTGGAGTTTTGTCTCTTTCCTGTGTTTTTCTTTGGCTGGTTTTAGTATTAAAGCTTCAAGTTTTTCTCCTGATTGCTCACATTTGACTGTTGAGATTGGTCACCTGGTGTAGTAACACTCTAAAACTTCATGCTGTCAGAGTTGTTGTAGTTGGACGTGGTCGGCTGATGTTGGACAAGAGTGAAGAACACACTGGTCTGAATCTGCCTGGTGAGACTTTGACACAAGACTGAGTCTGTGTTGGACAATAAAACAAATAAAATACTGAATAAAATATTAAGTAAATAAACAAACAAATAAAATACTGAATAAAATATTAAAATATTAAGTAAAAAAACAAACAAACCAATAAAATATTGAATAAAATATTAACTAAACAAACAAATGAATAAAATATTAAATAAAATTGTAAATGAAGTATTAATCATTTTTCTTTCTTTTTTCCCCTATTCAACTAACAAATATATTTTTTATACTATTATTGTTATTACTACAACAAAAACATCTACTACTACTACTACAACTACTACTGTTCCTGTTTCTACACCTACTTTTCATTTGACTTTTATCATAATTTCTCATTTAACTCAAACTCCGTCTATTACTACTACTATTGCAACAATAAATCTACTATTAGTACTGCTACTACTACTACAACTAGTACTATGACTCATGCTAGTATTTTTCTGACTGAGTCACACAAGATACATTATGAACACAAAGCATTGTTGGCTAAAATATCACCTATTACTACAAACAAGAATGATTATTATTAAGTACTAATGCTATAATAACCACACTACTACAACAATGAGTTTACTACTACTACTGCTGTTACTGTAAGAACAACGACAACCTCTGCAGATGCTTCTGTTCCTGCCAGGCTAGTACAGATTCTTTGATGACATTTCTCTCCTGTGGTGAGCTCACAGAATTACCTCTTCTTGTGTTCTGAGCAGTTTCTGAAAAACAAGTTTTTATTTATTTACCTTTGTAGATATACAAAATATTTCTCTTTCTGACAGATACATATATTAATGACTAATGTTTTATCCAGATCATTTTTTTTTTTTTTAAATTGATAAATTATAAATATACAAAATTTTTAGAATCATCAAATTATAGTAAAATCTAAGACATGACAAAATTAATTATTAAACTTTCAAATAAAAACACAATAAAGTGTACTGCATTCTGGGAGTGGAAAACAAAACAAGAAATGGTTTTCATTACTCTTACTAAAAATATAAACTAACAAAAAATGAAACAATGCAAATGGAAATAAGGAAACATGGAAGTAAACTAAGTTATCCTGCTATTTGTATACACAATTAATTTACTTGTTTTTGTAGACTATCCTTGCACTGATCTGTTTTTCTTACTCTGTATTGAGAATATTTCACCAATACCAAAACTGAGAAGAATGTAAGTAGATTGTTAAACAGAAAAGTTAATGTGTGTGTTTTTCATACCAGTTTGTTGAGAAACCTCTCTGTCTGTCTGCTGTCTGTGTGTGTCCTGATGTTTAGGTAACAACACCTGTCTGTTTTGTGGTATGTTCCTGAAAAAGCAAAATAAAAAAATTATTTAATTTTTTATTGCCTTTATTAATAACATTATTTACTATTATATATATATATCAATGCCATTTGCAGATACAAATGAATGTTTGTTAACAAAAATATATTTAAGCTATTTTATTTCAAATGTGCATGCATGCTTACAGACATATTGATTAACACATACAGTGTGAGGTAATGAATAATTAAAGATAAGTTTTTTATTAATATAGTCTAAATTCTGAATTAAAAAAATAAACAGTATCTTTTAAATATATATCATTATAACCTGATTATTGATAAATATAAATTCTGCTAAAATAGAAGAAATCTAAAATAAACAAGAACTATTTTATTTAAGAACTATACATCGCACATTTTTTACTAGTTCTTTGTATTTTAAAAAGTGAACAAAGCATCTAAAATTTTGTTTAATATTAACTTTCTTTAGAGAGAGAGAGAGA
This sequence comes from Chrysomallon squamiferum, assembly GCA_012295275.1. Classification (NCBI taxonomy): domain Eukaryota; kingdom Metazoa; phylum Mollusca; class Gastropoda; order Neomphalida; family Peltospiridae; genus Chrysomallon; species Chrysomallon squamiferum. The sequence goes on from CM022677.1 coordinate 4,417,503, forward strand.
GAGAGAGAGAGAGAGAGAGAGAGAGAGAGAGAGATTTCCTATACAATTTGTGATTTTGTTGATCGTGAAATATAAAATTAAAAAAACAATAACAACACATCTCTCTAAACTATATATGAACATTCATAAATTTAATATATCTAAATTTTAAAGTGTCCTCAGTGTCTGATGGAAGTTCAATGGATGTGTTAAAAGTTGCAATTTGTCTGAAAGTTTAAACATTTCTTGTTCAAAATGCTGAATGTAAATACTGAGCTCTTATTACATTATATGATAAATTATACAAAATATGCAGCCCAGATTTCATTCTGCATCTGCCTCTGTTCTCTGTCTTGCCATTCCTTCATCCTCTCTCCTCATACATTCCTACATTTACATATTTAACTGCAGTCATCATAATACTTCTCCTTCTTAGTGATCAAAGTAGAAGGATGAATGTCTTTAAATACACCTCAGCTTTAACTGAAATCTAATTTACCATATATTATCCAAAAAAAACAGAGCCAAATAAACTCATTTTAATTAGAAAAATGATTTCCTATTTTAATATTTAACAAGATACTATATAAAAAAATCCATTAAAATTAATAAATAAAAACAACAACATACCTAACGGCTTGAACAGCATGTTCTACTGAAACAAATCTGTGGCATACGCCAACATCAGCACATGAGTTAGAGCTGTACATGCATACCTAAAAAAGTAAAAAACAATAATAAACAAACAGTTAGAAATAAATAACTAATACTTCTGACATTCTTTGTTATTATTAAATTATGTTACCAAGCAATGCAACAAAACAACAGAAAATAACTGAATATTATTACACTATTTTATAATTAATTAAGAACTATTACAAAACTTATTTTTCTGTTGACAACACAAAAATAAAATAAATTAAACTCACAACTGAGAATGGTTTCTGTAACAGCTGATTCATCCTACTCCATGATGTAAATTCACTTTGTAGACAGCACCTGAACAATACTGCAGTGAGATACGTAAAATATTTAACATCAATATTAAATATAAAATTTAGTAATTTTTATAACAAAATGCATTTATCTGACATATATATAATATATCGATCAACATTCGTCAGATAAATGCATTTTTCTCTGCTTATTATCATTTGTGGATAATTTTATTATTTTATTTACATATGAAATTGCCCAAGACACAAAGACACACGCACACACACACACACACACACACACACACACACACACACACACACACACAGTGACAATACTGAATATGGTGAATACCTCTATCTTTCTCTCTCTCTCACACACACACACACACACACACACACACATACACACACACACAGTGACTACCTCTATCTTTCTCTCTCTTCTCTCATACATACATCTTTATCTCATTACAGGGCTAAGAATGTGCGTGAATATCCAAATAGGATTTGCACCAACATAAAACATCCACGTCTGTTTGGATTCACGTGAAATATTTCCAAAATTCTATTGAACTGAATAATCAACGAGTAAAACATTACCAAATTAAAAACAAAACTAGTCTGGTTAACAAGCATCAGTTTAAAGTGGTTTCAAAAGTGTAGCATACATTCCAATCCGTGTTTGTTCCAAACATCGTGGTTTATCGAGACTAGTCTGGTGGTTGTCCCATTTCTATGAACAAAAAACTACCAACAAAGAAACCAAAAGTAACAAGTTTGTTCATTCTTACACAGTAACATGATTATAGTAACTCAATGTGCCAAATTTACTATTATATCAGACATTACTATGTTACTTCATTCATATTATTTTCCTTACCTTAAATTTCCTGGTCTTTTCAATCCATAATTCTTTTTTTGTTTGCTTGTTGCAGAAATGTGCTTTGGTAACATCCACACAAACATCGAATCACTGCGCAAACACGTACTGCATGCACTGTTTACAAATCTTCTAAATGTGACCTGGTAAGACTTAAAAGAAAACAAACTGTAAAGATGAAATGGAAAAATTTCACCTGAAAAAAACAGTAAAAGAACAGTTTTAAATTCCTGGTCTAAAGAAATAAATAAAATGTATCAGTTTGTTTTTCACAGAACCAGTCAGAACATAATGCATGCCACGTGCAAAGTTTATCAAATGCACTTTTAATCTACCAATAAACTGTACAGGGGAAAACTGTTCCAGATATGAAAGCTTATGTAGAGTATCAAATTAACTATGTATTTAAACCTAATCTTGAATGTCACATGACATTAGCAGGTCATATTAAATGTTTAGAAATTAAAACCAGTGAACCGCTCTCTAAAAGACAAAAAAACATTGATATACGTGTTTGGTTCTGCCAGAGACCAAGCTATAAAAACTGCAGCCAGCCATAAGATGCAGTCTGTATATTGGCTGGAAATAAAAACCATGTAGCTAAAACTAAGAAAGACTGCTTTCCACTACCTAGAACAGATGTCATTAAATGCTTTGTATGGAGCTCAGTGGTTTACTATACTGGATATGGTCAGTGAATACAACCAGGTTGGGGATAAAGACAAAGACAAAACTGCACTGATCTCTCCAATGGGTTTGTTTGAATACAAGTGAATGCCTTTTGGTTTATCAGGAGCCCCAGCCACATTTCAAAGACTCATGCTTTATAAACTGTAACAGAACCATATCAAACCCTTTTTAATAGATACATTTGTATAATGAGTAATGATAGAAAGAAAAGGAATATATCCAGTGATGAGGAGGTTGATGCCATACCACCTAATAAGTATTCAAAAAGTATTCAATATTTGTAAAGACAAAAGTAAAAATCATAATTACTTGCATTTTTGATTTCAGTTCAATAAACAGGTTTGTAAACCCAAACGTAAAAATCAGGTGCCTTTAAGAACAGGTACATGGTTTGAGGCGTCAAACCTATCCATAAGAAGAAGTTTGTTAAGTATGTAGTTTTTCAAGACAATATCCGACAGAAATTGCTCAAACAGAAACCACCATTCCCAAAGAAGAAATCAAAGGAGAGAAAAAAACTTCATCTCAAACTATTTCTGACTGTTACAACTATGTTGTGAAATTTGAGTTGAGTGAGAAAAAACGTAAGAGGTGGAAAAGGTTGTCCTGTTGAAACAGACGAAGCAAAGTTTGACACAAATTGGGGGAATTCGTCATGAAACAAGATATTTTTTCTTAATTATTACAATTTGTTATATTATAATTATATGCTTATTCATCAGATCCAACAACCAAGGCATGTACCAACTTAACTGAAAACAGGGGTGTGTGATAGGAGATAACTACCAAGTACTCATTGCACACAAGGAAATTTTCGCCTTCATCTTGCAGAATACATGAGGAGGAATAAATAAAAGAAGCAGGAAGCATTCAGTGAACTGTCACAAATCATCAGTCTGGAGTATATTTGTTAATGATGACTATCTTTTGAAATGTATTATTTTGTATGATAACTAAAATGGCTGACATAACATTATACGTATTATTGCTTGAAATGTTGAAGAATTGTTTCCTTCTATCTGCTGTATTTAACCACTTAATTTTAGTGTGTATAAAAGGTTTAAAAATTATAATTAAAAAAAAAAAATATTTAGGACGGGATGTGGATAGATATATTTTTAAACTATGTCAACTCATCTACAGGACAGGTGAGATGACTGTAAAGTGAGTCCAGGAACTCAGACATTCCACTGTGTAAAACCAGTGAGCTCTGTGTCTGTGGCATGTGACAAGAATTCGCAGTTTGCTGACACTCTACCAGTCCTTATTCATTTTAACTATGTGAGAGATGTCGCAGAACTGTCTGCTGAATCAGCAACTAAACCAAGTAAGAAAAGTGCATCTGATCAAGCTTTGTCCTGCTAGAATATATATCTAGGAAATCTAAAAACAAACAAAATAAAAAAATTCTTCGGCAAATAATCTCCAAAGATAGATTTCAAATTGAAGTAACATTCCTACATACAAAAGATGTTAAGTTCATTGTTTGCTTTTCCAGTTACAGGAGATAGAGCTTGGGTTGAAGAAAACCAAATCAACAGTATGGTTGAAATTCCTACAATGGAAAATTGCTATCAGTGTGTATTCCAACAAGATCTATCAGAATGAATGGGGAAAAAAAACAATTTGATAGAATAACTCTTTTAAATCTTTGACTAGAAAGTTAGATATAATGTATGATAAACTGGAAAAATTAGACATGATCGAAAAACAACTGAATGGTATGGAAATAACTGTACAAGATATAGTGGTAAAATGATTGATATTAAGAAAAAAGTACAAGATATGGAAAGGGTATGAATTACATTCACTGTCAGTTTGAAAGAAATAAAACAATGTTGAATATTTGAAATCTGTTGTCTTAGATATGAACAGTTCTACTCGTGAAATGAGAGATAATAATACCATATGAAACAACAAATATGTGAAGTAGAAACTGAGTTTCGAATCTTAAGAGATAAACACAATGACCTACAAACTCATTTCATCACGACAATGTATGATATCAAAAGAAGATGAAGGACACACAGACAAGGAGTTGAAAAGTTTTATAAGTGGATCGACTGGGGAAGATGTATATATAAGGCCTGTTGTTGCTAAATTCATTTTATATAAATTGTGAGAAGAGCTGCACCCAAAACACTGATAAACAAGCAATTCACGGTTAATGAACAAATAAATTAATGACAGGAGAAAATTACTATATCCACATTACAGCAAAAAGGCAAGGGAAAAGACTGGTGTTAAATGGTGATAAACTGTATACTGAGGTCAGGCTGTTTACACTGGGAGAGGTCGGGCCAGAAGCCAGTAACACAAACATAACAATCATCAAGTGCAGTTGTAATGGACCTAAGAGATGTCGGAGTAAGAGATGTGCTTGTTTCAAAACTAATGTTTTGTGTAATAGCAGATGTCACAACTGTGTAAATAGTTTAAATAAATGAAATATGTATTATGTGTCACCAATGCATCATACTGGTAAATTTGTTGTTACATGTATTTTATTATTCAATACAGATGAAACATAGTTTAGTTAATAGAAAACACCTAAGAAATACCCTTTAGCCAAATAACTGGAAATTTTAGTCAGTTTGGCTAAATGACTAGAGGTCAGAGGCATTTGACCAAATGACTGGTTTGACACATTGACTGTAACATGTATACCTGTTTGTATTCTCAAAGGAAGCTTTGATAATTTTTTTGCAAACAATTGCTGTTTTTGGAGAATTTCTTTTCTTAAACAAGAGCAGTAAGAAAGTGACAACCAAGCAGGCATTATGAATGATAACGTCAGATTCTGAGGATGAGAATGAAGTGTTGGAATGTGAAATAATAGTGATTTTGAAAGTGAAGAGATGATGTTGTCAATGATACAAATAATAATAACACAAATGAAGGTGAAGATGAAAGTGATGATAATCACAGCCAGGTGTTGATGTTTTACAACCTGGTAGTGGGTGTGGCTGTGGTAGTGGGTGTGGCTGTGGTAGAGGACGTGGTCAAGGTGTGACAGAATTCTCAGACTCAGGCAGATCAGCATCTGTGGATGAATGACATGAGAGAGTGTCGTGAAAAACAATTCAAACCCCGGTCCCAAAAATATTCCAGATTCACTCAATAATGAGAGCAGCACTGCTGACTTTTATACGTTATTCTGGAATGATGATTTGTGGCAGCTCTTTGTTGTTGAAACTAACAGCAGGCAGAACATATCAGAGAAGCAAAACCTTCACATTGTTATTCAAAATCGTTTAGTTCACTAACAGAGATTAAAAACTTTTTTTGCTGTTGAGTAGTGATGGAAATGCTTATTCACAAGGAATGATATGAATAATTTTGGTGAGATATCACACCTGGATTTGCACAGATTTTTACAAGAGATAGATTTTTAGCAATATGGTCTATGCTATATAGTGTAAATGTATTAGACCCGGAGCTAGACAAATCTGATAAGATTTACAAATCAAGGCCCATGTTCAAGCACTTGTTGGAAAAATTCTGGCTGCATTATATACCAAGAAGCAATCTGTTAGCTGACAAAGGAATGATTCCAATATAAAACTCCCTCTCTATAAAACAGCAAATCAAAGAAAAACCGATAAAGTGGGATATCAAAACCTTCCTACTTTGTGACAGAGAGAATGCAGAAGTATATACAGGTCACAGGAATGATGCTGAAACCATTGAAAACCTTGGTGGACTGGAAACCTTGTTATTTGTATGTTGGAACTGTTTTGTGACCAGCATTACTGTGTGTTTACAGACTCTACACTAGTGTATATATTTGTTTACAGACTCTACACTAGTGTATATTTTTGTGTGAGTATTTGCTGGAAAAGAGAGGAATCTGCCTAGTGGGCAGTGCACTTACAAATCACAAACTTTTTACAAAAAAGCATTCAAATGGAAAAGTCAGACCAATAGGGGGCAGTTTGAACTATTGTTCTATGTTTTGTGACCAGCATTACTGTGTGTTTACAGACAGACTCTACACTAGTGTATATTTGTGTGAGTATTTGCTGGAAAAGAGAGGAATCTGCCTAGTGGGCAGTGCACTTACAAATCACAAACTTTTTACAAAAAAGCATTCAAATGGAAAAGTCAGACCAATAGGGGGCAGTTTGAACTATTGTTCTATGTTTTGTGACCAGCATTACTGTGTGTTTACAGACAGACTCTACACTAGTGTATATTTGTGTGAGTATTTGCTGGAAAAAGAGAGGAATCTGCCTAGTGGGCAGTGCACTTACAAATCACAAACTTTTTACAAAAAAAATTTCAAATGGAAAAAGTCAGACCAATAGGGGGCAGTTTGAACTATTGTTCTATGTTTTGTGACCAGCATTACTGTGTGTTTACAGACAGACTCTACACTAGTGTATATTTGTGTGAGTATTTGCTGGAAAAGAGAGGAATCTGCCTAGTGGGCAGTGCACTTACAAATCACAAACTTTTTACAAAAAAAATGCATTCAAATGGTAAAGTCAGACCAATAGGGGGCAGTTTGAACTATTGTTCTATGTTTTGTGACCAGCATTACTGTGTGTTTACAGACAGACTCTACACTAGTGTATATTTGTGTGAGTATTTGCTGGAAAAGAGAGGAATCTGCCTAGTGGGCAGTGCACTTACAAATCACAAACTTTTTACAAAAAAACATTCAAATGGAAAAGTCAGACCAATAGGGGGCAGTTTGAACTATTGTTCTATGTTTTGTGACCAGCATTACTGTGTGTTTACAGACAGACTCTACACTAGTGTATATTTGTGTGAGTATTTGCTGGAAAAAGAGGAATCTGCCTAGTGGGCAGTGCACTTACAAATCACAAACTTTTTACAAAAAAAAACATTCAAATGGAAAAGTCAGACCAATAGGGGCAGTTTGAACTATTGTTCTATGTTTTGTGACCAGCATTACTGTGTGTTTACAGACAGACTCTACACTAGTGTATATTTGTGTGAGTATTTGCTGGAAAAGAGAGGAATCTGCCTAGTGGGCAGTGCACTTACAAATCACAAACTTTTTACAAAAAAAAAGCATTTCAAATGGAAAAGTCAGACCAATAGGGGGCAGTTTGAACTATTGTTCTATGTTTTGTGACCAGCATTACTGTGTGTTTACAGACAGACTCTACACTAGTGTATATTTGTGTGAGTATTTGCTGGAAAAGAGAGGAATCTGCCTAGTGGGCAGTGCACTTACAAATCACAAACTTTTTACAAAAAAGCATTCAAATGGAAAAGTCAGACCAATAGGGGGCAGTTTGAACTATTGTTCTATGTTTTGTGACCAGCATTACTGTGTGTTTACAGACAGACTCTACACTAGTGTATATTTGTGTGAGTATTTGCTGGAAAAGAGAGGAATCTGCCTAGTGGGCAGTGGGCAGTTTACATTCAAAAAAGTCAGACACAGTTTGAACTTTTTTTTGTGACCAGCATTAAAAAAGCATTCAAATGGAAAAGTCAGACCAATAGGGGGCAGTTTGAACTATTGTTCTATGTTTTGTGACCAGCATTACTGTGTGTTTACAGACAGACTCTACACTAGTGTATATTTGTGTGAGTATTTGCTGGAAAAGAGAGGAATCTGCCTAGTGGGCAGTGCACTTACAAATCACAAACTTTTTACAAAAAAACATTCAAATGGAAAAGTAAGGCCAATAGGGGGCAGTTTGAACAATTGTTCAATGGAATTGTAGCAGCAATTGTTTGGTGTGACAAAAAGCAATTGTTCTATTTAAAGTGCATCTGTACACAGACAAACACCTCCAAGATTCTGGACTTCATGAGTTGGAAAGAGCCTACCCATGCAACATCAGACAATAGGTGTGTAGTGTGTCTGTACACAGACAAACACCTCCAAGATTCTGGACTTCATGAGTTGGAAAGAGTCTACCCATGCAACATCAGACAGTAGGTGTGTAGTGTGTCTGTACACAGACAAACACCTCCAAGATTCTGGACTTCATGAGTTGGAAAGAGCCTACCCATGCAACATCAGACAGTAGGTGTGTAGTGACTCTGGAAAACCACAACAGGTCAGACAACAAAATCCCAGTGCTGCCTATAAGGACTTTCTTCTTTAAGAAGTTTTATTTATTTATTTATATATTTATTTTTAAAATCAAAACAAATAAAAGCAAAGAAAAAAAGAAGAAAGACATGCGCACGTACACACAATAAAAATGAAAGCAGAGAAACAATCGCACAAAGGAAAAAACCAAACACCACAGATGTGAAACTGGATACCTCACTTGAGGAGTTTTAAATCCGGGTGTCATGTTTCGTCTTTATTCAGTGTGCACGTTCAAGTTAGTTTGAGTAGGGAACAGTTCACAGTATTCACGTGGTGGAGAACTTCGTGTTTGACCAAGCATAAACAGCACCCACACAGTAACCCTGAACAACAACAACAAAAAAAAATTAAAAATTATTTTAAAAAATGAGTCACATCCATCAGTTTCAAATTTTTTTACATTCTGCATCAGTGAAATATTTTTACTATCACAAAGCAAGACTTGAAAAATTAAGATTCAGTATATCGTTAATGAACCTGTAATATTAATTTTCATGCTTTATTATTATTAAAAATTAGTATAAAAAATATTAATTTCAAAACCACTCAAAGCAAGAGAAATGTGCTTAGACTTCTCTTCAAAGTACACTTTATTATATATATTTTTCTTTTTACAAGCAGGGTATTAAAACTGATGCATCTTACATGAATATCATATTCAAATGTCATTTCTGCATTAAAATTATAAAAAAAAGAAAGAGAAAAGAGAAAAAGAAGGTTATACCATAACTCCAGACATCAGTTTTGTGTGTGAATATTCTGTCCAGAGCTAACCACTTGATTGGCATCTGAAACAGTGAAAAAAATCTAGTTTTTCATACATTTTCCAGTTTATAGCATAATATCTGAAATTTAATCTTTCTAAAATTTCAGCATATCAATGTTCCCAGTTAAGAAAAAAAAAATAAATTAAGACTATTCCAAGTTTCAGTTTGTAAGTTACCTATTAATAAGAAAATTGAATTTGAACTATTCAGATTTTCAATTTGTAAGTTCTCTATTAATAAGAAAACAGAATTTAAACTTCAATATTTAAAATCTGAATTTGAACCAAGTAAGAAATGTGAATTACTACTGTTCCTCTCACTTTTCTGCCAGCAGCTTAGTACTCTTCATCAATGTAATCAAGAAGCTTACCTAATCCAAAATCTGTAATCTTCACCTGATTCGGGGTTTGTACTGTACAAAGATAAAAAAAGTACATTTCTTGCAGCTAGATCTCTAATGGACAATACCCCTTTCCTCTAAATAAATCATTCCCTGAAAACAACACAGTTTGTATGTGTTGTGTATGTGTGTGATTAAGCATGTGTTTGTATGTCTCTCTGTGTTTTATGTATAAATATGTTGTGTGTATCTGTGTTGTGTGTGTGTTGTGTATTGTGTATTTGTGTGTGTATCTGTGTGCTGTATGTGTGTGTCTCTGTGTTGTATATGTGTATCTGAGTGTTGTGTATTGTGTTTGTGTGTATTTGTGTCTGTCTCTGTGCATCTATATGTTGTGTGTGTATCTGTGTTGTTTATGTGTGTATCTGAGTGTTGTGTATTGTGTTTGTGTATTTGTGTCTGTCTGTGTGCATCTATATGTTGTGTGTGTATCTGTGTGTTGTATGTGTGTATCTGAGTTATGTATTGTGTTTGTATGTATTTGTGTGTGTCTGTCTTGTGTATATGTGTTGTATGTGTGTATCTGTGTGTTGTATGTGTGTGTGTTGTGTGTATTGTGTGTGTGTGTGTCTGTCTTGTGTGTGTGTGTGTGTGTGTGTGTGTGTGTGTGTGTATGTGTGTGTGTCTGTGTGTATCTGTGTGTTGTGTATGTGTGTGTGTTGTGTGTGTATGGGTGTGTATATTTGACAACACTCACACTGGCTATCTGAGTACATCAGTTGAGGAGGACTTTAGATCCAATGAGGTCTTTGTTTTTTCTCACGAGAACACAGCCAAGTGACATCAGCTGAGTGATCAACATCATGTGTGCCATCATGCACACTGCAAGGATTCTGACACAGCAAGGATGCTTCACTGACACCATCACCCATGCCTCCTCCAACAGCTCCTTGATCTGGTTAGGAGTCCCCTCCTTTAACACTTTAATAGCTACTGGAATCTTGACATTTTCTCCTTCTGGTATCCAGTATCCCTGGTTAATAGTAACAATAGTAATAACAACAACAACAATAATAAAACAGTAATGATAATAATAATAATGACAGTACATTCACCAGTGTGTCCAGTTCACCACTGATTTAACACTAACAGCAAACACACTGCAGCACTGAGTCAATGAGAAGTTGTAAATGAGTTGAATTGTGACCACCACCCTGTTCTCACAAATTACTATAACTAGAAAACCTTCTCCATCAACTCAGTATTTACATCCAAATGAAATTTCACCAAAGCAGATTGGGAAGGATTCTACAAAGAATGGAAAAAATATTAGAATAAAAAAAAACCTCACACTGCAAAAACCTAATGTCACTGAACACAAAACTAAAACTCACACTGCACTTCACTTACAACATGATAGACTCAGCTGTCACTGAACACAAAACTAAAACCAAAAACTGCACTAACAAAATATCCAAAAAACTGAAAACCAAAACTGGTGAAATATCCACTTATTGGAAATAAATTATTGGAAATAAATAAATACAGAAGACAATACAACAAAAATCAAAACAAAATCTAAACAAAAATCAAACTACACTTGAAAAATACAAAACAGTCAAAAACATTAGTAATAATACTTGGTCTTTTTAATGCAACTTGGTAAACAGGAAAGATATCAACAGACTGGAAACCTGCATAAACCTTACAAATACCATTCACTACCAATCAACTGCAGACCAGTTACACTCACATCACACATGTAAAACCCTTGACACACTGGTAAAACACACACCTGAACAAACACTTAAACAAAAACAATTTAACAAGTAAATAACAAAACACTACAACAGTTTACTAAATTCCATTCAGTAAATAAAAAATTAAAAAAGTAATTACAGTAGTCATAGATTTCTAAACAACCAAATACAAACATACTAAACAACTTGAATGACTGCCTTTAAATTGAGAGATAAAGATTTCACTTAGACAGCATGCTTCCTCTCTAATAAAGTAAAATAAAAAAGAAAGGTAACAGCAAAATAACACTACAAATAGATAACCATTTAATAACAAAGAAAAACATTCAAATTTCACATTTGACAGCCAACTTTGGATGCCACATACAGAAGATAATCCCATACAGAAGATAATCACATACAGAAGATAATCACATACAGAAGATAATCACATCTTGTAGAAACTTTTACCAAACATCACACTGCCTGACAGTCTCGTGTTAGAATAAAACGTACAACAAAATACAGACAAAAACTACATACACTAAAATACTGTGTTAAAAGAGTAACAATATCAATAACTTTAAAACTTAAAAACTAAGTAAGAATATAAATGTATGCATGGTTATTTGAATTAGTGTACTGTTTTAAGCACCTTTCCTATAAAGTATAATTTAATGTTTGTTTTAATTTATCTCCAGATACAGAAGTGAAGTAAAGGTTGGGGTGTTTAATCTTTGCTTTACAACAAACATGTATACATATTAAATTATATACATATATCAACATGTATATTCATCTATACATAAATCAAAATATCTATACATCATTATACAGGTATATATAAAACCCACAAATATACCAATCTATTCATTCAAATAACTATGTAGTATTAAAAATAAAACAAATTCATTAAAATATGACACAGTGGCAGCATGATCAAATTTTGCATAATAAAAAGAATGTTCTCAGTACTAAGGAGAGGAACAAATATTAATGAGCAGTTAGAAAGAAAAAATGTAGATTTATCAATAGTTATAATTTATTTGGTTGTGCATGTGCTCTTGAAGAATCTTTTGTGTGAAGTCACAATCAACTTACCTCGTGCAATAGCAAGTTGTCTGTAATGACTCAAAGTGAAGCCTTCGTCTCAGGTGTGTGGAGTATGTTGACATCACTTCTCTTGAATCCTGTACTTGGCCAGGTAAGCTGAGTGCATGGTCCTCCACAAAATGCTGCAGAAACTGGACAACCTCTCTGTATCATCAGAACTAAGTACACTGGATTCAATTTTCTCCCACCGCATGTTTTCTGTCTTGGAGTTACTCCATGTTGACGTAGAGCTTCAGCAATGCTGTTAGTTTATTCTGACTAACGCTGTAATAAAGAGATTAAAAAATAATTTTTGTGATTGTTCTTTGTAGCAACACTTATATTTAATCATTGGTATACTAATCAAATATCTTTGGTATATCTAGTCTTAAAATACAATGTGGGAAAATAAATTTAGAACCCCCCTCCTCAATAAATAAAATTACAATATATACACTGAAATGGATGACTGAAAAAAAAGTAAAATAACTTAAAAGAATACTTCGATTTTACCATTCAATTCTTAATTAATCATGTGTTCTAAACAGTAATATTTCTCAAATTAGTATCAACTCCAGCAGAACACCACTACTCATGATCAATGGACTAGAACACACACTTAACCATCAATGACTTGGAAGGTTTCTCTACAGTTTTAGAATCTATGATGTAGCAACATCTCTGGAGTTTATGTTCTGTTTGTTGCCAGGTTTTAAACATGTCATCTCTCCATTATTCCTAATACTTGACAGTACTCCAAGTAGAATCATGTCTTTGTCAGCTGCAAAACACAAAATATTTATTTTTAAAATGATATTACAATTTAGTCAGTTACCTGTTGTTTAAGAAACATTTTTATATTATTCAATAATAACTTAATATATTACATGTTCACAGTATTACAAAATTATGCAAGCAAAGTATTGTGATATAATCTAATGGTTAAGTTGCATCCATCCAATGAACATCCTCTTCTTTTTAAAGAACATCTTACTTTAATATGTAAACATTATAATTTATATTGCTAAATTCTTTCAAAGTTCATAAATTTTGGAGGTTTAAGAAAAGGTGGATTTTATATACAAAATTATTTTATGGCTAAAATTAATACAAAACATTTCGCTAACCAAAAATGTATTCAATGTTAAATATCTATGCTCGGCTACTATTGATATTAATATTATTATATAACTTATAAGTTAAAACATAATCTGTTATTTTAATAATTTTTGAAAACACTAAAATGACTACAAACTGAGGATAGACCCTTTATCTATAAATATTACAAACTATGCATTCTTATCTTCACTGGTTTCTGCCATATTCAATCTCCATTCCAGCACTTCATCTCAGTCAAATTGTAGAACTTTTACATTTTCTTTATCAGCAATCACATCACATGACTGATTAATGTCTGGTTCAAGTGTTGAAATGAATTTTGTTTCAATCAGAGGTCTGTCGCTACTTTCATCTTCAGAAGTGATCAATCCACACCAAAAAAAATTTAATTGAGAATCAGTGTCATTTATCACTTTCAATAACAGAAGAATCAGTAAAATAATCCTGGATAAAAGATTGTACATCTTCTGAATCACTACTGTCCAAAATATTTGCTCTACATGCAAAATTTAAAGCCTTACTTAAAATTTCAGCATGCATACAGTTAAATGCCATCTTGGAAATTACCTCACTTGCCAGAAGTATTACATCACATGACAAGTGAGTGAAGGGGATTTCCATCCTAGTAATCCTTTGTTTACTGTTCGATTCTTATTTTGTTCTTATACATTGATCTCCTAGTTTAAACTCAGTCAGTCAATCTCTGCATATTTAGAAAGCCGTGAAAACAAGCTTTCCACTGATACCGGGGTGAAAACATTGGCTGAATATTGAATTTTTCACGCAGTTTTAATTAACAAAAAACAAAGAATTATCTCATTTAAGTGCATTTTTGAAGCATATAGAACAATAAGTGTTTTACTAACACAAAATGTACATAAATGGATAAACTATCAGTTTAAATTAAAATCTCAACCTACTCCCAATGAGCTGATTTTGGTTGTTACACACAATTAGACAAGGTGACATCCGACTCATTTCATGACAAGGTGACATCCAACTCATTTCATGGTGACATCCAACTCATTTCATGGTCAGGTCAAATTATAGAACAAAAAACCTACTCCCAATGAGCTGATTTTGGTTGTTACACACAATTAGACAAGGTGACATCCAACTCATTTCATGGTGGCAGGTCACAATTATAGAACAAAAACCTACTCCCAATGAGCTGATTTTGGTTGTTACACACAATTAGACAAGGTGACATCCAACTCATTTCATGGTGGCAGGTCACAATTATAGAACAAAACCTACTCCCAATGAGCTGATTTTGGTTGTTACACAAAACCTACTCCCAGTGAGCTTATTTTGGTTGGCAAGGTGACATCCATTTCACTCATTTCATGGTGGCAGGTCATCAATTATAGAACAAAACCTACTCCCAGTGAGCTTATTTTGGTTGTTACACACAATTAGACAAGGTGACATCCAACTCATTTCATGGTGGCAGGTCACAATTATAGAACAAAAACCTACTCCCAATGAGCTGATTTTGGTTGTTACACACAATTAGACAAGGTGACATCCAACTCATTTCATGGTGGCAGGTCACAATTATAGAACAAAAACCTACTCCCAATGAGCTTATTTTGGTTGTTACACACAATTAGACAAGGTGACATCCAACTCATTTCATGGTGGCAGGTCACAATTATAGAACAAAAACCTACTCCCAATGAGCTGATTTTGGTTGTTACACACAATTAGACTTTCATGGTGGCAGGTCACAATTATAGAACAAAACCTAATTATTTTGGTTGTTACAAGGGTGACATCCAACTCATTTCATGGTGGCAGGTCACAATTATAGAACAAAAACCTACTCCCAATGAGCTGATTTTGGTTGTTACACACAATTAGGCAAGGTGACATCCAACTCATTTCATGGTGGCAGGTCACAATTATAGAACAAAAACCAACAGTGGTAAAAGAAACAAACAGTAACAAGAATGAAAAAATAATTATAATTCTAATATGTATACTTTTCCTGAAAACTTGACATCTCAGTTTTCTGTGATTCCCTGTTACTTAGTCGAGTAAAATAAAAAAATCAATAAATAAAATACATGTGTCATTAGATATATGTATCATTTAAAGTTTTAAATACCCCAAAAAATCAATATTACTAAAAAGTGATATTTTAAATTTTTGTATTATTATTATTTTTTTATGAAGGTAACATTTTAGAAATGACTCACCAATATCAGTGTCCTGTAAACACTCAAAGTGGTCTTCTCAAACTAACTGAATATCATGATCTACATTTTCCAATGGAACTGGGCATCATAACTGTGATTTCCACTGAAAATTAATAACAAGAATCAGAAATTAACAGAATTTTTGTTTTAACATAAACAATGATAAGTGATAGATAAACACATTATTCAAATAATAGTATATTCTGTAAAGGTAATACTGTAATAATTCAAAATATCTGAGATACATTATTCTATAATATAACAATAAATGTGCATATGTGTATGTTTTGGTGTGTTTTTTGATTCATTAAGTTATTACCCTTTAGCATTGCTATGATCCAGAATCCATGTTTTGATGATCTTCTTGTAAAAGTTCTTTTAAACAAAAGGATCAACACCTTTTGGATCCAGCATGTTCATCAGTCTGGTGAGATGTTCTTCAGGCTGAAACTTAAGCAGCAACAAAACAATGTATTAGGAAAGGAAAGATGCGTTTCAAGAATTAAATAAAAATATTGATAACTAGGACAGTATATTTACACTGTAAACAGGTACTTTACAGCATCTTAACTAAATATTAACTCAACTGGTCTGACAGAGTACAGCGTTGTATTTGTTGATTTAATAAACACTTACTTCAAGCTGATCACTAACTGCACCTGCTAAAATACACCAAATCTAAAATAAAGAAGAAATATTTTATTTAAGAACATACACAGCATGCTTTTTTTACTAGTTTTTCATATTTTAAAAGGTAACTAACTATACAGATAATGAAAAAGAAACCCTGTTTCTAAAATATTTTTCTAATGTACATCTTTGCACATAAAAAAACAAACACATATAATCTTAGAGTATATCAGGCATGGATCATCTGCTAGATTGTTAAAAAACCTTGTTAGTCCTCTATGCAGGACTAATCTTTGAACCCAAAAGAGGTTGACCATGCACTCTAACCACTGAGCCAGTCTATCATCACTATAAATTTAACAAAATTAATTAAGTGAATACTTACTGAGTACAGTTTCATTTATTTAGTTCTGGAGTACTGGTGAATCGCTACTCAGTTTTGTGAAGTCTATGTTTTGTTGTGTTGCTAATGGGTATTTTGTATTTTGTGACACTTACCTCCCATTACCATAGTGATGCTGAATTAACATTAATAAAAATAATAACCGTGCAATGTAAACTGTCTGATGAAATTTAACTCAGATGCATTCAGTTAAAGATCCTTTATTGGTATATAAAATACTGACCAGTATATAAGAATCTATTAAAGCCTGAAATCCTCCATTTAAGTAATACAAATACATGTACAAAGGTCTGTACACTAAAACTGAATTTTACAAATCCCAATTCTTTGAGTAAAATACATTTCATAAATTTGTATAATAAAAGATTTAATACAATTTTGGCCATGCAACGTAAATTAAAAACTCTCACAAAACAATTTCTGCTTCCTAACTGTTCAGCAGCTGTCCTGTCTCTGTCAGTCTGATCATTTCAAACCAGAAGAACAGCTCTGTGAGAAAGTCTACAAGGTTTTATTGTCTACCATCTCGAGTGTACAGGATATCCTCCTGGCTGCTGGCAGTTCCAGACTAGCAAAAATAATGTTAAACATTTTTAAGGACTCATAAAATATAATGCTTCTTCTTTTAATTTAAAATACAGAAATTTACACCAAAATAATCACATCTATATGAATGGAAGTGTGTGTGTGTGTGTGTGTGTGTGTGTGTGTGTGTGTGTGTGTGTGTGTGAGAAAAGTCAGCGAGAGAATTGTACATGATATAAAATGTAATGTGTGTCATAAAATATTAATGTATTACAAAATGCAATTTCCTACATTAAATTAAATCAAACTTCATTAGGTTTAGAATAATAAGAAATACATAAGAAATACATAAGAAATACACAGAACTGACGTAATTCAGACCTTGTACATTCATAGGTTTATAATGTTTATAATACATATGATGAAGCAAATAATGTCAACCATTAGCTGTAGATACAGAGGTAAATAGTTTTGGATGTCATAGTATTAGTCATATTATTTGCATTTAAGACTCCTATGGCATATATACACAAACATTAAAAAATATCATTTCAGTAGCGTTTTGTACAATAGTGTATTATATCTCTTGTGATTATGATTACAAATTATTTATGTGTGTGTGTGTGTGTGAATGTGTGTGTTAAATATTATAACAAATAATTTTATTAATATTTTACAGTGTCTACATACGAAATAACCTGATCATATTTTTCTTAATTTTTTATTTATCATTACTTGTTTTAGATGTTAAAATACAGCTATATAGATATTTAGGTTAAATAATATGAAAGCAGTCAATGCCCCACCCATTACAACCTTTAATATGGTTAAAAAATCATTTAAATATGTTTAATAATGTATAGAATAATAGAGCAAGTCAGCAATTTAAAAAATAAATCATAAATGAACTGACAGAAAACCACCTGTCAAACAAAATTAGCATATTTTCTTTTAACACTTTTATTAGTTTATTTAAAAAAAAAAAAAAAAAAATTAATTGAGTGTCTTTTGAAAAAAATATAAATTAAAAAAAATTAAAAAATCAATAAACCAATAAATTCAAATAATTATTGTTTCGAAATAAGATGGCTGCCATCACTTGGCTTTGACATGTAAATTATAATTAAATAAAACAAAAAAATCTAAGTAATAATAAATAATAATACCTGTCTCCTGCACAAAATGAAATGCTTTAAGCAACTTTTTGTTGGATCATTATGCGATTACACCAATTCTGTGTAAAGATTCATCGAACATCAAATAAAATAGTAAGTCCGTAAGACCGACAATCATCCCGCATTTATCCGCAAATACAGCACTAAAAAAAAAAAATAATAATAATAATAAAAATAAATAAATATAATTCAAAACTAATAAAATAAATAAAGGAAACAACCTTATTAAAATATAATAATAAATCGATGAGTTTATTTTTTTTTTTTTTTTTTTTTTTTTTTGTTTTGTTTTTAATCTTATTTTAGCCAATCACAAAGCTTAGAACTCACTCTACATTAAGTTGCTTAGTATTGTCCAGGAATTTACCAATGTTTGATATAGGTCTGAAAAAAAAAAAAAAAAAAAATATATAATAATAATAATAATAATAATAATAATAAAAATAAAACATTTACAACTATGACAAATACGGAAATCAATACTCTTTTTTTGTTGTTGTATATCTGCATTGTGTGTGTGTGTGTGTGTGTTAATTTTCAAAAGTACCAACTTTATATATATTTAGGATGCAACAAAATTGAAATTCCACAATGAATTTCTTCACGTATAGAATCACAGTACTATATAATCTTGGAAAAGAAAATTTCTGAAAGTGAGTTGATATGTTTACATGTAAGAAATAATGTTTGTTTCTGATGTATATTTCTGAAGTTATTGTATTATTATTATTATTATCATTATTATTATTATTACTACTGTTATTTTTATTATTACTGTTGTAATTATTGTAATTGTTGTTATTATTATTATAATATTATTTCTATATTTATTATTATTATAGTCATTATTTATTATTATTATTATTTTATTACTATAGAGGTTATTATTGTTATTATCATTATTATTATTATTACTGTTGATATTGGTAATTTTTAAACTCTTTTTCTTTATTCTTGACTAATTTGTAATTATTATTATTGTTCCTACAGTTGTAGCAGTAGTAGTGCTAGTAGTAGTATTAGTGTGGTTGCTATTACCCATAATAGTTGTCTTAGTAGTAAATAAAGAGTATTTAGTAACAGTTTATACAATAACATTTATGGTTACATGTAATTATTACAACAGCAGCTGTTATTATTTTTATTTTTGTTATAGATGTTGTACTATGTTGTTGTTGTTATAATTTCAGAACTGTGAAACTCCAGCAGGAAAACTACAGACAAGATGAGACAAGAGCAAGAAAACTACAGACAAGATGAGACAAGAGCAAGAAAACTACAGACAAGATGAGACAAGAGACAAGAAAACTAAGACAAGATGAGACAAGAGCAAGAAAACTACAGACAAGATGAGACAAGAGCAAGAAAACTACAGACAAGATGAGACAAGAGCAAGAAAACTACAGACAAGATGAGACAAGACAAGATGAGACAAGAAAGAAAACTACATTAGATGAGACAAGAGCAAGAAAACATCAAGAAAACTAAACAAGATGAGACAAATAAAGATGAGACAAGAGCAAGAAAACTACAGATAAGATGAGACAAGGTGAGACAAACTGTGATTATTACATTTCTCATCTTATTAAACATTATAATAAATATGTTTTTGTTGTGTTCAGAGTTGTGACAGTAAATTTCTAATTTTATTTTTAGATTTTTCTTGGAATATAAATTTGGCAGACTAAAAGTATATAAAACTGACAGAAGGAACATCACCTGGAGTCAAAAGAAAACTCAACATTTCAGATGACGACAACAGTTCTACATCAGCTGAGTTTGTTACTGATTCTATTATTATTATTATTATTATTATTATTATTATTATTATTATTATTATTATTATTATTATTATATTATTTATTATTATTATTATTATTTTATTATTTATTATTATTATTATTATTATTATTATTATTATTATTATTATTATTATTATTATTATTATTATTATTATTATTATTATTATTATTATTATTATTATTATTATTATTATTATTATTATTTATTATTATTATTATTTTATTATTTATTATTATTATTATTATTGTTATTAGTAGTAGTAATATCAGTAGTAGTAGTATCATTAATGCTTTTCTCATTATTCTTTATTTCCTTTTTTCTTTAATTCTTTTTCTCATTATTATTATTGTTGCAGTATCTGTAAAATTAATACATTTAGTACTAGCATAATGATAGTTCATAGTTATAATATTATTAATGCTTTTCTCGTTATTGCTTTTCATTTTGGGTAAATTGTTATTATTAGTGTTATAGTAATAGTTGCATTAATCATTAAATGATTTCTGATGTAGTAATAGACGTATACAAGAATCAGCAAACATTTCACATAATTATTATTATTTATATTGTTATTCTTATAGTTCTTGTTGGTGTTGTAATTATAATTATTTTGTTGATGATGCTATTATTGTTTTGTGTTATTACTTTATATTTATTGTTATTATTATTATTATTATTGTTGTTGTTGTTCTCAGGACTGTGGAGGTACATCAAAGTACAGAAGACTTGTGATGAGAAGAGAACTCCGGTGAAAGTTTGTGAAGTAAACTGATAATCTAAGACAAAGGTTGAAAGCTCTGATGAGGAAAACAGTCTGACACAGGTAATATTATTTTGTTTTATATAATATACCTGGTTTCTTTACTTATTAATTAAATGTTATTTGTTTTATTTACTTATTTTTTTTATGATTAACAATATTTGTATGCATGTGATTTAAACAGGAATAACAATTTTTTTTTTAATGTTTTTACTAAATACGTTTTTACAAAACATAATCTGTGATATCCATTTGTTGCAGATTGTGGAAAAACATTTCCAACATTCTTAATCACCTTCTATTTTTATTTTGAAGTATCTGAATGCAAGTAAATAAATAAATAAAAATACAAACATACAAAGATTACAAGTAAATTTATTGTTTTAGGCTGTTAAGGATTTAATTCCTACACCAAACATTGCACCATTGCTTGAAAATTGGCTTTCTTTCACAAAAACATCTACAAAGCCAAGCCTAAAAGCTCCACCTTTACTGTTTCCAATGACAGACTAAAATGGCAGACTCACATTAACAGTTTTAGAGCAGGTTTTCTCATCCGAAACAAACTAGTAATCTGTTACCCATAACATTTACTTTTTTTTGTTTTTACTGAAACAAAATATGAATGAAATCCATAAAAGATATTTAAGAATTTGTTTTACCCATTACTTATGAAATATTTCAGTTAAGGCATAAACAATTATTTAAATTATTTTTAAACTTTTATCATTAACTTTTTGTTTTCAATGTTTCAAATTTGATTTATTTATTTACATCATTATCTGTGTATAAAAATAATGTAAAAAGTTATAAGTCTATTGAATACATTATTATTTTTTATATACATGCAGATATTATAATTTATAAACTGTGTGTTTCTTTGAATTGCAGCTGTTTTGTCTTAGACTGGCCCAGTGGTTGTTGTGAGGAGGATCACAGGAAGCCATTCACAGCCATTACAGGAAGCAGATCATCTTCCAGACTGGGTCAGAGAAAACCAGTCAGCTGTCAAACAGGCTTGTTACACTTCACTGTCAAACAGACTTGTTACACTTCACTGTCAAACAGACTTGTTACACTTCACTGTCAAACAGGCTTGTTACACTTCACTGTCAAACAGGCTTGTTACACTTCACTGTCAAACAGGCTTGTTACACTTCACTGTCAAACAGACTTGTTACACTTCACTGTCAAACAGGCTTGTTACACTTCACTGTCAAACAGGCTTGTTACACTTCACTGTCAAACAGGCTTGTTACACTTCACTGTCAAACAGGCTTGTTACACTTCACTGTCAAACAGGCTTGTTACACTTCACTGTCAAACAGGCTTGTTACACTTCACTGTCAAACAGACTTGTTACACTTCACTGTCAAACAGACTTGTTACACTTCACTGTCAAACAGGCTTGTTACACTTCACTGTCAAACAGGCTTGTTACACTTCACTGTCAAATCTGAGCAAAGTTTGCCAGTCATTATCAAATTAACTATGTTAATCTGTGCATGTGAATGTTCCAGCTGTTTATGTGTATTTTTGTATGTGTATATATGTCTGTGAGTATCTATGTGTATGTTTATGTCTCTGTGTGTATGTGTATATATATGTCTGTATGTTTGAATGTGTATGTATATATGTGTGTGTTTTAGTTTGTATATGTCTGTGTGTCTGTATATGTAAGAATATGTGTGTATATATGTGTGTTATATGTCAGTGTATGTGTGTGTATTTGTGTGTGTATGCATGTCAGTTGTGTGTATGTGTGTATTTGTGTATGTATATGTCAGAGTGAGTATGTGTGTGTGTCTGTGTGTGTATGTGTGTCTCTATGTAGGTCTGTGTGTAGATAGATATGCATCTCAGTATGAAATCAGGGATAGTTGTGCTGAAATAGGGAAACAGAGAAAGATTCAAAGATGGATTGATCAACAGATGGTGAAAAAGAGGTTGACTGATGGAGATATAGGGAGATAACTAGACAGGTTACTAGATAGATAATTAGAAAAAAAGAAAGGTAGATAGACAGGTGGGTAGGTAGGTAGATAGGTCAAGTACTTATTTACTTAATATTGCTAATATCACGTTACTGTACAGTATTTATTTACTTAATGTTGCTAATATCACGTTACTGTACAGTATTTATTTACTTAATATTGCTAATATCACGTTACTGTACAGTATTTATTTACTTAATGTTGCTAATATCACGTTACTGTACAGTATTTATTTACTTAATATTGCTAATATCACGTTACTGTACAGTATTTATTTACTTAATATTGCTAATATCACGTTACTGTACAGTATTTATTTACTTAATATGTATTTATTGCTAATATTTACGTTACTGTACATCACGTTACTGTTTTTATTTACTTAATACCTAATACGTTACTGTACAGTATCACGTCACGTTTACTGTACAGTATTTATTTATTTATTATCACGTTACTGTACAGTATTTATTTACTTAATACTGCTAATATCACGTTACTGTACAGTATTTATTTACTTAATGTCTGGTATTTATTTACTTATATCAGTATTTACTAATATCACGTTACTGTTATTTATTTATTTATTTAATACTAGATTATTTACTTACAGATTCATCATATTTTATTGAACAGTATGTATTTACAATGAATATCAGTATTTATTTACGAACAGATTCATCATATTTCACAGAATATAGTCGTCTACAGAGAGAAAGAATGAAAAATAAAAATAAAAATGAAATAAAGTATAATGATTTTGTATAAAAACATTTTGTATCTATTAAAACTGACATTTATTCAAACACATTCATAAAATAAAATAAAAAAAATATAAATATTGTAATATCATAATAAAAAATAGAAATGACATAAAATGTTTTAACATGGCCAGTTTGGATACACGATTAATGAGTAGTGACATCTAACTTGTATGTATTTTGAAGAAGAAACAGAGCTGCAGACAACCCTTCTAAATCTTCATAACGTGAGAGGTGCGCCACTTCTAAATGACAGCTGTAATGCACATTTTAAACTTCTTTTTTTTCCTGTTTTCTTGAGGAGTATTTTTTATTTTATTTTTTGTCTGTATGTTACTTTATTCAATAATTTCCATAATACAGGTAGACACACAGACAGACAAATAGAAAAATAGGTAGATACATATAATGAAAGGATAACAGAAACATAACGCACCAAACGTCTCTTTCTCTCTCTCTCTCTCTCTCTCTCTCTCTCTCTCTCTCTCTCTCTCACACACACACACACACACACACACACTCAAATACAAAAACAAACGTACAACAAATAAGAGAAAGTAAACATAAGAAAATACACAAGTAAAATGAAATATAAAATAATGAAACATGTTGTTTTATCCCTCCTTCCACCAATTTAATCTGACATATGTTTAGAATTAAATCATCATAAGTCTATTTTTAAACGAGATATTAAGTATTTATATCAGTAGTAGGATACCTTCAAATATGTATCAGCAGTACACTATTTTAGTTTTGCTTTTATCAGCTGTGAACTCAGAACTGTTTACGTCCGTATCACATCTCTACAGCTCTGTACTAGCAGGAAGAGACTTGGCAACAGCATTAAGAAATTTCAGTCATGTTTGTGAAGAAGGAACTAAATTGGAAATGTTGAAAACAATTTCAGATCAAATGGAACAGTACTGTTCGATAGCACTAAAATACCCAAATCGTTACATAGCCAACCCGATCTGTGCATTTTTATATATTAAACGTTTCACTTTGGACTGGGATCGAGATGTGCAGCCTATTCTTCACGAAAGTTTTACGTCCCAGACAGAGCTAACTGAACTACAAGAAATTCGTGAACATCTTCCAAGTTAGGAAGATTTAGAAGGGGCCGCTGCAGCTGTGTTTCGACTTCAAGACACGTACAAATTAAATGTGTCAAGATTAGCAGACGGTTTTATATATAAACGATATATACAGAGATTATCAGCAGAAGACTGTTATCAATTAGGTCGCCTTGCATACCAAACGAAAAAATACAACTATGTCTATATTTGGATGGAGATAAGTCTCGAGAAACAAAGAACGGAAACAATTCAGAACGTATCTCGGATAGAATTTCATGACTATGAAATACACGGTAGAGAATTAGAGGGACAGATAGAACACATTTTAAATCTGACAAATAAACAGTTAACGCTAGCTCCTGAACTAGAACGTACTCCGAAAAGAAGAAAAAAGTATTCAAGTATATCAAAACTTAGGAAAGAAAAGAGAAAAGAAAATGCCAGAGTTAAAGAAAAAACAACTTTCGATGCTCTCTGTCGTGGTGAAGACGTTATTAAAGTACGACAGAGACATCGTTTGAAACGTCGCTACCATTACAGTATTAAAAAGCTGCTTCTAATTCTTAAGCCTGCTAAAGAAGAGATTCTGCATTTCTCACCGAAAATTGTTCTCTATCATGATTTTATCAGTGATGCTGAAATTGAAGACATTAAAACAGTTTCTATGCCACTTTTAAAAACATCTAAAATCAATCTGAGATAAGAATTAGCAAAAATACATTTTTAGGAAGAGCTTTCACAGAAGCAGACATGAGAATTGAGAAAAGAATTGAAGCAATCACAGGTCTTTCAATGAAAGCTGCAGAAGCACTTCAGGTAGCAAACTATGGAATAGGCGGACAGTTCACGGCTCAAACTGACTATTTCCACAAAGCAGATTCTTGCCGTGGAAACAGAATTGCCACGTGGTTAAACTATTTGAGTGATGTAGAAGGAGGTGCAACAGTGTTTCTTCATCTTGGTGTAAGAATACAACCTAAAGCAGGTTCAGCTATATTTTGGTATAATTTGTATCGGAATGGTTCACCTAACAAAATGACAATTCATGTAGCTTGTCCCGTTCTTATTGGCTCTAAATGGGTATCAACTTACTGGATTCTAAAAAAAGGGGAAGTATTCAATCGACCATGTTCCACAAATCCAGAAGAATAAATGAAATACGATGCAGCTTTTAATGTGCGCAGATGCTAGAAAGAGGTTTCTTTGTTGTTTGTGAAAAAAAAAAAAAAAAAAAAAAATATATTTAAAGTATTTCTTATTGCATGTTATTGATTTATTTTATTTTTATCGTGCTTTGTTGTATTTTTTTTCATCTCTTTTTCTTTCTTGCTCAATTCCGCAGTCTTCTTGTCGCGTGAGTTTCTTGCAAATGCTACACTGTCTTAGGTAAAAGATACAACGACAAACCGATATAAACATGCTGCATTGTTACAGCTGTTATAATAGCTAAATTCTTTGTTCTTGAGATGAAAATTAAAGATCGTTTTAACTGTAAATATTTAACTTTAAATATTTTTTAGGGTGTTTAATTAATTAATAAATTAATTAATTAATTTATCAAAAAAATAAAAAAAATAAAAATAATCAAAGCTGTTGTAGGTGAATATTTATAATATTATTATTATTTTTAAATTGTTCTTTTTCATAGGTCTGTTTGTTTAAACTCAAGTAACTGAAGTTTTTAGTTTTAGTGAAACATCTCACCATTATTTCAACAAAGAGGGAAACGTCAAACCAGTAAACACGTGTTTGATCAAAGTAATAAATTTACCAGTGGCTGCTTATTTCAGCCAAACGTCGACAAGTCTGTTTTGATATGTACACCAAATTCTTATTATCAATAGTCAGTAATGGTTTACACTGCTTGTAATAACTTAAATCATATCTATCTATCTATCTATCTATCTATCTATCTATCTATCTATCTATCTATCTATCTATCTATCTCTCTAAATAAATATAAATATATATATATTAGCTGTCCATTGTAGATGTAAATTGTCATCAAGTATCTGTTGTGTTAAAAATGAGGTCAACAAACAAGTATACTTATATTAGAAACTGGCAATCTCTCTCTCTCTCTCTCTCTCTCTCTCTCTCTCTCTCTCTCTCTCTCTCTCTCTCTCTCTCTCACACACACACACACACACACACACACACACACACATAACGGCTTATTACTTATTATTTCACTGAGGTAATCTAGTCCGGATGAATCTAGGTGTAAATTTCAGAATAGGAATAGGAATAGGAAAAAATTAACGTGCTAATCAGAGCAAGCTGTTGTGAAGCACGTCTGCAACGGGCACGCTTTCTGACAGGTCAGCGCGCGTGTCCGTCGCAGAAAAGAGTTTTGGGTAGGGAAAAGAATGGATTCTCGCCACGATTGCAGGACACAAGGAAGTGTCCAGCATATCGGATCGTAACGAGTCGGTACGGATGTATCGCAGCCGCAATCCGCCCCCCGTGATATCCGGCACAATCTCTCAGCCATCACCGGGTCTGTGTTGTTTGTCGTCCTGGTTGTTCTGCTCTTGGCTGCTGTCGTTGTTTCTTTTTGGCTGCTGTTGTTGTTTCTTTTTGGCTGCTTCCTTCTGGTCCACGTGGTCCAAACCTTTTTTTTTTTTTTTTTTTTTTTTTTTTTGCCAATGGTCTTTTCATTGTTTTAAAAGATATTATAAAAAACCTGCAACTAAAACAAATAAGAACATAAATGTAGTTAACTTATTTACATTTTATTTTAATTTAAAAGATGTTATAAATCCTGAAGCTGACTAAGAATATGAAAAAAAAAAATAATAATAATAATAATAATAAAAAAAAAAATAAAATAAATAACTAAAATTCAATTTATTAAATTATAAAAAAATTAAATTGAAATAAGACACCATAATCAGGTTAGTAGTGTCTGAAAGTGGGTTCGTATAGTACGTTTATCATTTTTTAATTTTTAATTTAATTGGCCATTCAAATTGATTCGTCAATCAGCCGATCCATCCGTAGATCCATCAGCTATTCAACCAATCAATCCGCAAGTCAATAGATTTATATAATTGTTGTTTGTTTTCGTGTCAAAAAAAAAAAAAAAAAAAAAAAAGTTTAAAGTTTGTGTTTTGTTTTGAGGATGTAATTTGTTACTGCAGCGAGGACTAACTCTCTGTCTTTCACGTTTGGTGCCAGGATGTGTTGGAGCGTGAACTCGATTTTTAGTTCCTCCAATGTATTGCGTAGTGCTTGTCTTTCCTTGGCAAAATTTGGACAGTGAAACAAGTAGTGTTTCATGGTTTCTGAGAGTCCACAACTGCAGTTTGGTGATGTGTGATGTTATGTTTGTATAGAATTGCGTTTAGGTTGGTTGAGTAACAAATTCTGGCTTTGGTGAGATTGTTGTTGTGTAGTTTGTTGGCGAGTGTGATTTTGGGTGTTTTGGCGAGTGGTTTGATGTTTAAGTGCCATTTGTTTTTGGTGTTGTTCCATTCGTTTTGCCATTGTTTGTCGTAATGTTTGGCAGCGATGGAGACAATTTCGTTTATTCCGTAATGTATGTCTGTGCAGATGTCTTCGTCTTTAATGCTGAGTGACTCTTTGGCGTAATGGTGGTCGGCAAGTTTGTTGCCGATGATGCCGACGTGTGCTGGGAGCCACTCGATGGTTAGTTCTTTCTTGTTGTGTTGTATTTCTTCGTGTAGTTGTTGTATTTTGCTGAGCAGGTCTGGTCTGCTGGAACTTCCGGATTGTATTGAGATGACAGAACTTAGACTGTCTGAGAAGATGACTGTGTGTTTGTTGTTGTTGTGTTTTTATTCCCACAGCATGGTTCTGATGATGGCAACCAGTTTGGCCGTTAGATGCTGAAAGGTAATTTCTGATGCGGCTGAATTGTATAACGAAAGGTGATTTCGATGCGGCTGAATTGTATGCATGTGGGTTTGTTTGTGTGATCTTGGGCTATGAAGGCGAATCCTACACTCCCGTTGTCTGGGTTTTTGGATCCGTCAGTGTAGATGTGCGTGTGTTGTTTGTAGTGGTCGTTTGCTGCTGCCAAAAAAATGATTTTTTTGAATGGTTGGATCTCTGTTTTGTCAGTTTCTCTTTTTATCAGGAAAGGTGTGTTTATTGTTGGTTTTGTTTCTTTGTGGTATGCCGGCAGTGGCATTTCACCTATTCCTGTTTCCCTTTCGATTTCGCTAGCTGTTGTCGGGAAATTCGATAGTAGTAGACTATGCGATTTGAAGAGTTGTCCTATCCTTTGTTCATCGGGGACCAGATCCTTGACCGGGTGGTCTGTGTTGAGTGTGTATTTTCAGGTTGTATTTTAGTAGCTGCAGTTTTCTTCTGTATTTTAATGGTTGGATGCTGTATTCTGACAGGAGGCTGTCGGATGGTGTTGTGTTTGGCAGGTGGCCGATCACCCTGAGGGCACTTGATTGAATTACGTCTAGTTTTTTTAAATAAAGTTTGGGAGCATTTGAGTAAGCCGTGGCTCCATAGTCGAGCCTGGAGAGAATACACGCTTTGTATATCAAAATCAGCGTTGACTCGTTTGCTCCCCAACTGGTTCCGGATAAATTTCAGAACAACAGAAAAGTTTATATAGTAATTACATTGTTAACAACGACTCGCAGTTTTCTAAGTATCATTTGTTAAAGAAAAGTTTATATAGTAATTACATTGTTAACAACGACTCGCAGTTTTCTAAGTATCATCATTTGTTAAAGAATAGTTTATATAGTAATTACATTGTTAACAACGGCTCGCAGTTTTCAAGTATTATCATTTGTTAAAGAAAAGTTTATATAGTAATTACATTGTTAACAACGACTCGCAGTTTTCTAAGTATCATCATTTGTTAAAGAATAGTTTATATAGTAATTACATTGTTAACAACGACTCGCAGTTTTCTAAGTATCATCATTTGTTAAAGAATAGTTTATATAGTAATTACATTGTTAACAACGACTCGCAGTTTTCTAAGTATCATCATTTGTTAAAGAATAGTTTATATAGTAATTACATTGTTAACAACGACTCGCAGTTTTCTAAGTATCATCATTTGTTAAAGAATAGTTTATATAGTAATTACATTGTTAACAACGACTCGCAGTTTTCTAAGTATCATCATTTGTTAAAGAATGACGGCAGTTTGAACACAATCAGACTGCCGAGTGAGATGAACTGATCGCGACTCTTTGAAGGGTTAACAATGACACTAAACGTCTTGTAATTAGTACGTGCAGCTAGATGAACAATGTTATTGTTAGTTTTCACGTTTTTCTATTGTGTAAACAGAAAGATTTAGCTACGTAGTGACAATTATATGCAACTGTAGAAAGCAGATAGAAAACGAAATAAAAAGTCTGAATGGACTGAAGATAAAAACAAACTTTCGAACCACTGATTATCTTAAAATGAGAAAAAAATTAAGTCTTTTTCTGCTGTTATCGAAATCAGCTTTTGCAATTAATGTTGAACTTGGAGGCCACGACAGAGAAATTTGAACAGAAATATGAAAACAACAACAACACAAAAATAAACAGTCATCAGTGACAGACTATTTTTTCGCTGACAGTTAACCTTTAACGTTTGTTAATATTCCAGTTTTGTATTATTTTAATCTTTATAAATCTGTATTTATTTTTTATTATTTATATTTTAGTTATTTATCACATATTAATAGACACGGCATATTGTTTTTTTTTAATGTAAATTGATATATGCTATTCCTGGAACGTACCTCCACATTCACATTTATTACTCTTAATACAGCTTTATACGTTGTTTCGTTATCAGCGATTTTCTGTGGTGCGCAGTGACGTACACCGAGAACCCCACAAACAGAAGAAAGAAAGAAACTGTAGCTGAAGGGAGATTACTCTCATATAATAATAATTTTGGTTTTTTTTTGGGGGTGCGGGATTCCTGCTGTTATTTGCGGTATTTGTTATTTATGAATTTTGCAGATAAATGTAGATTCTAAGAATCACCAAGAGTTGATTTCTTTATATATGTAGGTAATAGTAGAATATTTCTTTCTTGAAATGACTGTCTTTTTGTTTTTTTCTAATTTAGCTTGTCAAATGTTTTGTCGTCTGCTTTTTGGATAGTTTTCAAGGGCAGATAATCAAAAATGAATTATTAAACAATACGATGCAGAATCTTGTCACAAGACTCGAGTTTATTTGTTTTGAGTAATTTATCTGACTTTTTATTGATCAATCAACAGAATAATCAGTCATATTTTGCTTTTCATTTAAATTATTATTTAATTATATTTATCAGGTATATGACAGTATTTTCCAAAACATAATTTTCCTTTAAATTATATAACTGACAACATCATAATGGCAACAACAACAATAATAAAAAAGAAAAGAATAATAATAATAATAAAAAAGTAAAAAAATAATAAAATATTGACAAATTTTTATCTGAATAAAATTTGCTGGTAATTTTCCTTCATAATGTGTGGAAAATCTGTTTTCATTTCAGTCATTTAGCAAACAGAACACTGAATATCTCGTACAGTTTCAAAC
The DNA here is from genome assembly GCA_012295275.1 of Chrysomallon squamiferum. Lineage (NCBI taxonomy): Eukaryota > Metazoa > Mollusca > Gastropoda > Neomphalida > Peltospiridae > Chrysomallon > Chrysomallon squamiferum. The sequence continues at coordinate 4,448,990 of CM022677.1, forward strand.
CAGTATACACGTGTTTTATATCAAAATGGCGATTTCTGAAGCTCAACAGTATTTTTAAGCATGATGCAGAAATTAACAAATTTTAATTAATTGCACTAAATCGCTCAGCTGTACCTTACAGTTTGATTATTAATTTCCAAATTTAAGTAACTGGTAAATTCATTTATTTGTATCAAATTTGGTAGAATATAAAGGAAACTATAAACTTGTCTGTCAATTCTCCATTGTTTATCAAAGAAACAAATATTTTTCTTTTTTCTGTTTTTAGGAGATCTCGCTGTGTTGAAGACATAAGTCAACATGACAGATTTCAGTTTTATCCAGTTTTAGTTCACGTTGTATCTTATACATCAGTCAAACAACGTGGAAATATTCAAATTTTAGGAAAATAATTTGTTTTCTTCTTCACTAAAGGAGATGATTGTTTTCTCAGTCATGATCCTGTTCAGAGAATCCATTGTTACTTTAAATTCAAACTCTAAAACTATGTAATATTTATATATATATTTAATAATGAATAACAGCTGAAGGCTTTTAGTTTCAAGATTTATATCTGATTATCTACAAAAGTTCCGACATTGTTTATTTTTTCTGTATAAATAATTATTGTTCCCAGACAAGATGGCTGCCATCATGTGGCAATTCTGTGTAAGATTCTTCGAACATCAAACAAAACAGTAAATCCCTAAACACCGGCAGTCATCCAGCAACAACAAAACAAATAAAATAAATAAAGGAACACAATAACCTTTATTAAAATATACTGTACTAATTATAAACCGATGTAGTTTTTTTTTTTTTTTTTTTTTTTATTTTATTTTATTTTATTTTATTTTTTAATCTTATTATTAGCCAACCAGAAATTCATAAAGACCGTAAATCATCGAGCATTTTTCCGCAACTACTATACTAAAACAAATAAAATAATACAAATAAAAAAGATGTCAAAACAAATAAAATAAATAAAGGAACATAATAACCTTATTAAAATATACCTTACTTTCTTTCTTTTTCTTAATTTATTTATGTTAATGCACGAAATAAAATCACAAAACTTAGAACTCACATTACAATAAGTTGCTTATTATTGTCCCGGAATTTACCAAGGTTTGATATAGGTCTGAAGAATTGGTCTGAAAAAAAAAAAAAAAATAATAATAATAATAAAATAAAATAAATAATAATTTTCCTTTGTTTTACATGCATCGCATTTTAAACTGTAGTCTGTGTAAGATATCTCATATTACCGTCATTACTAAAACTAATGTTTACTGTTATCTAAACTGAGTATGCGTTAAAACAACAAATGATCCCATCAAACAATTCATAATGGCACTACATTTAAACTTTATTTCTCTTAAAATAAAAATGTGTGTGTGTGTGTGTGTGTGTGATCAATGTTTGAACCTATTCTATCATCTGTTATCAGTAACAAAGTAGAAACTAATCAAATGAAGGGTGTATTCACCTTTTCGGGTGTCTTTTCCTGGCGTGCTGAAATGTTAAATAAAAACATATGAAAGTAAATACGTTTTAATATATTTGTAAAATTTCAATAATAAGTAATAGTATTTCAAAATAATTAATTTTATAATTGAGACAGAGACACACACATTTATGTAAGCGATTTTTATTTTTATTTTTTTTTTTTTTTTATTCCTATATTTAGAATTAGAAAACGTGTTGGCTTAGGAATTTTATTTTATTTTTAAAAATATTCATTTTCTAATTTCATTCGAATTTTATTCCTGAATATTTACTGCACTTCCAACTAGAAATATTAAGATGAATATCACTTCATATATAATTAATTATTTGCTAATATTTCAAGTGTAACCTCAGCTTTTAAATACATACCTGTCTAGAAAAAGAAAATCAATATTTAATTATCAATACAATCTCAGGTGCAGCTAAAAACTAATCCTATTTTGTTAGTAACAGATAACTGGAATCTGGAAGCCCTTTATATTTCTATATCCTTGAATGAGATGATATATGAAAGTAAGTATGTTTTAATATATTTGTCAAATTTCAATAATAAATAAAAGTATTTCAAAATAATTAATTTTATAACTGAGACACACACACACACAAACTTATTTATGTATACGACAAATTATACTGAAAATTACAGGTATGATTTCACTGTGAACATTCAGAAATATAGATGGAACTTCCGTGTTTTTCTGAGGCCTAGAATTGTTTTTGATCAGAAGACTGGTAAATTTCTCTCAATCTCAGTTTTGTCGTATAAACGACCGTAATGTAAGCTGAAGGCGTTTTTCAGGTTTCTGAATAAAGACCAAACATTAATTCTAAAAGCAAGGGTTCTTTTTAATATTATCACTGAAAAAATATAGGAGGAAAATGTATATACGCAATCTGAATGTGTGTGTGTGTGTGTGTGTGTCCATATCTATCTGTATAAAAATGTAAAATTATCCCATTTAAATTTATTTTGTGAATATGAATGTGTAAAAAAAATGCCTTTTGTAAACTGCGAATGTAAAAAAGGACTCAATATTTTTATTGAAATGTACGCAAACTAATAAAAACATGTTCCTTATATTAATTCAGGTCTTTTGTTTTATGATTTACAGTCAGCGATCAAGTGGGTTAAGAGAATTTACATTATCCTCACATGAAGAAATCACAGTTGTTTTCACTCGAGTGTTTACAATAATCATGTTCTATGAAAAAGGATACATTTTCAGAGATAGGTTTGATGCTGAAGTGTGCACTTGTTTAATCAACACAGCATGTTTTTCTACCGAGTTCAAAATAAATAAAGTGTAATGAAACTTATAAACAACATTCACAGATTTCTTCGTTGGAATATTTAGATTACTGTTACAAAAATGTGTTCAAAATTTTTGGTAGAAATGTTTATTGCATTCGTAACAGTTCATTCAAATTTATCTTAATAATGCATTAATAATGAAAAACAAGGCAACAACAGAAAATGAAAAAATTATATTTATTTTAATAAATATCAACATTAGAAATTATAACATCTAAACAACAAGTGTAAGTTAAACAGATATGTCTCTGTACAGAAGACACAGCAGGTACAGATCTAGGGTGTGGTGTGTTAACATATTTGTGTGATGAGAAAATATCACAAATGTTCTCTTGCTCCTCAACCATATAACACTTTCGTTTTTTATTTTGTTCTCTCACACACTGCCTGAAATAAAAAATATAAAGAGTTACCAAGTAAAATTTCTCAAACAGATTGTCATAGAATTTTATGGTATTTTAAAAGAATGAGAAAGAGAGACAAAGCAAGAAAGATATAATGAGAGAGAGAGAAAAAAGTTAGGAAGATGATGACAGAAAAAAACAAGTGAAACAGAAAAAATACAAAAAACCCAACAACATTCAACAAAATAAAATAAAATATAAGTGAAATATTGAACACACACACACACACACACACACACACACACACACACACACACACACACACACACACACACACACACACACAGAAATGTATACACATTTTTAACAGTGCTCTTATGGTTAATCTTTAAACTAACAGGCTCAGAAATCACATCCTGGCCTTATATAAATGATAAATGAGATTACCAAAAACACTTCTTATTAAAAACATTTCAATGAAAACAACAAAGATAAAGATCTGAAAACAAAAATCTGAAAACAAAAATCTAATAAAAATATGATTTCCTTTATAAACTTTGATCTGTGTATTTTATCAGCACATAAATATCAGTATCGGTGTGTATGAATTAACAGAATATTTTATCATGTTATTCTATATCAGAAAATGTTGATTAGAGTATTTAAAAAATCATACAAACACGATGATAGAAAGTATTATTTTCTATATCAGAACACTGGATAGAGGCAACAATCATCAGTTAAGTTGTATGGTTGAAATTATCATTCTTTGTATCAGAACATTTTCTATAGAGCATTTTTAAAATCATTTTCTATGAAGTAGAATTGACATTCATTCATTCATTCATTCATAACAGTGGTAGGAGCAGAAGTTGCAATATTAGTAGCTAATTGATACTACTGGAGAATTAGATACTACTACTAATAATAACAATAACAATAACAATAATAATATTAATAATAACAACAACAATAATAAGAAAGAAGAAGAAGAAGAAGAAGAAGAAGAAGAAGAAGATGAAGAAGAAGAAGAAGAAAATGGTGAAGAAGAGAAAATAAGAATATGTTTTTCACGGTTATACATATATTAAAATAAAAATAATTACTTGTTTTGGGGTTTATTATTATTATTATTATTATTATTATTTTATAACAGTTACCATTAAGATTACTCACAGCACACTCAGTGTCTGTTTTGCTGAGGCTAAGGAAGATCACTGTTGTGTTAGAACACATTGCCAAACACACAGCTCGGAAAGCCTGGATTCCAAGATAAATTCTAAACCTAGCTAAAAAATAAATAAATAAACAAAAATGAAGGTGTTAATAATTAATGAAAATATAGAATACTAAATTATTCAGTAGGATGTAATATTTAATAAAATAATAAAACAATTAATAATGTTATATATCCAATATTATGTAATTCAGTATGATTATATTTTAAATAAATTAAAAATAATAAGAAAATAAATAAATATATAAATAAAAGATAGATAGATACATACTTACATTAGATAGATACACAGAAGATAAATAGAAAGATTTATAAATAAATAAAAATCAATAAAATAAAAAAAATCAACTGTCTACAAAAACTTGTTTTAAGAGCATTTTTATAAATTAAAACTATAAATAAATTTAGAATTATTTAAATAACTGGTTCTTAAGCTATTTATATTCAGAATTATCAAAAGAGAACTTAAAGAAAGATTATATATAATATTTTCTTTCTTTGTTATACTTCAAAAAATATTACAACTTTGACAATAATTGTTAAAAATCATAACAAAAAGAAAGAAAGAAAAAAGAAAGAAACTTACTAATTAGGACGAAATAAGAAATGTTATAAAGACACAGACTGACATACAGAAGGACAAACAGATAAGTATATATTAAGTAGAGACATAGGTATATAGACAGATTCTCAGAAAGAAATACACACAGACAAACAGATAAGTATATATTAAGTAGAGACATAGGTATATAGACAGATTCTCAGAAAGAAATACACACAGACAAACAGATAAGTATATAGTAAGTACAGAGAAAGAAATACACACAGACAAACAGATAGGTTATATATAGACAGATTCTCAGAAAGACAAATATATTTATCTGAACATTTTCAAGGAAAGAAATGCAAAAAGAAAAGCAGAGAGAGACAGAAATAAAATAAATAAATAGGGAGGCAGACAGAAAGAGAAACAGACAGATAGACTAAGACATATTTACAGACATATTTACCTGAATATTTTTTAAAGATTTTAAAATTCTGACTAAGTGACTAGGTTGTAAAGCTTGTGGTGGTTTAAGTCTTGGTCTGGCTGCTTTCAACAACAACTCCAGTTTCACAAGAAGATTAGTCAGTCGAGTCAAACTTTTTCTGTGGCTGTGGATGCATATCTTCCATGCTGTCACCCTTACTGGAAGAAAGTTTTGAAACTAATTTCTTTTCTTTTGTCAGAGTTGTTCCAGCAGTTTGTTCACTTTCTTTCTTAGACATTATTTTTACTGAATACCTCTGGCAATGGGTGGTGGTGTTTCTGGTTTCATTTCTAGTGTGTCTGGATGTTTCTTGGCACAGGAGTTTGAGTTTCCAGTGTTTGGTGTGGTGGTGTCAGTTTGTCTCAGGTCTAATGGTGGTACTGGTGTTGTTGTTGCTGACTGCTGTTTCATTTTCAATGATGTGAAACCCATGTCAGTTCTGTGGAAGTAACAAAAGAGAGAGAAAAAGAACAATATATATTTGTGTGTGTGTGTGTGTATAACAAGAAACATGATGAAGAAATATAATAATAAAAATAATTATAACTAGCTTGTAAAAAAAATAATAATAACAATAATAATAAATCATTAATAAAATAAAAGAATTTGAATTATTAGAATGTAGAAAAATAACCAGAAAGATGAATATGCAGTTAAGATTGAAAATATTAATACTATAAATTAATTAATCAATTAATTAATTAGTAAATCAAAATTTAAATTAAAATGATAATAATGAAATAAATACATACACAAACATACAATAATAATAATAAAAAATATTTCTAATTCTTCAAATAAAATGAGCAGGATCACAAAATTAAAAAATGGGTCTTACAACATTTTCAACTGAAGTGCTGGCTGAGGCAGCTTGAATCTGTTGTCTAGAATCCTACAACAAAACATAATATTCATTAACAAACTAAACATAAAATAAAGTGAAAGTAGCATTTTACATTATTGAAATAGTTGTAAATTCTGTAAATAAAATATTGAAATAAATTCAAAATATCTGTTTATTGTTTAATTATTCTATAATATAAGAGTGTAATGTGTGTTTTTTGTGTGTGTTTTCATTCATTAAGTTATTACCCTTTCACATTGTTAAGAATACATGTTTTGATGATCTTGTTCATCAGTCTGATGAGATGTTCTTCAGGCTGAAAGTTAAGTAACAACAAAAGTTTCTGTATTAGTAAAGGAAAGACATGTAAAGGAATTAAATAAAAATATTGATAACTAGGACAGTATATTTACATTGTAAAAATGAAGCTTTACAGCATCTTAACAAAATATTAAAACAACTGGTCTGGTAAAGTACATTATATTTGTTGGTTTAAAAAACACTTACTTCAAGCTGGTCACTAATGACACTGTTAACCAAATCTAAAATAAAGAAGAAATATTTTATTTAAGAACAATCACAGCATTTTTTTTTAACTATTTTTAATATCTTTTAAAGGTAAACTAACTATACAGATAATGAAAAGAAACCCTGTTTCTAAAATATGAAGTGACACCCTTTTAAACAAGCAACTAAAACTATTTTTCTAATATACATCTTTCCACAAAACCCCCCCCAAAAAAAAACATACAAACATATACCATAATAAATAAACATATACCATAATGTTATATATATCAGGACAATCAGCTAGATTGTTAAATAACCTTATACCAGTCTGTGTAGCAGATCCACATGTTGCAGATCAGGCACCATAAACATAAGCACTAACAAAAATAGTTTTGAATAAATGGAATAAAAAATATACATTATAACTTTAGAAATGTGCTGTTTAATGGTTCAATAAACCTAATGTAATTCATTGGCCTTAAAGTTCCACCAAATCATTAACAACTGGATTTTAGAGAAATCATTAAATAAATATTTTATTATGTGAGTCATGTTTCACTTCTTAGGCAGAGAAGTAATTTTATTCCTCAGATTATTTAGTGACAGCACCTTTCCTCACAATCTAGAGATTGTTATTTATTGTCATCTTAGAACAGATGCCTCACAGGAAACAACATGCCCACCTGTCTGTACATAATGTGTTTAAAAGAAAATTACATATTCAGTCAGTAAACAAAAACAATATTAATTTTTTAAATATTTAATTACTAGTTTAATCTTAAAAGCCCCTAGTGCTTGTACAAACTTCAATCTGCATTTATCAGTAGCTCCACCCATCTCAAGTAAGGCTAAAGTTGTGAGCACATATCACTAAAGGGAGGTAACTCTAATTGACATAATTTTTACTTTGCCGAGTAAACTCCTCCCACTTCCGATGACACATCATGGTTTATGTCACGTGACCTTATTATGTCACCCATATTATATATATAAAGAAAGTGATGTTACCACAATCTTTTGTAGATGAATCTGGAATCGGAAAGTACTGCTGTGGAACCTCCAAAAATGCCGAGATTTGATCCCACGATCTCACACACGTGAACCTGCTGACAAGAAACATTAAAGTTTCAGCTTGGTTCTGTACTTCACAAGCTGTGTGAGGGCGGGGCAGACAGCCAGCGTGCTGGGGACTAGGGCAGGGGGGTTTTTTTTTTCTTAAACTATTCTTTTTATTATTCTCTGTTACAACCTTCTATTATGTGAATAATTTTTTTATTAGAATTATTTTTTCTTAACTTCGCTGAATAATTAAACTGCATAACTAAACAAATTAAATGAAACAAATCTAAATTCGAAAATGTATCATTATTTTGTTTTTATTTTCCTTTATCAACATTTGTTTAGTTTTTGTTAATGCTTTATCCATTATCATTGTTATATTCATTCTATTATTAATGGATAACAGAGTTATTTCCCTTAGACTACTTTGTCTATGAAATTGACTAATTATTATTAGTAGTAGTAGTAGAAGTAGTATCTCTATTTGTGTATTCTTAGTTTATTTCATATATTTAAAATGTTTCAGAATAAAAATAAGAATTTAAATTTATTACTAAATTCAGTTTTGATACGTGAAAATATGTATATGTTAGTTATTATGATTAAAGAAAGAGAGTTTTGGGTTTCACTACGACTAAGATTGTATGTTTTCATGAAAATTTCATTTCACTGTAAAAATGTAGTATAAAAATTTCAGTTACATATAAATACTGTTTTTCATCCATTCATGCTGACAGTTTAAATTTCACTGATATGATGATTTCTAGAGCGTGGAATGTAACATCAATTCAGGTGTTTAAAAGTGTAATAAAGTGTGTGTGTGTGTGTGTGTGTGTGTGTGTGTGTGTGTTGTTTTCATCTTTCTTTCATTTTTGTTTGTTTTTATTTTTGTTGTTGATATTATTGCTAACACTATTATTATTTTTATTATTGTTATTATTGCTAATATTGGTGTTATAGCTGTTGCTTTTTATGTTGGTTAATTTTGCTTTAGGCAGAATTGATAATTTTGTGTGGAGAGAAGAAAGCAAGTTAGAGAGAGAGAGAGAAAAAGACAGAGACAGAGAAAGACAAAGAGAGAGAGATACAGACAGAGTCAGACAGATAGAGAGAGAAAGAGAGACAGAGACACAGAGTGTCAGAGAGACAGAAAGAAAGAGTGAGTCAGAGAGACATAGACAGTCAGAGACAGAGAGAGAAAGACAGTCAGAGAGACAGACAGGGACAGAGACACAGAGGGAGAAAGAGACAGAGAGAAAAAGAGACAGGGACATAGGGAGACAGAGATAGAGAGATAGAGACAGGGAGATAGTCAGAGAGAGAGACACAGAGACAGAAATACTGAGAGAGAGAAAAGAGAAAGAGAGAGAGAGAGAGATTCAGAGACAGAGACAGAGAAAGAAAAAGAGATTCAGAGACAGAGACAGAGACAGAAAGAGAGATTCAGAGAGAGACAAAGAGAAACAAATATACAGAGACAGAGAGATATAGAGAGAGACTGTGAAAGAAAGACTGAGAGAGATGGACACAGACAGAGACAGAAAGAGATTCAGAGAGAGACAAAGAGAAACAAATATACAGAGACAGAGAGATATAGAGAGAGACTGTGAAAGAAAGACTGAGAGAGAAAACACTAACAGAACAAACTAACCATTAACAAAAATACTAACCACTAACAAATACTAACAAACAAAATACTAACAAACAAAATACTAACATTTAACAAATAAACATTAACAAAATAAACAAACAAATACTAACCATAACAAAAAATACTAACAAACAAATACTAACCATTAACAAAATACTAACATTTAACAAATACTAACCACTTAACAAAATACTAACATTTAACAAATACATTAACATTTAACAAATACTAACATTTAACAAATACTAACATTTAACAAATAACATTTAACTAAACTAACAAAATACTAACATTTAACAAATACTAACATTTAACAAATACTAACTTAACAAATACTAACAAAAAATACTAACATTTAACAAATACTAACATTTAACAAATACTAACATTAACAAAACTAACCACTAACATTTAACAAAAAACTAACATTTAACAAATACTAACCATTAACAAAATACTAACATTTAACAAATACTAACAAACAAATACTAACAAATACTAACCATTAACAAATACTAACAAAAAATACTAACCACTAACCACTAACAAAATACTAACCAAACAAAATACTACAAAACCACTAAAAATACTAACATTTAACAAATACTAACAAACAAATACTAACATTAACAAATAACAAATACTAACCACTAACAAAATACTAATCACTAACAAAATACTAACCACTAACAAAATACTAACATTTAACAAATACTAACTATTAACAAATACTAACCACTAACAAAATACTAATCACTAACAAAATACTAATCACTAACAAAATACTAACATTTAACAAATACTAACTCTTACTAACATCCCCTACGTGTACTGAACCTCACCGTGGTGTAGGGTGGCAACATCTCCAAAGGGAATGGCTAATTAGTACATTAATATAATAACATTTAATTGGATAGATAGATAGACAGATTGATAGATTATGATAGATAAATAGAAATACCTACATAGATAGTTACTGAAGATAGATGAACAGATGGATACATAGAGTATAGCTACTTTTTCTAATTTCAAATAGTGTCATTAATTTGAAAGCCCTTTCTATATACAGATAGACAGCCAGACCAACAGAATATAGACAGAAGTGTATGTACTTAAGAATAAGTTATGACATATAAATATCTGGCTTTCTTTCTCTCTCACTCTCCAAATTACTCATCCTTACTTACCTGCATGTTTCTATCTATCTATATATTTGTTTTATTTCATCATGTCTGTCTATATATTTGTTTTATTTCATCATCAGTTTCTCTGGCTATTTGTCTATCTATGTATCTGTCTGTCTGTTGATCAACCTGTGGTGTAGCTTAATCTTATTACCTGTCTAGCTAACCATTCATTCATCACTAAATCCATTTACCTATCTATCCTCTATCTGTCTGTTTATCTATCTATCTATCTATCTATCTATCTGTCTATCTATATATTTGTTTTATTTCATCATCAATTTCTCTGGCTATTTGTCTATCTATGTATCTGTCTGTCTGTTGATCAACCTGTGGTGTAGCTTAATCTTATTACCTGTCTAGCTAACCATTCATTCATCACTATATCCATTTACCTATCTATCCTCTGTCTGTTTATCTATCTATCTATCTATCTGTATATATATACACACATATATATTTATATAATTATCTCTTAAAAATCATACACACAGGGCACACTTCTCTGTTTCATAGTGAGATCAATACCTGTTCTCTCTCTGTAACACACAAATACATATAACCACACCTACATATCAGTCTCTCTCAGTCTAGCCATTTATCTATAATCTATCTAACACACATATAAACATACTCTTATTCACACATTCAGTTAGATACCAATCCTCTAACATAAATACAAATAATCACTATTATGAATCTATGTATCTATGAACTATTTATGTAGTTTATGCAGCATGTGTGTGTGTCCATATATATATATATATAAACATTATTCACTCATTATTTATTTATTTATATTTAATATATCGTCTCTCTATCAATCATCTTTCTCAAAAATCCACAAAAAGTTCACATACACATTTATATATCCATTCTCTCTAACACAAACATATAGTTATACATACACATCAATTTATCTATGTTAATCTGTACATATCTATCTATATATGTAACTAATTATTGTCTACCTAACCTATCAATCTATTTCTCAATCGATCAATTCATCTAACTATCTCTACATCAATCTATCTCACCCTCTCGGTTACAAATAGCACAGTCTATCTTGCAAACACACATACACACATATTTACATACACACTCTCTATTAATATCGTATTTAATTATTCAAATATTTATTCTTTTTATCTATCTATAAATATATTTCTTTATCTATCTATTTATGCCATATACATAAGCAACAGACTCAGTCTTTCTTACAGATGTGCAGTATATACTCATGTCTCCTTGCATTTATCTAGCTTTTTCTGTCTTTCAATTTACATCTCTATCCACCCTTTTTTACACACACACACACACACACACACATATACATACTAATCATCTTTAAACACACAAATACATTATCATTCCTATACATACACACACACACACACACACATATGTAGGTACATATACATACTAATCATCTTTCAACACACAAATACATTATCATTCCTATACACACACACACACACACACACACACACACACACACACACACATATACATACTAATCATCTTTAAACACACAAATACATTATCATTCCTATATATACACACACACACACATATATGTAGGTACATATACATACTAATCATCTTTAAACACACAAATACATTATCATTCCTATATACACACACACACACACATATATGTAGGTACATATACATACTAATCATCTTTAAACAAATACATTATCATTCCTATATACACACACACACACACACATTCCTTAACATCTATCTATATGTCTATCAGTCTGTCTACAAATCAATCTACCAAACTAGTAACATACCTACATATCAGTTTATCTCTCTAGCTTATACGTCTGTTTTTCAATAACCATCTCTCAATCATATGTCCAGCTACCTGAATATCTAACAATATACTACTTCAAACCTTGCTATCTTGCTGAATGTCTGTCTATATAATCTATCTGTATTTATTTCTGTGTGTGTATATATACACACAGAGATAAATAGTTACATCTTTCTGTATTTATCTCTTTTTATCTATATATATATCTGTATTTATCTCTGTATATCTATCTACATAATCTATCTGTATTTACCTTTGTATGTCCGTCTATATAATCTATCTATATTTATTTATATCTGTGTATCTGTCTATATAATCTATCTGTATTTATCTCTGTTTATCTATCTATATAATCTATCTATATTTATTTATATCTGTGTATCTGTCTATATAATCTATCTGTATTTATCTCTGTTTATCTATCTATATAATCTATCTGTATTTACCTTTGTATGTCTGTCTATATAATCTATCTATATTTATTTATATCTGTGTATCTGTCTATATAATCTATCTGTATTTATTTCTATATATCTATATATAACCTGTGTATTTATCTCTGGATATCTATCTTTAAGTTATCAGTTCATCACTAACGCGATCCTAACACAGATCCAATCCTCTCTGTCTTCTGTCTGTCTCTGTGTGTATTTATCTATGTACATTTACATCATCATATCCACTTTACCATCATACTTGCTTACACCTATCTATTTATCCATCCATCGAACTCTAAGGAAATGCCTCCCTATATATATTTCTCTATCCATCAATAACAATCCGTTGAATCAGCTATTCATCTTCCTGACTATCTCCCTAAATTATTATAACTACATTTTATATCTAGCTTTCTGTGTTACTGTCCATTTATAACTCTCATTCACAATTCCATTATTTAGCGATCCTTATCAATCACTGGTACACACACACACACACACACACACACACACACACACACACACACACACATGCACTTTCTATGTCACATATCTATATGTATCTCTATATGTATATCTATGTACACAATTTCTCTTTCTATCTACATAATCAACCTACCTAACAGTTTATATATCAATAACATCTATCAGTCTAAACATCTTCTTGTCTACATACCTACGTATCACCTTCAAATCTTGCTATATTTCTGTATGTTTGCTCACATATATACTCAATACATTCACTCTTCAAAAAAAAGACAAGCAATGTTTCATCTATATACTATTCCCTGATCCAGCTTACATACCTACACCTATAGCTATATATATATATATATATTCAGTCTTCCACCTTACCATCATACTTGCCTACACCTACTTGTCTGTCTGCTACATAACTATCTACCTACATATCTGTCTGTCTGTTACATAACTATCTACATACATCTACATATCAACCTACTGAACTACTGGGCTACCTACCTACCTGTCTGTCCTGTGTGTCTGCTGTCTGTTAGATAACTATCTACATACATCTACATATCAACCTACTGAACTACTGACCTACCCACCTGTCTGTTAGATAACTATCTACATACATCTACATATCAACCTACTGAACTACTGACCTACCTACCTATCTGTCCCTCTGTGTGTCTGCTGTCTGTTAGATAACTATCTACATACATTTACATATCAACCTACTGAACTACTGACCTACATACCTATTTGTTTATCTATCCACATTACAACAGATCAATAACCATCCATCAATCATATATCTAATTCCCTGTCAAACTACCTACATACATAACTAACTGTGCCTGCATTACAACCTGTATGATTTATATATACATCTGTACGTCTACACTCTCAGCCTGGCACACAAACACACGACAGAAAGAAGAAAACACAGAATAGATAAATGGCCATTGTCATGTTTACCTATCTACCTAAATTCATCTACACCTATCAATTCATTTGTTAACTTCTACTGATCTAACTGTCTATCAGTCTATCAATTCATCTACATCTATCAATTCATTTGTTAACTTCTACTGATCTAACTGTCTATCAGTCTATCAATTCATCTACATCTATCAATTCATTTGTTAACTTCTACTGATCTAACTGTCTATCAGTCTATCAATTCATCTACATCTATCAATTCATTTGTTAACTTCTACTGATCTAACTGTCTATCAGTCTATCAATTCATCTACATCTATCAATTCATTTGTTAACTTCTACTGATCTAACTGTCTATCAGTCTATCAATTCATCTACATCTATCAATTCATTTGTTAACTTCTACTGATCTAACTGTCTATCAGTCTATCAATTCATCTACATCTATCAATTCATTTGTTAACTTCTACTGATCTAACTGTCTATCAGTCTATCAATTCATCTACATCTATCAATTCATTTGTTAACTTCTACTGATCTAACTGTCTATCAGTCTATCAATTCATCTACATCTATCAATTCATTTGTTAACTTCTACTGATCTAACTGTCTATCAGTCTATCAACATCTCTTTCTTTCTTTCTTTCTGTTTATCTTCCTGTTTATCTCTTTACCTGTTAACCTCCCATCAGACAGTCAGTCTCATATCTCTGTCAATCATCTTTCCATTTCTTCAAATGGTTGCTCTCAAGTTAACTTCTAATATTGTCTATGAAAACAACATTAAGCTGGAACCTGCTTGTTGTCTGTCTGTAAATATCATTGCTCCACATATTTTCATTTCCTCTATAATTTGTAATGTAGAAACACACAAAGCTTTTGCACTGTCATTAGTCTTGACAGTAGAAGTTTTTTGTTCCCTTCAATAATAACCAAGAATCATCCACTGTTAACTATTGGAGAATAATCAATCCACACTAATGTGTATTGACAACATTTTCTCTGGAAACTGCTTTGGAAAGAAAAATCCACCTTTTGTGAATAATAATAATTGTTCCATATCAGTAAATACCTCATCTGTTTAAATTCTTCTCCCTCTTCTTGTAACTGAAGCTGATTCCAGAATCTTGTCTTTCCTGTAGATACAACAATAAAATGTAATAGAATAATAAGTATTTTTGATTGTGTTTAATTGTCTGTAATGTTAGAAAGAAATTATTAAATATAAACATCATCTGTCTCTTATTGTAATAGATTTTAACAATAAATCACAAATAATTTAATCAAAAAATATATATCTATAAAAAAGTATCACTACAAATTTTACATTATGGTCAATTTAAAAAAAACAATTGTCTTTTATAACCGAATTCATAAAAATATGTGAAAGTATTTCATTATGAAAGATTTTCTAATATTAAACAAGAAGAATGCACTGATTAGATCAAAATATTTTAAAGTTAAGCAATACAAACATAACATGAAAATGTAATAATAATAATAATACAAATACCACTAATATTTCTTAAAGCTGAAATCTATAAAATTGTGAATTCTCCTCTGAATCTTCAGCACTGACCTGCCTTGCACTGTAAGGGAGAGAAAGAGATCTGAAAACCTCTGTCGTTGTACAAGTGTTTAAAAGAAATACAAAATTTGACATGGACTTGACAGTTTCCACCTGTAAATTGAAAAGAATTCATTATCACCAGCCTATAAAAATGACAGGCATTTTAGTTAAATAACTATTTGATAAGTTCTGTCATTTATTAATTTACTAACAGATACCAAAGCTTTTCAGTTCTGTGTCACTCTCCACCAGGTATGTGAATTCAGTCACTTTGATTACAAGCTGCATTACTTTTTTGGAACACTTAGAACTGATTCTATACATCTAATTTTAGATTTGATTAAAAATATATAAGTTAATAATCTGCCTACAACATTCAATTTATCCACAATAATAATCTTTTAATCCCAAAAGATCAAGAGAATTCCAATTAATTACAAATATTTAACATTTTAAAATGTGATGATATAATTAATTCAAACCACAAAAAAGTCCTTTATACCTACAGATCTTTTTGTTATCTTTAAGAAAAAATATATATATTTTTTATAACATTAAATGACAGCTGAATAAATTCATAAAAAATAAACATTATCTGTGAATATCATTCAGTTCATCAGCTAGTTTATGTATATTATTCTAACACAAAACTGCAGTGACTAAAATGTTGAAGTGTTATCTTGATCTGAACTGAACTTTTATCACCTACAAATCTATGTTTATTAAAGTTAACAGATTTGAATCCTGAATGAGGAAGTGATCCAGCTGATAAAAAACAAAACAATAAATGAACGAAATAATGCAGACACTGCAAGAGTAACACAGAAACTAATCAACTCTGTGTCATCTGATATATAAAGTTTTCACTGGTAGGAAACAGAGTTGTAAGGATTTACATCTGCTTCTTCCTGAACAATGGCAGTTTATAGCATAATTACCACCAACTTGATCACTATGCATTTCGAAGGTACATTTTTAATGAATATCAAGGAATTTTTATAAAACAGAATCAAGAAATGAAGTACTGGTTTTGACATAAGTATAAAATGTACTGATCTGTCTTCTATCTGAGTTACCTGAAAGGTCTTCCAAGCTGGTCAACAAAATCCTCTGAAATGCTGAATCAAAGTTTGTGCTGGTGGTATGATAGCTATATTTAAACAACTATCCTGTTTCATGTATGAGTCACTGTTTCTTACTATTTGTTCAAGGTCAGGACATTTTGTGAATTTTGTACATTCCCCATTTTTTAGCCAGATTTATCTAAATAAATAAATATAGAAAGAAAAATTAATAAAATAAAATAAAAATAAATAATAAATAAAAAGTAAGCATCAAATTTATCATTCTAAATCTTAACGTACATTATTTAAATGACTATTTTTTTACCTATTCCAGGCTAGGAGCATATGATTAATTTATTTGGGAAGAAATATCTCAGTCATGGAAAATTATTATAAATTATCAATGAATTATACTTAAACACTGTTTTAATACTGACTTTATTTATCTGGATATAGTGGTAACATTCAAGAAGCAGCAAAAATAACGTTAAAAAGGACTAAATCCTTTGCCACTGGCCATTACAAGCCCTGCATTCATACGTACATATGTACTTAAACACATTACTATTATTAATTATTATAAAACATAATGATACCACTTACTTTAGAACAGTTCTCTGTTTTATTGATTTCCTCTGTCTAGTATCAGTATCAGATGAATTTGTCATCTTCAGGTTTTTTTTCTCATTATCACCTGCAAAACAAAATTACTTATTTAGCAATTTTGGAAGTAAAGCTGGATTAGCCACAATCAATAAACTCGAAATGGTTTCCAGCTTACAATTTGTTATATCTGTATTCACTGAGTACATTTCTCTCTTTTATTTCCTCTTTCATCTTGAACTTCTACAATGATCTAGCAGACTGTTTTGGCAGGCATCCCAGCTATTATTATAATATATGATCCTAAAATTGTGACAGAATTATATCTCATATCAAAAAACAACAGCACATTTATAAATAAAACTTAATGAAAGGCGTTTAATCCCAAATCAAAACTAATTACTTCTGCTAGTTAGATTCTTTAACAGAATGAAAGTCACATCTATAGCTGATGGATGCTATTAATTTAAATGTTAAACATGCAGAGAAGTTTTGAATGCCAGTATTTTTAAATAAATATATAAATAAATAAAATTAAATATAAATAAAAAGATACAAAGATAAAAGAGATAATAGTAAAGGAAAGTGAAGATAAACTAAAATTCTCAACTTTATAGTGAAATAAATCAACATTAAAATAAAAATCATTGCACAATGCAGAACAGAATTGTTGAAAGTATTAAACTTGTTAAAAAACTTGTCAAAGATCAACATAAAAAAAAAAAAAAAGAAGGCAAATTTAAAGTAATAGAAAATCAAAACATCTGCCTAAAAATTTTAATTTTAAACTTTTATTTGAAGTTGTAAAATTATTTAAAGTAAAACATAACAAATAATGCATTTTCTAATAACCTAACAAAATGAACTATAAGTATTATAACCAAACTGATTAAAACAAAAAAAACCAGAAGAGTTAAAATATTAATAAATTATTTATATTTTAGTTACAATGAAAATAAATTTCAACTTTACAAACAATCAAACAAAACACAAAATTGATAATACCCTGTCAAAATTTGCCTGTTTCTAAATACCATATTTATTATAAGGCCTGAAATATAATATTAATTTATTAATAAGTATCATTTCTACGAACTCTATTGAAAAATAAATAAATATATTCAAAATAGCTAACCTGAAATATATTTTATTTGATATATTTATCTAATTATATAAACATAAAACAACTTCCAGTAACATATAACTTGGAATTAATCAAACAATTACATTTTCTTTGATATATTATTATAAAATTAATTTATAGTGAAAACTAAAATGTAAGCAAGTATGACAAAGTAATATTTATTTCCTTATTAAACTGAATTATAAGTCTTAATAAAAAGACTATCCAAATTAAGGCAAACAACAGTGCTTGAGCTATATTTGAAGAGTTATACATCTTGATATAATTAAAATTCTGTATTCTTGCTGGAACTTTTTTTAAATTTCATCATATTTTATTATCCTGTAATCTACATAATACTGATGCTGACATCTGTTTTAAAAAGGTTATTTTATTAAGTTTTGCTATGCTTGTATAAGTCATAACTTTATTATTAAACTGTTAAGGTTTATTATGACAAAAAAGTACAGAAGTTGGTAAAATTTTAACTTTATTTATAAAAAATATATATTTCCTTAATTGTTAGAATCATCGAGTGTACAAAAAACTATATGATATAAAAATAGTTTTGTCGTAAAACAAAAACTGGAACAAATTAATAATAATAATAATAATAATAATAATAATAATAATAATAATAATAGTAATAATAATAATAGTAATAGTAATATTATTATTATTATTATTATTATTATTAAAAAATTAACATTAGCATAATCACCACCACTATTATCATAATAATTTCTGTTACTATGTTTTCTTAGATGCTCATTACTAAGAACTGACAGGTAATAATATGAAAAGATAGTTCACCTTCTGTGTATCTCCTTGACATCTGCAGCAATCTGGTGGATTACACATTATATATTTATTTAATAATTTTCCAAATGATGCAGTTGTTGCATAACCCTGTAGGAAAGAAATAAAATAAAACAAAACATGAATTTACATTCCTTTATAAAATGATGTGATCAACTAAGATTTTAAAATATAATTTTAATTTAGTTACTGATGTTGATTTATATATGTGTATATATATATATATTTTGTCTTCCTGTTTTACTAATTTCCTATAGTTGGCATGTACATTTCATATTTAAAATGATTATACACAGATAAAAGCTGAAGATAACCTTTACATATTAAAAAAGATGTTTGTTGGGTTTTTTTAAACATTTTCTGTATTAACTGTTAAATTAATCATCATGATATAATCATAAAACATCTTATTGTTGATAAGAAAACAGGAGAGTGAAAATAAATAAATATATAATGTGTATTGCTAGTTAATATTCTCAGTAATACCAATGTGTGAAGTCATCACAGAAAGTGAAGGTGTGTTTGTTATAGATCTAAAAAGTTAACAAATCTTCTGAATGCTCTTAGTGATTTAGTTTTAAATATCTAAGAACAATTTGATATAAAAAGAAATATATCATCAACAGTTAAAAAGAAAAGATTTAAGGAAAAAAGAAGAAAAAAGAAACATTTATCTAATTATCAGCTACAGTTTGTTACACAAATGAAACTTAAGTCTAAAAACAGGTGTTTATCCATCCAAGAAACAAAAACAATACTTTTTCTCCTGTATCATTACATCCACACAAAACGTAATTAAAACTTTACTTACCTTTTCACCATTTTCTGCAGTTTCAGCAGGCTTATTGTCATTCGTTCTGAAAGACAAATAACAGGTCTAATAAGTTAGCAGGTCATTTTAAATTACTAAGAATTACTAAGAAATGTATTTAAAAAATTTTTAAAAGTAATAATTTAAAAAACAAAATCATTAACACAAACTGAAGTGTGTCAAAAATGCATAAACTGATGCTGTTTTCAATAAACACTTTCTCCCTAGCTAGCATTACAAAAAATATGTGTCTGTAGGTGTGTGTATATAAAAACAAAGCAAAAAAACATTACTGTATTGGATATTTAAATACAACATATTCTTTTGATGGTTTAAAATAAATAATAATTGGGATAAAAAATTATGGCTATATATGTATTATAATCTGGCATTTAGAAATAGAGAAATGAAATTCAATTTAACAAAAAAGGTTGATAAAATTATATGTAATACATTTGTTTTTGCTCCAATGAGTGGCAATAAAAACATTTTTTAGTCCTTTTTCCTAAAAGCTCATAGAAATGACAAAGTTTCCCATCAATGCAACAACTACCACAGAGCAGTGGAACTAACCTTAAACCTGTAGTCACCAAGATCAACATTAACATACTACAGTAAGCTTCTACACCAATAACTAAATGTGTTACTGTAGAAAACAGAAGACATATATGCTTGAAGTTTAACTTCATTACCTAGCTAAAACCTTAACTAAGACAAATAAATGTAAGTGAATGTTATATGTGTTACAGAACAACAAAACATTTCACTTGCAGTTTTGGCTTCCATACTGCCAGAAGACCCTGTGTAAGTTATTGTACTTGATGTCTGTACAGCCTGCTCTAAAATACTTGAAATGCTATTGCTGTTTGGCTGTCATAAAGTTTATCTACCAATACCTGCAATCACATGGCTGAAAGGCTTACTGCATCATTCCTCATTATCTGTTGAGTATCCCTGTCTCAGCTGTTATGATTTAATACAAGATGAGAAGTACTTTTCTATTTGATACACCAGAAATTATATTAGTAATTACAGACAGGTGCAGTTATAATATCATATTTTATTACTAAAGAAATATTTTTATTTCTGTAAGCAGATTAACATTATTTTCACAAACAAATATTAGCAATTAAGTGAGAATGACCACAAATAATTTAAAAACTGGATTTATGACGGATAAAAAAGAAAGACTGACTAGTAAATATGTAGAAAAATAAAGTCAGGAAACTTTAAACAGAAAAGTTATATAAATAAAAGACACGGAGAAACACCTAGAGATAAATGTTCTCAGTTGATTAATACCAAACAAGAAAGCAATTAGGTATGAAATGAACTTGTTATGTTAATGTCTTTTTTGTCACTCAAATGAAACTAGACATTATTGATGACTGTTTAGTAAGAATGAACTGGAAATTTAAAAATCTCCAAAGAAAAGGATATAAATGACTAAACTTGCAATTATATTTAGTTTCTAGATTAAAAATTAGCTACAGCTGCAGCAGCCAGTAAATAAAAACATTTGTCTTTTGTCTTTCATTTACTTTAATTTCTTTCTCCTATTACTACAAACTCAATTAAGCTTTGTCTTAAAACAGTTTTCACTATACCTTTCACTAGCAACCGTTGAACTATATGCACTCTCAAGAACAGCTTTTATTAGCAAAGTCGCTATTCTATCGTCTTTCATCAACGCCGAGTTCACTGAACACTTTATCAGGATGGACCCTTCACTTTCCTGCAATGATAACGCTATCACTGTTTCTTTTTCCAAATCTAATATTCTGCTAACGCTCTAATTTCATCCATCCATCCATCTGCTGTACGTTTTGTAAGTTTCGGTTGGCGTCTTCAAATGAAAAAGAAATTAACAACAACTCTCTGTACCAAGATAAAATCCATCGTCAAGCCCACACTTACAACAATACATTACTCCAAAAAACATGAATAACAAGCACTCCTTCCGAGAGAGTTCCATTCACAAATCCAACACCAAACGTAATTGGCTGAATTATAAAACAGTGACTATGATTTGATCTGTAATAAACATAACCAACCAATCACCACTATTATAAATTCTGCTGCAGTCCAACTCAATTACTGAGTAACCATCCCATTGTGGAATGCACACCAATTTGAAACTGGTCCATGATATTCTGGTAAACTTAAAGAATTATGTTAACAATTATTGTTGGAGATTTGGGTACATCTAATTAACTGTTTATATTTTTTCATAGTTTTGAACAGAAAAATGCAATGTGCATTAGCTTTAACTTAATATTTATAGTTGCTTTTGTTATGTATTAATAAATATTGTATAAAAATGTACTTAATTCAGTGTTTATATATTAGTTTACATTATAGTTGTTATAAAACTTTGTCATTTATTAAAATAGAAACATATTTTATAGTCAAAATGTTGAAGTATATTTACTTTTATTTTCTCATAATTTTTAAAAATATTTTAAAAATAAATAAATAAATAAAAGACAAAAATCTCAGATCTTGTATTATTTTCCTGTGCAGTTTCTCCAGCTTAAAAAAGCACATTAATTTATATTTCTCTGTATATCTCTACATCTCTTTATAGAAAAATAATACCTCCTTCTCTATCTCTGTGTTTGTTATTTATGTTACAAAAATACTAACGATATAAAGCAACTACAAAAGTAAAATTAAAAAGCTAGGTAACTATTATGTTAATTTGATTTAAAAATAAAAATAATATATCAATGCTTTATATAAAGTGAAATAAGAAAATGTAAACTTAAATAATTTTTGTCACAAAAATATTAATGACAATAAAATTTTAGAAATTAGAATAATAATGATATCAAGACATTACAGGGCAAAAATTAAAGTAAAATAAAGATTATATTAGATATGTCAATTACTAATGCTATCACTACAAAACACAACAAAACAAAAACAAAAAGAAGATAAAAATTAGATGCAATTTATATTAGAAATATATAAATGCTAATAACAACAGTATTAGTAAAAGTGATTTTAGTACTACACAAAAAACTCTTCCACAAAAAATTCCAGACAGAAAAACCAATGACATTATGTCAATTTATATACTGTTTATATAATTATAATATTCACATAATCAGTTTAGTATCAAAATGTCTCTAATTTGAATTTCTGTATATGTGTTTGCATAGATCAATGTTTATTGTAGACATGCAGATTACGCATGACATGCATACACCTGTATGTTTACCTGTTAGCTCGTTTCAGGTCACTGACACACTCTGCTGACTGCTGATGTCTGTATGTTTAACTGTTATGTCTGTATGTTTACCTGTTATGTCTGTATGTTTACCTGTTAGCTTGTTTCAGGTCATTGACAAACTCTGCTGACTGCTGATGTCTGTATGTTTACCTGTTATGTCTGCATGTTTACCTGTTATGTCTGTATGTTTACCTGTTATGTCTGTATGTTTACCTGTTATGTCTGTATGTTTACCTGTTATGTCTGTATGTTTACCTGTTAGCTTGTTTCAGGTCATTGACAAACTCTGCTGACTGCTGATGTCTGTATGTTTACCTGTTATGTCTGTATGTTTACCTGTTAGCTTGTTTCAGGTCATTGACAAACTCTGCTGACTGCTGATGTCTGTATGTTTACCTGTTATGTCTGTATGTTTACCTGTTATGTCTGTATGTTTACCTGTTAGCTTGTTTCAGGTCATTGACAAACTCTGCTGACTGCTGATGTCTGTATGTTTACCTGTTATGTCTGTATGTTTACCTGTTAGCTTGTTTCAGGTCACTGACAAACTCTGCTGACTGCTGATGTCTGTATGTTTACCTGTTATGTCTGTATGTTTACCTGTTAGCTCGTTTCAGGTCACTGACAAACTCTGCTGACTGCTGATGTCTGTATGTTTACCTGTTATGTCTGTATGTTTACCTGTTATGTCTGTATGTTTACCTGTTATGTCTGTATGTTTACCTGTTAGCTTGTTTCAGGTCACTGACACACTCTGCTGACTGCTGATGTCTGTATGTTTACCTGTTATGTCTGTATGTTTACCTGTTAGCTTGTTTCAGGTCACTGACAAACTCTGCTGACTGCTGATGTCTGTATGTTTACCTGTTATGTTTGTATGTTTACCTGTTATGTCTGTATGTTTACCTGTTATGTCTGTATGTTTACCTGTTATGTCTGTATGTTTACCTGTTATGTCTGTATGTTTACCTGTTATGTCTGTATGTTTACCTGTTAGCACGTTTCAGGTCATTGACAAACTCTGCTGACTACTGATGTCTGTATGTTTACCTGTTAGCTCATTTCAGGTCATCGACAAACTCTGCTGACTGCTGATGTCTGATTTCTGAGTTTTTAGAGATTTTCTCTAGAGCAGTCACTAACTCTTGTACTCTGAGTCGTTTTTCTCTTCTGAGCGACTCACACAGGTCCTGAGCTATCTCCATCATGTCATTCAATCTCAACTCACATATAGCTGGCGCTTTCAGCTCCTCATCTTCATCATCCTGATGATAAATGATTATTCATTGAACATTTTACTAATTATGAAAGCTATCAGATTATCATCTTCATCATCCTGATGATAAATGATTAGTCATTGAAATTTTTTACTAATTATGAAAGCTTTCAGATTATCATCTTTTTATTATAATAATTATCAGATTATGATGATCGTCCTGATGATAAATGATTGAAACTCAGTTATATAATAAAATTAGAATTATGAATGTTGTCTGTTCCTTACTTTAACACCTTGATGAATCAAAATTTAAAACATTTAAAATTTAATAATTACAAAGGTTTTCAATTAATTATTATCATAACGATACATTTAAAATTTTAAAAGTAATTATAAAAAAGCCTATCAGTGGTTATGGCATACAAAATCAATATTATGATATAACCTATCATTATTACCTATTAATATTACATTTCTGTATTACATTACTCAGTATTCTTAGAAAAGATACAATTTAAAATTATAATAAAGAACTATGATAAACAGTATCAGTAGTTATGACACAATCATCTATATAGTAAGTTTGTATTATTTGGTTTTCTCTGTTTATATGAACAAGTCACTGTATTTAGAATACTTACATGAAAAAATAAACAGACAACTGTATAAATACTATTTAGATTTTTTCTCTTTTTTAAATCAGGTTTAAAACACACAAACGTGAGAAATAATAAAATTAATAATGTGACATATCTACTGTGTATGTTATTATTATATTTGGTTCCCCTGTTTAAATAACTGTATCAGTCTAACAGCTAGAAGAGATAAAGTAAGAGAAAATCACATGTTTCTGTTTGCCCAGTCTGTTTATATAATTATATAATTATATATATACTATCTCACTTATAGTGATAAATAAAACAGAGATAATCACATGTTTGTGTTTATCCAGTCTGTTTATATAATTATATATAAACTATCTAACTTAGATAAAGTGATAAATAAAACAGAGATAATCATATGTTTGTGTTTGCCCAGTCTGTTTATATAATTATATATATACTATCTAACTTAGATATAGTGATAGATAAAACAGAGATAATCACATGTTTGTGTTTGCCCAGTCTGTTTATATAATTATATATATATATATACTATCTAACTTAGAAGAGATAAAGTGATAAATAAAACAGAGATAATCATATGTTTGTGTTTGCCCAATCTGTTTATATAATTATATATATATACTATCTAACTTAGAAGAGATAAAGTGATAGATAAAATAGAAATAATCACATGTTTGTGATCTCACACTTGAGATGCTCTATCTGTACTCTGTAGGCCTGCTCCTGTGACTCCTTACCACTCAGTCTCAACTCCAGAGTTCTCTTCTCCTTCTCCATCAAGTAGTTCTGAGCCTTCAGCTCTGCCTTCTCCATCTCACTCTCCAGCAGACACACCACACTTCATACGCCTCTGTCGCCTGGTACAAAGTCTGAACAATTTCCTGCATGTTAGAACAGCTCTGTAAATACTGCCCTAAATGTTCGGCTAATTTCAAATTTGGAAGCTGAAGTAGAAATTGTGAAAAAGTCATAAGTCAAGAGTTATTCTGAGATATTGTTTAAATTTTTATTTTTGTCTGATTTGAAATGGTATTACCACAGGCCAAAAAAATAAGCAAAGTTTAAACTGAGTTAAAATCACATTGGATGTCATGAAAAATAATATATCAATGACTTATTCTGTGTTATTTTGTTAAAAATGTATTTATTTTAGTTGACTTGAAACAGTATTACCATAAAGCAAAAAATATAACATCAAAAATCATGAAAACTAATGAATAATAATTATGTATTATTGTTAAAACTGTATTTATTTGCATTATTTGATTTGAAATAACTGTAGTTGGAAAACATTTGTAAATTGAAAAATATGTCAATGAATCATTTTCTGTCCATTTTTTTTTATTGTGAGGTGATATGACTTGAAATTACCACCATAAAAAAACCCCAACACTTTAATGAATTAAAACATCACACTAGAAATTATGAAAAACATGTCTATGAGTTATTCAGTATCACTACAAACCTTTAATTTTGTTTTTCATATTTTTCCCTATAATTATCAGTCAGATAACAATATACTGTCAGTATATTCAATTTAAGTATAAAATATTTTGTATATCAGTATAATATATATATATATATATATATTTTATTTATTTACTTAAATTAATAATTAAGTATATGGCAAATGAATGAGAAAAAAAACAGGTGTTTGCAGGTGTCATTCATAGAATAAATGCCATATATTTGGTTATTCATTTAAATAAATGTACAAATAAATAAATAAATAAATGAAGTGAAATGAAATGTTAGTATTTAGGTTTCTCACAAAATAAAGGTATATTCATATTCATTCATTCATTCATTTGTTAATTTATTCATTCATTTGTTAATTTATTCATTCATTCGTTAATTTATTCATTTATTCATTCGTCTTTTACCTTGGTTACAGTCTGCTCCTGTCCAGCCCTGTTTACACAAACACTTATAGGACCCAGCTACACTCTGACAAAACCCGTTGGGACAAGTTCCATTTAAAGAGCATTCATCAACATCTGAAAAAAAAAACAATTTTATATTCAAATTACTGAAATTAAAAAAGAAACCAAAACCCACATATTCATGCTTATTTACATTAAAAAAAAAAAAAAAAAAAAAACCATTAACACAAATATAATTTACATTTCAAAATAATATTTGCATAGGTAATAATAAAATGAATAAATATGATATATTTTACAAATAATTATCTGTTAATAATTTATAATACAAAAATGAAATACATTTGGCAGTTAACAAATTTATGAATTTAATAAATTTAAATTTGATAAATTTTTATACATTCTACAATTAATAATAAA
Organism: Chrysomallon squamiferum; assembly: GCA_012295275.1. Classification (NCBI taxonomy): domain Eukaryota; kingdom Metazoa; phylum Mollusca; class Gastropoda; order Neomphalida; family Peltospiridae; genus Chrysomallon; species Chrysomallon squamiferum. Next base: position 4,476,689 of record CM022677.1, read on the forward strand.
ATTAAAGATGAATGTAACACATTTTTACACATAATAATATGAATAAATATAATATTTACATTTTGCAGTCAATATTGAAGTCTTAATAAAATGTAAAAATATCTTATTCATTTTACAGATAATAAAAATTCATTACATAACTAATCTTATAGTTGAGAACTAAAATGTATATATAATAACAGGACTATGACAAGAAAAAAATAATTGTATAATCAAAAAGGTTAAAATAAAATACAATTAACTGTTTGTATAAATTTCAAAATATAAACTTTTAAGTTTAAATACAAAATTTAAACCAAACTATAAAGAAATAAAAATTATCTGTGGATCAAAATAATAATTAACTGAGGAGTTCAAAGAGATAAAATTTCTAAATAAAATGCTAATAAACCAGACTGAAAGAAAACAAAATAAAGATAAATGAACAAAAATACTTTAATCAAATATTTATTTTTAATTTATATATATGTATCTTTCTGTCTATCTGTCAGTTTTATTTTATTTTATTTTATTTTATTGATTTATTTTGCTATCTGTTACTAAAATATAATTTTAAAAACATCTGAAATAAATATATATTTGATTAATGCAATAGTCAATATTAAATATTCTTTTTTCAATGACATAAACATACCTTCAGTACAGTTTACACCAGTCCAATACCATCTATGCAACTTCCATTGTTCTTGCATGGATTTTCTTTGCAATCATCAATAGCTGAAACATTTGGGAAAACAAAATTACAGTATAAAAGTATTTTTGAAAAAATATAAATACATAATGAAGAATAAACAGAACTAAATGAATATTCAGACAATTATGAGACAAATGAATTTTTGGCTGGTAAAGTCTGCAGCTGGACAGGATCTGGTATTTCCAACTTGTTGCCTGGTGATGGACTTCATCCCAAGCAGCCACGATGGATACCAGTCACTGAATTCGTAAAAGCAGCAATTTCTACCATTCGTCATGAAGTGTGTCATGTTCCAATAGGTCTAGTGGTTGTCAGGGCAACCTCAGATGTTGCTGTTTGTGATGTTGAGAGGGTAGAAGATGTCTGAGTGGTCTCTGAGCTCTTGTTTTCCCACAGCACGGAGCTCTTCAATGAAGAAAGTCACTGTTCTGTGTTGTGTATCAGATACTTATCAGTGCTGTTGTGCAAGGCTAGGTCTTCAAGGACATCACTATGCTTTGGTCATCCAGTTCTTGCCCTGTCTTTGAATCAAACAACCAATGACAGTTTGGTTAAAGCTCAGATCTCTGCCATCCTCTCTACATGACGTTTCAGTAAAATGTATACGCCAGTAACCAGCCATTTTCATTATTTCAAACAGTCTTCAACCTGCCACAAACTTTCACAAACAAGAAGGACCATTCAGATCTCCTGTGTTAACATGTAATGGAATAAAACTCAAACTGCAAATCCATGTATGTCACTTCTGTGTCTGTCTGTCAGTGTGTTGCGTAGATCTCATTTAAATTATGTGATAGAATGAACATGTTTTCCATATATGCAAATAACAACAACATAGAATTAAGAACTATGCTAACAGGCTCTATTTTGAAGAAAAAAAACTGTTATTCAATATTGATTTGGGTGGCACTTAAATTTTGCACAGGTGTATATGACAATTTTGACAATGATACACTTTTTTGTTCTTTGGATGAAATATATATAATTTATTTTATCAGTTCGTTTATTGCACAAAACATTCACCATAATAGGAAGAAAAAATAATAATAACAATTAAAAAACAAATTGTTGAAAACAATTTTTAATCTGTTTGTTAATACTGTCAAATGACATTTCAACAATAAAAAAGAAAAATCATATTTTGTAGATTAGACAAAATGTATTTGTATCAACAGAAACACACTTAAAATAGAAATAAATAATTTGTTTTCTATTTGTACACCTCAACAGAATATATATAAAATATATTTGAGCTTTTCTCTCAATAGAGGTAATTCTTCTGTTTCTGTCAATACAAGTACATTTTAATTAGATAGTATATAAAATATATTTTAATTTGAAAGTACATGAAGTATTTTTTAATTAGAAAGTATACAAAATATAATTTAATTAGAAACAATATAAAATGTATTTTAATTAGAAACCATATAAAATAAATTCTTTGTGTGTCTATCAACATAATAACATTTCAACTAGAAAGTACATTAAATATATTTTGCCTGCTTTTGTCCCCATATTACACTTGAACTAAAAAGTATATAAAATGTATTTTGGCTATTTGAATATACAGATACATTAACAAACTACATTTTAAAGTGTTACTAACTTTTGTCGCAGTGAACACCTTCGTAGTCAGCTGTACAGTTACAGATGTATTTTCCTGAACCTTTGAGTTCAGCATTTATACAGGTTCCGTTTACACATGGACTACTGGCACATTCATTAATATCTGTGAATACATGAATAAATGAGTGAATGAAAGAATAAAACAAATAAAGAAAGGAATAAACGAAGGAATAAAGTAACGAATGAATGAATGTGATAAAGGAAGAAAGGAAGGAACGAATAAAACGAAGGAAGGAAGAAATGATTAAAGGAATTAATATTTTAATGAATAAAAAATTAAATGAACAAATAAATAATTAAATAAATAAAAAATAACAAATGGTAAGAAATAAATATCTGGCAAAAATAATGAATATATAAAAAAACAAATAAATATTTGGTTACAGTAATGAAAAATAAATAAATGGTAAGCAAACTGATAACATATTTAAAAACATTTGCAAAAATGAATAAATGAATAACTAAATGGAAAATAAATAAATTATCTTGGTAAATTAACAGGATATATAAATTGACACATACACACACACACACACTCGTGTGTATTTTTTTCATTCATTGTCTTAGTTTTTCATTTGTATTTAACTGTAAGTATGTCCTCTAAATAAAGCCTGTGTTTCTGTTAAACATTTTAAAAGATTTCAGTTCATGAAAACGAATGGTAAATCAGAGAAAACTGGCTACAGCTGCTTACTGTATTTAGTCAAATAATAATAATCTAGCCAGGTATTAACTCTCATCTGCAAACCATACCCTGCATAGCTGGGTATAGCTACTGTACAATGCAAACGAAAAAGCTGTTCAATAAAACTATTTTAACATCTGGTGAAAACATTAATAAAATGAAAGCTATTAAGAACACAAGCTTTTTGTTATATAAACAATTTTTGTTTTTTAAATTAAATGTTTTTAAATGTTTATTTATTTATTTAGAAAACTAGTTTTGTTAATTATTATTATTATTATTAATTTGTTATTGATTTTCGTGTGGTTTTTTATGGGGTTTTTGTGAGGTATTATCTTCTTTTTTATCCTAGTAAATGTTTTATGTTATTCTTATGATTATTATCATCGTTTTATCTTTTACAATAACAACAAAAAATTTCAAATTCAAAATCATTATTAATTTAAATAATTATTAACTGATTCTGTTCTGATGTTTTTTCATTATCAAAACTTATTCTGACAAGTAAATAATATAATTAAGAATATTATTTTTTATTCAAAAATATTACAATTTATAAATGCAGATTCAATATATTCTGATTATAAACACTAATTAAATACATTGCAATAAAAATATTAACTAAATATATTATAAATTAAGGCCAATTAAATAAATTATAAATAAAATAAAATATATATTAACGTTAATTAAATAAATAGTAGTCAAATAATATTTAAATACATCAAATTACTTTAAATATAATTTATTACAAAAATATAATGCTAAACATAATTTATCATAATGTATATCGATAAATATAGTTTATCATAACTTATAATGTTAAATATAATTTATTACCGTAAAATGATGTTAAATTTAATTAAGTATTATAATCAAAAATTTCATTAATTTTACCTTCTGAACAATTTCGTCCTTCCCACCCAGGTGAACATGTACAGGTGTAATTATTATGCTCATCTGTACAATTTCCGTGTTGGCAAGGATTAGGTGAACATTCATCAGTTTCTGAAACAAACATATTTGAACAGAGTTGTCAGTAAAAGATTTTATACACAGTGATATCCATTTTAAAATGAACTCACAAGAATATATCGAGAAATATGATGATGTACTGGAGAAAGATAGAGATGTGATGAGAATGATAGGAGAGAGAGAGGGAAGGGAAGAGAATGAGAGAGAAAGAAGGAAAGAGAATGAGAGAGAAAGAAGGAAAGAGAATGAGAGAGAAAGAAGGAAAGAGAATGAGAGAGATAATGAGAAGAGGGAAAAGATGAGAAAAGCAAAGGAGATTATAAAGACAGACAGAAGGATAAATAGAACCATAGAGAGAAAGAAAGAAAAAAGAGAAATAGAGACAGAGAGAGAGAAAATATAAAATATTCAAAATTAAAGTAATAATAAATTAAATTTGATAACGTAAATATATTCAATTTTATTATTATACATACTCACAAAAACAGTTATAGAGAATATATACAAGTGTTTTTAAGTATAAATTTTAAAAGGTAGTAAAAATATTTAACTATAAAGATAAATAATAATTTTTGCTAGCAAAGAAAAACAGGAATATTTTCTTTACCTTTTGAACAATTTTTTCTTTCCCAGCCAGGGGTACAAGTACAATTATAATCATTAACTTTGTCTGTACTTGCATTATTCTGACAAGGATTTGGGTCACAGTCATTAATATCTGAAGCAAAATGTACATCTAAGATATCACACTTTTCAAGAGAGAAGAAATAAGCAACAGGAAGAAATAACAAAAGGACAGAAAAATAAAGAGAGAGAGAATGGTGGGCAGCAAAAAACAAAACAAATAAATTTATAATGTATTAAATTGAACTGCTTAATCACATCACGTTTTTCTTGTTTATTTATTTATTTATTTACTCTTTTTTTTTTTAATATAAAATTATTTAGACCGATACACATTTTAAAAGTTGTAAATTCAAATAACCAAACAGAAAAGCTTAGAAATAATTACATTACCCATTGAACAATTTTTTTTTTTGTTCAATAATATAAAAAATAAACATGTTATGAAAAACAGTAATTCAATAAAAGCATGTTATTTAATAAATGATTTTGAAAAATAAATAAATAAATAAATATATAAAATCAAATAAAATAAAATGCCTTAAAAAAAAACTTACTTTCAGAACAATTCCTTCCTTTCCAGCCAGGGAAACATGTACAGGTGTAATTATTATGTTGATCTGTACAATTTCCATTTGCACAAGGATCTGGTGAACAGTCATCTACATCTTAAACATATACAAATAAAATACCAGTAAATATATATAAACATTGTCTGCTGAAATGATTGTACAGTGAAATTATATTTAAAAAGACTAGTTTAATTCAAAATAGGTTTTCAATTCAAATGTTAGAATTTCACTTAATAATTAACAATAATGAACACTGAATATTGCCCAAACAAATTCAAATATTTTCTTTGTATGTTTGAAGAAAATTTTAAACTTCTGTAATGAAATTTTACAAGAGAAAATTGACAACAACAATAACAAAAAAAAAAAAGATGTAGAAATCTAAATGCAAAGAGACAAAAATTTGGTAATGAATTGTGATTTCAGCAAATTAACAAACAATAATAATAATAATAATAATAATAATAATAATAATAATAATAATAATAATTCTTATTCAAACGAAAGCAATGATAATGCAAAAATACAAACAAAAATCTTGCTGAAAATTAAACCAAGTGAAATACCCACAATTTAATTTTAAACTGATGAAAATAAAAATAAGATGTAATTACTCACAAACAAGCTTATTAAAAACAAACTGCTCAGTTATTAAAGGAAAATAAAACAATTACTAAGTACAACAAACAGCAACTCAAATATAAAAGATATCACACTGCCATTTATTTGTCAAAAATATTTGTAAACGTAACACAGCCTTGTTGAAAAGAATGCCACTAGAATTAATCTTTAGTAATTTCAATATGTGGAAGAGAAATAATACATATACATATATATATTTTTTTTTAAATATAACTGATCTTATTTTAATGAATTAGCTTAAATGAAATACAAGCAAAGAAATTTAACTCAACTATAAAAATGAAAACAATGAAAAAGAATAATCACCGTTTTTTGTCTAAAATTTGTTTATCTGGAAAATATTTCATAATTACTAGTCAAGGGAAGCAACCCCAGATGTTACCCATCTCACCACAATCAAGAAAAGTAATTATAAAAATGACCAAATATTTGAGTTTTCATTTTTTAAAGCAAAACTTAAAAAGTCTTTGTTATTTTTCCTTTTTAGTTACATATAATTTCCTTTTTAATTACATATAATTTATTTTTTAAAATGGTAAATAATTAAATTATTAGAAGATCCAGTTACACTGAAATCACAATTATTACAGTAAAACAATAATAATGAATACAATAAAAATAAAATTAAAATAATCATTTTATTTCAGTTTTCATTGTGCTTTGTTCACAAATTATATTCCAAAAACATATTTATAAATATGATACTTTTTAAAGATTTTCATAAATTATGTTGCAAACTACAAGCATGAAATAAACATTTAATGTTAAGAATATGACTAGATTTAATTTTCAAAAATGTATATATATATATATATAAATATATTAAAGTGACGAATACAGAAAAACAATAAAGGTGCATAAGCCTGTGTTTGTTATAAATATTTATTTATGTTATCTCTTGTGATTTATAAAGTTACAATTCCAAGATTTACAATAAATTATAATATTAACTCAAAGTGAGACAGATTTCATACTTGTGATAACAACTTAACCAAATGGGACAGTCAAAAATCAAACATGACAGTCAAAATCATAGCATTACCTAATCCGACAGTCAAAAATCTGTCATGTCTAACAGTGAAACATTACAGCCTTATGTAACTGCACAGTCAAAACTGAGAAATACTAAACCAGAACATTATTGGAACATTACTAAATCTATCAGTTAAAATCAGAATAATATCAAATTTGACACTGACAATCAAAATACTAATAAGCCAAATACAAATATAATTCATAACATTTTTATTAAAAAGAAAGAACAAATGTGTTTTAAAATATTAATGACAAAAACAAGAAATAAGTCAAAATAAAAATGCATAGAGTATTAAAATAATCATAATAAATAAAAAAATACATGTGTTAGTTTTAATTATTTAATTATATGTATATTATAGGTTTTGTAACAGGTAACTTTTAAAAAAAAAATAATAAAAAATTAAAAGTAACAATATGAAGTACAGCTGATTTGTTTTAGAATTTTGTTTTATATATTATTATTATAATTACTGTGTATTTCTTTAAACTGAGAATGGGTCAAATCAACAAGATGTGACCACTGACACATAATAGGTCAATGTCACCCAGTTTTCACACAAAGGGTCAAAGTCATTACATTTTACACAAAATGGGTTAACATGATCAATTCTTACTATGATATCTGAGCAAATAAGCAAGAAGCTGAGCTTATATAAATATATATATATATATATATATACACACACACACACATATATATGTGTCTGTGTTTGTGTAGGTAGTGTGGTGTGTGTGCCTGTGTATACAATGTTTGTATAAATAAAAATGTTTGTTGATTTACATTTGCAGTGCAGTCCAATTTCTTCCAGCCAACCAGAAAAATAAGAAAATATTTATCAGAGACAAAATATATCCTCAAAATTACCACAACATTCAAAGCAAAACCAGCATAAAATAATTATATCTGTACAAATACTATAAAAATTAGAGATGGCATCTTTCTGTTACTTCAAGAAATGTTAAAAATTAAATAGAGTTCTTTATGGCCTATTTTATTTGGTCATAAGTTAAAGTCTGGTTTGAACTGTACCAAAAAACCCTGGACCTAAATAATGCTTGCAAATGTTTTCATTTACCTATGTCTGGATATTAAATAAATTTTATTATGTTTTACTGGTTAAAGGTGCTGCCTGTTGTTAAGAATTTTTTTTTTCAATAATTTCTTTTGAAACATTTGGTAATAAAAAAACCTAACAAAATATTTTAAATTGATGAATTAATAACAGTAATACTAATACAAGGAAACCAATATTATTTTTAAGATATTTAGTTTTAATTTTTAACTTTCATTTTTATATTTTCAAACAGTGGTTTCATAATAATAGTAATAATAGTAAAATTAAAATAATTAATAATGAATCATTTACAATCTGAAAAAACAACAAAAAAAACCATAAAATAAAAACCATTGTACAGTCAGTTATTAATTGTTATTATTTCTTTATTCTTGTCAATATTTAAAAACAAAATATTGCTTTATAACTAGTATATATGAAACTATCAATTAAAAGACCTGCAATTAAATAAAAATAATAAAATAACAAAGTTAATGAAGAAGATAAAAAATAACCATCAACTAAAAACTTTAGAGAATTTTTTTTTTCTTTTTGAGATGACAAGGATATAATGACTAATTAAAAAATAGATATTTTGCCTCAGTTTGTTAAACTAAACATGCAGAATTTGTATGACTCATAAATATTAAAAATGTAATAATAATAATTTTAAAAACATTTGGTTTAAAAAAAAAAGGTGATGAAAATAATAATAAAAATAGGTATGTCAACTCATCAGATACTGAAAATGTTAGTTTAATACAAATTTTCTTTTTCACTGTTTTAAATAAATAAATAAATAAATAAATAAATAAATAAATAAATAAATAAATAAAAAAAAAAATAAATAAAAAAATAATAATAATAATAAAAAAAATAAATAAAATATAAACAAATTTACATTTTATAAATTTAACCCCCTAAATTTTTTTTTTAATTTTTATTCTTAAAATAGTAATAATAATAGTAATAATAATAATAAAAATAAAATGTTTTCTCAGACATGTGATAAAGAAATAAATGTTTCAGGTTTTAAAATTTATGCAGAATTGTATCATATTCATGCTTAATAAAAGTAAACATAAATTATTAATTTAATTAATTAATTAATTTACTTTAGTACAGTAACATTCTTTTATATAAATCTTTTGATACAAAATTTTATTTTTAACTTAAAAATATTTAACTTTAAAAACTGGTTTTATGATCTTTTTATTATGCCAGGAAAAAACAAAGATATATATATATATATATATATATATATATCCCCCTGAAAAAAAAAAATTATAACAATAATAATGATAATAACCAGGTAATACATATATGCATAGATCATAAATTATGTGAAATATTTAAAAACAATTTTGACAGAAAAAATAAAATAAAATAATGGTAATAAAAACCAGAGAGATCCCGCATAAAGATACCTTCCACAAAAGCTCCACCCCCATGAAAACAATCTTCCACCATTGCCTCAAAGTTAGATTTATTTTACATTTATATCAGGTGAGCTAACAATACCAGGCAAACAAAAACTAAAAAACAAAAAAAATAATAATAATAAAATAAAAAAAATTCAATCAAAAAATAAGAAGAAAATGAAAAAATAAAAATGAAGATGGCAACAACTATAAAGGATAAAGATAATAATAATTATTATTATTACTATTATTATAATAAAAATTAATAAAATGATTTAAAATCATGAAGCCTGTACAACTAATTAAAATAAAACATAATTAACCCATCAACCTGGAAACCACCTCCATTTTAAAAAAAAAATAAAAAAAAAAAAAATCCCTAATTATGAAACATATTATTATACAGTCATGTCATACATATACATGAGATGAGGGCAGAGTCAAATATTAGCCCCACCCAATATCATGAATGATGCAATAAAATTTGACTTAAAGAGCAACTGATAATTAATTTTTATACAGCACCATATATATGAAATCTTTGCAGTTTTGCAACAAAAATGAATTAACATATATATTTATTTTTTTATTTTTTCTTATATACGACCTTACTCATTTACATCAAGGTAATATAGAGATAATATATTTATATACACATTTATTTTATTATTTACTTTATGATCGGAGAATAAAAATTCAAAATTATTTCTTAAACGTATGACTCCAAGCTTACTTCACAATATCTATCTGACAAAAAGTTACATGGTCAATTTTAGTGTTTTTACTTATTTTTCTTTTCTTTGCAATGATTAGTTTGTGAACACATATTTCTTTTCTTTTCATTCAAAGAGAAAAATAGAATTAACTATTTAACCAGAGAGTGTCATATATATATATATAACTGTGTGCAGGGTGTAATACCCCTTATCACAATATTACCAAGCAGTTTAAAACAGATTAAGACAAAAACAAAAAAATGTATATCATAACTATATCATAACAAGTATATACATGAACATTCATTTAATGTGAATGCAGAATATTAACAAATACAATATTTCTTGATACTTGTTTTTTTGTTGTTGTTGTTTTGTTTATTTTTTTTTTCCTTCTGTTGTTTTGGAGGTTGATTTTTTTTTTTCTGTTTCAAGTTTTTGTCCTTTTTGTGTTGTTTTAGTTTTTTTTTTAAATTTATTGGTTTTTTATACATTATTATTTATTTATTTATTTAACAAGCAGTTAATCACTGTAGAATCAAGGCTGATGATCCATTTCTTCACCTCATTTTTCCCTTCATCCGACAATAAGCAAGTTTACAAAGTCACAGATATAACTTAATTGACATCAACCAAAAATAAAACGGGGGAGGGAAATCCCAGCTTCATTATTCAAATAAAAATAATAATAATAATAATAATAAAAAAATAATAATAATAATAATAATAATAATAATAATAATAATAAAAATGACACACATGATGAGTAAGCTGGAGAACATTTACAGTTTTAGTCATTTTATTCAGCACAATGCTTATTCATGTTTTTCAATTTTAAAAATCAATATTATGTTGTTTTTTTGTTGTTTTCTTCAGTGAGCCACAGTTTTGGTTTATTATGATTGTAATTCTTTGGGTTTTTTTTCCTCTTCCAAATTTAATTACTGCTCCCAACACCAGTTATGTGTTAAAAAAAAAAAAAAAAAAAATAAATATAAAAAAAAAAAAAAAAAAAAGAAATATATTCAATTTTTCAAACCGTTACAGGTATTTTCCAATCTTTTTTTTTTTTTTTTTTTTTTTTTTTTTTAATTCCAAAAGCCACTTTTCATGTTATTTTTCTCTCTGAGATAATAATTGGCTCATTTTCTCCTGACTGGATTCAATCCTGGTTTTTATTTTTAAGCTCTCGTCAGTCAAAACTGACAACAAAATCATCTTACAAATTTCTTCTCTGTTCTTTCTAAAATACAGTCACAAAACTTCCACCAATCCAAGAAAAAATTTTCTCCACTTATTTTTCCTTAAAACAAAACTCAGAAATGCGAACTTGAGAACGTCATCATTTTCTTTTGTTGATGAAAAAAAATCCAATAAAGTTGAAAATGATTTAAGCATCTGAGTGTTCGGTTTTGCCAAAGATGATGAAGTTGTTTTGAAACGATCAGTCCACGATATTTATATATTTAAAAAAAAAAAAAAGTCTGAAAAAAGTCACATCCATTTATAAATCATGTTTTTTAAAATCTTATTTTTCCTGGCATAAAAAACAACAACAAAAAAACAAAAAGGGTGAAAGAAAAAAAAAATGGTTTAGTTTCAACCTGCATAACAGAAATTTCTTCACTGTATTTTTTTTTGTGTTGTTGTTTTCTTAAACTTCCTCCTTTTTGAATTAAATACAAAATAAACAACAACAATAACAACAGAAAAAAAATCTTTCATTTTTCATTCTACTGTTGCAACACATAATAATAATATGCAAAAGCCCCCCCAAAAAAAAAATCATCATTTCAATTTCACTTCAGAAGGGCATGGAAATAATCCACTCGTTATACTTTTCTCCTGTCGTAAATGTAATATGCAGAGCCAAAATAAATTCAGCACATCTTTTTTTTTCTTAACTTCTTTGGGAAGAGAAGGAAAAGGGGGAATAACTCAATCACTTTATGTATCGGTGCGACCTATATAATCAAGGATATGCTGAGTGAAAAAGGCAACCAAAATAGCGAAGATCACAAAAATAACAACAATTATGGCTGCCCACTGCTGGTCAGTCAGCTGTCGAGATTCTGTCGACTTGAAATCGACAGATTTTTAGGAGTTTGAGTGCTCAGGCTCGGGGCTCAGTGTCGTGAACGTCACCCCGGGGCTGAATGCGTCGTCTCTGCGCTGTCGAACTGCACACACTCTCGCGTGGTAGTCAGTCTTTGTTTGTAGCTTTCCAGCTTCAACTGAACACTGAGCCCGCGGTACAACTGTAAAGTGTCAACAGAGTGTTCTTAGCTCATCTTTATCATCACAATCAGTACACACTGACTCTGTCTGTCTCTCTCAGTCTCTCTCTCTCTCACACTCTGTGGTAGTCAGTCTTTGTTTGTAGGTTTCCAGCTTCAACTGAACGCTGGGCCCACGGTACAACTGTAAAGTGTTACAGAGTGTTCTTAGCTCATCTTTATCATCACAATCAGTACACACTGACTCTGTCTGTCTCTCTCAGTCTCTCTTTCTCTCTCTCTGTCTGTGTCTGTTTCACTCTGACTCTCTCTCTCTCATATATATATACATACACACACACACTGTTTGTACACATACACACACACACACACACACACACACACACACACACACACACACACACACACAAGACATCCTAAGACAACAAGGAAGACAAATAAACACGTGTTTACCTGTTTGTACCTGACACACACACACACACACACACACACACACACACACACACACACACACCTACACACACACACACAGACATCCTAAGACAACAAGGAAGACAAATAAACACGTGTTTACCTGTTTGTACCTGACACACACACACACACACACACACACACACACACACACACACACACATCCTAAGACAACAAGGAAGACAAATAAACACGTGTTTACCTGTTTGTACCTGACACACACACACACACACACACACACACACACACACACACACACATCCTAAGACAACAAGGAAGACAAATAAACACGTGTTTACCTGTTTGTACCTGACACACACACACACACACACACACACACACACACACACACACAGACATCCTAAGACAACAAGGAAGACAAATAAACACATGTTTACCTGTTTGTACTCACACACACACACACACACACACACACACACACACACAAGACATCCTAAGACAACAAGGAAGACAAATAAACACGTGTTTACCTGTTTGTACTCACACACACACACACACACACACACACAAGACATCCTAAGACAACAAGGAAGACAAATAAACACATGTTTACCTGTTTGTACTCACACACACACACACACACACACACACACACACACACACACAAGACATCCTAAGACAACAAGGAAGACAAATAAACACGTGTTTACCTGTTTGTACTCGTGGTCGTGACTGTCAAGTCGCTGAACCTGCAGCAAATAAACAATCACATCGCCCGCCATCGGCCTGCAGCTCTGCCTCTCCACAACACAGCTTGTCAGCGTCATGTTGTACAGCTTCGGCGCTGAAACACAACTCGCACAACTTCGTCAACAACGGCGTTACGATTTAAAAAAAAAACTTACAGGAAAGGAAGATATTCAGATATAAATAAAAGAAATGGGGATGCATACTGATAGAAGAAAGAAAAAAGAAAGAAAGAAAGAAGGAAGGAAAAAGAAATCAAAGAATGAAAGAAGGCAAAAAAAAAAAAAAAAAAAAATAAGGAATAAAATAAAATAAATAGTAATTTAAAAAAAAAAGGAACTGGAAACAATTAATTATAGATTATAACGAAACACATACCTAATTTTATTTTATAAGAATAACTTATGGCAATAAAAGAAATAAATGAAATAATTTCTGAATCAAAATTCACATACTCAAACTTAAACCATTGTCACATTTAATTCCTTTATTTATTATAAATTAAAATAATAATAATAATAAAATAAAAAGATCTTGAACTTTTCAAACTTACAACAAAAAACAGAAAAAAATAACAGGACTGCAATAAGACATTTCCACGCATCGACTGATTTAAATATATACGTACGTCTCATGGCAGGGGGCGGGGCTACGGTTGTTTTAAACGTGTAGGTGTCAGAATAAGGACCGCCCCTGCGTCGTTGCTGGCAAATATTCAGAACTCGTAACTCGTCAACTGTGACAGCTTGTTGACCTTGTGAGTGTGCGCAGGTCCGGTGTACACTGCCTGAAAACACACACACAGACAGATGAACAGACTATAACATCAATCTTATAGTTATCAAAAAGTTATCAAAAAAATAAAAATAATCATTGAATGAATCCACATTATGCAGAGTTTGGACAATCTTCAAAAAAAACACCCCCCAAAACAACAAGAACAATAATAATTTAAAAAAAATAATAATAAATAAATAAATATATAAATAATAACAAAAAATAAAATATGTACAGTTTAACATACTGTTAAGGATCAATATAAAATTTAGTAGACAGCTATAAAAAATTGATCAGATAAATGCCATCTCACACTGAATGTTATTATTTTTTTTTTATTTTTTTTTTTTTACCAACAACCCAAACATTTAGCAATATTAATTTTTTGCTTTTCTTCCAAAAAATATTATTTATTTATTTATTATAACATTTTGATTTAACCAACCTGCCGTCGTCTTTCTCCATCTCTAATGTATAGGTCAAAAGGTCAGTGTTTCGACAGTCTGGGAGGACTGGGTGGGAGTGCCCAGGTGGTCACTTTGACAGGGGCACTGAATGCTCCAACTCCTATACCATTCACTGCCAGGATTCGGATTACTACAGACAGATAGACAGAGAGAGAGAGAGAGAGAGAGAGAGAGAGAGAGAGAGAGAGAGAGAGAGAGAGAGAGAGAGAGAGAGAGAGAGAGAGAGAGAGAGAGAGAGAGAGAGAGAGAGAGAGAGAGAGAGAGAGAGAGAGAGAGAGAGAGAGAGAGAGAGAGAGAGAGAGAGAGAGAGAGAGAGAGAGAGAGACTCACACACACACAGAGAGATCAGACATACCATCTGTCTGTTGGTTTTCCTTCCTCTTGTGTTTAAGAGCAGTCACATCCATTCCCTGGTCGTCGAAGGCTGCGTCTCAGCACATGGGAATAGTGAAGTGCTACCCTGTCCTTTATGAAAAGCAAAGGACAGAGTCGCAATTCACCATGCTCACGTACTTCCATGGCCCTCCGTGCGTCATTCCGGCAGGAAAGAAAAAAAACGACAGAGAGAGAGAGAGAGTGAGAAAGAAAGATACAGAGATAGAGATAGTGAGAGAGAGACAGAGAGAGAGAGGCAGAGAGAGAGAGAGAGAGAGAGAGAGAGACACACACACAGGGAGAGATCAGACATACCATCCATCTGTTGGTTTTCCTTACTCTTGTGTTTAAGAGCAGACACATCCATTCCCTGGTCGTCGAAGGCTCGGTCTCTGTACATGGGAGTAGTGAGGTGCTACCCTGTCCTTTATGAAAAGCAAAGGAGAGAGTGGAACCTCATCACACTCACGTACTTCCATGGCCCTCCTTACATCCTGACATCACAATGTTTACTGTAGATATCACAATGTTTACTACATACCTGACATAATGTTTACTATAGATATCACAATGTTTACTGTAGATACCACAATGTTTACTACATACCTGACATAATGTTTACTGTAGATACCACAATGTTTAGGACGTGTGGAACAGTCATGTACTTCCATGGCCCCCCACATGTTGACATTCTGGCAGGAAAGAAAAAAACGAGACAGTGAGAGAGTGAGAAAGAAAGAGAGAGAGATTGAGAGAGAGAAAGACAGAGAGAGAGAGAGAGAGAGAAAGACAGACAGAGAGAGAGACAGTGAGAAAGAGACAGAGAGTGATAGAGAAAGACAGAGAGAGAGACAGAGAGAAAGAAAGATACAGAGTGAGAGAGAGACAGAGTGAGAGAGAGAAAGACAGAGAGAGAGGGAAACAGAGAAACAGAGAGAGTGAGAGAGTGAGAAAGAGTATGTCCACATTCCGGTAGGAAAGAAAAAACCAAGAGATAGAGAGAGAGAGAGAGAGAGAGAGAGAGAGAGAGAGAGAGAGAGACACACAGGGAGAGATCAGACATACCATCCATCTGTTGGTTTTCCTTACTCTTGTTTTTAACAGCAGACACATCCATTCCCTGGTCGTCGAAGGCTGCGTCTCTGTACATGGAAGTAGTGAGGTGCTACCCTGTCCTTTATGAAAAGCAAAGGACAGAGTGGAACCTCATCACCCTCATGTACTTCCATGGCCCTCCACACATCCACAGTCCGGTAGGAACAAGAGAGAGAGAGAGAGAGAGAGAGAGAGAGAGAGAGAGAGAGAGAGAGAGAGAGAGAGAGAGAGAGAGAGAGAGAGAGAGAGAGAGAGACAGAGAGAGAGAGAGAGAGAGAGATAGAGAAAGACAGAGAGAGACAGAGAGAAAGAAAGATAGAGAGAGAGAGAGAGAGAGAGAGAGGAGAGAGAGAGGGAAACAGAGAAACAGAGAGAGTGAGAGAGTGAGAAAGAGTATGTCCACATTCCGGTAGGAAAGAAAAAACCAAGAGAGAAAGAGAGAGAGAGAGAGAGAGAGAGAGAGAGAGAGAGAGAGAGAGAGAGAGAGAGAGAGAGAGAGAGAGAGAGAGAGAGAGAGAGAGAAAGACAGATAGAGAGAGACAGAGACAGAGAGAGAGAGAGAGAGAGAGAGAAAAGATAGACAGAGAGAGAGAGAGAGAAAGACAGAAAGAAAGAAATACACATCACAGAGAGAGAGAACCAAGAGAGAGAGAGAGAGAGAGAGAGAGAGAAAGAAAGAGAGAGAGTGTGAGAGTGAGAAACAAAGAGACAGAGAGAGACAGAGTGAGAGAAAGAAAGATACAGACAAAGACACAGACAGTCAGAGAGAGAGACAGAGTGAGAGAGTGAGAAAGACAGAGACAATCAGAGAGAGAGGGTGACAGAGAGAGAGAGAGAGAGAGGAAAAGAGAGAGTCCAGAGAGAGAGAGAGAGAAAAGAAAGAGAGAGAGAGAGAGAGAGAGAGAGAGAGAGAGAGAGAGAGAGAGAGAGAGAGAGAGAGAGAGAGAGAGAGAGAGAGACAGAGTGCGAGAGAAAGATACAGAGAGACAGAGTGAGGGAGAGAAAGAGACAGAGACCGAGACAGAGAGTGAGAGTGAGAATGAGACAGAGAGACCGAGACAGAGAAAGTGAGATAGAAAAAGAACGATACAGACACAGTGAGAGAGTGAGACAGAGAGACAGAGAGTGAGAGAGAGAGAGACAGAGACAGAGGGTGAGAGAGTGAGAAAGAAAGAGACACAGAGGATGAGACAGAGACAGTCAGAGAGTGAGAAAGAGACAGAGACCGAGTGAGAGAGAAAGAAAGATACAGAGACAGAGAGAGAGACAGAGTGAGAAAGAAAGAGGCAGAGAGAGACAAAGAGAGAAAGAAAGATACAGAGTGACAGAGACAGAGAGAGAAAGTGAGAGAGAGAGAAAGATAGAGACAGAGTGAGAAAGAATGACAGTCAGAGACAGAGAGAGTGAGAAAGAGACAGTGAGAAAGACAGAGACAGTCAGAGAGTGAGAAAGAGACAGAGATAGAGAAAGAATGATACAGAGAGAGAGAGAGAAAGACAGAGAGCCAGAGAGAGAGAAAGACAGAGAGAGAGAGAGAGAGAGAGAGAGAGAGAGACAGTCAGAGAGAGAGAGAAAGAGACAGTCAGAGATAGTGAGAGGTGAGTGAGAAAGAAAGAACAGAGGAGAGAGAAAGAAAGATACAGAGAGACCGAGACAGAGATACAGAGAGAGAGAGAGAGAGAAAGATACAGAGACCGAGACAGAGATACAGAGAGAGAGAGAGAAAAGAAAGAAGAGATACAGAGAGACCGAGACAGAGATACAGAGAGTGAGAAAGAAAGATACAGAGAGACCGAGACAGAGATACAGAGAGAGTGAGAGAGAAAGAAAGATACAGAGAGACCGAGACAGAGATACAGAGAGAGAGAGAGAGAAAGAAAGATACAGAGAGACCGAGACAGAGATACAGAGAGAGAGAGAGAGAGAAAGAGATACAGAGAGACCTAGACAGAGATACAGAGAGAGAGAGAGAGAGAAAGAAAGATACAGAGACCGAGACAGAGATACAGAGAGAGTGAGAGAGAAAGAAAGATACAGAGAGACCGAGACAGAGATACAGAGAGTGAGAGAGAAAGAAAGATACAGAGAGACCGAGAGAGAGATACAGAGAGAGTGAGAGAGAAAGAAAGATACAGAGAGACCAAGACAGAGATACAGAGAGAGTGAGAGAGAAAGAAAGATACAGAGTGAGAGAGACAGAGAGAGACACACACAGAGAGAGAGAGGGACACAGAGAAAGAGATCAGACATA
This sequence comes from Chrysomallon squamiferum, assembly GCA_012295275.1. Classification (NCBI taxonomy): domain Eukaryota; kingdom Metazoa; phylum Mollusca; class Gastropoda; order Neomphalida; family Peltospiridae; genus Chrysomallon; species Chrysomallon squamiferum. Next base: position 4,495,118 of record CM022677.1, read on the forward strand.
CCATCCGTCTTTTGGGGTTTTTTCCTTTTCTTTTTAAGAGCAGTCACATTGATCCCCTGGTCTTCGTAGGCTCGGTCTCAGCACATGGGAGTAGTGAGGTGCTATCTCGTTCTTTATCAAAACTAAAGCACGAGCTGGCTAATCACTACGCTCACATACTTCCATTTAAGTAAAAGACTTACAGGAATGACCAGGAATCGGCCAGGATCTCAAGACATTTGGGCAAACTCTTCTGCAAACTCTTGGAAAGATGGACGGCTTTCTGCATCCAACGTCCAACCTGAAATTTGTTTTAATAATCCAAAAATATCCTCAGTGATTTCAACCATGTAATACTGGATACACACACACACACACACACTCACTCAGACATGCACACACACACATGCACACACACAAGCAATCAGACATGCACACACACACAGACACACACACACACACACACACAGACACACACACACACACACACACACACACACACACACACACACACACAGACACACACACACACACACACACACACACACACACACACACACAGACAAACACACACAGACACACACACACACACACACACACACACACAGACACACACACACACACACACACACACACACACACAGACACACACACACACACACACACACAGACACACACACACACAGTGTTATGCATAATATTGAGAAGGAAACTGCAGTGTCTTTGCATGACGATGTTTATGACTCACACTGGATCATGATGACGTGAACGTAGGCGGAGCAGATTGGGGGCTGTGGTAGTCGCTCTCCACTCTCTAGGAAATCAACAAGTTCGTGGAGGCAGATGTTGTCGTATGGTGTTTGACCAAATGTAAACAGCTCCCACACAGTGACTCCTGAACAAAAAAACAAACAATTATTTTTAAAAATTAATCACTTCCATCGTTTCAAATTTGTTTACATCCTGTCTCAGTGAAATGTTTTTACTATCACAAAACAAGAATAGAAAATTAACATTCAATATTTCATTATTGAACCTGTAATATTAGTTTTCATGCTTTATTATTATCAAAGATTAGTATTAAAAATATTAATTTCAAAATGAGTAAGAGAAAGATATTTTAGACTGTCTGTTCTTATAAGTACACTTTAACTTTATTATTTATATTTTTCATTCTACAAGCAGGTGTTAAAATTGATACATCTTATTCAATTGTCATTTCTGCATTAATATTTTTAAAAAATAAGGTTATACCATAACTCCAGACATCAGTTTTGTGCGTGAATATTCTGTCATGTATGCACTCCAGAGCTAACCACCTGAGAGGCATCTGAAACAGTGAAAAAGAATAAAAACCTGTTTTTCATACATTTTCTTGTTTATAGCTTAAAATCTGACATTAATCTTTTCAAAACTTCACTTCTTCAATGTTCCCTATTATTAAGAAAACAGAATTTAAACTTTTCAATAGTTAAAATACGAATTTGACAAATTTATCAGTGTTTTTGATTAGTAAGAAATGTGAATTACTACTGTTCCACTCACTTTTCCACCAGCAGCTCGGTACTCCTCCTCACAGTAATCAAGAAGTTTAGCTAATCCAAAATCGGTGATCTTCACCTGATTCATGGTTTGTACTGTACAAAGACAAAAAATAAAATAAACATAATGTCAAAACTTTATTTACTATTTCAGTGATTATAAGAATAATAATAATAATAACAATAATAATAATAATAATAATAATAATAATAATAATAATAATAATAATAATAATAATATTATTATTATTATTATTATTATTATTACAATTATTACTTTTATTACTTTCATTATTACTACTACTATGATTATTACTATTATTACTGTTATTACTATTATAATTACTATAGTTATTATTATTACTGTTGTTGTTATTATTACTACTACTACTACTCTTATTATTATTTTATTATTATTGCTGCTATTGTTATTATTACTATTATTTGAAATGTTGAAAATGTATTTACTTATTTATTTATTGTTTTGTAAAGCTGACTAACAAAGATTCTAATTAATCTTTTAGAGGAAAAATACTTTTTTAAAATAGAGAAAGAAATAAAACAAAACTACTTTCTATTGGATCTAGACCATCACACGAGTCAGCACACTCCTCTCCATGACTTACTGAACAACAACAATAAACAATATTAGTAATAATAATAACAATAACAATAATACGAATAATAATAGTAATAATAATAACAACAACAATAATAATAATAATAATAATAATAATAATAACAATAATAATAATAATAATAATAATAATAATAACAACAGTAATAATAGTAATAATAAATATTAATAAATAAATAACAAATAATAATAATAATAATAATAATAATAATAATAATAATAATAACAATAATAACAATGATAACAATGATAATAATAGTAATAATAGTAATAATAACAATAATAACAATAATAATAGTAATAATAATAATAATACTAAATATTAATAACAATAATAAATAATAATAACTATTATAAATAATAATAATAACAATAATAAATAATAATACTACCAGTAATCCAGTACTAGTACTATTACTACTACTAGTAATAGAGATAATAATAATTTTTGTAGCAGTATTAGTAGCAGTAATAGTAATAACAATACTACTACTAGTACTGCTACTACTAATACTAATACTAATGCTTCTTGTGTTATTCTGTTTTGTTATTAAGTGTTTAAAATACAGAGCACTTAACATGTATTGTAGATATTGCAAAATGGAGTTATCTCCATACATTACAACATGACTGAAAACAATTTTCCAGTGATTCGTATATTAAAAAAAAGAAAAAAAAAAAAAAAAGAAAGAGAATAAGCAATGTAATCAGTATGTATTTACTTTTATTTAACACTAAACTGATAACTAAATATGTGACACTAACACTGTGACTTACATTTCTGACATTGTGACTTACACAGACAGACAGACAGACTGGCACACACACAGACAAATACTCACATGGTCAGATATAACCCACTTCATGTGACTTATATTTCTGACATTGTGACTTACATTTCTGACACCTGTGACTTACATTTCTGACACATGTTTGGTCCTGGTCCCCAGCAGTGTCGTTTCTTTGTTGTTGGCATGTAACAGTTCGGATGACATTCTTCACCTGCAAAATAAAAAAATCAATAAATCAATAAAAAAAAATCAAAAAAAAAAAAAAAAAAATAAAAATAAAAATAAAAATAAAAATAAAAAATATATGTAAAACAAAGAAACAAAGAATTATTAAAATTCATTAATATCAAGAGGAAAATTTAATAAAATTTAATTATATTAAGAAAACAGATTTAAATACATATACAATATTTATTAATAAATGAATGAAATATATATATACACACACACACACACAAACATGTAATAAAAGACAGGTTTAAATAAATATAAATATTAATTAACAAATGAATATATGATATAGACATAAGCATGTGTATGTGTGAGGGTATATATGTATGTGTATGTGTGTGTACATATGTGTAAGTGTGTATAAGTATGTGTAGGTATGTGTGTATGTGTGTTGTGTATCTGTTATTGTGTATACATAAACACGTTTGTTGTATACATATACATGTGTGTGTGTGTGTGTGTGTGTGTGTGTGTGTGTGTGTATTAAATAATCTAACATTTTCCTATTAAACTCTGACTTTTGTATATTTGATGAGACGAGAAATCTTAAAACAGTACAGGTAACAAAGTTTACCTGAGTAATCACTTTTCTGTTGATTACCCTGTGAGTCAAAATAGACTTTGTTCTTGTAACAGTTACATGTGTTACAACCAGTTAAAGATGATAATGAAGAGAAAAAGTCTGTACAGGATGTGCAAATTTCCACTTTGTTAGACACAGGCATAGAGGAGGTGAAACTGCAAGGGGTGTTGTAGTTTTTATATCAGTGATAATAAAATGAAGGTGACTGTTTTTCAGTGAGGTTTCACCAACAGGATCAGTTTTTATCTGAGCAAGTAGTAGCATTCTCCTGTTCCGAGTAGAACTCGATGAATGAATTATCAAAATCTGTGACAGACTTTTTAAATCTATGAGAAGGTATTTATAACATAATTTTTCTTGCTGACCAATGCAAGCAATTATCTGTTTGTTATAGCTATCTTCATGATTTACTGGATATGCACTGACTGACAGATACACAGACAGACAGACAGACTGGCACACACACAGACAAATACTCACATGGTCAGATATAACCCACTTCATGTTTAAAACAATGAAAGACAAATACTCACATTTGTGGGTGTAACCCACTTCATCATCAAAACTGATGGGTGTGTCCATACTGAGGCTGATGTCCTTCCAGTCGATGGTAGACACAAAACACAGCAGATTGTTGAACTGAAAAAAAATCTTGCCACGGAGAATTTCTGAAACAGAATACATTTTGAATTATGACATTAATTCCATATAGAGACATTTTATTTTATTTTATTTTTTTTACTGTTTTTATTTCTATTACTTTTTTAAATAAGATTTTATAAACCCTTCCATCCATCCAAATAATGATCTTTCCATCAATACATCTGTATATCCATCTTTAATATCTATATCTATATCTATATATATATATAAATACATCTATATATATCCATCTTTACATTTATCTATATTATATCCATCTATAAATATATCTATATATATCCATCTGTAAATACATCTATATATATCTATAAATATATCTATATATATCCATCTATAAATACATCTATATATATCTATAAATATATCTATATATATCCATCTATAAATACATCTCTGTATATCCATATATAAATATATCTGTAAATCTACATATAAATACATATGTATATCTATGTATAAATACATCTGTATATCTATGTATAAATACATCTGTATATCTATTTATAAATACATTTATATATTCAATATATTCATCCATGCATCAAATGTTTAAAAATAACAACAAAACTAGACTTACCTTGTAAATTTATAAGGAGAAGTTCTTGCAATCCAATTATAGCAGAGTTTTAAAAATAACAACAAAACTAGACTTACCTTGTAAATTTATAAGGAGAAGTTCTTGCAGTCCAGTTATAGCAGAGTTTTAAAAATAACAACAAAACTAGACTTACCTTGTAAATTTATAAGGCGAAGTTCGTGCAATCCAATTATAGCTGACTTTGTTTGATAGTTCAGGACTACCAACAGACTGTAGTGTTCCTGTAAGTGTTGGTACAGAGTTTCACCTCGGATTGTTCTCAGACTTGTCAGGGGGATGCGGAGAGCGTACACGCCCACTATCAGGACGTACCCCATCACCTCCTCGATGTTCTCCAGAAAGGACAAGTCGTAGTCGTAGTCGCTGTCAAGAAAAACAATCTCCAAGTTGCCGGCCACGTACGTGCAGTTGGTGTACATTTGTTTGTAAGACTCGTAACGAAAAAATGCATATCCCCTAGCAACCAGGCCCTGAGAAGTACCAGTACACACTGAAATATAAAACACAGTCATTACTATTGTTCTTCTTCTTGTTATTAATGATACAGTGACTTTAATTAATGACATTATATGCTTTATCTTGAAATAAAACTGATATAATATTGCAACTAACAAAGTTATTATAATACCAATATTACAATATTGTATGATTTATCAAAGGGAGATTATCAAAAAGGAATTTTCCTGGCACATAACAGCAGTTTGATTTAGCACTTGAAAATTATGTGTGTGTGTGTGTGTTTGTGTGTGTGTGCGTGTGTGAATTTATATATATGTATGCATCATGCAAGTAGGTGTGCTTGTGTTTGTTTTTGTATTTCTGTATATGTTTATTAACAAAAAATCTATTATACATACAAACACTTCTGTAAACAGTTTAATTTTTTTTTCTTTCATAGTAATAATAATAATAATAATAATAATAATAATAATAATAATAATAATAATAATAATAATAATAATAATAATAATAATAGTACTGGTAGTAGTAGTAGTATGTTAATAATAATAATTAAAATTTAAAAAATAAAAACCTGATGTCTAATTAACTTAAATTCCTGTCATTCTGTAACTTGAAATACAAATCTCTAAAGAAAGTCAACATTTATATTTGAATACTGCAGTAAAAAGATTTATATTCATTTGTTAAAGTCAATATTGTAAAGAAAAATTATTATTATTATTAAACTCCATACACACCAGAAAATGAACTTTAAATAACAATTTTTATTTATTTCATTTTATTACCTATTTAACTTTTATTTAATTATTATTTTATTTGTTGTTTATTTGTCTGTAATGTTTATTTTTCATTAATTTAAATTATTTCAATATCAGTTACTATGGTAAACATTGTTTTTTCTGTTGCCAACAAAACCTTGAATGTAGAAAAAAAAAAAAAAAATAGGCCTCACTGTTATTGACCAATGAGAAATTCAAAACAGACCAATCATTTCAGTTCATTTTGATTATCTGTAACTTGTCATTCACTTATTTTCTTTTGTAATACCAGAAATCTGCAACATTTAAGTGTCTAACAATTACCTGATAACCCAAACAAGACCTCACAACAATCTCATTGAATCAAATAACAATTAAAACCACCACTAATTACATTATACTGATAACCCAAACAAGACCTCATAACAATCTCATTGAATCAAATAACAATAAAAACCACCACTAATTACATTATACTGATAACCAAAACAAGACCTCACAACAATCTCATTGAATCAAATAACAATTAAAACCACCACTAATTACATTATACTGATAACCGAAACAAGACCTCACAACAATCTCATTGAATCAAATAACAATAAAAAACACCACTAATTACATTATACTGATAACCCAAACAAGACCTCGCGACAATCTCATTGAATCAAATAAAAAAACACCACTAATTACATTATCTGAACTGGACATTCTCGTAACTGACCATCAAAACCAAAAATTATTCTGTCACCTAAAATGGGCCTAATTGTGATTAAACCAATAAAAAAAAAAGAGCAACCCCATGGGAAACTGCAAAATGCAGCACATCTGACCTATTTCCAGCTACTAACTCACCATTATTACTAGTAGCAAACACCTTTTAGTTAATAAAAAAATAAAACAAGAAAAAGAAAAGAAGAAACAAGAACAGGAATAAAAGGAATAAGAAATAATAATTTAAAAAAAAATATATATCTCTGTATCTCTCTTTCTCTCTCTCTCTCACTGTCTATCTCTCATTCTCTGTCTCTCTCACTCTCTCTCATAATTATGTTATTTTATTAATATTAAATTTATTTTAAAATTCATTCAGTCTTAGTTTTTTTTTTTTTCTCAGTACATAATTGTTTTTGTTTTTATTATGAATACTTTTGTAAACTTTAAGTGAAATGAAATAAAATAAAACCTTTTTTTATAAATTACTCTGTTGTTTGTTTTAACTATTTACTGTAAACATTAAAAATGACAAACAATTTTTAAAACCATTTTTTTTTTCCCTCTTTTCTGTAAACAATTAATTATTATATAAAATAAAATGATTTTTGAAATTTACTATTTTCTATTAAATGAAATAAATATGTTTTTTTAAATTAGTGTGTTTGTTGTTTGTTTTTAATACTTTCTGTAAACAATTATTAAATGAAATAAAGACAATTTTAAAAACTAAATTTACTATTTTCTGTAACAATTAATGTAAATAAAACTGATTTTAAAATAACAATGTGCTTGTTTTCTTTTCAGATAATGTATTACCAACAGAACTAACATTTGTATATATTATGGGGGAGGGTATACAGATCTGCTGAATATGTTTGAGGGGAGGGTTAATTCTCTGGGAAAGGGAAGTGAAACAGTAGATAAGTGCTGGTGTACTAGGACGTTTTGTTAAACAAAAATTAAAGAATTTAATCTTTATAAATTTTATTTTCGATTCCATTTTTATAAAATATATTATTTATATATTTTTCATTATTATTATTATTATTATTATTATTATTATACGAGAAAAACACGCGTTTTGAACTCCATGTCATTTTGGAATAATAATAATAATAATAATAATAATAATAATAATAATAATCAAAAATTAAAGAATTTAATCTTTATAAATTTTATTTTCGATTCCATTTTTTATTATTTATTTTTAAATTACTTTTTATTTATATATTTTTTCATTATTATTATTATTATTATTATTATTATTATTATTATTATTATTATTATTATACGTTAATATTTAGATATTACACAACGCTACATTTGCCAGGTGAAAACACGCGTTTTTGAACTCCATGTCATTTTGGAAAACAAAATTCAACCTACCTTGTTCGTCCGCTAAATTCATCAGTCCAGAGGTAATCCATAGCGAAGTGAAAGACAACACTAAGGCACAGTAAAATGTCATGGCATAAATCAAGCTTCCAAACAATTTTATATTTTTTAAATTACGAAAGTTGTTAAAGTGTCCCCGGTCCGCGCGCTTTCTCTAATAGTCTCGCCGGAACTTCGGAATACTTCGGGATTCTGTGCTCGTGTCGGAAACGACTTGTTCCCCTTGGGTGGGGCGCGCAGCACTTTTCACCCGTGATAAATAATAATAATAATAATAATAATAATAATAATAATAATAATAATAAAAATAGTCAAAAATTAAAGAATTTAATCTTTATAAATTTTATTATCGATTCCATTTTTTATTATTTATTTTTAAATTACTTTTTTATTTATATATTTTTTCATTATTATTATAATTTATTATTATTATTATTATTATTATTATTATTATTATGATAATTTATTATTATTATTATTATACGTTAAATATAAATATAAAATGAAAAATAAAACTAAAACAACGCTACATTTGCCAGGTGAAAACACGCGTTTTTGAACTCCATGTCATTTTGGAAAACAAAATTCAACCTACCTTGTTCGTCCGCTAAATTCATCAGTCCAGAGGTAATCCATAGCGAAGTGAAAGACAACACTAAGGCAAAGACAATTTTCATGGTGTAAATCAAGCTTACATACACAATTTTGAATTACTATAGTTGTTAAAGTGTCCCCGGTGCGCGCCCTTTCACTAATAGTCTCGCCGGAACTTCGCTATACTTCGGGATGCTGTGGCCGTGACGTCATGCTGATTTTCTAACTGATTAATTATTATTATTTCAATGAATTATAACAGGGGTGCCCCTACTTTTTAAATGACCAAGTCGAAATGATCTACCAACAGTAAAAACGCAAAACATTTATCTATTTATTTTATTTTTATAAGTATACTTATATTTACAAGATATGTTGTTGTAATTGCATAACAGCGTGAACCTGTATGGCACAATACAAGTCTGTACATGTTTGACCGTCACCTTACTCTGATAAAGTGCACTTGCACTTGCAGAATAGATGATACGTTTTTTTTTAGTGTCATGCGATCTACCCACACGACTTGTTCCCCTTGGGTGGGGCGTGCGGCACTTTTCGCCCGTGTCGGACAACCCTTGCCCCAATTTTGGGTACGAGCGCCCCATTTTTGCCACGTGCGGAGAAAAAGTTAATCCACTTTGAAAAAGGTATCCCTCGCATTTTGAACGAAACTTGAAATATTTTTTTACTAATTTGATTACGCATGTTTAACCTCAGACATAACACATGCCTGGCTTCTCTGACAAAAGGATCTGCAAGACTGCATTGTCAGGCTGATCGCACACTTTGACGGGGATTAAGGAGACCTCTGCTCGGCTACTGAGGTGCGGAAAAGACGACTGACCCCGTGTCTTCTTCGCCTCACATCTCTTCAGCCATACCCTTAATGTCGATACTATAACGAGATAGTCAAACTGGTGCCCAATACAAACATGCTTCACCCCTACCCTTAATGTCGCTACTATAACGAGATAGTCAAACTGGTGCCCAATACAAACATGCTTCACCCCTACCCTTAATGTCGATACTATAACGAGATAGTCAAACTGGTGCCCAATACAAACATGCTTCACCCCTACCCTTAATGTCGATACTATAACGAGATAGTCAAACTGGTGCCCAATACAAACATGCTTCACCCCTACCCTTAATGTCGATACTATAACGGGATAGTCAAACTGGTGCCCAATACAAACATGCTTCACCCTACCCTTAACGTCGATACTATAACCGAATAGTCAAACTCGATACCCAGTATAACCGAATAGTCGAAACTAGTCATGATGCCCAGTACAAACATGCTCCAGCCCTACCCTTAATGTCGATACTATAACCGAATAGTCAAACTGGTGCCCAATACAAACATGCTTCAGCCCTCACTGGACGTCAGAATGTGTTCCTTAGCCAGCTGAAAATCACTTTCATATATGAAATATATTTTTTATCATCCCCAAAATGAAATATTATGAAAAAAAAAAAAATTTTAATATCGGAAAATAGCTTTTCAGTTTAAAAATATTTCTTACCTGAAGCAATGTTGTAATAAAATTAACTCCGTTACTCAGTTCCAAATTTAATTTAATATAATTACTTATATTTTTTGATTCCGTAGATACAGAATGAAAACAGTCTTACCCCTTTCCATGTTGTAATTACTGTAAATGTTGTAGCTGTTTGTAATACTGGTTACAGCTAACGGAACGGCGAGGTATCAAGGTTATATCAGAAAAATAATTAAGAAAACGCGCATAATATTTTTACATGTTCCGTCATTTTATCTATAGCGGTATCTTTTCTTTATTATTTTCTAATGAATTAAGATCAGTTAATCTATTGTAGACCAGAGATCTGAACCGTGAGTTGAGTGAAAGAATCTGAGATCCAAACAGGTTAACATGAAATGTTAAACGTACCTGAAACAATGGTGTTTATTCTTTCAAATTAGTATATCAGTGTTGTGGGGAGGTATAATCATTTACAGTATGAATGACAGCAAAATAGCACAAAATACAAAAGACTTGAAAGCCGCCATTTTAATCCTTATGTCACGTAATGATTGATGTTGTTGTTGTTGTTATTATTATTATTATTATTATTATTATTATTATTATTGTTATTGTTGTTGTTGTTGTTATTGTTGTTGTTGTTGTTGTTGGGGGATGTCTTATTTTTTCTTTTATCTTTTTAAAGACGCTAGAAGAATTTTTTTAGTAAGTCGATACAGATTATCCATCCAGTTTTGATCTCAAACGTCATAAAAAAAATACCAGAACGAAAGACAATCTAAAAAGAAACCTCTGTGTCATAGTATATTACAAAAACAAATCTGTGATTCTGTGCAAATAAAAAAAGATTAACGAAGAGAAATTATGTTTCCCTTGCTACCAGTGACGTTCATCAAATCCAAAAGTAATTTCCAGTTTTTACCTTATACAGTTTCCTTTTTTTTTCTGTACCGCCCTGCTTAATGTTTCTATTCTCTTTAAGATATTTTTTACTAATTTTTACTTAATAAAACTGGTTTTGCCGTAAAGCGTTCCCTCAGACAATCTATTGTCTTTGTTTTTGGATGTTAAGGTAACTCAAAGTAATGTTATTTTGGATCAGTTGTTTAGAAATAGTTCAGCATTTATTGAGCATACTTTTTCTCTCTCAGAACTGTATTTAATCACTGACAAGACATGCTCTTATGATTATTTCGTCTATGTGGATGTGTTAAACGATGTCAGTTATATAAAATATGTTCAGGATAATACGTATCTGCCGAGTGATCCCACCCCTAACACATTTGTAAATTGTTCAGACCACTAGTACTAGGGAGAGATATGCACAAATATCTCGGAATTTGTTAGAGACAATTCCCTTATGTTATGATTAGATTACTTTTTTCTTTTAAATATATAGAATAAGAAGATTAATTTTTGGCTCTAACAATTTACTTTAGCATACGCTTATTCACACACATATACAAACTCATGCATACACATATGTGCACCTATACGCACACACACACAGTATAAACTCACACACGCATACACACATATTATTATTATTATTATTATTATTATTATATGGACAAAACTGTTGAGAACTATGTAATAATACACATACCTCGGAGCTGTCTCTGGCGTTTTTCTTTACTGCACATTAAATAACAACAAGACTACATCTTTAGTGTAAACTACGTGCACACTGAAATAGATATTTAAAAAAGAAACAAATTCGTCAAAAAGAAATAAAGGGTGACTCTAACCTTGTCAGTGCCAACTAAATCACTGCAAATACAGACAAAATTAAAAGTGACAAAACATTTCTGTAACACAAAACAGTATAATATTATGTTCTCTTTTTCCCCGTTTATGATAATATGTATTATTATACTAGAAGGTTACAAGTATTATATTCTCATTTTTACTGAAAACGTAAATGTAACACATTTTTTTGAAATTTCTGTAATCTTAATACACTAAACAGTCAGGTATGATAATTATGTATTCGGTGTTATTCTGGTACGTACTGACGAATCACGTTTGTCATCATTCCGAGAATGGCGGGTTTTCGCATTTCTGCTTCGCTTCTTGCCAAACATCTGACCTTTAAGAAGATACTTGCCGACAAATCTTCTGTGATATCCAACTTCTCACGTTCTTTCTCTTCCATCTGCTTGGGATCCCGTTTATCTTTTTCGTTCTCTATTGATAACGTTTCTAACAAGGATCTCAAATATGGCTCATTCCTTTCTCCTGACGTCTTCTCCATTTCTTCAGGATCCCACTCCATCTCTCCTTCTTTCGTCTTCAGTATTTCTTGCTCCCGTTTTTGTACTGCTTGTTCTGCAGCTTTCAGCATATCAGTGGTGTAGAAGCTTTGACTGTTCTTCCCTACGTTTCTTTTCACCAGATCTATCAACTGTTTTACTTGCCCTTCATCCTTGTTCACGTTGTACCAGCGCACCTGTCACCGCAATCAGTTTCTTTAAATCCTCCAGCTGAGATGTAATCGTCGAGAGTCTTCCCGTGTCGCTCCAGTTCATCGATTCCTACAAACACAGCAGTGAGATAGGAAAACACAACAGTGAGATAGGGAAACACAACAGTGAGATAGGAAAGATAGGAAAACACAACAACAGTGAGATAGGAAAACACAACAGTGAGATAGGAAAACACAACAGTGAGATAGGGAAAACAGTGAGATAGGGAAACACAACAGTGAGATAGGAAAACACAACAGTGAGATAGGGAAACACAACAGTGAGATAGGAAAACACAACAGTGAGATAGGGAAACACAACAGTGAGATAGGGAAACACAACAGTGAGATAGGGAAACACAACAGTGAGATAGGGAAACACAACAGTGAGATAGGAAACAAAAGTGAGAGAGGAAAACACAGTGAGATAGGAAAACACAGCAGTGAGATAGGGAAACACAACAGTGAGATAGGGAAACACAACAGTGAGATAGGGAAACACAACAGTGAGAGAAAACACAACAGTGAGATAGGGAAACACAGCAGTGAGATAGGGAAACACAACAGTGAGATAGGGAAACACAACAGTGAGATAGGAAACACAACAGTGAGATAGGGAAACACAGCAGTGAGAGGGGAAAACACAACAGTGAGATGAGAAACAGGGAAAAACACAGCAGTGAGATAGGAAAAAACACAGACAGTGAGATAGGGGAAACACAGCAGTGAGATAGGGAAACACAGCAGTGAGATAGGGAAACACAGCAGTGAGAGAGGAAAACACAACAGTGAGATAGGGAAACACAGCAGTGAGAGAGGAAAACACAACAGTGAGATAGGGAAACACAACAGTGAGATAGGGAAACACAGTGAGTGAGATAGGAAACACAGCAGTGAGATAGGGAAACACAACAGTGAGATAGGGAAACACAGCAGTGAGATAGGGAAACACAACAGTGAGATAGGAAAACACAACAGTGAGATAGGGAAACACAACAGTGAGATAGGAAAACACAGCAGTGAGATAGGGAAACACAACAGTGAGATAGGGAAACAACAGTGAGATAGGAAAACACAGCAGTGAGATAGGGAAACAC
>CM022677.1:4509332-4600014 GCA_012295275.1 Chrysomallon squamiferum
ACCAAACGGAAAAGTGCCACACGGATTTTCAACTTTTGAAAATCGAATTTTTTCAAGTTTCGTTGAAAATGCTAGGGGTACCTTTTTCAAAGTGCAATAACTTTTTCCGAGCACTTGGGAAAAATCGGGCGCACATACCCAAAAGTGGGGCAAGGGTTGCCCCACACGGGTCAAAAGTGCCGCACGCCCCACCCAAGGGGAACAACTCGTTTCCGACACGTGCACAAAAAACGCACATGTTTTTGAAAATTTGCTCGTTTTTTTCAAACGCATTTTCAAAAGGTGCAGCACCTTTGGTAAATGTTGGAAACGTTTTTGCCACACTCGCCCCGACGGCGCGCACCTTTTGCACACGTCGAAATATTTTTCCCGACCAAACGGAAAAGTGCCACACGGATTTTCAACTTTTGAAAATCGAATTTTTTCAAGTTTCGTTGAAAATGCTAGGGTTACCTTTTTCAAAGTGCAATAACTTTTTCCGAGCACGTGGGAAAAATCGGGCGCACATACCCAAAAGTGGGGCAAGGGTTGCCCCACACGGGTCAAAAGTGCCGCACGCCCCACCCAAGGGGAACAACTCGTTTCCGACACGTGCACAAAAAACGCACATGTTTTTGAAAATTTGCTCGTTTTTTTCAAACGCATTTTCAAAAGGTGCAGCACCTTTGGTAAATGTTGGAAACGTTTTTGCCACACTCGCCCCGACGGCGCGCACCTTTTGCACACGTCGAAATATTTTTCCCGACCAAACGGAAAAGTGCCACACGGATTTTCAACTTTTGAAAATCGAATTTTTTCAAGTTTCGTTGAAAATGCTAGGGGTACCTTTTTCAAAGTGCAATAACTTTTTCCGAGCACGTGGGAAAAATCATACCCAAAAGGGGGAACGGGGGCAAGGTTGCCCCGACACGGGTCAAAAGTGCCGCACGCCCCACCCAAGGGGAACAACTCGTTTCCGACACGTGCACAAAAAACGCACATGTTTTTGAAAATTTGCTCGTTTTTTTTCAAACGCATTTTCAAAAGGTGCAGCACCTTTGGTAAATGTTGGAAACGTTTTTACCACACTCGCCCCGACGGCGCGCACCTTTTCCACACGTCGAAATATTTTTCCCGACCAAACGGAAAAGTGCCACACGGATTTTCAACTTTTGAAAATCGAATTTTTTCACATGTTTTTTGAAAAAGCTCGTTTTTTTTCAAACGCATTTTCAAAAGGTGCAGCACCGTTTTTGCACAAAAAAATGTTTTTGAAAACGTTTTTTGCCACAAACGCATTTTCAAAACGGCGCGTAAATGTTGGAAACGTTTTGGACACGACGGCGCGCACGTTTTGGACACGTGTGTATACTTATGTAAATACTTTTTTTATTTAAAATGGATGATTTCAGGTTTTAGAAGATCTTTGTATAATAGTCAGATACTAACAAAGATAGTTAATATTAAAGGAATATTTAAGTGAGTGCATCTCAGTTAAATTTTAGAAATCTTACATCAGACAGTTTATATTGCAAGGTTTATTATTATTTTTACTAATTTCACTTCAGCTTCTCACAGTGACAATGGGAGGTCAGATGTCACAAAACACCAAGTAACCATTAGCAACGCACCAAGACAGCTTTCACAAAACTGAGTCAAGATTCATGAGTACTCCAGAACTAAAAAGATCAAACTCTTCAAAGTAAGTATTCACTTAATTCACTTTGTTAAGTTTGTAGCGATGGATAGACTGGCTCAGTGGTCAGAGTGCATGGCCAAGGTTTGTTGGGTTCTAGGGTCAGTCCTGTATGGAGGAATAATAACGTTATTTAACAATCTAGCTTGACATCCATGTCTGATATTGCTAAGATCAAGGTATGTGTATAGTTTTCTGAGGAAAGATGTATATTAAAAACAGATTTTTAGTTTGTTGTTTAAAAAGTGTGTCAGTTCATATTGTAGAATCAGGTTTTCTTTTTTTCAGCTGTTTTGTTGTTTACTTTTTAAAATGGAAAGGACTAGTAAAAACAAGCTGTGTATGTTCTTAAATAAAATATTTCTTCTTTATTTCATATTTGTTATATTTTAGCAACATTTATATTTATCAATAATCAGGTTATAATACTATATTTTTCAAAGATACTGATTTGTGTTTTTTTTATTCAGAATTTACATTTATGTTTTGGTAAATCACTTTAGACTATTTTTTAAAATATTTATTTTTAATTATTTATTAATTCAGTGTGTATGTTTATTAGTTTCTGGATATGCATGTATGCAGAATTGAAATCTAAGAGCTGAAATATATTTTTGTCTACAAACATTCATTTGTATCAGTAAATGGTATTGATATGCATATATAACAGTAAATAATGTTTAAATAAAAACATTAAAGAAATAAATTGTTTGTTTTTCCTTTTTCAGACACACAGCACAAAACAGACAAGTGTTGTTATCTAAACTTCAGAATGGGACACACACAGACAGCAGAACAGACAGAAAAATTTCTAAAAAAAAACTGGTATGAAAAACACACATTAATTCAGTTAACTATCAATTTACATTCTTCTCAGTTTTTGTGTTGTGTGTATTCTCAATACAGAGTAAGAAAAGCAGATTAGTACAAGGATAGTCTACAATAATAAGTAAAGTAATTGTAGTATACAAATATACTGATAACTTAGAATACAATAATAAGTAAAGTAATTGTAGTATACAAATATACTGATAACTTAGAATACAATAATAAAAGTAATTGTATACAAATATACTGATAACTTAGAATACAATAATAAGTAAAGTAAAAGTACAAATATACTGATTGTAGTATACAAATATACTGATAACTACAAGAATACTGATAACTTAGAATACAATAATAAGTAAAGTAATTGTAGTATACAAATATACTGATAACTTAGAATACAATAATAAGTAAAGTAATTGTAGTATACAAATATACTGATAACTTAGAATACAATAATAAGTAAAGTTATTGTAGTATACAAATATACTGATAACTTAGAATACTTCATTATTTCCATTCTTCCATTAGCATTGTTTCAGTCTTGTTTCTGTGTCCACAATCATTAAATTTTCTTTATCTTATGATTTATTCTTCTTATTATTATTTGTTTATTTATTTGTTATTCCTTAACTTCTACATTTGTTTTCTATCATAACCTTATTAATCCATACAAAAAGCTGTTAAACGATACAACAGACTGAGTATTTTTTTTTTTTTTTTTTTTTTTGTTTACACTAATTTACTCAGTCTTTTAGGTTTACTTTTACAGTTGGTCCATTACAGCATCACATATATTCATTAAGTTCAACTTTTATAAGTAAAATTAGACAATTTTATCATCCATTAGTTTAAAGCATGTTTATCATTTCTTCATTCAGTCACATCTGTTTTCATCATCTATATTAAACTTTATTTTTTAACTTTAACAAATTCTTGTTTTTTGTTTCTTTTGTTTTAGCATTTTATCTTTATTATTATTATTATTTTTATTATTATTAGTAGTAGTATCATCATCATCATCATTATCATCAATCATCATCATTATCATTATTATTATTAATGTTTACACTTATTTTCTATCATAATATCATTAATCCACACAAAACTCTCTAATAAGACTGAGTATTTCAGCATTTTACACTAATTTACTCAGTCTGTGACGATTTCTTTTACATTTCTCATATTTTCTGATCATACAGAAAAATTAAAATAAAAAATGAAACAAAATGTCATCATTTTAATCCTCTTCATCATCATCCTTATTATTATCACATTATTACAGGACTGTAATATCGTAAATTATCTTTTCAGTTAAATTTTATTTTAATCTTTATTTGTAGGTTGTGTTTTGGTTAAATTAGCTTGCTCACCTGGTTATTAATTTTCATGTTTTAAAATCTCTGCTAATTATTATTGTCTAAACTAAATGAAGCCATTGCTTAATTAAATGTAGCAGAAATATTGAAATCTGTTTTTCTTAGATCTTTAAGCTTTAGCAGGAATTATTCTTTCATTATATTTGATTTTCTTATTACTGTTTGTTTTTAAAAGACATACATAGTTTTTATAAGTGATTTGTTTTTTGTTTATTTTTATTTTATTCAAATTGCAACGTAAAGTTTTAAGTTTTTATAAGAGAATTATCTTTCTGATCTGATCTAATTGATAGATAATTGTTATTTATTGTTAGAAAGTTGTAGAAATATCTGAGAGGGGAAGTTGCAGAGTTAAATCTATCAAGTAGGTGTGAGTGTCTATGACTGTATTAGTTTTATGTTGTTGTTATTACTGAAAAACAAAATCAGCATTAGTTACTTCAGAATTTTATATGTAATGTAATTATATTTGTTTTACTTTTTATACATTATTGCCATTTAATACAATATTATTTATCTGTTTATTGATTTATGGTGTATTTAAAGATATTTTTATTGATCAACTTATTTATTTATTTATTTGTTTATTTATTGATTTATTTATTTGCTTGTTTGTTTGTTTATCTAGGAGCTGGCTGAGTCTGATGTTAAACACTTTGTAATTCTGTTCTGTGACGGAGGATGTCAGTACAAGGCTTTGTGTTCTTTCACAGCAGAAACTAATGAATTATAAAAATTTGTTGTGTAGGACCTGAAGAAATACCCAATAAAATGATTCATAGGTTTGTAAGTAAGTACATATTACATATTTCATATCTGTCATACTAGATATTACCTCAAATACAGTCTTGATAAGAAAGTGTATTTTTATGTTATTTTAAATCTGTCTTCATCTTTATAAATTTGTACATTCCTCAACATGCAGCTCATTAATATAATGTAAATTAAATGTTTTTGCAAATGATGTTTTTACTAGTTAGTTATTTATTATTTATTAATTTTTTATTTTTTTTAATATAAATTGAAAATAATTTTAGTAAATTTCTATACTGACCAAGTGAAATGTAGGTGTTTTTTTTAACAAGATTTAAATATTTGTGCATGTCAATAAAACATAGGGTATAGTCTATAACAAAATGTTAATCAATATACTTTAGTGGAGTGACTCAACAGCGACAATAAACAAATTTATCAATATATAATTTCTTATACTTTAGTTTAAGTTTCTTTTATTTTACGTTTTCTTCTTTTTTTCTTGGTTTTTTTGATAATTTATTAATTATCTCACTGAAATTAAGATTAAAATATTTCACCGAAAAACTTTTTAAAGAATGTTTCTGTGATAAGAAATTATTTAATACTAATAAGTTATTGTTTTATTTATTAATTATCATGTAATAAATTAATTAATATTATTTTATTTTTCTTACAGATATAAATCTGGGGCTAAAAGTTTCACTGACATCAAGCAAACATTTATCTGTGTCCATTGATGCTGTTGTTATTAATAATTCTCTCTGGAAGACTGGGAAACCACAGCAACGTCAAAGAAAGTGCATTAGGAAGATGTAGATCTCACAACACACATGACCATCGTCCTGACATCATCAGCAGCTACAGCAGTTGACTCTTTACATCGTTGTCAAGTTTACAGTTCTTCGTGACAAATGTTTTATAAATGTATATATATTTGTTTATTATTTTATTTATCTTTTTTATTTTATTTTCTGCAGTGGACAATATTCTATTTGTTTTTCTGACTTTAATATCTTTTTCATGAGAGTTTTTCTTTCACTTTTTGTAGTAGTTTGTCAGTGACAGAAATTGGATATTACAATTGTTTACATAGTCTTTCAAAATGTCTAAATATCTGAAGAAATAGTTACAGTTAAACAAAGTTTGTTTTGTGAATTTTTTTATATTATCTTTTTCTTTAGCCATGAATAAAGCAAACAAAAAGATATATTAGAAAAATTATATTCATTTTAGACACAATATAAAACAATAAATATTGCTTAAATATTTCCCAATTAGTGTTTGATTAATTATATATAAATGTCATTTGATTTACCTTCTACTTCCAATTAGTGTTTGATTAATTATATATAAATGTCATTTGATTTACCTTACTACTCCCAGTCTATCAGCTTCTCTCACTCTTTCTGCATGCATGTGTGTGTGTGTGTGTGTGTGTGTGTGTTACATCTGCCTAGTTCTAGTAACTAAATATCTCTGTCTGTCTCTGTGTCTGATTGTCTACATTACCAACCTACCTATCTACCCAGTGACTACCAGTCTCTAAATAATGTTACTTCCTAAATAAATGTATCTATGTACCTCTGTATTCTTTTGTTTTATATTTGTCTGTCTTTCTGAATAAATGTATCTATGTACCTCTTCTTTTGTTTTATATTTGTCTGTCTTTCTGAATAAATGTAATAAATGTATGAATAAATGTATCTATGTACCTCTGTATTCTTTTGTTTTATATTTGTCTGTCTTTCTGAATAAATGTATCTATGTACCTCTGTATTCTTTTGTTTTATATTTGTCTGTCTTTCTGAATAAATGTATCTATGTACCTCTGTATTCTTTTGTTTTATTTTCTGTCTTTTAAATCTATCTGTATTCTTTTTTGTTTTATATTTGTTTTATATTTGTCTGTCTTTGAATAAATGTATCTATGTACCTCTGTATTATTTTGTTTTTATTTTTGTCTTTTGAATATATCTATGTTCTGTATTCTTTTTGTTTTATATTTTCTGTCTGTCTAATAAAATGTATCTATGTCTCTGTATTCTCTGTATTTTTGTTTTTATTTGTAGCTTTCTAGCTTTCTGTCTAGTCTCTGTCTATAGTCTATCTGTCTATCTATATAATATACCTATGTGTCTATCTATGGATATATATGTCTAAACATATAATCTGTAAATATCTGTTTTGGCAATTTTTTCTGTAAATATTTCTCCCAACTGTAACATTGTTCTTTAACACTAACAATGATTATTATGAACAATTAAAAAAATGTGTTTATTGTTGTCTATGCTAAGATATTTGGACAACCATTCATAGTGTCAAGAATTAACATACGAGTAGATGATGTTAAAAGTACAGAACTGGAGGCAAAAGTCAGGTATAGTGATGATGTCAGTCTTTTTGTTTCTCTCTTACTATCTCTAATTTTCTCCTTGCATCTCTGATTCTCTCTTTCCCATTGTTTGTTTCTTTCACTGTCTTTCCCTGTTCATAAAGTGTATATGTATAATTATGATACTTAGGTGTGTCTGTTGATTTTTGCTTTGATGGAAGGAAAACATAAAAAAAAATGTAAAAACAATTAATGGTAATTGATAAAACAAATTTTAAAATTTACAAAGAAGTCCTTTCATTTGTAATTATATATATTGATATCATCTGCTTACAAAATTTTGTCATTTCTTTTTTTAAAATGGACAGGAATGAAAGCTCATCTTTAAATAACTTTTTTTATCAAACTATACGAATAAAGGAATGAATGTTTAAGGACACCCCAGCATGAAAAATATATCAGCTACTGGGTGACAAACAAAGGTAAATACAACAATACAAATCTATACCTGATTACATTAATATTAAATATTGAAATGTTTTTCTCAGACAAGAAGTGGAGAAGAGGATGAGCTAATTGTGCAGAACACAGAGGAGTCATGGAAACGTCACACTTACAGATTAGCTCACCCCGTGTACACTGAAGTAGAACTTGGTGAAAGTGATTGTGTAGTTTATCTGATGATAGAAAATTGTTTTCAATTACAGTTCTATCAGGTACATTCTGAGAGAATAGTATTTTTTCTCTTTTCCAGTTTGTATTAGGATAAAATAATATTAGTATTTTCTGACATATTTTCTTTTGTCCCATTTGTCTGGGGATAAAGTGATACTGTTAAGTTCATATCCCGTTTTTTCCCAATTACAGAGGTTAAGTTTTCTATGCCATTCTGTATTTTCTGATATAGATAATGTCAATTCTACTTCATAGAAAATGATTTTAAAAATGCTCTATAGAAAATGTTCTGATACAAAGAATGATAATTTCAACCATGACATTGCCTCTATCAAGTGTTCTGATATAGAAAATAATACTTTATACCATCCTGTTTGTATGATTTTTTTAATGCTCTATTCAACATTTTCTGTTATACAGAATACCATGATAAAATACACTGTTAATTCGCTCATACTGATACTAATATTTATGTTTGGATAAAATATAAGGACCAAAGTTTATAAAGGAAATCATATTTTTATTAGATTTTTGTTTTCAGAGTGTTATCTTTGTTGTTTTCATTGAAGTGTTTTTATAAGAAGTGTTTTTGATAATATCAGTTATTATTTATTTAATTTATGTTCTGGGTCATTCCATGTCAAGTCACACCAAAAAAACAAAAATTTAAACCCGACTGTCTCAGATTTTTATGAAACTTGGTATACTTGTTTTTTAAATCTATATTGTGGCTAAACAAAAAATATTACACCCAGGAAACTTTTATATGTTTTAGAAAACATGTGGGAGATTAAATTTCAATAAAGGTTATCTCAAGGTCACGTGATCCACATGATCAATTTCGAGGTCATAGCAAAGGTCAAAAGGTCAATGTACTACAGATTTGGAATCCTTGTCATATTGTCTTTTCAACAATACCAATTTTATGAAGATTGGCCCAGTTGTTCCTGAGATATGAGGGTTCTAAGGTTGGTGGTCACGCCCATTTTTGCCACTGATCCGATTGGGCTACAGATTTGGTTCTGTGGGATCCCAGTCAACAAGTTTCATCTGAGACGGTCCGGTTTAACCCATTGGGTGATTTGACACGGAATGACCCTTCTGCACTGTATGTATGGGGATGTATGTCAGTATGTATGTTGGTATGTTTCTGCATATATATGTGCCTGTGTGTGTGTGTGTGTGTATATATGTCAGTATGTATGTTGGTATGTCTGTGTGGATGGGTGGGTGTTGCCTAAGTGAATGTGTGTCTGTGTTTGTGTTGTAATGTTTGTATATGTGATATTTCAGTGTTTATTTTGTGTCTTGTATGTATGTGTACTTGAGTGCATGAATTTATGTTCCTGCATATATATGCATCAAATAGAAAATAAACTCAGCAAATAAAGCATAAAATCTATTTATTTAGCAGAATTTAAGTAACAGATGTAGTTAAATTATATAATCTTTTTACATTTGTTTATAAAGCACATATAATTTGACAGTACCAGTATTATGTTTTTTACAGGCATTTCTAATTAATTGTTTTATTTGTTACAATTTTGCTGTTGAATTTGATTTTTTAATTCATTGTTACTGTTTCTTGGTAAATAAAAAAGAAATATAAAATTGTTTTCAGGGTGTTTATTATTATTGATATAGTTTTTAATTTCGGTAGGAAATTGTATTTGCTTTCTTTCTTTATTTCATATGTTTTAATAATTTAAAGTTAGTTTGCCAGAAGTTTTATCAAAAGAGTTATTTCCCTTATGAAAATTATTATCCATGGTCAGTTGCTCATAATAATAATAATAATAATAATAATAATAATAATAATTACTGATTATGATAACTAACAAACAAATAAATAAATAGTATTAATTGGTAATACTAAAGAGGTTTATTTCTGATTAAAATAAATAATGTAAATTGTTTTGTTTTTTTAAATTACATATTGGGCTGTTCATTTAAAAGAAAACTGGAATGATATGTAAACTTTGTGATAAATGTACAAAATTGAGTCCAAGAATTTTTGAAATTGTAAATAATAGTTACTAGAAAAGTTATATTTATTCTTGAATATTAATCAAAAGGAAACAAAGGAATATATATATGTATATATGTATGTATGTATGTGTGTGTATATATATATATATATATATATATATATATATATATATATATATATATACATACATACATATACATATACATATAGATATAAGTAGAAGTAAATACAATTTTTTCAGTCAACGAAATGATAAGGATTATCAGTGAACAAGTTAAAATAAATTTTCAGTGGAATAGTAAGTGTTATCAAATAATGTTATTAAGTATATAAATTTCTACAGAGTTTATAATATATATTTATTAGTATAGAACACCTAATGTGTTGTATATCAGTTATTTAGAAAATTCTATTAAACTGTATTTATTACTAATTTCATCTCATGCAAATCAAACAATATTAATTTAAATACAAAAGTAATAATAATTGTGTAAATTATCAGTTTATGTTTTTTTGAATTAAAATAGAATGATTCAGTTTTCTTTGTGTATTTATTTATTTATTTATTTTATTATTATTATTATTATTATTATTTACTCTGTCTGGACAGGGAAGACTGTGATGTAATTGCATTCTGGTGCTTTAGTTAACCTTTTCTGAAAATGGGTCTTACAGCACGTTCGACTGAACTGTTGTCCGGGATCCTACAACAAAATTAATATTTATGAATAAACTAAACATAAAATAAAGTGTAAGTATGTCAGCTCTAACTGCATTTCACTGTCTTAGCAAGAAGAGTTTTAGTCCACATTTTTATTTTTTCCACACAATTTTAATAATAAAAATAATTTATTAAATCTTTTTATATTCTTAATTTCAATCAGTTTAATATTATTTTTTAACTTTGATATAAAAGGATTAAAATAGCAATACACCAGAAAAAGAGATTATTAAGTAAATAATCATTTTAAACCTATGTAGCTATCACAGTAGACAGTAAGACAATCTTCCAATACTAGTTCAACTTGAAATACTAACATGATGAAATAACATTTGAAATTATTCTGACAATCATTAATTGACCTTTAACAACCTTTATAGTTACATTATTAATCACAAATTATTTGATTAATTAAAACATCTTTCCTGCCTCTTTAATATAATTTAATTTTTGCCACTAATGAAATATATTTTTATTATAAATACATCACAATTATCCTATGCATTCAGTTAATAGTTACAACAATGAATTCTTTACGTCTATTTTAAAATGTATTTAAAACACAGAAACATTATACATGCAAAAATAACAAATAACAAAATAAGCAAAACCTAAATCTTTCAAGCCAATTTATGGTATGCATCTGTACGACTTTCAAATCAACCAAAATTCCAACTGTATACCAAATTTCAAACTATTGTAAATATCTTTCACCCTACCACATGAAGTATTAAATGTATGTGTTTCAAATTAGAGTGAGATATTAATAAAATCAAATTACAAATTTATACAAATGTTTCCATTCACTAATCTATTAGGCTGGCACACAAATTATTATAAGATTTACATTGATTCTGTACTATTAAATTTCAATGCATCATTTTTCCAAAAACACAAATGTGTTATATTTTTATTCAGTACAAGAAAAAAATATTTTGCATAGAATTTTGTGAAAGACTGAAGAAATATTTAAAACTGAAATAAAATGGAAATACTGTATTTAAATACCTGCTGGACAGCACCAAATACGTCCACTCTACTGGAGACTCTAGCTGTTCATCAGCAGAACTTTGACACAACTCTGAGTTGATGTTGACCTTGGACGAGAGAGTGGACGACTCACTGGTCAGAGTCTAATTGGTGGGTACACTGCTGTGACTGAGTAAATAAATAAAATACTGCTACTACTACATTTACTACAACACTACTAATCTACTTTTATTACCATCATTACTATAACTAATATTTACTATTACTCCTTATTCAACTACGGTTACTGTTATTGAAATAATACTCCTATTACTAAAATTACTATCCATTAATAATAATAGTGATATTTTTTACTGTCTTCACTATTAGTCCTATGCCTGTATTTCTTTAGACTAATATTATTATAATTACTACAACAACACCAACTATGACTACTATTACTACTATTGCTGCTGTTACTCAACTCTTCTTGTTACATTTATCATAACGATTTCTCTAAACACAACTACTATTAGCAGCGCTACTACTACTACCACCACCACTACAACCAGTAATTTGACCACAACCAGTCTATTTTAATCACCATGAGTCTCACAAGATACATTACTATGGAGACAGCATCATCAGCTAAACATCACCAAGATGAATTTTACATCATTACTACAAGTAGTAGTATTATTAATGCTACAAGTACTAAGGCTGTAACAACTACATTACTACAACAATGGCAATGACTAATACTACTACTATAACAACAACCTCTACAGATGCTCCTTTCTGCCATATTCTTTGATGACATTTCTCTCTTGTGGTGAGCTCCCAGAATTAGTTCTTCTTGTGTACATAGCACTTTATTTACCTTTTTAGTTATGTATGATTCTGTCTGTCAGAGAGAGAGAGAGAACATGAAACATTAACATATCCTATTCAAAACCAAAACAGAAACCCAGACCTAATATTATAATATGAATTATGTTGATTAACTAGATATTAAGATTCATATATTTAAAAGCTATTATAAGCCTATAACCTGATTCATTATTTTTGTAAACAAAATTGTGATTATTAAACACACCATGAAAATTGAGAGACCTCTGAACAATAGAAACTACAGACAACAGCTACTGTACATCCATCTTCAATGTATTTTAATATGTCTGTCATTACAGGAATAGTGACAAGAAAGTTAAACATTTTAAATTACTCTGTTTTAAAATATAGACAACAAACTAATCAGGTCTATATAAATGGAAGTGTATGTCATCTGCCAAGTGTGTGTGTGTGTGTGTGTGTGTGTGTGTGTGTGTGTGTGTGTGTGTGTGTGTGTGTGTGTGTGTGTGTGTGTGTGTGTGTGTGTGAAAGAGGGAGAGACATGTAACATGATATAAAATGCAGTGTATGATACAAGATTCTAATGTATGTGCATGTGTACTTATTGCTATATTAGTTACAAAATGCAACTTCCTACATTAAATCAAATTAAACTTAATTAGGTTTAGAATAATAAGAAAACAAACTCAAAATACAAATAAAATAATAAAAACAATAAAGTTTTATAAATAAATAATTAATGTTTCTGTTATTACTTGCTAAGAAATAAAAATAAGATAAAAACTCACAACTTGGAATTGGGAAGTCTGCAGTTTCTGTACAGCTGATTCATCCTTCTCCATAACGTAAATTCCCTTTCTAGACAGCAACTGAACAATACTGCAATGAGCTACATAAAATATTTAACATCAATGGTAAACAAAGTTTTCAGAAATTTCAACAAATACATGATTTTTTTTTTTGATTTTTTTTTTATCAATCTACATTTGTCTGATAAATGCAATTTTGTTTGCTTATTATCATTCAAGCAATATATCTCACACACTGTCACACACACACACATACACACACACACACACACACACACACACACACACATAAACTAATAAAAACATACCCTGCCACTGTTGAGAGGTTTCTGAAAACATTCTAACACAGGCCTGACACATCACTTGACACCAGACTGTTGATTCATATCATCAATAGTCTCTTGTATCCATTCTCTGGAAAATGGCCTGGATTTTTGTGATGCTGAAGTAGGGGACAGGGACCTGGGTGCACTGGTCCCACTCTGAATCAGGTACAGGACTTGCCCGGTTACTTGAATGTGGTGAGACGTCACCTGCTGCTCAACTTCCTGACTGTTGTCTTTCCCACCGTCACACACAGTCATCTACCAAGTTTTGTTTGCACAGCAGATGAAGTCTTTTTACCAGCATCAGCTTGTTTTCACAAAACTGCCCTTTTCTTCTTGTTCCTGTCCATGCTGAATGTAAACTATCATATTATAGTATTCCAGCAGCACTTGCACTCTACAGAGTGGTTCTGGTCAATGATTGTGTAGCTGGATGAGAAATTTATAAAATGTTTCACCCTCATCTGATTTTTCATAGAAACATTCTTTAAATTCATTTGGAATATTTTCTCCTTACACTTTCTGCAATATCAATGCCAATGATGATTTTAATTTGTCCTGGAAAACATCAAAAATAAATAAATATTAGTAATGATATGAATAATACTGATAAAGACCTTATACATTCATAGGTTTATACTGTATGAGTTCAACATGTTGTAATACATATGGGTGTGATGAAGCAATTAATGTCAACCAGGTATATTATCTGTAAATAGTTTTGAAGTAAATAGTTTTGGATGTCGTAGTTTTAGTCATATTATCAGCACAAGACACCTATTTCAAAAAAGAATCATTTTAGTAGTGTTTTGTGAATTGAGACTGTACAGTGTATTAATATCTTTTGTGATTATGATTACAAATTATGTGTGTGTGTGTGTGTGTGTGTTAAATATTATTATAACAAATAATTTTATTAATATTTTACAGTGTCTACATATGAAATAACCTGGTCATGTTTTTCTTAAATTTTTATTCATCTTTATAAGTTTTTAACGTTAACTTTAAGCTATACAGATATTTAGCTTTAATAATATGAAAGAATTTAGGGCCCCACCCATTATAAACTTTAATATGGTTAAAAAAATAATTTAAATATGTTTAATAATGGATAAAGCAAGTCAGCAATTTAATTAAATTTAAAAAAAAAAATTGGAAATAAACTGACAGAAAACAACCTACCAAACAAAATCAGAATATTTTCTTATAATAGTTTTATCTGTATATTAAAAAAAAAAAATTTAAAAGTAAATAAATAAATGAAATAATAATAATAATAATAATAATAATAATAATAATAATAATAATAATAAATAAATAAAAAATAAATAAATAAATAATAATTGTGAGTTGACACATGTGTGGTGTTTACTTTGGTGGTGCTACACATGTCAATTTCTTTTAAAACAAATTTAATTACTGGCCACACAAAATTAAGACTAAACATTTCTTGTTTATGCTGTTCACATTAGTACAAACACTGGTGAATTTTGTTATTAATCGAGTAATAAACAAATAATAAAAAATAATAATAAAATAAATAATAAATAAATAAATATTTTTCCTTAATAAAAAACAATAATAATAATAAAATAAATAAATAAATAAATAAATATTATTCCGGAATAAGATGGCTGCCATCAGGTGGCTGTGACGTTTAAATTATACTTAAATCAAATAAAAAAAATCCAAACTCATTAACAACTACAATAATAAATAGTACTACCTGTCTGCTTCACAAAGTGAAATACTTTAAGCAACTTTCTTGTTGCACGATAATGCAATTACACCAATTCTGTAGAAGATTCTTCTAACGTCTAATAAAAAAGTAAATCCGTAAAGTGCCGACAATCATCCCGCATTTTTCCGAAAATACAATCCTAAAAAAAAAAAAAAAGATAAAGAGTTTAAAACAAATAAATAAAATAAAGGAACATAACAACCTTTACTAAAATATACTCGATGCGGTTCTTTTTTTTTTATTATTATTATTTGTTGCTTTATATTAGCCAATCATTGACGTAAACTTCAAATAAACGGTGTTGTTATTTTCCCCCCTTCTTTTTCTTTCTTCTTTTTTATTTATTTATATTTATGCATCAAATAAAATCACACTCCACGTTCACAGATATGTACCTGCATTGTCACGGGAGTTAGTAGAAATTACCTTCCCTTTCACTTGTATTGTTATCAGTATTTCCTAACGACGAAACAATTTTCAACAAAAGATTTCCAGTGAGGTAGATTTATATTTCCCGCCGATCTTTCTACCTGGTAGAAAGATCGGCGGGAAATATAAATATGTCGACTAGACACATCTCAGATCTGTCTTGAAAAAAGATCAAATCCAACGGTAGGCCTATAATTCCCACATTTCTAACTACCGTCAATATTTTGCACGCACACGCACAGTCATATACAAAGACTGTTTTAAGCTAGATTTATGTATATATAGATAAATATATAGACAGATAGATAGATCATAATCATAATATCTGTATGTCAAATGAGTTTAATGTGAAAAAGTAGTACAATAATTCTTCTAGTACTTCAAATAGTATATAATTTGTTTTGAGATACTACTGTAGCTGTTATTTAAGAAGCTTTACAAGACAACTTAGAAATGTAACAGATCCGTAATTATCCGCATCATTTTTAATCAGCCTTAGATCATCATTTCTAATCAACAATTATTCATTTGCATAACACTTTTTAAAATTGAATACAGAAGCATTCGGGATTGTACAGAAATAAACTTCTAGAACAATGCATTTATAAATGTTTTTGAAACATTTCAAAAACTGTTTACATAGTATCCTTTTTTCTGTTATTTTTTTTGTATCTGTAAATAAAAGTGTTATTATTATTATTATTATTATTATTATTATTATTATTATTATTATTATTATTATTGTTATTATTGTTGTTATTATAAAATATTTTACAACTATTAATCATGTATATTTGTTATATATTTATTTTGTATTTACAGATGGTTGAATTTCCACTGGAGTCCATATTGTCCAAGATGTTTGTCATGTCATTTCACTTGACCTGTAGTTCTGGAATTATCACAGTTGTGTCTGTGTTGTCTGTGCAGAATGCTTTATACAGACCAGAGGTTTGAAATGCATTTTTTGTATTGGTATCACAGATATGATTAAGCTATTATAACATTAAACATCCTAAATTATCATTAAACAAATTTTACATAAAAATCTGATGTTTTGAAAATGAAACAAAATAAATAAAAATACAAGAAAATGAATTTATTGTTTTTAAAAACAGAAAGAAGTAAAATTATGCATAAATAAAATAAATTATTTTTCATCCATCCTAAGAAAAATGTTTGACACAATGAAAGTTTTGTCACTAAACTGAAAAATTAAATGACATTTTCCTTTTTGTTTGTTATGAACAATAATAAAATACAGAAAAATCGGAGTAAAATAAATTTATTCTGACTAAACAATTTGTATTTTAATATTTTAGGTGATATTTAAATAGTAATTTGCTTTTGTTTCCAGAGATTACCAATGATAAATTATATACATTTTTTTTTTTTAGTTAACTGTAATTTTAGTTATTAGAGTTATCAATAATCAATGTTACATTTTTCTTAGTTAACTCACTTTTTTGTTAAGTTTTAGGAACCAATAAATGTAATTTATCACTTTACAGGATAAACAAGCCCTTGCTGTCCAGAAAAAAGGCCAGGTTCCTTCAGGCCAAGGATGACCACTTGACCATGTGTGTAGTGCACAGTTCAGTGAAGAACAGTCACTTCTCCAGTCCTGACTGTTAAGAGAAATTTGTACAGACTCAGACACTCAGATGTACTCAACATGTTTGTAAACAGATGCTGGGTATAATAGACAAGTAATTCAGTTTACTACCAGATTTTATAAACTTTAAAATAATAAATTACTTAATTTCACCTGAGAATGTTTTAATATTAATATTATTAGATACAATTTTATTGTTTATTTGTAAATACAGACTTTGTCATTGATTTAGCAATTGTGATAACATAGCTGTAAGAGGAAATAGTCAATTGAACATGTATTTTAGAAAGTTTAAATTTAAAAATTAGAATAAGATAAAAATTACAGATTTTATTTGTTATCAATTTAAAAAATAAAAATAAAATAAAATTATATATTATTTATTTTGAAAATTATTAGATTTATATTTAAAGGTTCTGACTTGATTTGTTCAAATTTCTGTTAAACACACACATTCCTAGATAATCAAAAATTCAGGAACATAAGAAATATTTTAATAAATTTTACAACTTGACTTTATTTTATTTCACTCGAGATACATATTTGTTGAAAACATCATTCCAAATTCAAATGAAGAAAACAAATTATAATAGTTGTTCTACAAAAATGTACAATTTAATGTTTTATTTTCAGAAATAAGCTGGATGTTATATCAGAATCACCACAGAGTACAGAAATCCATGTACAGCAGATTCTTACAGCAAAGAAATCACAGGACAGTTACAGACCATCAGAAGTTTTATATGAGTGCTGTTTTAACAGGCTGAGTGATTGGTAAGTAAACTGTATGTACATCACATTTGTAATACTATTACTGACATTTTTGTTTTAAATGTATGGATGTCATGTCTGATGTTTTGGACACAAGCTGGTGTTGTACACAGAGTACAGAAATCTATTTACAGCAGATTCTTCACATCATGTTAGTTTAACTGTCTGCTTGACTGATAAATAAATGTGAACTTTTCTCTCACAAATTTTAATAAACTTTTCCCTAAGGCCTTTCAGGAACCATGAAGTGTGAAAATTAATTTTAAATGGTCTGTTTCAGGTGATAGTTATTAATTATTATTTTTGATAATGACAGTGTGAGAGAAAAACTCTCTACATTTTCACTGTTAATTAAGACAGCTATTTTTATGTTCAGTTTTCAGTTACATTTTTTAATACATGAGTAACAGACTCCCAAACTCAAGATTGATACAAAAATCTGTTACTTCTTAGCACAGCTCTGTACTATTAAGTCACAAAACATCAGATTTGATTTATATCTAGTGTTCATTTTACATGTCAAATTGTCTAATCGCAGATTTAGAGGTGAACTTTTATAATAAAGACATATTAATATTGTGTATGCCATTCTGAATATTATTTTAATAAAGACGTATTTATTTTTGTTTTAAATTTTCAGGGTTGTTTATAATGAGAAGTGTTAATGAAAATCATCTGTTCATTCTAAATGGCTTATTGAGTTTGCCTCCAAGTTTTTCAAGTTTTCTGATCACACTGAACTAAGCAAGCAGAAGAAATAGCAGAAGATGAAACATCTCAACAAAAAATAAAAAGAAGTTGAATGCTTGGAGAATACTGAGAACTTCTAGAAAAATCCAAACCAAACAAAAGTTTAAAAACATTACTTGTGTGTCATGGACTACTTATTGAATAATTTATAAAACTGTGAAAGTGTGATTTCAGACTGGAAGTCACAATGTTGTTCATACAAGATATAGTTACATACAGACCAATATACATAATGTTACCAAGTTCAGTTAAGTGTGTGAAAAAAGGACATTATTTTTTAAAAGTGATTTATGTTAGAAATCTTTGATTATAGCTTTAAAAAAAAGTACATATTTTATATAAAGGTGTTTGGTCCAGGGGAGATAATTTCATTTTTTAATTTTATTTTTAGAAAGAATCTACTGAATTATCTATACCAAATACAAAATAACAAAGAACACTAAGACTTCTGGTAAAGATTTACCAAATAAAGGTATCGTAATAAAACATAAAATGGAAGTAGATAATTTTGTTCGTTTTGGAAGACAAAATAAGTAATTAGAAAGTTTCGGAATAAATATTTTTCAGATTACAAGTTATTTATTGATCTTTTAACTTTTTAGTAAACAAATATCTTATTATTTTTTATTTCATTTTGTACATTTTGTTATTATACTTTTGTTGGATAGATCAGAAATCTTGGTATTTTTATATTTTACAGCATCCTTGGCTCTCATCTGAAAAACCTTATAAACATTTTAAAACATTTTTAATTTAAACGTTCAATAATGTTTTATAAAATGCTTTTCTAAATTTTTATGTAAGGAATTTTATAACATTTTTCTAAAATTAAGTTTTTTATATGAAAAAGTAGTTCCGATATTAACTTGTTTTCTTGTTGAAATAAATATTTCAAATTATTTTGTATTCTATTTTTAATTTAATATTTTTAGCTAGCATTATCAAACATCCTAAGATGAGGAATATTTTTATTTACATAGCTTTGGTACATTAAAAACTTAATTAACATTGCAAATTTTTGTATATTAGTAGCTGTACAAAATTATTAGAATTTTCTGATTCAGGGTGAGTACATGAAACATCTGTAACACAGAGAGAAAATAAAATTAAAAAATCACAAACTAGTTGAGGAATTTGATTACATATATTTATTTATTTGTATTTTAAAAACTGAAAAACAAAACAGATTTTATCTGGTCAGTAAGAGATATAAACATTTACTCAGTCTGTCAGGAATTTTTCTTTACACTGTCAAACTAGAAGTGAAAACATCAGCCTAAGAGACACACACTGATGTACTGGTTGAACCAAAACATATTTTCTGAACTTTACAACCTCATATTTCCTATGTCACAGTTTGATGTGAAGATTGGGAAAACAATTCCTGACTGCAGCACTGCGAGAAAACAGCAACTGTTACAGTCTCTGATACTGCATTGTCCCACTCTGCTGTATGAGTCAGGTAAAGGACTAGCTCAGTCCTTCGTATCGTCAGTGTGGTGAGACATCACTCTCATGAACACTGCCTTCCCAAGTTTCTGTCTCATCTTGTTCTGCTGTTTTCTTCTCTCTGTTTCCTTTCTCTTCTCGTCCAGCTTCAGTTTCAGACGTCACCTGCTCTTCAACTTCCTGGCTGTTGTGTTTGCCACCATCATGCACTGTCCTCTCAGTCATCTGCCAAGTGCTTTCATTTTGCAGCATAACAAATGAAGTGTTTAAACAAACATCAGCTCATTTTCACAAGAACACGGACTTCAACAGCACTCTGCTGTTTACATGTTGTTTCTGTCCATGTAAACCATCACAGAACAATCAACATCGCTGTCTTCTGCAACAGGAACAGAGGGTAAGGAAACTTCAACACAAACATCCGGATTAATGTAAAACACTTCATAGCCTCTGTTTGCCATCTGACATTGACCTTCACCTACATTATTTTCAGTTATCCGTGGTGTTAGCCGAGTGTCAGACAATGGACTGACACTTACTGGTTCATCTGACAGACAACTCTGTGTGGTGTTCAGGTCCAGAGAGGCGGTGGCTTCCACAGTTGTGTCCCCTTGACTTGGAAATCCCTCAACTGTGACATGCGATGTATGAGGAAATTTCCTAGACATTGATGAAGATGTTATCCTGTTTCTTGGAGTTTTGTCTCTTTCCTGTGTTTTTCTTTGGCTGGTTTTAGTATTAAAGCTTCAAGTTTTTCTCCTGACTGCTCACATTTGACTGTTGAGATTGGTCACTTGGTGTAGTAACACTCTACAACTTCATGCTGTCAGAGTTGTTGTAGTTGGACGTGGTCGGCTGCAGTGTGTGTTGCATGTCCAGGTAAACAGAACTGAGCTGCTCACTGGTGAAACTTTGACACAAGACTGAGTCGAATCTGATGTTGGACAAGAGTGAAGAACACACTGGTCTGAATCTGACTGGTGAGAGCACCGTCTCGTCTGTGTAAACAAATAAATAAATAAATAAAATACTGAATAAAATATTAAGTAAATAAACAAACAAATAAAATATTAACTAAACAAACAAACAAATGAATAAAATACAGAATAAAATATTAACTAAACAAACAAACAAATGAATAAAATAGTAAATAAAGTATTAATCATTTTTCTTTCTTTTTCCCCCCATTCAACTAACAAATATATTTTTTATACTATTATTGTTATACAACAAAAACAACAACTACTACTACTACAACTACTACTGTTCCTGTTTCTACACCTACTTTTCATTTGACTTTTATAATTTCTCATTTAACTCAAACTCCCTCTACTACTACTATTTTGCAACAATAAATCTACTATTAGTACTGCTACTACTACTACAACTAGTACTATGACTCATGCTAGTATTTTTCTGACTGTGAGTCACACAAGATACATTATGAACACAAAGCATTGTTGGCTAAAATATCACCTATTACTACAAACAAGAATGATTATTATTAAGTACTAATGCTATAATAACCACACTACTACAACAATGAGTTTACTACTACTACTGCTGTTACTGTAAGAACAACGACAACCTCTGCAGATGCTTCTGTTCCTGCCAGGCTAGTACAGATTCTTTGATGACATTTCTCTCCTGTGGTGAGCTCACAGAATTACCTCTTCTTGTGTACTAAGCAGTTTCTGAAAAACAAGTTTTTATTTATTTTCCTTTGTTGATACAAAATATTTCTCTTTCTGACAGATACATATATTAATGACTAATGTCTTATCCGGATTTTTATTTTTATTTTTTATTTTTTATTTTTTATTTTTATTTTTTTTAAATTAATAAATTAGAAATATACTAAATTTTTAGAATCATCAAATTATAGTAAAATTTAAGATATGGAAAAATTAATTTTTAAACTTTCAAATAAAAACAAAATAAAGTGAACTGCATTCTGTGAGTTCAAAACAAAACAAGAAATGGTTTTCGTTACTCTTACTTGTGTCTTAGTACAAATATAAACTAACAAAAAATGAAACAATGCAAATGGAAATAAGGAAACATGGAAGTAAACTAAGTTATCCTGCTATTTGTATACACAATTAATTTACTTTGTTTTGTAGACTATCCTTGCACTAGTCTGTTTTTCTTACTCTGTATTGAGAATATTTTACCAATACCAAAACTGAGAAGAATGTAAGTAGATTGTTAAACAGAAAAGTTAATGAGAATGTTTTTAATACCAGTTTGTTGAGAAACCTCTCTGTCTGTCTGCTGTCTGTCTGCTGTCTGTGTGTGTCCCATTCTGATGTTTAGGTAACAACACCTGTCTGTTTTGTGGTATGTTCCTGAAAAAGCAAAATCAAAAAATAATTTAATTTTGTATTGCCTTTATTAATAATATTATTTACTATTATATATATATATATATATATATCAACACCATTTACAGATACAAATGAATGTTTGTTAACAAAAATATATTTAAGCTATTTTATTTTAAATGTGCATGCAAGCTTACAGATATACTGATTAACACATACACAGTTTGAGGTAATGAATAATTAAAGATAAGTATTTTTTTAATATAGTCTAAATTCTTTTAAATATACACCATTATAACCTGATTATTGATCAATATAAATTCTGCTAAAATAGAAGAAATCTAAAAAGAAGAAATATTTTATATAAGAACTATATATTGCATATTTTTTACGAGATCTTTGTATTTTAAAAAGTGAACAAAGCATCTAAAATTTTGTTTAATATTAACTTTCTTTATTAGTAGCCTTCTCAAATACTGACCACTGTATAAAGATCTTTCACAGCCTGAAATCATCCATTTTAAATAATAAAATTGTTTTACATACATAAAAGCATCCATCTAAATATACACTGAAACTGAATAGTATAAATCCCAATTTTTCCAGTACAATAATAAATTTCATAAATTAATATAATGAAAGATTAATTCGAAAAAACACAAAACTTACCGTTTGCTTCCTGACCAATCAGAAGCTGTCCTGTCTCTGTCAGTTTTATCACTTCTATCCAGAAGAACTGCTCTGCTGGAAAGACTAACAGTTTTTCTCGTATTCTATCTCAGGTGTACAGGACGTCCTTGTAAGTGAAGTGGAAAAATTGATGAGGCAAAGATTATATAAAGAATTAGGTATTCCTAACCCATCTTTCAAACATATATCTAAGAAAAAAGAAATAACAATGAGGCAGCTAATATCTAATAATACAGGAAAAAATAAGGAGGATGATATACGACTGTGGAGAGAGAGAGAGAGACTTTCTATATCTTTTGTGATTTTGTTGATTATGAAATATAAAATTAAAAAAACAATAACAACACATCTCTCTAAACTATATATAAACATTCGAAAATTTAACATATGCTAAATTTTAAAGTTACCAACTGATTCATTATTTTATTTACAAAAATTGTGTTTATTAAACTAACCATGAAAACTGAGAGGCTGCAGACAATAGAAACTACAGTACATTGTCTCCTATGTAACAGGAAAGTTAAACACTTTAAAATACTCATTCCTTTGTTTTAAAATACAGAAATAAACATTTACAACAAAATCAATCACATTTATATCAATGTATGTATACGCATGTGTGTGTATGCATGTGTCTGTGGGTACGTGTGTGTGTGTGTGCTTACTGATATATTATTTACAAACTGCAACTTCATATATTAAATAAAATTAAACTTCATTAGTTTCAGAATAATGAAAAATATATAAGAAAACAAACTCAAATTCACCAGCTCAGAATTGTTCTCTTTTGCAATGGCAGCAGTAAAAACTTTATTTAACCAGAAAATAACTGTGTCCTCAGATTCTGATGGAAGTTCACTGGATGTGTTAAAAGTTGTAATTTGTCTGAAAGTTAAAACATTTCTTGTTCAAAATGCTGAAAAACTTCTCATTACATTATATTAAATTATACTGAATAGATTCTCCAGGATGAATGTCTTTAAATCACACCTCATTCCTACATTTTAACTAAAATCTAATTTGATCCATATATTATCAAAAAAATAAAATAAAAATAAAATAAACTTTAACAGAGCCAAATAAACTCATTTTAATTAGAAAAATGATTTCAAATTTTAGTATTTAACAAGATAATACAAAAAAAAAAAAAAAAAAAAAAATTAATGGGAATAAATAAAAACAACAACATACCTAACGGCTTGAACAGCATGTTCTACTGAAACAAATCTGTGGCATACACCAACATCAGCACATGAGTTAGAGCTGTACATGCATACCTAAAAAAGTAAAAAGCAATAATAAACAAACAGTTAGAAATAAATAACTAATGCTTCTGACATACTTTGTGATTAATAAATTATGTTACCAAGCAATGCAACAAAACAACAGCAAATAACTGAATATTATTACACTATTTTATAATTAATTAAGAACTATTACAAAACTTATTTTTCTCTTGACAACACAAAAATAAATTAAACTCACAACTGAGAATGGTTTCTGTAACAGCTGATTCATCCTTCTCCATGATGTAAATTCAGTTTCTAGACAGCACCTGAACAATACTGCAGTGACCTAAACAAAATATTTAACATCAATAGTAAATATAAAGTTTATTAATTTTTATAACAAAATGCATTTATCTGATATATATATATATATATATATCAATCTACATTCGTCAGATAAATGAATTTTTCTCTGCTTATTATCATTTGTGGATATTTTAATTATTTTTATTTACATATGATATTGCCCAAGACACACAAAGACACACACGCACGCACACTCACACACACACACACACGTGAAATATTTCCAAAATTCTATTGAACTGAATAATCAACGAGTAAAACATTACCAAATTAAAAACAAAACTAGTCTGGTTAACAAGCATCAGTTTAAAGTGGTTTCAAAAGCGTAGCATACATTCCAATCCATGTTTGTTGCAAACATCGTGGTTTATCGAGACTAGTCTGGTGTGAAGTCAAGTGGTGGTTGTCCCATTTCTATGAACAAAAAACTGCCAACAAAGAAAAGCAAAAACAAGTTTGTTCATTCTAACACAGTAACATGATTATAGTAACTCAATGTGCCAAATTTACTATTATATCAGACATTACTATGTTACTTCATTGATATTATTTTCCTTACCTTAAATTTCCTGGTCTTTTCAATCCATAATTCTTTTTTTGTTTGCTTGTTGCAGAAATGTGCTTTGGTAACATCCACACAAACATCGAATCACTGCGCAAACACGTACTGCATGCACTGTTTACAAATCCTCTAAATGTGACCTGGTAAGACTTAAAAGAAAACAAACTGTAAAGATGAAATGGAAAAACTTCAACTAAAAAAACAGTAAAAGAACAGTTTTAAATTCCTGGTCTAAAGAAATAAATAAAATGTATCAGTTTGTTTTTCACAGAACCAGTCAGAACATAATGCATACCACGTGCAAAGTTTATCAAATGCACTTTTAATCTACCAATAAATTGTACAGGGGAAAACTGTTCCAGATATGAAAGCTTATGTATAGTATCAAATTAACTATATATTTAAACCTAATCTTGAATGTCACATGACATTAGCAGGTCATATTAAATGTTTAGAAATTAAAACCAGTGAACCGGTCTCTAAAAGACAAAAAAACATTGATATACGTGTTTAGTTCTGCCAGAGACCAAGCTATAAAAACTGCAGCCAGCCATAAGATGCAGTCTGTATATTGGCTGGAAATAAAAACCATGTAGCTAAAACTAAGAAAGACTGCTTTCCACTACCTAGAATAGATGTCATTAAATGCTTTGTATGGAGCACAATGGTTTACTATACTGGATATGGTCAGTGAATACAACCAGGTTGAGGATAAAGACAAAGACAAAACTGCACTGATCTCTCCAATGGGTTTGTTTGAATACAAGTGAATGCCTTTTGGTTTATCAGGAGCCCCAGCCACATTTCAAAGACGCATGCTTTATAAACTATAACAGAACCATATCAAACCCTTTTTAATAGATACATTTGTATAACGAGTAATGATAGAAAGAAAAGGAATATATCCATTGATGATGAGGTTGATGCCATACCACCTAATAAGTATTCAAAAAGTATTCAAAAGTGAGCAGAGGTAAAAAAGTTTGGCATCATTTGCTCTACTGCCCAGAGGTGGAGTGGCCAGTCTGCCTCTCGTTCCGTCCGCACGAAGACATCATGATGAAGACGGGTTGATGTCTGTGACAATGTTGTTGAAAGTGACTTGTTTGAGGACTGAGTCAAATCAGTAATGGCAACAT
The DNA here is from genome assembly GCA_012295275.1 of Chrysomallon squamiferum. Taxonomy (NCBI): domain Eukaryota; kingdom Metazoa; phylum Mollusca; class Gastropoda; order Neomphalida; family Peltospiridae; genus Chrysomallon; species Chrysomallon squamiferum. Next base: position 4,535,710 of record CM022677.1, read on the forward strand.
GCCTCAGCATAAGTAAAGGGGATGTTCTGTAATGACTCGGATATGCACTGAAGTTGATTTTTGCATATTTTGCAGAACATATTGGTGTGATCAATACTGTAAAGGTTTAATCTGATTCTTTACCCCTAAAAACATGGATAGACACCAAAAATTATTTTGCTACCATGTGTAGTTACTGAGATATTGATGAAAATGAGATTTTCAGTAATGGCGGCCTTAATTTGCATATTGTGCGGATTGCCCAAGGATGACAGAGTGGCATCATTCAGATTCTTAAAGAGCACATCTCGGAGGTATAGAAACAGCAACAAAACTTTGTACAGACCGCAATGCACACTTATCAGTCCCTGCTGCCACGGACTACTTTACAGCGAAACTTTACCCACCACATCTTGTTTGTTTGACCAAAATGCTGATCTGTTTAACACTATTGAAGAACCCGTAACAGCTACGATAGACCGTGTTGTTGATACCCTATACCGAAGCATTACAATTTATTTAACTACGAAGTGAAGTTTGAACCAAGAGGGAAGCAATTAACTTTTGTCAAAATTTAAAACTTCTACCAAAAATTGTGAGATGCCAAACTGTAAATGTGTGCATTTGAACAAATTAACATCAGTGAAATGGAATGATTGCAATTACTCACATTATCGATTTCAGTTTAATAAAAACATTTGTAAAGACAAAAGTAAAAATCATAATTACTTGCATTTTTGATTTCAGTTCAATAAACAGGTTTGTAAACCCGAACGTAAAAATCAGGTGCCTTTAAGAAAAGGTACATGGTTTGAGGCGTCAAACCTATCCATAAGAAGAAGTTTGTTAAGTATGTAGTTTTTCAAGACAATATCCGACAGAAATTGCTCAAACAGAAACCACCATTCCCAAAGATGGAATCAAAGGAGAGAAAGAAACTTCATCTCAAACTATTTCTGACTGTTACAACTATGTTGTGAAATTTGAGTTGAGTGGGAAAAAACGTAAGAGGTGGAAAAGGTTGTCCTGTTGAAACAGCTGAAGCAAAGTTTGACACAATTTGCGGGAATTCGTCATGAAACAAGATATTTTTTCTTAATTATTACAATTTATTATATTATAATTATATGCTTATTCATCAGATCCAACAACCAAGGCATGTACCAACTTAACTGAAAACAGGGGTGTGTGATAGGAGATAATTACCAAGTATTCATTGCACACAAGGAAATTTTCGCCTTCATCTTGCAGAATACATGAGGAGGAATAAATAAAAGAAGCAGGAAGTATTCAGTTAACTGTCACAAATCATCAGTCTGGAGTATACTTGTTAATGATGACTATCTTTTGAAATGTATTATTTTGTATGATAACTAAAATGGCTGACATAACATTATACGTATTATTGCTTGAAATGTTGAAGAATTGTTTCCTTCTATCTGCTGTATTTAACCACTTAATTTTAGTGTGTATAAAAGGTTTAAAAATTATTATTAAAAAAAATAAATATTTTAGGACGGGATGTGGATAGATATATTTCTGAACTATGTCAACTCATCTACAGGACAGGTGAGATGACTGTAAAGTGAGTCCAGGAACTCAGACATTCCACTGTGTAAAACCAGTGAGCTCTGTGTCTGTGGCATGTGACAAGAATTCGCAGTTTGCTGACACTCTACCAGTCCTTATTCATTTTAACTATGTGAGAGATGTCGCAGAACTGTCTGCTGAATCAGCAACTAAACCAAGTAAGAAAAGTGCATCTGATCAAGCTTTGTCCTGCTAGAATATATATCTAGGAAATCTAAAAACAAACAAAATAAATTCTTCAGCAAATAATCTCCAAAGATGGATTTCAAATTGAAGTAACATTCCTACATACAAGATGTTAAGTTCATTGTTTGCTTTTCCAGTTACAGGAGATAGAGCTTGGGTTGAAGAAACCAAATCAACAGTATGGTTGAAATTCCTACAATGGAAAATTGCTATCAGTGTGTATTCCAACAAGGTCTATCAGAATGAATGGGGAAACAAAAAAATTTGATAGAATAACTCTTTTAAATCTTTGACTAGAAAGTTAGATATAATGTATGATATTTTGGAAAAATTAGACATGATCGAAAAACAACTGAATGGTATGGAAATAACTGTACAAGATATAGTGGTAAAATGATTGATATTAAGAAAAAAGTACAAGATATGGAAAGGGTATGAATTACATTCACTGTCAGTTTGAAAGAAATAAAACAATCTTGGATATTTGAAATCTGTTGTCTTAGATATGAACAGTTCTACTCGTGAAATGAGAGATAATAATACCATATGAAACAACAAATATGTGAAGTAGAAACTGAGTTTCGAATCTTAAGAGATAAACACAATGACCTACAAACTCACTTCATCGTGACAATGTAATGTTTAGTGTGATACCAGAGGAAGATGAGGAAGACACAGACAAGGAGTTGAAAAGTTTTATAAAAAATGAAAGTAGAAAATAATACTGACTTTGACAGAGTGGATCGACTGGGGAAGATGTATATATAAGGCCTGTTGTTGCTAAATTCATTTTATATAAATTGTGAGAAGAGCTGCACCCAAAACACTGATAAACAAGCAATTCACGGTTAATGAACAATTCCTGAAATAAATTAATGACAGGAGAAAATTACTATATCCACATTACAGCAAAAAGGCAAGGGAAAAGACTGGTGTTAAATGGTGATAAACTATGTATTGAGGTCAGGCTGTTTACACTGGGAGAGGTCGGGCCAGAAGCCAGTAACACAAACATAACAATCATCAGCTAAGTGACACCAAGGTTATTATCTTCTGTCCAAGTCTGAGATTCTTCAGTGTGGTGATGTTGAGAAGTTGATAAGACGTTGCACATCCAACAGTGACCCGAGTATTACGTGCACATCAAAGAGACATTCGACGTTATCAAACGTGCACACATAGACACTGGCCACGGAGGTTGCAATCGAATGGTAAAGGAGATAGGCAACAAGTTTGCCAGTGTTTCCAGGGATTCTACTGAACTGTTTAAGTCAATGTACACTGACTGTCAGTGTAAACCAATGACAAAGGGTGGGGTTGTCTGACCAATCTTGTCTAAAGAGTTCTCTGCTCGTAGCCAAGTAGATCTCACTGATATGCAATCGTTACTGCAAGGTTCTGTCAAGTGGATTAAGGTGTATCAGGATCAGCTTACAAAGTTTGTTGTTATCCGCCCACTGACATCAAAGCGAGCTGCTGAAGTTGCAAACCAACTCATGGACATATTTCTGCTATTCAGTGCACCACATATATTACAACGGTTCTGAATTTACAGCTCAAATCATTTCTGATTTGCAGGAGTTGTGGCCAGAGCTAGTTATAGTGCTTGGTAAACCACGCCACCCACAGAGTCAAGTTCTGTAGAATGTGCAAATTATGACACTAAAGACATGCTTGTTGCGAGAATGAGTGAGAATGATAGCGCTGATAGGACTATTGGTGTTAACTTTGTTCAGTTTCGCAAGAACTCAAGTTTCAATGCTGGAATAAAACAGTCATCTTGTACAACCTTATTTGGCATCAAAGGCAGGATTGGTTTGACTTCCTTTGTTACCACATTATGTTATCCACAAGCTACAGAAGGAAGATGACTTACTAGCCATTCTGTCCAGCAGCTCAACTCTACCAGAAACAACTCAACTCTACCAGAAACAACTCAACCAATGAGCAGCATAGACAAGAAAAGAAAGCTTGCAGTAGCTGCAGAATAGAAACCAGCTCAGTGTGTTCTTAAGCAGTTGTGTGATTATGAAGGATGGTGCTGTTGGTTATAATGTAGCTGTTCCCATTCCACCTGTAGAAATATTCTAGTATTATATTAGCTGTAGAAAACAGACACTATACCTACCACCTGTAGAAATATTCTAGTATTATGTTAGCTGTAGAAAACAGACACTATACCATCAGTAGAAATATTCTAGTATTATGTTAGCTGTAGAAAACAGACACTATACATCTGTAGAAATATTCTAGTATTACATTAGCTGTAGAAAACAGACACTATACATCTGTAGAGGTATTCTGAAAGGAAAATACTCTAGTATTATATTAGCTGTAGAAAACAGACACTATACCATCTGTAGAACTATTCTAGCATTACATTAGCTGTAGAAAACAGACACTATACCATCTGTAGAAATATTCTAGCATTACATTAGCTGTAGAAAACAGACACTATACCATCTGTAGAAATATTCTAGTATTATATTAGCTGTAGAAAACAGACACTATACCACCTGTAGAATTATTCTAGTATTACATTAGCTGTAGAAAACAGACACTATACACCTGTAGAATTATTCTAGTATTACATTAGCTATAGAAAACAGACACTATACCATCTGTAGAATTATTCTAGTATTACGTTAGCTATAGAAAACAGACACTATACCATCTGTAGAAATATTCTAGTATTACGTTAGCTGTAGAAAACAGACACTATACCATCTGTAGAAATATTCTAGTATTACGTTAGCTGTAGAAAACAGACACTATACCATCTGTAGAAATATTCTAGTATTATGTTAGCTGTAGAAAACAGACACTATACATCTGTAGAAATATTCTAGTATTACATTAGCTGTAGAAAACAGACACTATACATCTGTAGAAATATTCTAGTATTACATTAGCTGTAGAAAACAGACACTATACATCTGTAGAAATATTCTAGTATTACATTAGCTGTAGAAAACAGACACTATACATCTGTAGAAATATTCTAGCATTACATTAGCTGTAGAAAACAGACACTATACCATCTGTAGAACTATTCTAGCATTACATTAGCTGTAGAAAACAGACACTATACCATCTGTAGAACTATTCTAGCATTACATTAGCTGTAGAAAACAGACACTATACCATCTGTAGAAATATTCTAGTATTATATTAGCTGTAGAAAACACACTATACACCTGTAGAAATATTCTAGTATTATATTAGCTGTAGAAAACAGACACTATACCATCTGTAGAAATATTCTAGTATTACATTAGCTGTAGAAAACAGACACTATACCACCTGTAGAAATATTCTAGTATTATATTAGCTGTAGAAAACAGACACTATACATCTGTAGAAATATTCTAGTATTATATTAGCTGTAGAAAACAGACACTATACCACCTGTAGAAATATTCTAGTATTACATTAGCTGTAGAAAACAGACACTATACACCTGTAGAATTATTCTAGTATTACATTAGCTATAGAAAACAGACACTATACCATCTGTAGAAATATTCTAGTATTATATTAGCTGTAGAAAACAGACACTATACACCTGTAGAATTATTCTAGTATTATATTAGCTGTAGAAAACAGACACTATACCATCTGTAGAAATATTAGCTGTAGAAAACAGACACTATACCATCTGATATTCTGAAAGGGAAATATAGTCAACACCAGTTTGATTTATGTCCTCAGAGACTCCTGAGTGAATCTGACATTAACAGTGTGTCACTTTGTCAAGCCAACAAAAAGCAGTCTCAACACGGTGGTCAGAGTTTCGTCAAGTGCAGTTGTAATGGACTTAAGAGATATCGCAGTAAGAGATGTGCTTGTTTCAAAAATAATGTTTTGTGTAACTGCAGAAGTCACAACTGTGTAAATAGTTTAAATAAATGAAATATGTATTATGTGTCACCAATGCATCATACTGGTAAATTTGTTGTTACATGTATTTTATTATTCAATACAGATGAAACATAGTTTAGTTAATAGAAAACATCTAAGAAATACCCTTTAGCCAAATGACTGGAAATTTTAGTCAGTTTGGCTAAATGACTAGAGGTCAGAGGCATTTGACCAAATGACTGGTTTGACACATTGACTGTAACATGTATACCTGCTTGTATTCTCGAAGGAAGCTTTGATAATTTTTTTGCAAACAATTGCTGTTTTTGGAGAATTTCTTTTCTTAAACAAGAGCAGTAAGAAAGTGACGACCAAGCAGGCATTATGAATGATAACGTCAGATTCTGAGGATGAGAGTGAAGTGTTGGAATGTGAAATAATAGTGATTTTGAAAGTGAAGAGAGTGACGATGATGTTGTCAATGATACAAATAATAATAACACGAATGAAGGTGAAGATGAAAATGATTCTGCTGATAATCACAACCAGGTGTTGATGTTTTACAACCTGGTAGTGGGTGTGGCTGTGGTAGAGGACGTGGTCGAGATGTGACAGAATTCTCAGACTCAGGCAGATCAGCATCTGTGGATGAATGACACGAGAGAGTGTCGTGAAAAACAATTCAAACCCCGGTCCCAAAAATATTCCAGATTCACTCAATAATGCGAGCAGCACTGCTGACTTTTATACTTTATTCTGGAATGATGATTTATGGCAGCTCTTTGTTGTTGAAACTAACAGCAGGCAGAACATATCAGAGAAGCAAAACCTTCACATTGTTATTCAAAATATTTAGTTTAACAGAGATAAAAAACTAACAGTAACCCTGAACAACAACAACAAAAAAAAATTAAAATTTATTTTAAAAAAATGATGTCACATCCACAGTTTCAAATTTTTACATTGATCAGTGAATATTTTTACTATATTCAAAGGAATGATATGAATAATTTTGGTGAGATATCACACCTGGATTTGCACAGATTTTTACAAGAGATAGATTTTTAGCAATATGGTCTATGCTATATAGTGTAAATGTATTAGACCCGGAGCTAGACAAATCTGATAAGATTTACAAATCAAGGCCCATGTTCAAGCACTTGTTATTATAAATTTTCTGGCTGCATTATATTAAAAAGAAGCAATCTGTTAGCTGACAAAGGAATGATTCCAATATAAAACTCATTTCTCTATAAAACATTAAAAAATCAAAGAAAAACCGATAAAGTGGGATATCAAAACCTTCCTACTTTGTGACAGAGAGAATGCAGAAGTATATACAGGTCACAGGAATGATGCTGAAACCATTGAAAACCTTGGTGGACTGGAAACCTTGTTATTTGTATGTTGGAACTGTTTTTGACCAGCATTACTGTGTGTGTTTACAGACAGACTCTACACTAGAAATTTAATCTTTCTGTATATTTTGTGAGTTTCTGCTGGAAAAAAAAATGAGTGGGCAGTGCACTATACAAATCACAAACTTTTTACAAAAAAACTGTTCAAATGGTAAGGTCAGATAAATAGGGGGACAGTTTGAACAATTGTTCAATGGAATTGTAGCAGCAATTGTTTGGTGTGACAAAAAGCCTATTTAAAGTGCATCTGTGCACAAACACCTCCAAGATTCTGGACTTCATGAGTTGGAAAGAGCCTACCCATGCAACATCAAACAGTAGGTGTGTAGTGTGTCTGTACACAGACACACACCTCCAAGATTCTGGACTTCATGTCATTTCTGCATTAAAATTATAAAAAAAAGAAAGAGAAAAGAGAAAATGAAGGTTATACCATAACTCCAGACCTCAGTTTTGTGTGTGAATATTCTGTCCAGAGCTAAACACTTGATTGGCATCTGTATGTCTCTCTGTGTTTTGTGTATAAATATGTTGTATCTGTGTTGTGTGTGTGTGTTGTGTATTGTGTTGTAGTGAAAAAAAAAGAATAAAATCTAGTTTTCCATACATTTTCCAGTTTATAGCATAATATCTCAAATTTAATCTTTCTAAAATTTCAGCATATCAATGTTCCCAGTTAATAAAAAAAAATGAATTAAGACTATTCCAAGTTTCAGTTTGTAAGTTACCTATTAATAAGAAAATTGAATTTCAACTATTCAGATTTTCAGTTTGTAAGTTACCTATAAATAAGAAAACAGAATTTAAACTTCAATATTTAAAATCTGAATTTGAACCAAGTAAGAAATGTGAATTACTACTGTTCCTATCACTTTTCTGCCAGCAGCTTAGTACTCTTCATTAATGTAATCAAGAAGCTTACCTAATCCAAAATCTGTAATCTTCACCTGATTCGGGGTTTGTACTGTACAAAGATAAAAAAAGAATATTTCTTGCAGCTAGATCTCTATGGACAATACCCCTCTCCTCTAAATAAATCATTCCCTGAAAACAACACAGTTTATATGTGTTGTGTATGTGTGTGATTAAGCATGTGTTTGTATGTCTCTCTGTGTTTTGTGTATAAATATGTTGTGTGTATCTGTTGTGTGTGTGTGTGTTGTGTATGGGTGTGTATATTTGACAACACTCACACTGGCTATCTGAGTACATCGGTTGAGGAGGACTTTAGATCCAATGAGGTCTTTGTTTTTTCTCACGAGAACACAGCCAAGTGGCATCAGCTGAGTGATCAACACCATCTGTGCCGTCATGCACACTGCAAGGATTCTGACACATCAAGGATGTTTCACTGACACCATCACCCATGCCTCCTCCAACAGCTCCTTGATCTGGTTAGGAGCCCCCTCCTTTAACTCTTTAATAGCTACTGGAATCTTGACATTTTCTCCTTCTGGTATCCAGTATCCCTGGTTAATAGTAACAATAGTAATAATAACAACAACAACAACAATAATAAAACAGTAATGATAATAATAATAATGACAGTACATTCACCAGTGTGTCCAGTTCACCACTGGTTTAACACTAACAGCAAACACACTGCAGCACTGAGTCAATGAGAAGTTGTAAATGAGTTGAATTGTGACCACCACCCTGTACTCACAAATTACTATAACTAGAAAACCTTCTCCATCAACTCAGTATTTACATCCAATTGAAATTTCACCAAAGCAGACTGGGAAGGATTCTACAAAGAATGGAAAAAATATTAGAATAAAAAAACCCCAAAAACTAATGACTCACATTGCACTTCACTTACAACATGATAGACTCAGCTGTCACTGAACACAAAACTAAAACCAAAAACTGCACTAACAAAATATCCACTGAGTGGTGAACTGAGCTTATTGGAAATAAATAAATACAGAAGACAATACAAAAAATCTAAACAAAATCTAAACAAAAATCAAACTACACTTGAAAAATACAAAACAGTCAAAAACATTAGTAATAATACTTGGTCTTTTTAATGCAACTTGGTAAACAGACTGGAAACTTGCATAAACCTTACAAATACCATTCACTACCAATCAACTGCAGACCAGTTACACTCACATCACACATGTAAAACCCTTGACACACTGGTAAAACACACACCTGAACAAACACTTAAACAAAAACAATTTAACAAGTAAATAACAAAACACTACAACAGTTTACTAAATTCCATTCAGTAAATAAAAAATTAAAAAAGTAATTACAGTAGTCATAGATTTCTAAACAACCAAATACAAACATACTAAACAACTTGAATGACTGCCTTTAAACTGAGAGATAAAGATTTCACTTAGACAACATGCCTCCTCTCTAATAAAGTAAAATAAAAAAGAAAGGTAACAGCAAAATAACACTACAAATAGATAACCATTTAATAACTAAGAAAAAGATTCAAATTTCACATTCGACAGCCAACTTCGGATGCCAAATACTGAAAATAATCACATCTTGTAAAAACTTTTACCAAGCATCAAACTGCCTGACAGTCTCGTGTTAGAATAAAACATACAACAAAATACAGACAAAAACTACACACACTAAAATACTGTGTTAAAATCCACTCTCAGTAATAAACATCTCATGAAGGATCTAGTCCCTGATCAACCCTTTAAAATTCACATTTCACTACTATCTAGTTTTGAAACTCACCTTTCACTACTATATAGTTTTGAAACTCACCTTTCACTACAATCTAGTTTTGAAACTCACCTTTCACTACTATATAGTTTTAAAACTCACCTTTCACTACAATCTAGTTTTAAAACTCACCTTTCACTACAATCTAGTTTTAAAACTCACCTTTCACTACAATCTAGTTTTAAAACAAACCTTTCACTACAATCTAGTTTTAAAACAAACCTTTCACTACAATCTAGTTTTAAAACTCACCTTTCACTACAATCTAGTTTTAAAACTCACATTTTCTCATCTTCTGGAAGTCTGGCAGTTCAGTGAATCATCTCACATTATCTCATCTTCTGGAAGTCTGGCAGTTCAGTGAATTATCTTACATTATCTCATCTTCTGGAAGTCTGGCAGTTCAGTGAATCATCTCACATTTTCTCATCTTCTGGAAGTCTGGCAGTTTTCACAAAACAAAGTTCAGTGAATTATCTTACATTATCTCATCTTCTGGAAGTCTAGTTTTGAAAAACAATCTCACCAGTTTTCATCTCACATTAATCTAGTTTTAAAACTCACATTATTTCATCTTCTGGAAGTCTGGCAGTTCAGTGAATCATCTCACATTTTCTCATCTTCTGGAAGTCTGGCAGTTCAGTGAATCATCTCACATTTTCTCATCTTCTGGAAGTCTGGCAGTTCAGTGAATCATCTCACATTTTCTCATCTTCTGGAAGTCTGGCAGTTCAGTGAATCATCTCGTTGTTTTGTTTGCACTGCAGCACAGATCAGTCTAGGGCGTCCAACAACTGTGAACATGCAGCTTCCACAGGATTTCCCTATGGTACGATAACCTAAAAAAAAAAAGAGACATAAAAATAAATAAGTATTAAAACAATCACTGCAAATTGTTATAATTTTTTCAAGTAACAGTTTCTAAATAATTTAATTACTAATTTTCCATATCAAAAGTAACAATATCAATAACTTTAAAACTTAAAAACTAAGTAAGAATATAAATGTATGTATGGTTATTTGAATTAGTTTACTGTTTTAAGCTCCTTTCCTATAAAGTTTAATTTAATGTTTGTTTTAATTTATCTCCAGATACAGAAGTGAAGTAAACGTTGGGGTGTTTAATCTTTGCTTTACAACAAACATGTATACATATTAAATTATATACATATATCGACACGTATATTCATCTATACATAAATCAAAATATCTATACATCGTTATACAGGTATATATAAAACCCACAAATATACCAATCTATTCATTCAAATAACTATGTAGTATTAAAAATAAAACAAATTCATTAAAACATGACACAGTGGCAGTATGATCAAATTTTGCATAATAAAAATAATGTTCTGAGTACCAAGGAGAGGAACAAATATTAATGAGCAGTTAGAAAGAAAAAAAGTAGATTTATCAATAGTTATAATTTATTTGGTTGTGCAAGTGCTCTTGAAGAATCTTTTGTGTGAAGTCACAATCAACTTACCTCGTGCAATAGCAAGTTGTCTGTAATGACTCAAAGTGAAGCCTTCATCTCAGGTGTGTGGAGTATGTTGACATCACTTCTCTTGAATCCTGTACTTGGCCAGGTAAGCTGAGTGCATGGTCCTCCACAAAATGCTGCAGAAACTGGACAACCTCTCTGTATCATCAGAACTAAGTACACTGGATTCAATTTTCTCCCACCGCATGTTTTCTGTCTTGGAGTTACTCCATGCTGACGTAGAGCTTCAGCAATGCTGTTAGTTTATTCTGACTAACGCTGTAATAAAGAGATTAAAAAATATTTTTGTGATTGTTCTTTGTAGCAACACTTGTATATAATCATTGGTATACTAATCAAATATCTTTGGTATATCTAGTCTAAAAATACAATGTGGGGAAATAAATTAAGAAACCCCCTCCTCAATAAAAAATATTACAATATATATACTGAACTGGATGACTGAAAAAAAAGTAAAATAACAACTTAAAAGAATACTTCGATTTTACCATTCAATTCTTAATTAATCATGTATTCTAAACAGTAATATTTCGCAAATTAGTATCAACTCCAGCAGAACACCACTACTCATGATCAATGGACTAGAACACACACTTACCCATCAATGACTTGGAAGGTTTCTCTACAGTTTTAGAATCTATGATGTAGCAACATCTCTGGAGTTTACGTTGTTTGTTGCCAGGGTTTTAAACATGTCATCTCTCCATTATTCCTAATACTTGACAGTACTCCAAGTAGAATTGTGTCTTTTTTAGCTTCAAAACACAAAATATTTATTTTTAAAATTATATTACAATTTAGTCAGTTACCTGTTGTTTAAGAAACATTTTTATATTATTCAATAATAACTTAATATATTATATGTTCACAGTATTACAGAATTATGCAAGCAAAGTATTGTGATATAAACTAATGGTTAATTCCATCCATCCAGTGAACATCCTCTTCTTTTTAAAGAATATCTTACTTTAATATGTAAACATTATAATTTATATTGCTAAATTCTTTCAAAGTTCATAAATTTTGGAGGTTTAAGAAAAGGTGGATATTATATACAAAATTATTTTATGGCTAAAATTAATACAAAACATTTCGCTAACCAAAAATGTATTCAATGTTAAATATCTATGCTCGGCTACTATTGATATTAATATTATTATATAACTTGTAAGTTAAAAAAAAATCCAAATGAACTGTTATTTTAATAATTTTTGAAAACACTAAAATGACTACAAACTGAGGATAGACCCTTTATCTATAAATATTACAAACTATGCATTCTTATCTTCACTGAATTCTGCCATATTCAATCTCCATTCCAGCACTTCATCTCAGTCAAATTGTACAACTTTTACATTTTCTTTATCAGCAATCACATCACATGACTGATTAATGTCTGGTTCAAGTGTTGAAATGAATTTTGTTTCAATCAGAGGTCTGTCGCTACTTTCATCTTCAGAAGTGATCAATACACACCAAACAAAATTTAATTGAGAATCAGTGTCATTTATCACTTTCAATAACAGAAGAATCAGTAAAATAATTGTGGATAAAAGATTGTACATCTTCTGAATCGGTACTGTCCAAAATATTTGCTCTACATGCAAAATTTAAAGCCTTAGTTAAAATTTCAGCATGCATACAGTTAAATGCCATCTTGGAAATTACCTCACTTGCCAGAAGTATTACATCACATGATATTCTTGACAAGGGAGTGAAGGGGATTTCCATCCAAGTAATCCTTTGTTTACTGTTCAATTCTTATTTTGTTCTTATACATTGATCTCCTATTTTAAACTCAGCCAGTCAATCTCTGCATATTTAGAAAGCCGTGAAAACAAGCTTTCCACTGATACCAGGGTGAAAACATTGGCTGAATATTGAATTTTTCACGCAGTTTTAATTAACAAAAAACAAAGAATTATCTCATTTAAGTGCATTTTTGAAGCATATAGAACAATAAGTGTTTTACTAACACAAAATGTACATAAATGGATAAACTATCAGTTTAAATTAAAATCTCAACCTACTCCCAATGAGCTGATTTTGGTTGTTACACACAATTAGACAAGGTGACATCCGACTCATTTCATGGTGGCAGGTCACAATTATAGAACAAAAACCTACTCCCAGTGAGCTGACTTTAACAAGGTGACATCCAACTCATTTCATGGTGGCAGGTCACAATTATAGAACAAAAACCTACTCCCAATGAGCTGATTTTGGTTGTTACACACAATTAGACAAGGTGACATCCAACTCATTTCATGGTGGCAGGTCACAATTATAGAACAAAAACCTACTCCCAATGAGCTGATTTTGGTTGTTACACACAATTAGACAAGGTGACATCCAACTCATTTCAAGGTGACATCCAAGGTGACATCCAACTCATTTCATGGTGGCAGGTCACAATTATAGAACAAAACCTACTCCCAATGAGCTGATTTTGGTTGTTACACACAATTAGACAAGGTGACATCCAACTCATTTCATGGTGGCAGGTCACAATTATAGAACAAAAACCTACTCCCAATGAGCTGATTTTGGTTGTTACACACAATTAGACAAGGTGACATCCAACTCATTTCATGGTGGCAGGTCACAATTATAGAACAAAAACCAACAGTGGTAAAAGAAACAAACAGTAACAAGAATGAAAAAATAATTATAATTCTAATATGTATACTTTTCCTGAAAACTTGACATCTCAGTTTTCTGTGATTCCCTGTTACTTAGTCGAAAAAAATCAATAAATAAAATACATGTGTCATTAGATATATGTATCATTTAAAGTTTTAAATACCCCAAAAAATCAATATTACTAAAAAGTGATATTTTAATTTTTGTTATTATTATTATTTTTTTATGAAGATAACATTTTAGAAATGACTCACCAATATCAGTGTCCTGTAAACACTCAAAGTGGTCTTCTGAAACTAACTGAATATCATGATCTACATTTTCCAATGGAACTGGGCATCATAACTGTGATTTCCACTGAAAATTAATAACAAGAATCAGAAATTAACAGAATTTTTGTTTTAACATAAACAATGATAAGTGATAGATAAACACATTATTCAAATAATAGTAAATTCTGTAAAGGTAATACTGTAATAATTCAAAATATCTGAGATACATTATTCTATAATATAATAATAAATGTGCATATGTGTATGTTTTGGTGTGTTTTTTGATTCATTAAGTTATTACCCTTTAGCATTGCTATGATCCAGAATCCATGTTTTGATGATCTTCTTGTAAAAGTTCTTTTAAACAAAAGGATCAACACCTTTTGGATCCAGCATGTTCATCAGTCAGATGAGACATTCTTCAGGCTGAAAGTTAAGCAGCAACAAAACAATGTATTAGGAAAGGAAAGATGCGTTTCAAGAATTAAATAAAAATATTGATAACTAGGACAGTATATTTACACTGTAAACAGATACTTTACAGCATCTTAAATAAATATTAACTCAACTGGTCTGACAGAGTACAGCGTTGTATTTGTTGATTTAATAAACACTTACTTCAAGCTGATCACTAACTGCACCTGCTAAAATACACCAACTCTAAAATAAAGAAGAAATATTTTATTTAAGAACATACACAGCATGTTTTTTACTAGTTTTTCATCTCTTAAAAGGTAAACTAACTATACAGATAATGAAAAAGAAACCCTGTTTCTAAAATATGGAGTGACACCCTTTTAAACAAGCAACCAAAAATATTTTTCTAATGTACATCTTTGCACATAGAAAAACAAACACATATAATCTTAGAGTATATCAGGCATGGATCACCTGCTAGATTGTTAAAAAACCTTGTTAGTCCTCTATGCAGGACTAATCCTTGAACCCAAAAGACGTTGACCATGCACTCTAACCACTGAGCCAGTCTATCATCACTATAAATTTAACAAAATGAATTAAGTGAATACGTACCGAGTACAGTTTCATTTATTTAGTTCTAGAGTACTGGTGAATCGCTACTCAGTTTTGTGAAATCTTATGTTTTGTTGTGTTGCTAATGGGTATTTTGTATTTTGTGACACTTACCTCCCATTACCATACTGATGCTGAATTAACATTAATAAAAATAATAACCGTGCAATGTAAACTGTCTGATGAAATTTAACTCAGATGCATTCAGTTAAAGATCCTTTATTGGTATATAAAATACTGACCAGTATATAAGAATCTATTAAAGCCTGAAATCCTCCATTTAAGTAATACAAATACATGTACAAAGGTCTGTACACTAAAACTGAATTTTACAAATCCCAATTCTTTGAGTAAAATACATTTCATAAATTTGTATAATAAAAGATTTAATACAATTTTGGCCATGCAACATAAATTAAAAACTCTCACAAAACAATTTCTGCTTCCTAACTGTTCAGCAGCTGTCCTGTCTCTGTCAGTCTGATCATTTCAAACCAGAAGAACAGCTCTGTGAGAAAGGCTACAAGGTTTTATTGTCTACCATCTCGCGTGTACAGGATATCCTCCTGGCTGCTGGCAGTTCCAGACTAGCAAAAATAATGTTAAACATTTTAAAGGACTCATAAAATATAATGCTTCTTCTTTTAATTTAAAATACAGAAATTTACACCAAAATAATCACATCTATATGAATGGATGGTGTGTGTGTGTGTGTGTGTGTGTGTGTGTGTGTGTGTGTGTGTGAGAGAGAGAGTCAGAGAAAGAATTGTACATGATATAAACTGTAATGTGTGTCATAAAATATTAATGTATTACAAAATGCAATTTCCTACATTAAATTAAATCAAACTTCATTAGGTTTAGAATAATAAGAAATACATAAGAAATACACAGAACTGACGTAATTCAGACCTTGTACCTTGATAGGTTTATAATGTTTATAATGCATATGATGAAGCAAATAATGTCAACCATTAGCTGTAGATACAGAGGTAAATAGTTTTGGATGTCATAGTATTAGTCATATTATTTGCATTTAAGACTCCTATGGCATATATACACAAACTTAAAAAATATCATTTCAGTAGTGTTTTGTACAATAGTGTATTAATATCTCTTGTGATTATGATTACAAATTATTTATGTGTGTGTGTGAATGTGTGTGTTAAATATTATTATAACAAATAATTTTATTAATATTTTACAGTGTCTACATACGAAATAACCTGATCATATTTTTCTTAATTTTTTATTTATCATTACTTGTTTTAGATGTTAAAATACAGCTATATAGATATTTAGGTTAAATAATATGAAAGCAGTCAATGCCCCACCCATTACAACCTATAATATGGTTAAATAATCATTTAAATATGTTTAATAATGTATAGAATAATAGAGCAAGTCAGCAATTTAAAAAATAAATCATAAATGAACTGACAGAAAACAACCTGTCAAACAAAATTAGCATATTTTCTTTTAACACTTTTATTAGTTTATTTAAAAAAAAAAAAAAAAAAAAAAAAAAAAAATTAATTGCGTGTCTTTTGAAAAAAATATAAATAAATAAATAAATAAATAAATCAATAAACCAATAAATTCACAAATAATTATTGTTCCGAAATAAGATGGCTGCCATCACTTGGCTTTGACATGTAAATCATAATTAAATAAAACAAAAAAATCTAAGTAATAATAAATAATAATACCTGTCTCCTGCACAAAATGAAATGCTTTAAGCAACTTTTTGTTGGATCATTATGCGATTACACCAATTCTGTGTAAAGATTCATCGAACATCAAATAAAACAGTAAGCCCGTACAGACCGACAATCATCCCGCATTTATCCGCAAATACAACACTAAAAAAAAAATAATAATAATAACAAAAATAAATAAATATAATTCAAAACAAATAAAATAAATAAAGGAAACAACTTTATTAAAATATAATTATGAATTGATGAGTTTTTTTTTTTTTTTTTTTTTTTTTTGTCTTTTGTTTTGTTTTTAATCTTATTATTAGCCAATCACAAAGCTTAGAACTCACTCTCCATTAAGTTGCTTAGTATTGTCCAGGAATTTACCAATGTTTGATATAGGTCTGAACAAAAAAAAAAAAAATAATAATAATAATAATAAAAATAAAACATTTACAACTATGACAAATACGGAAATCAATACTCTTTTTTTGTTGTTGTATATCTGTGTGTGTGTGTGTGTGTGTGTGTGTGTGTGTGTTAATTTTCAAAAGTACCAACTTTATATATATTTAGGATGCAACAAAATTGAAATTCCACAATTAATTTTCTTCACGTATAGAATCACAATACTATATAATCTTGGAAAAGAAAATTTCTGAAAGTGAGTTGATATGTTTACATGTAAGAAATAATGTTTGTTTCTGATGTATATTTCTGAAGTTATTGTTATTATTATTATCATTATTGTTATTATTATTATTACTGTTGTAATTATTGTTATTGTTGTTATTATTATTATAATATTATTTCTATATTTATTATTATTATAGTTATTGTTTATTATTATTATTATTTTATTACTATAGATGTTATTATTATTATTATTATTACTGTTGATGTTGGTAATTTTTAAACTCTTTTTCTTTATTCTTGACTAATTTGTAATTATTATTATTGTTCCTACAGTTGTAGCAGTAGTAGTGCTAGTAGTAGTATTAGTGTGGTTGCTATTACCCATAATAGTGGTCTTAGTAGTAAATAAATAGTATTTAGTAACAGTTTATACAATAATATTTATGGTTACATGTAATTATTACAATAGCAGCTGTTATTATTTTTATTTTTGTTATAGATGTTGTACTATGTTGTTGCTGTTATAATTTCAGAACTGTGAAACTCCAGCAAGAAAACTACAGATAAGATGAGACAAGGTGAGACAAACTGTGATTATTACATTTCTCATCTTATTAAACATAATAATAAATATTTTTTTGTTGTGTTCAGAGTTGTGACAGTAAATTTCTAATTTTGTTTTTAGATTTTTCTTGGAATATAAATTTGGCAGACTAAAAGTATATAAAACTGACAGAAGAAACATCACCTGGATTCAAAAGAAAACTCAACATTTCAGATGACGACAACAGTTCTACATCAGCAGAGTTTGTTACTGATTCTATTATTATTATTATTATTATTATTATTATTATTATTATTTATTATTATTGTTATTATCATATTATTATTATTTATTATTATTATTATTATTATTATTATTATTATTATAGTTATTATTATTATTATTTATTATTGTTATTATTATTTATATTATTTATTATTATTATTATTATTTATTATTATTATTATTATCATATTATTATTATTTTATTATTTATTATTGTTATTGTTATTAATATTACTATTATTATTAGTAGTAGTAATATCAGTAGTAGTAGTATCACTAATGCTTTTCTCATTATTCTTTATTTCCTTTTTTCTTTAATTCTTTTTCTCATTATTATTATTGTTGCAGTATCTGTAAAATTAATACATTTAGTACTAGCATAATGATAGTTAATAGTTATAATATTATTAATACTTTTCTCGTTATTGCTTTTCATTTTGGGTAAATTGTTATTATTAGTGTTATAGTAATAGTTGCATTAATCATTAAATGATTTCTGATGTAGTAATAGACTTATACAAGAATCAGCAAACATTTCACATAATTATTATTATTTATATTGTTATTCTTATAGTTCTTGTTGGTGTTGTAATTATAATTATTTTGTTGATGATGCTATTATTGATTTGTGTTATTACTTTATATTTATTGTTATTTATTATTATTATTATTGTTGTTGTTGTTGTTGTTGTTGTTGTTCTCAGGACTGTGGAGGTACATCAAAGTACAGAAGACTTGTGATGAGAAGAGAACTCCAGTGAAAGTTTGTGAAGTAAACTGATAATCTAAGACAAAGGTTGAAAGCTCTGATGAGGAAAGCAGTCTGACACAGGTAATATTATTTTGTTTTATATAATATACCTGGTTTCTTAACTTATTAATTAAATGTTATTTGTTTTATTTACTTATTTTTTTATGATTGACAATATTTATATGCATGTGATTTAAACAGGAATAACAGGTTTTTTTTTAATGTTTTTAGTAAATACGTTTTTACAAAACATAATCTGTGATATACGTTTGTTGCAGATTGTGGAAAAACATTTCCAACATTCTTAATCACCTTCTATTTTTATTTTGAAGTATCTGAATGCAAGTAAATAAATAAATAAAAATACAAACATACAAAGATTACAAGTTAATTTATTGTTTTAGGCTGTTAAGGGTTTAATTCCTACACCAAACATTGATTGAAAATCTGGCTTTCTTTCTCAAAAACATCTACAAAGCCAAGCCTAAAAGCTCCACCTTTACTGTTTCCAATGACAGACTAAAATGGCAGACTCACATTAACAGTTTTAGAGCAGATTTTCTCATCCAAAACAAACTAGTAATCTGTTACCCATAACACTTACTTTTTTTTGTTTTTCCTGAAAAAAAATATGAATGAAATCCATAAAAGATATTTAAGAATTTGTTTTACCCATTACTTATGAAATATTTCAGTTAAGGCATAAACAATTATTTAAATTATTTTTAAACTTTTATCATTAACTTTTTGTTTTCAATGTTTCAAATTTGATTTATTTATTTACATCATTATCTGTATATAAAAATAATGTAAAAAGTTATAAGTCTATTGAATACATTATTATTTTTTATATACATGCATATATTATAATTTATTAACTGAGTGTTTCTTTGAATTGCAGCTGTTTTGTCTTAGACTGGCCCAGTGGTTGTTGTGAGGAGGATCACAGGAAGCCATTCACAGTCATGTAGAGTCAGCATTACAGGAAGCAGATCATCTTCCAGGCTGGGTCAGAGAAAACCAGTCAGCTGTCAAACAGGCTTGTTACACTTCACTGTCAAATCTGAGCAAAGTTTGCCTGTCATTATCAAATTAACTAAGTAATTTCACTACTGCTGATAAACACACACTCACTCACATACACAAACACATTCACACATTGTCTAGTAGCAATTATCACTATTGCTGATACACTCACACTCATTCAAACACACACTATTATCTGAGTAGTAGCAATTATCACTATTGCAGATACAAACACACAAACACACTATCAGCAGAGCAGTAGCAATTAATAATAATAATAATTTACAATATGTAGAATCTACATAAGCAGAAAGTAATTTATCTGTTATTAAAATGTGGTTAATAGAAGACATCATATTTTAACAATAGTAATAACCCTCTAACTCTAACCCTAACCCTAACCCTACCTTATCACTACCCCTAAATGTAACCCTGTAACTCTAACCCTAACCCTAACCTTACCTTATCATTACCCCTAAATGTAACTCTAACCCTAACCCTACCTTACCATTACCCCTAAATGTAACCCTCTAACCCTAACCCTACCTTATCATTACCCCTAAATGTAACCCTGTAACTCTAACCCTAACCCTGCCTTACCATTACCCCTAACTGTAACCCTGTAACCCTAACCCTAACCCTGACCCCAACCCTAAACCAAACCTCAAACTCTCTGAACCTAACCCCAACCCCAAACACTAAACCTTAACCCCCTTTCCTTACCCTTAACAGACCCCTAATCCTAACCCAAACCCTCTAACCCAAGCCTAACCCTAAACCTTACCCTTACCCTTACCCCAAACTTACTATAATTTTATTCAGGAAAGTAAATTGAATTTAAACTTACTAACTTTCCTTAGAGAGATGGATAGACAGATAAGAAGATATAGTAGATAGATATATATAATAATATTTACTATCTTATTTCCATTGTTACACATTCTTTCTTAGTTTTAATTTTTTTTAGGACTCTTTAGATATAGTAGTATTACATTTCAACAACTGAAGCTTAAAACATTGTATCTTGGCCAGAAATAGGAGGACTATGTCACCTAAAACATTGTGTTATTACTACTGGTATATACAACTCATATCTGTCTCCTATCTTGTAGATCTGATGTTACACTGGATTTCTCCTGAATGTCAGATGAAGTAAGCAACACTGACAGTTACTGTGTTCACTCGTTACCTCTTTGTACTGGAACAAACAAGTTGAAGATAATTATTTAAATAGTTGTAACTATGAGATAACAAAAGCCAGTGATAACACTGTTTACCTGTAGCACTTTCCATTCATTAACAGCAGTTAACAGAGTATGTTCTTCAGACTGGTAAATGAAGCTTTATCAAACAGTTTTTTACTATAAATGTTGAAAAATTAAGACAAGAGTTGGATAGAGAAAAACGCCTTTATTCTTAATTTCACTAAACTATATGAACAAAGAAAAGAACAAAACATTATTTTCTTTGTAATTTAAAAACAAAAATTATCATTTTGAATTTCTGGAAAAAAGGGAACATCTACTGGAATAAAAAAATGAGAAAAAAGACCTGAACTTATTAAATAAAATGAAATTAGTTTGGAATACGGAGTTAAACAGTGAATAGATTGCTTCATGTTTATCAGCAGCATTACTCTTTAACATGTTTTGAAAGTATAATTTAACATTTCAACATGAACTATGTGAAAATTAATGCATATTACTGCTCAGTATTTCTTTAAAAGGTTTATTTAATATTTCACTTCATTTCTGTGAATCTAAATGTTCGTGTTGTCATCTCAGTTGAGGTGTCACCACAAGAACATGGGCAGGAAATATTTTTTATTGATAATTTCAAGTTAAAATGCCTCAAAGAAAGTAATGTGTACCAATTATGAGAATTTTCTCTATTTATATGCAAATCAGTTTTTTTAATGTTTCCAGTAGACAGCTGGGTTTTTTGCTGGGTTTTTTTTGTGTTTTTTTAACTTAAAAATGTGTATGTGTACATGTGAAAGAGCACTAAAATTTTGCTTCTGATTGTATAAAAATGTACTGGTCACCTCAACAGCACCAACCTTGTACTTTGAACAAAACAAATAAAAATACTATAAATATAAAATACAGTGTAACTACCATCTTCAAATGTCAACTTTTTTTAAAAAAGCGAATAGTAAATAGTTCACAAACATGCAGAACCTATGTTGTTCAGTAAACAAAGCAAATCCAGATTTGTATCAAACATCTACAAAGAAGAATAAAAATAAAAACTCCTCTGATACATGTTTATCACTCAAAACTGTGTGTATAGATGAAACACATTCACTGCTGAGGGATGCGATGATAAGTTTCGTATTCATACAGAGAAGGTTGTTGAGGGATGGAATGATAAGTTTGGTATCCATGTGCTCCAGGATACTGAGGATCTGAAACATAAATACAATGTAAAATCTAAACAATGTCCTTTCAGCTGATTAAATGTCTGTATGCTTTTAATACAAATTTGTATATGTCTTTGTCAGGTTAATGTAATTAGTAATTCATATTGTTTTAAGTATTTTATCAACAATAAATTTCTGCTTAGATGATGTTTATTCATTTTACTTATTAACTAAACATATATCTGAGTAATCAGAAATATGAAAAAATATATTAAAACCAGTTTTCAGGGAAGAGTTGAATTGAAAAATACTTTCAGAACTTATTTCAAGTTAAATTTAGACCAGTAAATCTACACTTCACTGATTACTGTTTGTACAGTCATACAATTAAAAAATAAATCTACACTTCACTGATTACTGCTTGTACAGTCATACAATTAAAACTAAATCACATCACTGTTATATATCAAATCAGACAGAGCCCTAAAATAAAGTACACAGATTAGAAATACATTAACTGCAGGCTAGGATAACCACATGCATCTGAAATTACAGAACATTAATTTTAATTATTTTAAAATAAAAAAATAAAAGAAAACGGTCTTTATTAACTGGATTCGAAGATGTTTTAATCTCGAGTACTGATCAGTAATTAATGCTGAAACCATAGGTTAGTAACTATGTTCATATTAATAAATTTTGATAAACCTGGAAAGCAAAGGAATAAACAAACTGAGATGTACAAAACCCAGTTTCAGGGCAATAGTGAAGTATGTCTTTAAAAGAAGCATAAATAAATAAATGATCAGTGTGCAAATGTTACATACATCAAAGAAGTGAGTACTTACTGTTGAGTCTGAGACATGCAAGTGTTACATACATCAAAGAAGTGAGTACTTACTGTTGAGTCTGAGACATGCAAGTGTTACATACATCAAAGAAGTGAGTACTTACTGTTGAGTCTGAGACATGCAAGTGTTACATACATCAAAGAAGTGAGTACTTACTGTTGAGTCTGAGACATGCAAGTGTTACATACACCAAAGAAGTGAGTACTTAGGACTGTTGAGTCTGAGACATGCAAGTGTTACATACATCAAAGAAGTGAGTACTCACTTCTGCTCACTCCCAGACGTGAAAGGACGTACTCTGCTCCACTGATTTCTGCCTCCTCAATTATGCGACTCAGTTTATGCGAACGAATTGTTTTTCTCTGACCTGGAATTGTCACCTGAAAGAGAAGAAGGTTATTTCTTTGTACACAGACAGTGCTTCTTTTATTCGCTTTTTAGTTTAAAAAATACTGTTTTTACTGTTTGTTTAGAAAGTAAGAAATCAAGGATGTGTACATTATCAGAGAACATACAGCCATCCTCAAGTAGCACCAACCTTGAAAAAGAACAACTTTCTTTCACCAGCAGCTGTCCTGTGGTTCACAGAATCAAGCTCGTAGACTGGCTTTCCCCACAGATTTTTCTCACACACTTCTTCCAAGAGCTGTAAAAAAGTTAAAAATCAACTCATTTGAGACTTTCAGTTTGACTGGCAATAGTTATTTTTATAATCCCAAAAGCCAAAGCACCACATCATTTGAGACTTTCAGTTTGACTGGTAATAGTTATTTTTGTAATCCAAAAACCCAAAGCACCACAAGTGGTGAATATGTAATTAATGACTAAATTTAAAGTTTTTACTGCTCATTAGTTCATTAAACCACTGAACTGCTTTAGTTAATACTAGTCTTTGCTTAAAACATTAACAAATATCTACTCCATTGAGTTTTAATTCAGTGGATTCTTCCAAATCACCAGTATTCCAGTATCACTTATATCTTTTAACTTCAAAAACAGGAGCCATTACTAATACAAAATGTATTGGAAGAAAGTTACCACTTATAAATTTGACTGTACTTGCTCATGTTTCTAACAAATAAATCTTTATGTTTCACATTAAATATAGCAAAATGAAACACAGTGAAACAAAGCAATAAAGAAGCAAAAGGTAAATGAATATAAATTAATTATTAGTAGCTTTTGAAAGAAAAAATAAACAAAAAAGAAAATAAACAATAATAAATAAAAAATAAAATATTTAAGTTAAATGAAGTTTCAGGATGGTACAATGAAAAAGATGTATATAGTTTCAACTGTCACTGGTAAGAAAAGAATATATTGTTTTCCTCTAAACAAATATTCATCCTTTTGAATGAGAAAATCTGTTATACCAATAGTAATAATAATAATAATAGTAATAGTAATAGTAATAGTAATAAAAGTAATAAAGTAAATAATAATAATAGTATAGTAACAGTAATAATAATAATAAAATGCTTTAATAGGCAAGATATTTTAATAAAATAGTAATAGTTTAATTAATAAACTAATTATTAAATGTCTGACAAACTGCTTTAGAGGCAGATATTTTAAAATGTGTTTTAACAACTCACTTTTGTCTGTGCCTGATGAAGTAACATAAATATATAAATAAATAGTAGTCACTGAAATACATTTAAAGCCACAATCTACAGCTGCTATTGTTAAACAGTTACAGTCTTTCTTGGAATTTGTGATTAAATGTTTCCTAGATAAAGGAAAAACAGAAACTTTTTATTTTTTATTTTTTGTTTAACAACACACTGAATGTATTTTAATCTACACTGATTATAATTTTATTTATTTTATTTTTTGTTTAACAACACACTGAATGTATTTAAATCTACACTGATTACAATTCTTTTTGGCTGAAGATTTTACTGATACAGAGATAAAATCTTGGTGCGATCTCATAGACAGGACAGCACCTTCCACAGTTTTTCATAAACTCACAGTGTAGATGTGACTGGGATGGAAAATAGCCAAAGGGAGAAACGAGATCATTCAACCTTTAACTTTCCTTCAACAGACTCAGACAAAGCCAGGGATTCCCAACGTGGACCATAGCGCCCCCTGGTGGGCGTTGGTGAGTTACAAGGGGGCGCTGTGAGTCTTTTCTCTATTGGGGGTGGGCCAAATGCACATAAATGGGCGTTATCTAAAATACATCGTATGACAAATTTAAATATTACTGTGTAAAATAAGCTACAGTTCTATGAATTGTTCACACAAGAATAGTAACAAGCAGAAGTAACATTTACTCTTGTATGCAACAATCTCGCTGTGTGAACACAACAATCTCGCTGTGTGAACACAACAATCTCGCTGTATGAACACAACAATCTCGCTGCATGAACACAACAATCGCGCTGCATGAACACAACAATCTTGCTGTATGAGCGTGTGACGTTGCTGACTGCAGCTCAGTCAGAGTTGTGCACACGGCTGTGACAGTGTTTTTACTCTGCTCGTGTCAGATCTCAAACTGGGGATCAGGATGAAAGTTCCAAACATAAAAGTGATAAAACAAACAACTGTGTGTACTAGGTCACTGAATGGTTGATTTATGTGTGATAATGTGTGATGTTACTGGTCTGTGCCTGCAGAGTGGGTGTCAGTGCTGCTACAGTCAACTCTTCAAACTGAAATCTCATAAATCAGTCGCAAACATTAAAATGCAATTTAATTATTTAAACTTTGTTAAAAGTTAAAAATATATTTGGTATGTTTTAATTACGCGTTCATTTTTTTCCTATCCTATCCTTTAACTTTGTTTAGTTTTTTAAGTTAAAAATACATTTGGTATGTTTTAATGAATTTGGCGTGTTTTAGTTCGAAGGTTATTGCTTGCAAGTAAGCAGTCGGTTACAATTATTGTCAAACAGTCAAGTTAGTTGGAAGACAACAACTGCAAAGGTTGCTTACAACCATTTAATTAACTTAGCCATATTAGAATTCTTCTACTTCAAATATCAAAAAATACACTGTTTATGAAAAAAAATTGTTAATAAAGCGTTTAGTTCAAATTAGACATGCTTACTTAAATTGCTATGGTGATATTCTTTGTTTGCCTCTGTTTTACTTATTTTCAGTGAATGTATTTAACAACCCATGATCAAGACTGAAAGCTCATCAAAATGAAAGTTCAGACAATACAGTATTGAATATCTGAAGTATGGATTTATCAGTTCTGCAAATAATAAGCAACGACTGATGAGCTTCATTGTGAGAAAGTGCTCTTCAACGAGGCGATGAAACCATCCAAGCTTTCCAAGCTCTTTAAAAAGATGAATCCTCACAAAGAGAGTTTGTCAGGCTTTCCGAGCACTTTAAAAAGATGAATCCTCACAAAGAGAGTGTCAGACTTTCACAACAGCCACACCATCGTCTCTTGTGGCAAAACAATCACAAAAAAAGCGACGATGGACTTATTTGTTCATACAACATCTCCAAAATGACTGCTAGGTCAGGAAAGCCGCGTTCAATTGGAGAGGGAAACAGGAATAGGTGAAATGCCACTGCCGGCATGCCACAAAGAAACTAAACCAGCAATAAACACACCTTTCCTGATCAAAACAGAGTTACCACCCTTCAAGCCACAGCAAACGACCACTACAAACAACACACGCACATCTACACCAATGGATCCAAAAACCCAGACAATGGAAAAGTAGGATTCGCCTTCATAGCCCAAGATCACACAAACAAACCCACAGGCAAACAATTCAGCCGCATCAGAAACCACCTTTCAGTATACACGGCCGACTCAGCAGAATACAACATCTACACGAGGACATACAACACAACAACAAACACACAGTCATCAGACAGTCTAAGTTCTGTCATCTCCATACAATCCAGACATTGCTGACCAGGGGAATACAAAACACAACAACAACAAACAAACACAGTCATCTTCTCAGACAGTCTAAGTTCTGTCATCTCCATACAATCCAGACATTCCAGCAGACCAGACCTACTCAGCAGAATACAACATCTACACGAGGACATACAACACAACAACAAACACACAGTCATCTTCTCAGACAGTCTAAGTTCTGTCATCTCCATACAATCCAGACATTCCAGCAGACCAGGCCTACTCAGCAGAATACAACATCTACACAAGGACATACAACACAACAAACAACTAATCGAGTTGCTCCCAGCACATGTCGGCATCATCGGCAACGAACTCGCCGACCACTACACCAAAGAGTCACTCAGCATTAAAGACGAAGACATCTGCACCGACATATACTACTGAATAAACGAAATTGTCTCCATCGCTGCCAAACATTACGACAAACAGTGGCAAAACGAATGGAACAACACCAAAAACAAATGGCACTTGAACATCAAACCACTCACCAAAACACTCAAAATCACACTCGCCAACAAACTACACAACAACAATCTCACCAAAGCTAGAACTGGTTACTCGACTAACTTAAACGCAATTCGATACAAACATAACATCACCACATCACCCAACTGCAGTTGTGGACTCTCAGAAACCATGAAACACTACTTGTTTCACTGTCAGAATTTCACCAAGGAAAGACAAGCACTATGCAATACATTGGAGGAACTAAAAATCGAGTTCACGCTCCAACACATCTTGGCACCAAACACGAAAGACAGAGAGTTAGTCCTCGCTGCAGTAACAAATTACATTCTCAAAACAAAAACAAAACACAAACTTTAAACTTTTTTTTTTTTTGACACGAAAACAAATAACAATTATATAAATCTATTGACTTGCGGATTGGTTGGTTGAACAGCTAGTGGATCTACGGATGGATCGGCTGATTCACAAATCAATTTCAATGGCCAATTAAATTAATAATTAAAAACAAGGATAAACGTACTATACATACCCATTTTCAGACAATACTAACCCGGTTATGGATTTTTTTTTTTTTTTTTTTTTTTTTTCAATTTAATTTTTTTTATAATTTAATTAATTGAAATTTTTTTTTTCTCCATATTCTTAGTCCTAGCTGCAGGATTTATAACATATTTTAAAAAAAAAAAAAAAAATGTAAATAAGTTAACTACATTTATGTTCTTATTTGTTTTAGTTGCAGGTGTTTATAATATCTTTTAAAACAATAAAAAGACCATTGGCAAAAAAAAAAAAAAATAACAGGTTTGGACTACATGGACCAGAAGGAAGCAGCCAAAAAGAAACAACAGCAGCAGCAGCGAAGAGCAGAACAAGCAGGACGCAAACAACATGGAGCTGGTGATGACTGGGAGACTGTGCCGGAGACATTAAAGACCATTTTGAAAATAACAAATAAATTGTTGTTATTTATGAATTATTTTGTTTTGTGTTATTGCAGGATAAACAAATACATTCAGATTATTTCACTAGTGAAAATATTTAACATTTAGCATGTCCTGTGTTTAAAAAAGAAGTAAATAAGTGACATGTCTCACATTGACTGGAGTCTTTCTGGAGTCTTGAATTCTACCAGCAACTTCTTGGTGAACACTTGTAAAAAGAATAAAAAATAAAAATACTTTTAAAACTGTGTGTATGAAGACAAAACAAACAAGTGAGAGTGTTAAATGAAAACTGTGAAGACAAAACAAAAAAGCAGCAGTAAGTGATCACGTGACACTAACAAATCTTTCACTAACTAAACTGTTGGAAAATTTGTGATTCTCTTTTAAAAACTGTATTATCAGGTTAAGTTATGCTATATACTGATTCTGTTTCATTTAAACTGCAAGCACAAACCTGTATTTAAAGATTCTTTTAGCATTCTTACAAAAAAAGTTTTGATATTTGATGAATCCAGTTTTAAATAGCTTGATGATGAAAATAATACAACATAAACCAGAAGGATATCAAAATTAAACATGAAATTATTGACCTCGTCATACTTGTTACAGCTGCAGAAACTACATTTCTGTCTGAAAACAATCTAGACTTTGCTGATGGTCAGAAAGGATGTCTTCTCTACAGTTTACACTGCATACAACTTATCATTGCATTTGCAAAGCTTAAATTAATAAAAACACGTCTAAGTCACAAGAGAGATTAACTCACTTTGGTTTAATTAGTACAGAAGAAAGAAATCCTCTCATTTTAGGTGAAAAAAAGAAAAAGTTTTAAAAAACATTTCTTACAAGAGAGTTCATTTCAAACACTGAAATTACAAATAATCAATGTAGTTAATTTATATTTGATTTGAATAAAAGATTTATTTGTCAATTTTAATCTATTTTTTAAAGATTTAAAACATGATTCTTTTTCACATTTCCTAGTTTTGGGGGTTTTTTGGTTGGGGTGGGGGAGAGGAGGGGACATAAAATTAGGGAGTTAGCTGTGTGCATCATCAAACTTATGCACAACACTACATCTGTCAGTGAACATTTGTGTTTTATAACCAAATCAGTTCTGTCAGATAGTTTTAGCAATAAACTAGCCTAAAAATATGAAGCTAAAATTTCTTTCCTTAATTAGAATCAGAAAGTTAGCCTTTTATGGGCCTCAGTACTTAGATATAACTTCCTTTTCACAACCTGTCAGATTGCTTCCCTTTAATTTGTATTTTACTCAACTTATTCTAAAACGCTTTATATTAATTTTCCAAATATTTTTTTTATTTTCTGACGACTAAAATAATGAAAAATAAAAAATAAAAATTTAGAAAAAAATAAAAATTTAATACTTACGACATGACTCTTATTTCAGGTTATATCACTTTCTGTTGATTCCGTTTTACTGAAATAATTTAACATTAAAAATACATTAACAAACTTTCATTATTACAAAAGGTCAAAGCATAGGACATGGTAATACAAATTTATTATAATATATTATACTTTATTAAATGTATGTCGAAAATAAATAGTGTACGTTAACAGGTTTAAGGTTAAAATATTATTTCGAAGACACTTTTATTATTTATCCATCTCAAACTGTAAAATCTGAAATAACTTATTTAAACAAAAAATAAAAATAAAAAAATAAGAAAAAAACTATATTAATGTAATAAATATAATTAGCACTTTTAAAGTTGTAATGTTGGTGATTAATTTTGTTTTACTGAAATTTTCCTCGCCCGTTTTTTATTAATTCATCTATTAAAAGACCCCAAAAGAGACATTCATTGATTTACCACGGATACAAAAGTTAAAACTGAACATGTTTTGGAAAATCATCAGCGAGATTTCAGCTCAAAAAGTAGTTTTTCAACCTACCTTCGATCGATGCAGTTATTTGCGCGCCAGTATCGCCATGAGACTTTTTCGCACATGCGCAGTTGACACACTCGTGGGGATTTCGTCAGCTGTTACCATAAGTTAAACAAGGCTTTTAACCTACTAATTAGATTAATAATTAATTTCTGTACAAAATGATCTGAATAAAATGTCCGATTGCAATATACATATTACATACATACCATGGCCGTAACTACACTGAGGAAAAATAATTTTGTATCTGTATAAATGAACTATCTATTGTTTTACAGATTTTTTTTGTTTCTATTAATTACCGTATATACTTGTGTATAAGTCGAATTTTTGGGAGACTATATTAAGGTAATATTTTGGGGGTCGACTTATACATAGGTAATGCTTTTGTAGCTGTTGCTGAAGAGTCGCCATTTTGACTGTTTTTTGCTACGGGATGCATTTAAAATAATCGCGGTCTTTCAGCTTTTCAAAAATATAATTTTATCGTATAAAAAATTTTGAAAAATTAAATAACAAAACCAAATATGAATGTAAAACATGATATTCTTCCGTTTAATGACATAAAAATAAATTTTAAAGCGAGAAAACCGTCAGTACGGCGTTATGCCTTACGGCGTCTTGCAATGATCTAGGAATGCAGACTTCTCTGCCAAATTGCACTAAATATCGGTCCTAATTTCATAAACAAAACCGACTTGTTTAATTGTAAAGAATTTGGTGAAATAATATTGCAATCGTCATTAATATCCACTACCGACAAATTTTGTAAATCATAGAACGGCTAAATATAACGGTAAGTTAGGATTCCATGTTAGACCTATTACATTAAAGAGATACTATTTATGATACATTTAGGCTATAGCTCGTGTAATACATGCATTTACGTTATGGTATGTTCGTGCAAGTTACAGCTCGTGCAAGTTATGTTACAGTAGGCGTACAATGTAGGCCTTCGTGGCACTGTCACACTGGTCTAAAAATAGTGACGGTGCCTGGAATCTACAGTCGACTTATACACAAGTAATACCTAAAATGACGCAATTTTTGGTCTTAAAATACACATCGACTTATACATAAGGTCGCCTTGTACACAAGTATATACGGTAATTTATTATTATTATTATTTCTTCTTAAGGGAACTATTAACTTTTTCTTTTATTATTATTATTATTTCACTGAATCATTCTTTTTTTTAAATTTAATTTATTAATACATTAGAATTGTCTATATAGTGATAGTTTGATTTACGAGGTTTTCGAGTTAAGAGCAGTTGCCCGGTACATTTATTGATTTGAGTTACGAGCCAAAATCTGAGTTACGAGCGAGCTTCAGATGTGCGGCTGTCCATTGAATTAAAGCATGAAATCATAGAAAAACATGATCAAAGTGGGCGTGTAGTCGACTTGGCTAGCCAGTGCCAGCGTAGTACTTGTACGATGTACGATATATACTATACTCAAGCAGGAGTCGAAAAAGGCTGTAACTCCAGCCAAAGGCATTAAATTTAATACACTTTACAAAACCAGTATATTTCTTTAGATTGTTTTTTTTTTTTTTTTTTTTTTTTTGTTATATACAATATTTGTCATTTATACATAGTTTTTGCTTATTTCAACACACGTTACAAAAAAATTGGGTGGTTTTGGATGGGCTGGAACGGATTAATGATATTTCAATTAATTTCAGTTGGGGAAATTGATTTGATATACGAGCAAATTGAGTTACGAGCTGAGCCATGGAACGAATTAAACTTGTAAGTCAAGGTACCACTGTATTAATAAAATCTATGTTCAGCGTAACAACATATTTGAGGTAATTTGACGGCAGATGGCGTCATGAAAATAATCATATGTCGGTTATTTAATCAACTAATTAATTTATTTTTATTTAATTATTTTGTAGTGGTTTATTTGCTTTTTGTTTTGTTTGTTATTGTGTTTGCTATTTGTTTATTTATTTGTTTATTTGTTTATTTATTTATTTATTTATTGTTATGTGCTTGTATTGTACTAAGTAATTTTTTTGAATTTATTAAATGAAATGTTTGTGTCTGTTTATTTGTTTGAGTCAAAGTTTATATTTTGTGTGGTTGTGTTGTATTAAGTTATGTTTTTGAATTTATTTATTAGATGTTATTTATTCCAAAGACTGAGGAATATTTTTATTAGAAATGGTCACAAATGAAATGTTTTTTTTTTCTGAATCTTGATTTGATGTCCTAATGTTCACAGTGATGTTCATATTTCCACTTATTTATTAATTTGTTTGTTTCTTATTTACTTATCTCAATATCTCAATTTTCCTCCTAACTAAAACAGTTTTTTATTACTTACAAACTAATAATAAAAATAAAATAAAAAAAAAAAAAAAAGAAGAAGAAGAAGAAGAAAAACAAAATAAAAACATCCAGGATTCATGCAACAGATTAGAAATAAAAAAGATTTTCATATGAAATAAATTTTACTGATCAGTCATTATTGAACTGAGGTGTTCCTTTTTACATAATTATTTATAAAATAAAAAAAGAAAGTAAGGAAGAAGAAGAAGAAATAAAAACACCCAGGTATGATGTAGTGGATTAAAAAAAGAAGAAGAAGAAGAAGAAGATTTATGAATGAAATACATTTTACTGATAATTCATTCCTGAACTGGTGTCATCCTTTTTACAACTTTTGTCACCGTAGGCTGCAGTTTTGTGTTTTGAACATGATTTTTTTTTTTTTTTTTTTAACTTATGATTTCTGAGTTAAAGTGCATTTTGCACCTGTGCGGTTACAGAGAAGTACAGCAAATCAAGGTAATATTTTTCAAGATAAAAATCATTTGTTCTGATAATCATCATTATGAAAAGTGATTTTCATCATCCCACAATTTAATGATTTTATTTCTGCTGGCAAACGTTTCAAACTGTCGTCAACTTGTTCTAATTTCATTTACATTTAAACATATACAATGTTTTTTAAAGTTTTCTGCATTTCATTTGGCAACGTAAAGAGTTATAAACTAATGAAGAAGTTTAAATGACTTTTACTTCAAAATAAAAATCAAGACAAAATCGACTGAATGCTTCATGCAAGCAAGATATTGATATGAACATCTCGTTATTTTCAACACAACTGTGACGCTGAAATAAAACAGCAATGGTTTCCCAGACGTTTTTGGAAGAGTATATTTAAATGAAAAATGTCTGCTACCTGTTTATCTTGTCTGTCGTGTTGAATTGGACTCAGTTTGTTTTGTTAAACATTAATATGCAGTTTCACATGCACGCATGTAGCACTCACTTTACACGCACAGAAACGCAAAAAACACGAACACGAACACGCACAGAGATTAATAATAATCAGAAGAAGAAGAAGAAGAACGTATAGATTCTCTTCAAGGTCATCGAGAAACGTGTTTGTTACGCAGCCGAGTGTTAAAATTTTATTTTTTAATTAATCGAAATCTAATAAAAATTTTATTCTTAAATTCGTTAAGCTACTTGTCTCCCTCTCTCCCTTTCTCCATCATTGTTTTTTCGAACGAAGTACTTCAGTTTATTCTTTCAATCCATGCAAAAATAAATAACTTACTAAATAAATAAATAAAATAAAATAAAATAAAATAAAAGAAATCGAGTGAAGATATAAAATGTATTACGTATTTCATTGAAGTGTTTCATTAACAACAACAACTAATAAATAAATCAATAAATAATAATAATAATAATAATAATAATAATAATAATAATAAATCACATTTCTCTTTAATACAACACTTATTTAGTTTCTTCTTATTATTATTATTATTATTTAATACACAGGCAGTAATTTTATTTAAAATTTAACTTTACAAACAATGAATATTTAAGTTAAAAATATTAGAAAATACTTATTAGAAGATAATCCTAATTTGTATTTAGAGTTAACAACAAAAAAAAAAAATTATACAATATGTAAAATTAATTGTGGGTTGAGACCAAATCACTGTTTTCTGTCTATCATTCCAGATGCCCGTACAAGATATGTTAGTTGAAGTCCTTTCCTGTCAGATTATTTCAAATATGTTGTTACGATAAACATAGATTTTATTAACACACACACACACACACACACACACACACACACACACACACACATTATATGCACTATTAATTTAAAATAAATAAATAAATAAATAAAAGTTATTAAAATGTTTCTTGTAAAAAAAATATTAATTAAAATGGCGATGACTGATACCAGTGTAACCATATTTGATGATAATTAGTAAAACAGACATTAAAGATAAATGAACAACTCACAATTACAATATTTATTTATTAATAATACAGGAGAAATCTCTTAAATGTCTATAAAAAATATTAATTTTGACATAAGTTTTCATATTCCATACGTTGCACGTGCGTTACAAAGAACAAGCGTTCGGCAGGCTGGTGGTGGGGGGTTCATTCTGGTTTTCGACATTTTTCAGGAATGTGTTTAATCACCTTACAATTATTTCTGTAAATTTTATTTTATTTTCTTTATTTTCTTTCTTTCTTTCTTTCTTTCTTTATGTTTTGTCTTCATTGTTTTGATGATACAGTTATTATTGTTTTGTTTTTTGTTAAGGAATATATGATATTGAAATAATGAAATTATGATCGAATTCTATTAGTTACACTTAAATAGCTTCAGTATAAATTTCTTTTTTTCACTAACAGCAGAAGCTGTGTTTGTGTGTGTGTGTAGATAGATAGATAGATAGATAGATAGATAGATAGATAGATAGATACTGATATAGATATAGATAGTAGATAGTAGATTTATTCTGAAATATGATTTGAGTCATGTAAGTAACAGATAGATGGATTCCTGAAATGGTGGATTTCTGGATTTCAAGGATCAGCTGGCAGGCAGTTAATCGGAATGAAATAAATAAATATTCACACAAACTAGATATTTACATAGATTCAAAAACTGGCAGATATAAATAGATAAAGAGATAGATAAATATACAGATATATATATACATACATACATATATACATACATATATAGATATAGATTAAAAATAAATTTTTATAATTTTCTATCACTGAGATAGACAGAGTCACAGAAAGTGATACAGAGACAGGATGAATATGTGGATATACCTATGAATGAAAGAAAAATGGAGGAATATCTATTTATCATCTATCTCAGTGTCTCTTTTCCTCACTGTCTGACAGGCTGTCTATAAAGCATATCAGTCTTTCCACATTTACTTTAAAACACACCAGTCACATTCCAGTCTACCAGTGTATGTTTCTGTCTGTCTGCCAACCTATCTACCTAGCCATCCACCTGTCTTTTCTCTCTCTACCTGTACATCACTCTGTCTGCCAACCTATCTACCTAGCCATCCACCTGTCTTTTTCTCTCTACCTGTACATCACTCTGTCTGCCAACCTATCTACCTAGCCATCCACCTGTCTTTTCTCTCTCTACCTGTACATCACTCTGTCTGCCAACCTATCTACCTAGCCATCCACCTGTCTTTTCTCTCTACCTGTACATCACTCTGTCTGCCAACCTATCTACCTAGCCATCCACCTGTCTTTTCTCTCTCTACCTGTACATCACTCTGTCTGCCAACCTATCTACCTAGCCATCCACCTGTCTTTTCTCTCTACCTGTACATCACTCTGTCTGCCAACCTATCTACCTAGCCATCCACCTGTCTTTTCTCTCTACCTGTACATCACTCTGTCTGCCAACCTATCTACCTAGCCATCCACCTGTCTTTTTCTCTACCTGTACATCACTCTGTCTGCCAACCTATCTACCTAGCCATCCACCTGTCTTTTTCTCTACCTCACCTGTACATCACTCTGTCTGCCAACCTATCTACCTAGCCATCCACCTGTCTTTTCTCTCTCTACCTGTACATCACTCTGTCTGCCAACCTATCTACCTAGCCATCCACCTGTCTTTTCTCTCTCTACCTGTACATCACTCTGTCTGCCAACCTATCTACCTAGCCATCCACCTGTCTTTTCTCTCTCTACCTGTACATCACTCTGTCTGCCAACCTATCTACCTAGCCATCCACCTGTCTTTTCTCTCTCTACCTGTACATCACTCTGTCTGCCTATCTACCTAGCCATCCACCTGTCTTTTCTCTCTACCTGTACATCACTCTGTCTGCCAACCTATCTACCTAGCCATCCACCTGTCTTTTCTCTCTACCTGTACATCACTCTGTCTGCCAACCTATCTACCTAGCCATCCACCTGTCTTTTCTCTCTACCTGTACATCACTCTGTCTGCCTGCCTATCTACCTAGCCATCCACCTGTCTTTTTCTCTCTACCTGTACATCACTCTGTCTGCCAACCTATCTACCTAGCCATCCACCTGTCTTTTCTCTCTCTACCTGTACATCACTCTGTCTGCCAACCTATCTACCTAGCCATCCACCTGTCTTTTCTCTCTACCTCTACATCACTCTGTCTGTCAGCCTATCTACCTAGCCATCCACCTGTCTTTTCTCTCTACCTGTACATCACTCTGTCTCTTGCCCATCTACCAGCCATCCACCTACATCACTCTGTCTGCCAACCTATCTACCTAGCCATCCACCTGTCTTTTCTCTCTCTACCTGTACATCACTCTGTCTGCCAACCTATCTACCTAGCCATCCACCTGTCTTTTTCTCTCTACCTGTACATCACTCTGTCTGCCAACCTATCTACCTAGCCATCCACCTGTCTTTTTCTCTCTACCTGTACATCACTCTGTCTGCCAACCTATCTACCTAGCCATCCACCTGTCTTTCTCTCTCTACCTGTACATCACTCTGTCTGCCAACCTATCTACCTAGCCATCCACCTGTCTTTTTCTCTACCTGTACATCACTCTGTCTGCCAACCTATCTACCTAGCCATCCACCTGTCTTTTTCTCTCTACCTGTACATCACTCTGTCTGCCAACCTATCTACCTAGCCATCCACCTGTCTTTTTTCTCCACCTGTCTTTTTCTCTCTACCTGTACATCACTCTGTCTGCCAACCTATCTACCTAGCCATCCACCTGTCTTTTCTCTCTCTACCTGTACATCACTCTGTCTGCCAACCTATCTACCTAGCCATCCACCTGTCTTTTCTCTCTCTACCTGTACATCACTCTGTCTGCCAACCTATCTACCTAGCCATCCACCTGTCTTTTCTCTCTACCTGTACATCACTCTGTCTGCCAACCTATCTACCTAGCTATCCACCTGTCTTTTCTCTCTACCTGTACATCACTCTGTCTGCCAACCTATCTACCTAGCCATCCACCTGTCTTTTCTCTCTCTACCTGTACATCACTCTGTCTGCCAACCTATCTACCTAGCCATCCACCTGTCTTTTCTCTCTACCTGTACATCACTCTGTCTGCCAACCTATCTACCTAGCCATCCACCTGTCTTTTCTCTCTACCTGTACATCACTCTGTCTGCCAACCTATCTACCTAGCTATCCACCTGTCTTTTCTCTCTACCTGTACATCACTCTGTCTGCCAACCTATCTACCTAGCCATCCACCTGTCTTTTCTCTCTCTACCTGTACATCACTCTGTCTGCCAACCTATCTACCTAGCTATCCACCTGTCTTTTCTCTCTACCTGTACATCACTCTGTCTGCCAACCTATCTACCTAGCCATCCACCTGTCTTTTCTCTCTCTACCTGTACATCACTCTGTCTGCCAACCTATCTACCTAGCCATCCACCTGTCTTTTTCTCTCTACCTGCCTGTCTGCCAACCTATCTACCTAGCCATCCACCTGTCTTTTTCTCTACCTGTCATCACCTGCCAACCTATCTACCTACATCCACCTGTCTTTTTCTCTCTACCTGTACATCACTCTGTCTGCCAACCTATCTACCTAGCCATCCACCTGTCTTTTTCTCTCTACCTGTACATCACTCTGTCTGCCAACCTATCTACCTAGCCATCCACCTGTCTTTTCTCTCTACCTGTACATCACTCTGTCTGCCAACCTATCTACCTAGCCATCCACCTGTCTTTTTTTCTCTCTACCTGTACATCACTCTGTCTGCCTGCCTATCTACCTAGCTATCCACCTGTCTTTTTCTCTGTCCACATCACCTGCCACCTGTCTTTTCTCTCTACCTCCACCTGTCTGCCAACCTATCTACCTAGCTATCCACCTGTCTTTTCTCTCTCTACCTGTACATCACTCTGTCTGCCAACCTATCTACCTAGCTATCCACCTGTCTTTTCTCTCTCTACCTGTACATCACTCTGCCTGCCTGCCTATCTATCTATCATCAACGCAAACACCCTTTACCTGAATATGTTCTCAATATGTCCCAACATGCACTTTGCTACAAAAGAAATATGAGAAAAAAAAGAACAGTACAATAGTTTTTACAGTGGAGTATTATGATGTAAGACAAGCAACTGTGAGATTGTGACCTAGTTGCCATGATTTGTTTGGAGTTATATGAAGAAACCAAGAGCAGTGATCAATATGTATTTGTGGATAGTCAAATAATCAGAGAGGCATACACTTCTGCACCTTATATCTGCTGTGTATGTTGTTTCACACACACACACACACACACACACACATCTCAAACTGTCTGTCTACCTATCCATATCTATCTATATCTATCTATCTATCTATCTATCTATCTATCTATCTATATATATCTGTCTGTCTATCTGTCTGTCTGTCTGTCTGTCTGTCTGTCTGTCTAACATAATTTAGATATCAAGATTAACCAAAATTTAAATATCTTTGTCTTTTGCTTTGAATTTGTTTTATTACCTATATGTCTGTCCATCTATTCATTTATCTGTCTGTCTCTCTGTCTGTGTATCACACTGTGTGTATGTGTATGTGTGTGTGTGTGTGTGTGTGTGTGTGTGTGTGTGTGTGTGTAAAAAGTGCTGGTATATTTTGTGTGTTAAGGAATGCATATGTAATGAAAGGGAATAGATGATTAAGAAGATAAAGAGCAAAAGAGCAATTTTATATATATGTAAGAAAGTGTTGGTATACATGTTAAAGAATGTTGAGAAAGGAAACACCTTCTATATTTCCTAAAACAGCATCATTTGTCCTTCTAACTTCTTAATAATCTTGCCCTGTCTCTCTATCCTGTCTGTCTATCCTGTCTCTCTATCCTGTCTGTCTATCCTGTCTGTCTATCCTGTCTCTTTATCCTGTCTGTCTATCTTTTTCTCTAACCACACATACCCAGTTTACTGATACATCCATCCAACTAACATATATAAATAAGTAAATATATAAATAAGTAAATAAATAAATAAATAAATATATAAATAAATAAATATATATATGTGTGTCCATACTCTGTTTATGCATTTATATTTCCTTCCATTAAGCTGCCTATCATTTATATCAACATCCAAAATTATCTCGGTCTATTTATTTGTTTGTGTTTCTACTTAAGGAACCAACCATTTTTATCTACTGTTATTTTGTATATAACTTCCTAAACAATGATCTAAGTTTATCAACACATCTGTCTTGCTATTTATTTAGCTATGCCTCCATCTAATTATATTTATGTGTGTCTGTATACATATAAGGAAATAAATGTATTTATTTATTTATTTCCTTCCATTCATCTACAAACCTTACATACCTTACATCCCTTTCCGCGTATGAGTATTTGAAGATGACAGTCACAGAGATTAACAGACAGGTAGACATGTAAGAAGGTAGATTATCTAGCTAGGTAGTTGAGAAATTGGCTATTCAGGGATTGCATTGTGGACAAGAAAAAAAAAATAACAGATACAAGAGATCTTTGAACTGATAGGCAGGTAGGTAGGTAGGAAGATTACTAGCTTGCTAGCTTCATATGTAGACATGTAAACAGGTAGGTAGATGGTAACCACACACACACACACACACAAACACACACACACACACACACACACAAACACACACACACATACACATATATATAGATATAAACATACCTGTCTACAAGTGATCTCCAGCCACATTAAATTATCTTAGCAGCTTTTTGATGGAAATTGTGTTTAACTGTGGCTACTTGAACTGGGGCTACACTAGCAACTGACAGTGGGCTGTGCACCTCGCACTGAATACTTTGTACTGGACAGATGTACTGTGCTGAGAACGTTTGATAATGTCGTCTAACACTTCTTCCCAGTTAATGTGGGTTTTCCAGTTTTAGATTATTTATTACAGGAAACAGTGAGATTGTGCTGGATTAATATAATAACTTTATTATCAACTACAGATTAATTATACTGAAGATGACAGATGGAGTCAAGTTTTACTGACAAGTTCAGAATTAAATATACTAATGTGATATTTTATTGTAAATTTACTGATCATTGGAATTTCAGTTATGTTCACTGCCTGAAGTGTTGTTTGTATGAATAAATTGAGTAATAGTAATATATATATTATTATAATTATTATTATTATTATTTTCCTTTTTTATTTTCTCAGTATAGTCTATTGTGTAATAAAATGTAAGTTTTGCAGTATATTGTGTTATCTCTATAACT
The DNA here is from genome assembly GCA_012295275.1 of Chrysomallon squamiferum. NCBI lineage: Eukaryota > Metazoa > Mollusca > Gastropoda > Neomphalida > Peltospiridae > Chrysomallon > Chrysomallon squamiferum. Next base: position 4,576,813 of record CM022677.1, read on the forward strand.
ACCCTCATAAAGTAAAATGCCAGATTAATATTATTTATTCTCTAGATAAGCCAATATGATTCTAATTAAAAAACATTTATTTTTCTGTCAGAATAACAGGAACAGGCAATAATTGTGCATTGAGCTAAGAAAGAAAAGAAAAATACTGCTGTTTGGTAAATTTGTTTGAATGTGGAACACAGACAAATACACAAATAGTCCTTTAAAAGTTGCATATACACTCGTTCTTAAAGGTACACAAAACCAGTCTTTCACACAGACATGTCTGTAACACTCATCCTTTCACACAGACGTGTCTGTAACACTCATCCTTTCACACAGACGTGTCTGTAACACTCATCCTTTCACACAGACGTGTCTGGAACACTCATCCTTTCACACAGACACGTCTGTAACACTCATCCTTTCACACAGACGTGTCTGTAACACTCATCCTTTCACACAGACGTGTCTGTAACACTCATCCTTTCACACAGACGTGTCTGTAACACTCATCATTTCACACAGACGTGTCTGTAACACTCATCCTTTCACACAGACGTGTCTGTAACACTCATCCATTTCACACAGACGTGTCTGTAACACTCATCCTTTCACACAGACACGTCTGTAACACTCATCCTTTCACACAGACACGTCTGGAACACTCATCATTTCACACAGACGTGTCTGTAACACTCATCCTTTCACACAGACATGTCTGTAACACGCATCCTTTCACACAGACGTGTCTGTAACACTCATCCTTTCACACAGACGTGTCTGTAACACTCATCCTTTCACACAGACGTGTCTGTAACACTCATCCTTTCACAGAGACACGTCTGTAACACGCATCCTTTCACACAGACGTGTCTGGAACACTCATCCTTTCACACAGACGTGTCTGTAACACTCATCCTTTCACACAGACACGTCTGTAACACTCATCCTTTCACACAGACACGTCTGTAACACTCATCCTTTCACACAGACACGTCTGTAACACTCATCCTTTCACACAGACGTGTCTGTAACACTCATCCTTTCACACAGACGTGTCTGTAACACTCATCCTTTCACACAGACACGTCTGTAACACTCATCCTTTCACAGAGACACGTCTGTAACACTCATCCTTTCACAGAGACACGTCTGTAACACTCATCCTTTCACACAGACGTTCTGGAACACTCATCATTTCACACAGACGTGTCTGGAACACTCATCATTTCACACAGACGTGTCTGTAACACTCATCCTTTCACACAGACGTGTCTGGAACACTCATCCTTTCACACAGACGTGTCTGTAACACTCATCATTTCACACAGACGTGTCTGGAACACTCATCCTTTCACACAGACGTGTCTGGAACACTCATCATTTCACACAGACACGTCTGTAACACGCATCCTTTCACACAGACGTGTCTGGAACACTCATCATTTCACACAGACACGTCTGTAACACTCATCCTTTCACACAGACGTGTCTGGAACACTCATCATTTCACACAGACGTGTCTGTAACACTCATCCTTTCACACAGACGTGTCTGTAACACTCATCCTTTCACACAGACGTGTCTGTAACACTCATCCTTTCACACAGACGTGTCTGTAACACTCATCCTTTCACACAGACGTGTCTGTAACACTCATCCTTTCACACAGACACGTCTGTAACACTCATCCTTTCACACAGACGTGTCTGTAACACTCATCCTTTCACACAGACGTGTCTGTAACACTCATCCTTTCACACAGACGTGTCTGTAACACTCATCCTTTCACACAGACGTGTCTGTAACACTCATCCTTTCACACAGACACGTCTGTAACACTCATCCTTTCACACAGACGTGTCTGTAACACTCATCCTTTCACATTTACATACATACCCTCTCTTCTACTTTCTGACCTGTTGCCTCTCTGTCAGTTTATCTATCTCTCTCTCTGTCCATCTGTCCATTGATCCATTTCTATTTCTCTAACTATATATACCTATATATACCTACCGACTTACTAATCTACCAGTTTATCTCATCTGTCTTTTTCTTATCTTATTATTCATCCATTTAAATCCACCAGTAACCATCAGTAACCATCTATCCATCTGTCTATATAATATGTGTATGTATACGTACATACACATATTCTCGCTAGCATACAAATACTACTTTTTCTCACACGCAACACACATACACACACAAACTCACATACACACCATATACCCAACATAAACACACTTTTATTTATACACTCATGTATATATGCTACAAGGAAATTTGTATAATTCCAGAAAAATATATATATCTATATATATAATGTCTGACTGGCAGTTCAGTGACAGCGAACAGCTAATTGTCTGACTATAATAAACACAGAATTTCAGTAGGGAGGCTAAATGTGACAGGCCAGTGCTTGCAGCTTTACTAGAACCGTTCTGTAAATGGGGGACACTTAAAGTTGTGAAACTGAACAAATGTGAGTCCAGAAGTCCATTCAGTTTGTATTATCATTTCCTAATCAAGCATGTCCTTAATGTTGCAATTCGGCTGTGTGAATGCCCAGTTTCTCCATGGATCATTACCAACTCTGGCCACATTTCTTTCAGTTCACTGGTTATACATAGTTTCCGATATTTTGAGAAATTATACATATTTCCTAATACACATATGTATCAGTTTTTAAATGTCTACCTGTGTTTTGTTAGACAGATACCTAGGCAGACAGGTAGACTCAAGCATATATAGAATTTCTCAGGTAATCTATTTGTTTAAATATTTGTCTATCTACCTAATCTCTATCTGTCCATATGTCCTTTTTGACATAAGAATATAAATAATTTCTTTGATGAACTAGCTAACCATCCCTAACTGTTCCTATATTGGAGAAAAATAAGCTTTGGCTGTATGGATTCTGGATGGAGCAGGATATTAGTAGCAGTAATGTGAATTATGAATATAAGTGTGTGTGTGTGTGTGTGTGTGTGTGTGTGTGTGTGTGCGCGCGCGTGTTTCAGAGAGGTACAAAGAGAGAAATTTGCCCTTTTACTTAATATCTTCAAATTTTGTGAAAGAAAAATCTTTCAGTAGAGAACAAATACATACACCATTTAAACATTGTCAAGTTCATTTCCAGTAGTTTGTAATTTTGTGTTTATGGAGTTAGGCGCTTTCTTGAAAATTATTAAATATATTTATTGAGATGCATAGAGCATGGATTACACAATTACATTAAACTTGAATATATCAATGCCTAAACTGAGATGTTTTTTTTGTGAACTGATAATCACGAATTTCTACTCTTCACTGACACTGAGGAAATGGGATAGTAACAGTGATAAAATCTCTGCAAATTTTTAACAAGAAAAACGGATTTTATTAATTTCTATAATGTCGACATGCTGTCATCTAGGTGTTTTCAGATACGTTTTATTATAAAATGCAGAATCTTGCTTTTTCACATACTGCTTTTTTTGGTGACGTTGACGCGTGAAAGTGAATGTTTCTAAATTAGTTATTTATATATTTTCACTTACAATGTAATTTTTTATTAGAAGAAGAAAAGTCTCTATAACAACAGCTAACATTGCTGCTTCTGCTGTAACTACTGCTGTTTATTTTAAAATGTTACAACTTTATTTTTATTTTTAAATTACTACCACTACTACTCTACCAATAATAATAGTAACAAAATCCAATAGTTATCACAATTATTATTGCCAGTACTCCTTATGGAAATAAAATGGCACTCTTTAATTCACTTCCATTTTTCTTAATTTTTCGTCGATTTCTTTATAACTGTTGAAAGACCAAAGCATTATTATTATTATTATTATTATTATTATTATTATTATTATTATTATTAATTTCAGTTTTAAAATCTAAACAATGATCGTGATCGTTGATAGGTTTTGCATAATGCTCTTCTCTAAATGGTGACCGTGTACCTTCGTAAAAATCAGATGATGATTGAAAATTAAAAAAATTCAGCGAAAACAGTTCGTGTGGTTTCTTGCCATTCTCAGTTCTGAATCTTTATTATTAATTACATTATTTCCGGAATAAAACAATATGCGGGTCAAAAACAGACCAGACTACGAGGTAATGCAGCAAAGTGAAAGAGTACGGAAATGCGAAACGGTACGATAATTAGCACATCCACTCTATATAAATACCAGTTGAGTATAGAGGGCAGCACTATCGCGACTAAATTAATTTGGTATAACGGAAACAGCCGATCCTGTAAACGCAGACGTCAACAAACGAAATATGTCGGAATATGATCGTGGCCATACCAGAAAAAAATTTAAAAACAAAAAATTCAAATATATGGTGAATATAGCATTTTAGAGTTAACATTAGTTACGGATTAGAATATTATTAAGTAAGTGAATTACTGATTTGTCTTTTTAATAAATATTTTTGAATTTTGTGACAGAAAAAACTTTTCAAGAGAGAAAAATATATGCACCATTAAAATATTTTAATTTTTTACATTTTTATTTACAATGAACTTATTTGTGTATTTTCACTTACATATAGTATTTGAGAGTGATCATTCCCAGAATAAAATTGTTTCAATAATCACCCTATTTATTTGCATTTAGTTTTCATTTAGCCATTGCAAAAGTAGATTTTAATTTTTTTTTCAATTATTACTATTTGATAGTTTTCTCCTAAAGTAAATTGTATTTAAATTTTCAAATATTGTAGATGAATGAGAGTTTATTTTGAGAGAAAAAGGACAATTTTAACTTAAAATGTATTTTAAAATATATGGAATTTGCATGTTATAGCTGGTTTCTTAATTATTATTAATACATACTTCATTTATTTTCCCATTTACACCATCTTCCCTTCTGCCATAAAATGGATGTCTGTGGAAGCAGTGGCAGTATGTTTCTGCTGCTGATGATGCTATGCCTGTGGAGAGGAGATTCTATCATCTTTTACTGTTTTATTTGGTGTTTTTTTGCCAGGACTGATTTTTCTTACACTGTGTAAGTTAATAATGTGGACAAAATCAGCTGACATTTACATGTCAATAATAGAAAATCCTGATGTTGATGGAGGAGGTGGGAATGCTGTTGTTAAAAAAGTGGTTACGTCAACACTCGAATAACTGCGATGCAGTGAAATTAATGACCAGCTTGAAGTAAATCAATAAATATAATGTTGTGCTTTATCAGACTAATTCTTAAGATGCTGTAAAGTATCATTTTACAATGTAAATATACTGTCCTAGTTATCAATAATTTTATTTAATTCTTTTACACATTTCATTTCCTAATACATAATTTTTGTTGCTACTTAACTTTTAGCCTGAAGAACATCTTATCAGACTGATGAACATGGTGGATCCAAAAGGTGTTGATCCTTTTGTTGAAAAGAACTTTTACAAGAAGATCATCAAAACATGGATTCTAGACCTTAACGATGTCACAAGGTAATTGCTTAATGAATAGAAAAAAAATCCCCCAAAAAGACACCCATATACACACTTATTGTTATATTACAGAATAATGTATCTTAACAATAAACAATAAACAGATATTTGGAATTTATTTCACTATTTCATTTACAGAATTTACAACTATTTGAATAATGTAAAATGTTTGTCTGTTATCAATGTTTTTGTTGAAATTGTTTTCTCTTACTTTCTGATTCTTTTTATTAATTTTCAGTGGAAATGATGCCCAGTTCCTGTCAGAGAATATGGATGATGATATTCAGTTAGTTTCAGATCCCCACTCTGAGCACTTACAGGACACTGATATTGGTGAGTCATTTCTAAAATAATTTTCAGTTTTTATCTTCTTTTTTTAAAACTAAATGAGACACACATGTAATGTCATATTCATTTTATTTTGATTTTTTATTTTTTTTTTTTTTTTTTTCTCTCCACTAGGTAACAGGGAATCACACAAAACTGAGATATCACGTTTACAGGAAAAGTATATATATTACACACATATTAGAATTATAATTATATTTTGTAACTCTTATTATTGCTTGTTTCTTTTACCACTGTTGGTTTTTGTTCTATAATTATTTAGTTTTATTTTAATTTTATTTTAATTTTATTTTTCTTATAACTTAGTTAGGTTTTAAATTAGTAAAATTTACAAACAAGTGCATTATTTGGAATTGCAGTAATATTTTTTTTCTGTTCTTGCTATGTGATGTTTACCTTGAACAAAATTATTTTATTTGAAGTTATGAAATGGCTTGATAAATTACTGAAAATAAAGAAACTGACCACTGAACTTAATAATTATTTATTTCATATTTGTTATTTTTATATTTCCAATGTAATACAATACCTTTATATGCTGACATTTATATTTTTCATCTGAAATCTATGTTTTGTTTCTTTCAGTCAAGAAGGTGATTTTGTAAATGAGATGGAAAGCTCACAGACTGAAATTATTATGAAGCTTCCAGAAAAGAACATTTTAGTGAAGTATGTTTATTTCATTTGTGTAAATGGTGAATAGAGTTTATTTTTTCAACTGACATTTAAAAATATCTGGAGATGTTAACTTAGATTATATCTAACTTAATTTATTCACAATTCAGTTTTCAGCTTCTGAAATATTTTGTTAATTTAATTACCAAAATTATTATTATTATTTTTTTATGCATTATTTTATTCTGACATGTTTTTGTCCTTTTTGTCAAAGCTAATTTTCATTTTCTGTAAAATACTTTTTTTTGTGAAATTAGTTTCAATCTGATTATCCATGAAATAAAAGTGTTGCTGAACTGGGGTTTGGATTGAGTGCCAGATAAAGAAGGTAGGTCATTTGCTTTTGGTGTTTTGGTGTATATTTACATTTTGTTCATTAAATTATAGTATAATTCATACTTTAATATGTTTGCTTTAACAGCCTTAAGGAACTAACAGTTACAATAATACACACAGAGTCAATTCACGTAATAAGAAATATTTACTGCAAAATTAGGCATTACTGTGAAGAAAAAAGAATTGTGTAGTTTGCAGTGATGATTGAACATGTATCATTATTTAATGTTGATTTTGTTCCCTCTTTGATGAATTTCTAAAACTAATTTTCTTGCAGCCTGACAAACCTGTGAAAGGCTTGTGTATCATCTTCTTCTGTGTTTTGACAGTGTGGTTTTGATGAGGAAGATCCAGTAGCATACATTTCCATGAGTGAGAGCTGGTTCTGTCCATAATACCTCCATTTATTATGAACTCATGGTAATAATTATAAAATAGTAACAAGTCAGTAATCAGCTTAATAGTATGTTAATGTTAAAGTAATCTATATTTGTTATGAAACATTTGGCATCACCTTTGTGTGAAAAAGACAAGGTTGGTACAATAAAGCCACTGAATAATAGTTGCTCCTGCAGAAACATCTTCATAACTGATTTAGACTTATCGTGATACAGAAGCTGACAAAGAGAATGTTACTGTTTAATTGGTCTGTTACATATTAATTATCATTCTTTTATTGTACTTTAGTTTTTAGTAAATGCTATTTTTGAATCAGTATTTGAAAATATCTTGCTTGTAATGGACAATTAATATTATTATATTTATTCATCTATTGTTCAAAGTCATCGTGTTTCATGATTAAATTTTATTATTTTTTTTTAGTTTTTTAAATATTATTGAAAGGACTTCTTGTGATGCTTCTTACAAATGTCAGTATTGCAGTTACATGCAAATGTGTGGATCATTGTCATCTGCAAATGGAGAAAATGTAACAGAAGAAAACTTAAATTTGCAGTCTAAATACAGGTGAGATATACTAAATAATTAAAATTATGTTTTTGTCCACATTTATCTCTCTCTTTGATAGATTTTTGTTCTGACGAGTCTTGAATTTTCATTCATATAGTTTTACAACCTAATCAATATCTTGAAATAAGTTTGAACCATGATTAATTCTAGGCAATAATGTATGTGTTGCTTTTTGTTTTTCTTGTTTTAATTACTGTAATCTTTTTTTCTTTAGCAGTTAATTTAACATTTGTTTCTTTAAATTTTTTGAAGTGAGATGTGGACAAAACTGTTTAAATTATTATTAAAAGCTCCTGTACTAGAAGACAGAAATGCTAATCTAATATTATTTTATTTTACAGTTACAAGCAGATAGTTACCATACTGAACAGGTTGGAAGGTAAGAACATATATATTTTCATAATAAAAACAATAACTATATATTATTTATATTAACACTTAAAGTATTTTATTCCTATTAAGATTATTATGTGGTCATTTTACACTTAATTTTTAATATAGTTGAAAATGGAAATCTCAGAAGAATCTGTGACCTTGCAGAAGAAATAAAAATTAGTGCTGATGACAAAGATATGACTGATGAGAACTAAATTCTGTAACTGGAAGAATCGTTGTCACCAGAGAGATTCCAAACTCAGCAATTGCTTCAAGAGGTATTGAATGTTTTCTTTAAAATATATCCTAAATATTTTTTGATTTAACTTCCAGTGCTAGAGATTTGGGTTTTTTACTATTATTTTTTGTATGTGTGTGTGTTTGTGTGTGTGTGTGTGTGTTTTTATTTTCAAACTTAAATACATTTTAAAAACTGAGGATGCAGTGCCCTTGTAATAATTGGTTTTTCTTCCATTTCATTTCTATGTTTAAAATGATTTTCTGTTTATCTAAAAATGTATCTAAAAAAATAAAAAGTTAAAAAACAAAAAAACAAACAATAACAACTAAATAAATGTAAATATTATTTCCTTTCTGAATAAATAAAATAATTATTATTACTTGGAAATTACCATACTTTATTAAAACGTACTAGGATTTAAATAGAAGAAATCAGATTGTATTCTTATTACATAATATATGCCAGAATTCTGTAGCGGGCATGATTAACATCAGCTGTAGCAGTTTTTATTGATATCTATAGGTGGGGTTCAAGTTAAGAACATATGCAGTTAAAAAATATTTCATCTTATGAATGATTTGAGCACTTAGTGTCTTTGTACACTCACAGGTCCCTTAATACCACAGAAATGGTGGGACATAAATCAGTATTTATTATTTAATTAAATATTTTGATACAGAAGTTTTTAATTATAATCGGTTTTAATAATAATTCCAAGTAAAATGGTAGATGAAATTATTATTTAATGGTCACTGAATTATGTTGGCTTCCATTATGCATATATTCATTTTAAAATAAATAGTTGAACATTCTGAAGATAATTAAATATGTAAAATTAGAATGAAAGCTGGCTGAGAACTGGATCATAGAATAAATTACTTTCAGCATTTATAAGATAAAGACAAAATTAAATAAATAAAAATAATAATAATAATAAAAAGTAGGACTGGTTCAGCAGAAAAAGTGTGGAGCAGTAAATAACATGTTTATGATATATATTTGATACTTTGTTTTCTTCAATAAAATAACTTTGTCAGTGCAATAATGATTTTAATTTTCAGATTGAGCAACTGAAAGGTCAGCTTGTGGAAAGTTTTCAAGGACTCTCAGAAAAAAGAAAAGAAATAAAAGATTTGCAAACTGAAAGCAGACTGTTGCATTATTGAAAATTTAACAAGGTTAGTATCTTTATATTTATAACTTGCCTTGTAGCATTAATGTCATTGTCTTTAGCATTTGTTTTGGCTGGCACCAAAATTCAAATGTAATATTCCAATACCTTTTGACTGACTCATTTACATTTGCCCGACAGTTCTATAATGGTTAAGCTGTGATCATAATATACCTTTAAAGTACATGAGTTGTTGTATCTTCTTCAGAATGATTAATTTTTTTTTTCTCTTGATCTAAGATGCATCTTTTATTTGTCGGTATTAGCCTGTCATGCCACAGTTTTATCATTCAACAAACAAACTGTGTGTCTCATTTTTCAAAGTAATCTTCCACAGAAATGCTGAGATTATTTCAAAGATGTAGAAAATAAATGTGAATCCATGACATATTAATTGTACATGAATTAAAGGAACAGAAAACATATCAGTGGTTTGAGTGCAGGCTTGGTGTAACTGGCCTACAGGTGTGTGGTGTTTTGTCTCCATGTAAAGGTACATATAAAAGATTCCTTGCTACTTGTGTCTGTCAGCTTATTCTCTAACACCATTATGCAGAAAATATTTTTGTCCCAAAACTATTAATAAATGAGTTTGTTTTTTTATTTTTCACTTTTCAGCAATAAGCCTCACAAATAAAAACTTATTTTGATAAAACAGGTTTACTTTGGAAAAAAAGAGAAATGATTACAGAAAAAATATATCTAAATAAGCTTTGGTTTTGTTCTGTCTGCCACTAGGCAAATAAGGAACTGTATACATTATTGTTGTTACATCATAATCAGTGACACATATAAATACAAGTTTAGTATGGTTTTATGAAATATTAATAAAAAGTATTTTTCTGTTCTATGTTTTTCAGAGCCAGTAAAGAACTTGGTGAAATATTCTGTAACGCTCAATGTGTGAATATTTATTTTATTTTATTTTATTTTATTTTATTTTATTTTATTATTTAAGTAGTTCTGTGTCTAAGCTAGATTACTTAACTTTGTTAATGGTATTTACACTTGGTTCAACTAACAAATCCTTAGAAATATTTTTATAAAATACTTTTCCTAGCTTTTTCATTAGAATAATATATATTAGAAACAGAATGTAAATAATTTGTTTAGATTTTGTTTAAGAAATGCTGTTATTGTTTTTATTAAACCTCATCTTTTTCTAAATATGGTAAAATTAGTGACATCTGCCATCTGCAAGAAAGACTGGAGAGAGAGAAGGAAATATGTTCTGAATTAGAAGTTAGTTCAATTCTAATATTTTTTCTTAAACTTAATGGATGCATTCATTCTTCCATCATATCTTAAAAATAAAAACACACAAATTTTGGTTTGATAATTTATCTGGCATAATTTCAAACTGATCAGAAATAATATAAACAGTTTAGATTAACAAAAAATTCCTAAATAACTGAAAACCTGCTGAATGCCGTACATTTATATATTTTTCAGTTGATACGATTACAGGCAGGTTTATTTTGACTTTGTTTTTCTTTTGCTACTTTGACTTCATTAAACACATCATTGTATATTGGCCAGTTGCAAGTTTATTATGTAAGAGGTGATCAGTATTGTAGAAGATGTAATTTTGTTTGCAGGAAAATGTATTAGAAGAGAAAAGAGTTGGGCAGTATGATTTGCAGCACATTTGGAAATTGGTCCACCAAGATTTTGATACAGAATGCATGGATTATCAGGTTGGTTAACTTGTAGAAGTGAAAATTTAGACTATAATAAGTACAACTGAAACCATGTCTTATTCTTTGATTATTTTTTACTATGTTAATTTGTAACTTGATTATTTTTGCCTCTATACAGTAAACAAACATGATTAGAATTTGTCAGGTATTTCATAAAGTTGATATTATTTCCACAAAATAATAATAAAAAGAAACCATCACAGCAGTAAAAAAATAAACAAAAAAAATCTTTCTATTCATTGTTTTATTCAGTGATAACATTTTCTTTTTTATGACAGTTCATCAATATCTGATGAATAAAAATTAAAAAAACAACATTAAAAACATTTTTTTTTCTTAGATTTGTCATTAATTCTATTTAATATCAAAATGTATGTAAGGTAATTTTTAAAGGGATTCTTCGTACATAACACTGTGTTTAAAGAAAACAGTATATAGTGATATAGCAAAAAGATGAACTTGTCAGTAACAAGTAAGACACCTTTAGAGTTCATATATATTTTTTTGGTTCAGGTATTGGTTAGTCATTTATTTCAGTCTGTCAGCAAGTAATCAAAACTAATGCACAAGTGTATATGTATTTTTGTAACATATTTTACAGATTAAATCCAGTATATTTCCTACAGAATAAATTGTAATAACATAAAATTTGATCATGATCCATAAAGAACACAGATGTTTTTCTGAAAGTCTTATCACTGAAACCAGCTTTTGTGTCAAAAGATATTTAATAACAAATTAATAAAAAAAAAAAAAAAAAAAAATGCTGATAATATTATAGTTTATTCTCAGGCTGAAAAGAAAATATAAAAACATAGATTAAATAGTAATATGAATAATAATAATAAAGTAATAATAAATTGTTTTGAATATATTTGTCTAACCTATCTATTTTTCTAGAACACTATCTCTGGTTTAACAACTGATGAATTGAAAGTTAAAATTACTAAAGAGACAGCATCAGTTAAAAGCAGACTAGCAAACAGTCAGACAGCTCCTGATGTTCTGGGTTGTATTAATGTATGTTAGTTGCACCTATTATTAATAGGAAGGTATGAAATTAAAAAATGCAGTCAGATGAGTGTTTGGAAATGTTACCTTTATAATTAAATTACTGAACACATTCAATAATCTAATTAAATTTCTTAACACATGCAATAATCTAATTAAATTACTGTTTTAAAAAGTGTAAAATGTTTGTTTTTCATTGAGAGTAAATTAGATTCATGTTAGTAGATCTTTAAGATAACTTTTCTATATGTGTTTAATGATTGTTACCACTTTACAAGAAGGCATAATTATTATATTTATGTTAAAGCATTATTTACATGAGTTTGAACTTGAACTTATATATATTCATAAATAATGTTTCTGAGCATGTGTTTTATATTGTTTCATTTTTGATTTACCTGTTTAACACATGTTTGTTATTAATTTCTATTTGATATGTTTATTTTATTATATTTTAAAATGTTGTTCATACAGAAAGGAAAGCCAATGTGCAGGCAACACCAACACATGTCTGCAGTTCACCTCTTGTTGGTAAATAAAATTGTTATATAATTAGTGAAAGGCAACATAAAACAGAATCAAATGAATTAACATTTCTCCAGGCACATAAAAGCATATTGATGAAAACTTGATTTAAAGTAGTTCCTAAGTCATTCCAACCCATTCATATATACTTTAATGAAATTTTTAAAAAAATTTGAATTCTTTGTAAATGATCATAATATAGATACATAAAGTATATTGTTTTCACTGTTGCCATTACAGATCGATTGCTTTGTTGACAAAGAGAAGAACATTCTTAATGAAAAATGTCTCGAGTTAACTTATTTTAACATATTTTATACTTATTTTAACACCAGAAACCTGTGGCTAATAAACATTAATCTTTTAATGTTAATTTCAGGTGATAGAAATTATCCAAGTTCAAGAAAAAGTGAAAAAGCTTAAACCAAGATTGATTTGACTTGAATCAGTCAGTGTCTGATGTCAGTAAACTTCTGCCATACTGTACCCTGTCCTGCCCATCCGAGGTGTCAGTCTGGACTGGATCATAATGCAAACCTTACTACCTGCAGCAGTTCAACACACTGGAATACACACAAGCTATCATCAAAGTACTGTTCAAGACATGAGACAAGGGAGCAGCACCATAACCTTGAACTGTGGTGACAAAGAAGAAACAGATTCATCTTCTGGCATAAGATGCTACAGTTTTAAAGCTGTGATAGCAAATAATAAATACCAGAGTAAGACAGCAGGTAAGACTTTCAGTCTTTAATTTTAAGGTTTAGTTTCAAATGCAAAGCAGTACAGTGTGTTAATTAAAATGGAATTTTATTGGTGTTTTTTTTGTCTTCCTAAGTAATTTATTTTTCTAGGCACACTCTCAAATAACATAAAACTTACGTCTTCACAGAATCAATAAAATTATCAACGTTGATCAAGGAGGACACTGGTCACTGTGATGGTCAAGCTGACAATAGCAGCATTTCACACATAATAAACATCACAATGCCAAATACTTTAACAAGGTAGCTAAGTGTTCTTTCTATTTCTTACTTGCTTTTTTTTTTTTCTGTTACTTTTTCTCTCTTTCTTTTTTTTCTTTTTCTTTATTATTATTATTATTATTTTATCTCTATTATTGTTTTGCTAATTTTTATTTTTATTTCCTGATTTATTTACCACTATATAATGCCAGTTTTGGGAATTAGATAAATTTCCAGTTAATAAAGATTTTTCACAATTTTCGTAAACAGTTGTGAAAGTTTATATTGTCTGAACAGTTTATAATTTAAAATAGAAATTAAAAAATTAAGTTAAGAAGCTTTTGTCATCATACAATATTACACTTTTTTAACATGACTTCAAATATGCAAAAAATACTTTTCTTGTCTCTTTTTTCTTTCTTTCTTTAATGTTTGTCTTCATTTTAAAATATAAACAACAACTTTATAGGTCTTAATAGTGTTTCTATAATTATTTAATGGTTATTCCAGGAGTAGCATTAATCTAAATTATATAATGTTCATTTTAATTAAATTAATTATTTATGAAATAGTTTTATAATGATGTCAGATAAGTAAACCATATTTAAAATGACTTAATGGATTGGATTTAAAAATAATTTATAAAGGTCTTAAGGGGTCACTAGATTTTTTTTTTTCTCTTTCCAGAGTATACTTTTTAGAAACTACCACCATTGCGCTTTCATTCATAGTTTGAAAATTTGTTCTGTGATGATTATATTTTCAGATATTCCTGATCTAGTGGGGTAAGTGTGAGCCAAAATCAGTGTCGAAATAAAATAAAAACACACACTCATGCTCGCTTTCAAACAATAAGCACTCCCTGCTTACAAGGCAGTAAATGTTCTCCCTTGAAACAGACTGATCAGTGATTGATGTTGACATTTTTAGCCTCACAACTTGTTTGTTGTTTTTGTCATGGTGATGTGCAGCTGCTTGAACTAAAATGATAAAATTTAGATAGTGAATTTGTATTTCATTGTACCACAGTAGTGTAACAGGCAGAGTTCCTTCCCTTCTTGTGACCAAATTGCTGTAGGAAAACTGTTGGTGAACTCCATAAATTGTCCATAATTTGCAGTGATCAGATGGGGCAAATATTTTAGAGCAAGCTGTACATCCTGTACAGACATTAAGTACAATAACTCACATAGGGTCTTCTGGCAGTATGGAAGCCAAAACTGCAAGTGAAATCTTTTGCTGTTCTGTAACACATATAACATTCACTTACATTTATTTGTTAGTTAAGGTTTTAGCTAGATAATGAAGTTAAACTTCAAGCATATATGTTTTCTGTTTTCTACAGTAACACATTTTGTTATTGGTGTAGAAACTTACTGTAGTATTTTAATGTTGATCTTTGTGACTCTACAGGTTTAAGGTTAGTTCCATTGCTGCTGTGATAGTTATTGCATTGATGGGAAATTTTGTCATTTCTATGAGCTTTTAGGAAAAAGGACTAAAAAATGTTTTTATTTCCACTCGTTGGACCAAAAACAAATGTATTACATACAATTGTATCAACCTTTTTTGTTAAATTGAATTTCATTTCTCTATTTCTAATACATATATAATACATATATATATAGCCATAATTTTGTATCCCAATTATTATTTATTTTAAACCATCAAAAAAATATGTTGTATTTAAATATCCAATACAGTAATGTGTTTTTGCTTTGTTTTTATATACACACACCTATAGACACATATTTTTGTAATGCTAGCTAGGGAGAAAGTGTTTATTGAAAACAGCATCAGTTTATGCATTTTTGACACACTTCAGTTTGTGTTAATGATTTTTTTCTTTAATTATTTCTTTTAAAATTATTTTACATACATTTCTTAGTAATTCTTAGTAATTTAAAATTACCTGCTAACTTATTAGACCTGTTATTTGTCTTTCAGAACGAATGACAATAAGCCTGCTGAAACTGCAGAAAATGGTGAAAAGGTAAGTAAAGTTTTAATTACGTTTTGTATGGATGTAATGATACAGGAGAAAAAGTATTGTTTTTGTTTCTTGGATGGATAAACACCTGTTTTTAGACTTAAGTTTCATTTGTGTAACAAACTGTAGCTGATAATTAGTTAAATGTTTCTTTTCTTCTTTTTTCCTTAAATCTTTTCTTTTTAACTGTTGATGATGTATTTCTTTTTATATCAAATTGTTCTTAGATATTTAAAACTAAATCATTGTGAGCATTCAGAACATTTGTTAACTTTTTAGATATATAACAAACACACCTTCACTTTCTGTGTTGACTTCACACGTTGGTATTACTGAGAATATTAACTAGCAGTACACATTACATATTTATTTATTTTCACTGTCCTGTTTTTTTATCAACAATAAGATGTTTTATGATTATATCATGATGATTAATTTAACAGTTAATAGAGAAAATGTTTTAAAAACCCCAACAAACATCTGTTTTAATATGTAAAGGTTATCTTCAGCTTTTATCTGTGTAAAATCATTTTAAATATGAAATGTACATGCCAACTATAGGAAATTAGTAAAACAGGAAGACAAATATATATATATATACACATATATAAATCAACATCAGTAACTAAATTAAAATTATATTTTAAAATCTTGGTTGATCACATCATTTTATAAAGGAATGTAAATTCATGTTTTGTTTTATTTTATTTCTTTCCTACAGGGTTATGCAACAACTGCATCATTTGGAAAATTATTAAATAAATATATAATGTGTAATCCACCAGATTGCTGCAGATGTCAAGGAGATACACAGAAGGTGAACTAGCTTTTCATATTATTACCTGTCAGTTCTTAGTAATGAGCATCTAAGCAGAAATTATTATCATAATAATGGTGGTGATTATGCTAATGTTAATTTAATAATAATAATAATAATAATAATAATATTACTATTACTATTATTATTATTATTATTATTATTATTATTATTATTATTATTATTATTATTAATTTGCTCCAGTTTTTGTTTTACAACAAAAATATTTTTATATCATATAGTTTTTTGTACACTCGATGATTCTAACAATTAAGGAAATATATATTTTTTATAAATAAAGTTAAAATTTTACCAACTTCTGTACTTTTTTCTCATAATAAACCTTAACAGTTTAATAATAAAGTTATGACTTATACAAGCATAGCAAAACTTAATAAAATAACCTTTTTAAAACAGATGTCAGCATCAGTATTATGTAGATTACAGGATAATAAAATATGATGAAATTTAAAAAACGTTCCAGCAAGAATACAGAATTTTAATTATATCAAGATATATAACTCTTCAAATATAGCTCAAGCACTGTTATTTGCCTTAATTTGGATAGTCTTTTTATTAAATTTAATAAGGAAATAAATATTACTTTGTCATACTTGCTTACATTTTAGTTTTCACCATATATTAATTTTATAATAATATATCGAAGAAAATGTAATTGTTTGATTAATTCCAAGTTATATGTTACTGGAAGTTGTTTTATGTTTATATAATTAGATAAATATATCAAATAAAATATATTTCAGGTTAGCTATTTTGAATATATTTATTTATTTTTCCATAGAGTTCGTAGAAATGATACTTATTAATAAATTAATATTATATTTCAGGCCTTATAATAAATATGGTATTTACAAACAGGCAAATTTTGACAGAGTATTATCAATTTTGTGTTTTGTTTGTTTGTTTGTTTGTAAAGTTGAAATTTATTTTCATTGTAATTAAAATATAAATAATTTATTAATTTTTTAACTCTTCTGGTTTTTTTTTGTTTTAATCAGTTTGGTTATAATACTTATAGTTCATTTTGTTAGGTTATTAGAAAATGCATTATTTGTTATGTTTTACTTTAAATAATTTTACAACTTCAAATAAAAGTTTAAAATTACAATTTTTAGGCAGATGTTTTGATTTTCTATTACTTTAAATTTGCCTTCTTTTTTTTTTTTTTTGATGTTGATCTTTGACAAGTTTTTAAACAAGTTTAATACTTTCAACAATTCTGTTCTGCATTGTGCAATGATTTTTATTTTAATGTTGATTTATTTCACTATAAAGTTGAGAATTTTAATTTATCTTCATTTTCCTTTACTATTATCTCTTTTATCTTTGTATCTTTTTATTTATATTTAATTTTTAATTTATTTTTGATATTTTATTTATTTATATATTTATTTTTAAAAATACTGGCATTCAAAACTTCTCTGCATGTTTATCATAACATTTAAATTAATAGCATCCATCAGCTATAGATGTGACTTTCATTCTATTGAAGAATCTAACTAGCAGAAGTAATTAGTTTAGATTTGGGATTAAACGCCTTTCATTAATTTTTATTTATAAATGTGTTGTTGTTTTTTGATATGAGATATAATTCTGTCACAATTTTAGGATCATATATTATAATAATAGCCGGGATGCCTGCCAAAACAGTCTGCTAGATCATTGTAGAAGTTCAAGATGAAAGAGGAAATAAAAGAGAGAAATGTAATCAGTGAATACAGATAAAACAAACTGTAAGCTGGAAACAATTTTGAGTTTATTGTGGCTAATCCAGCTTTACTTCCAACATTGCTAAATAAGTAATTTTGTTTTGCAGGTGCTTATGAGAAAAAAACCCTGAAGATGACAAATTCATCTGATACTGATACTAGACAGAGGAAATCAATAAAACAGAGAACTGTTCTAAAGTAAGTGGTATCATTATGTTTTATAATAATAAATAACAGTAATGTGTTTAAGTACATATGTACGTATGAATGCAGGGCTTGTAATGGCCAGTGGCAAAGGATTTAGTCCTTTTTAACGTTATTTTTGCTGCTTCTTGAATGTTACCACTATATCCAGATAAATAAAGTCAGTATTAAAACATTGTTTAAGTATAATTCATTGATCATTTATAATAATTTTCCATGACTGAGATATTTCTTCCCAAATAAATTAATCATATGCTCCTAGCCTGGAATAGGTAAAAAATAGTCATTTAAATAATGTACGTTAAGATTTAGAATGATAAATTTGATGCTTACTTTTTATTTATTATTTATTTTTATTTTATTTTATTAATTTTTCTTTCTATATTTATTTATTTAGATAAATCTGGCTAAAAAATGGGGAATGTACAAAATTCACAAAATTTCCTGATCTTGAACAAATAGTAAGAAACAGTGACTCATACATGAAACAAGCTATCATACCACCAGCACAAACTTTGATTCAGCATTTCAGAGGATTTTGTTGACCAGCTTGGAAGACCTTTCAGGTAACTCAGATACAAGACATATCAGTAGATTTTATACTTATGTCAAAACCAGTACTTCATTTCTTGATTCTGTTTTATAAAAATTCCTCGATATTCATTAAAAATGTACCTTCGAAATGCATAGTGATCAAGTTGGTGGTAATTATGTTATAAACTGCCATTGTTCAGGAAGAATCAGATGTAAATCCTTACAACTCTGTTTCCTACCAGTGAAAACTTTATATATGAGATGACACAGAGTTGATTAGTTTCTGTGTTACTCTTGCAGTGTCTGCATTATTTCGTTCATTTATTGTTTTGTTTTTTATCAGCTGGATCACTTCCTCATTCAGGATTCAAATCTGTTAACTTTAATAAACATAGATTTGTAGGTGATAAAAGTTCAGTTCAGATCAAGATAACACTTCAACATTTTAATCACTGCAGTTTTGTGTTAGAATAATATACATAAACTAGCTGATGAACTGAATGATATTCACAGATAATGTTTATTTTTTATGAATTTATTCAGCTGTCATTTAATGTTATAAAAAATATATATTTTTCTTCTTAAATATAACAAAAAGATCTGTAGGTATAAAGGACTTTTTTGTAGTTTAAATTAATTATATCATCACATTTTAAAATGTTAAATATTTGTAATTAATTGGAATTCTCTTGATCTTTTGGGATTAAAAGATTATTATTGTGGATAAATTGAATGTTGTAGGCAGATTATTAACTTATATATTTTTAATCAAATCTAAAATTAGATGTATAGAATCAGTTCTAAGTGTTCCAAAAAAGTAATGCAGCTTGTAATCAAAATGACTGAATTGAGATACCTGGTGGAGAGTGACATAGAACTGAAAAGCTTTGGTGTCTGTTAGTAAATGAATAAATGACAGAACTTATCAAATAGTTATTTAACTAAAATGCCTGTCATTTTTATAGGCTGGTGATAATGAATTCTTTTCAATTTACAGGTGGAAACTGTGAAGTCCATGTCAAATTTTGTATTTCTTTTAAACACTTGTACAAAGACAGAGGTTTTCAGATCTCACTCTCTCCCTTACAGTGCAAGGCAGGTCAGTGCTGAAGATTCAGAGGAGAATTCACAATTTTATGGATTTCAGCTTTGAGAAATATTAGTGGTATTTGTATTATTATTATTATTACATTTTCATGTTATGTTTGTATTGCTTAACTTTAAAATATTTTGGTCTAATCAGTGCATTCTTCTTGTTTAGTATTAGAAAATCTTTCATAAAGAAATACTTTCACATATTTTTATGAATTCGGTTATAAAAGACAATTGTGTTTTTTTTAATTGACCAGAATGTAAAATTTGTTGTGATACTTTTTTATAGATATATATTTTTTGATTAAATTATTTGTGATTTATTATTAAAATCTATTACAATAAGAGACAGATGATGTATATTTATAATAATTTCTTTCTAACATTACAGACAATTAAACACAATAAAAAAATACTTATTATTCTATTACATTTTATTGTTGTATCTACAGGAAAGACAAGATTCTGGAATCAGCTTCAGTTACAAGAAGAGGGAGAAGAATTTAAACAGATGAGGTATCTACTGATATGGAACAATTATTATTATTCACAAAAGATGGATTTTTCTTTCCAAAGCAGATTCCAGAGAAAATGTTGACAGTACACACCAGTGTGGATTGATTATTCTCCAATAGTTAACAGTGGATGGTTCTTGGTTATTATGGAAGGGAACAAAAAACTTCCACTGTCAAGATTAATGACAGTGCAAAAGCTTTGTATGTTTCTACATTACAAATTATAGAAGAAATGAAAATATGTGGAGCAATGATACATACAGACAGACAACAAGCAGGTTCCAGCTTAATGTTGTTTTCATAGACAATATTAGCAGGTTCCAGCTTAATGTTGTTTTCATAGACAATATTAGCAAGTTCCAGCTTAATGTTGTTTTCATAGACAATATTAGCAGGTTCCAGCTTAATGTTGTTTTCATAGACAACAAGCAGGTTCCAGCTTAATGTTGTTTTCATAGACAATATTAGCAGGTTTAGAGCAGCTGTAAGTGATTTAAAGGAAAGGAGAGAAGATTGACAGAGATATGAGACTGACTGCCTGATGGGAGGTTAACAGGTAAAGAGATACACAGGAAGATAAACAGAAAGAAAGAGAGATGCTGATAAACTAATAGACAGTTAGATCAGTAGAAGTTAACAAATGAATTCATAGATGTAGATGAATTTAGGCAGATAGGTAAACATGACAGTGTCTATTTATCTATCCTGTGTTTTCTTCTTTCTGTCATGTGTGTTTGTGTGCCAGGCTGAGTAGACGTACAGATGTATACTTAAATCATACAGGTTGTAATGCAGGCATAGTTAGTTATGTATGTAGGTAGTTTGACAGGGAATTAGATTGATGGATGGTTATTGATCTGTCATAATGTGGATAGATAAACAAATAGGTATGTAGGTCAATAGTTCAATAGGTTGATATGCAGATGTATGTAGATAGTTATCTAACAGACAGCAGACACACAGAGGGACAGACAGGTGGGTAGGTCAGTAGTTCAATAGGTTGATATGTAGATATATGTAGATAGTTATGTAGCAGACAGACAGGTGTAGGCAAGTATGATGGTAATGTGGAAGATTGAATATATATATATATATAGGTGTAGGTATTTAAGCTGGAGCAGGGAATAGTATATGGAAGGAAAAGTTACTTGTCTTTTTTTTGAAGAGTGAATATATTGAGTATATATTTGTGCAAACATACAGAAATATAGGGAGATTTGAAGGTGATACGTAGGTGTGTAGACAAGAAGATGTTTAAATGACTGATTGATGTTATTGATATATAAACTGTTAGGTAGGTTGATTATATAGATAGAATGAGAAATTGTGTACATAGATATACATATAGAGATACATATAGATATGTGACATAGAAAGTGCATGTGTGTGTGTGTGTGTGTGTGTGTGCCAGTGATTGATAAGGATCGCTAAATAAGGGAATTGTGAATGAGAGTTATAAATGGACAGTAACACAGAAAGATAGATATAAAACGTAGTTATAATAATTTAGGGAGATAGTCAGGAAGATGAATAGCTGATTCAAGGGATTGTTATTGATGGATAGAGAAGCATATATAGGGAGGCATTTATATAGGGAGTTCGATGGATGGATAAATAGATAGGTGTAAGCAAGTATGATGGTAAAGTGGATATGATGATGTAAATGTACATAGATAAATACACACAGAGACAGACAGAAGACAGAGAGGATTGGATCTGTGTTAGGATCGCATTAGTGATGAACTGATAACTTAAAGATAGATATCCAGAGATAAATACATAGGTTATATATAGATATATAGAAATAAATACAGATAGATTATATAGACAGATACACAGATATAAATAAATATAGATAGATTATATAGACGGACATACAAAGGTAAATACAGATAGATTATGTAGATAGATATACAGAGATAAATACAGATATATATATAGATAAAAAGAGATAAATACAGAAAGATGTAACTATTTATCTCTGTGTGTGTATATATACACACACAGAAATAAATACAGATAGATTACATAGACATTCAGCAAGATAGCGAGGTTTGAAGTAGTATATAGTTAGATATTCAGGGAGCTGGACATATGATTGAGAGATGGTTATTGAAAAACAGACGTATAAGCTAGAGAGATAAACTGATAGGTAGGTATGTTACTAGTTTGGTAGATTGATTTGTAGACAGACTGATAGACATATAGATAGATGTTAAGGAATGTGTGTGTGTGTGTGTGTGTGTGTAGGAATGATAATGTATTTATGTGTTTAAAGATGATTAGTATGTATATGTACCTACATATGTGTCTGTGTGTGTGTGTGTGTGTAAAAAAGGGTGGATAGAGATGTAAATTGAAAGACAGAAAAAAGCTAGATAGATGCAAGGAGGCATCAGTATATACTGCACAACTGTAAGAAAGACAGAGTCTGTTGCTTATGGCATAAATAGATAGATAAAGAAATATATTTACAGATAGATAAATAGATAAAAAGAATAAATAATTAAAATAATTAAATGATATTAAAGGAGAGGGTATGCGTAAATATGTGTGTATGTGTTGCAAAG